>OY728136.1:207958960-209158960 GCA_963277665.1 Viscum album | reverse complement strand
TCACGGTTGTTGGTGGTCTTTATTTGTGCACTGGACTCATGAATTCTTCTAGTTAATATCCTATTGAATGGATGAAAACATGAAAACGTGATTAATCATGTATATCCAGTTAATTAAATGGATTCCCCATGATCAAACTTATTCAATGATAAACCCTGAATTATCAAAGTGGAATTAAAGAACGAGTGTTGTTAAACCTGAATGCACCTTTCTTTTATGTGGTTGTGTGTTTTGTATGGTTTGGTTTGACCTTGTGTCTTGTGCTGGTCATGTAGTGTTGTGGATGAGAGGGTGGTTTTGTGTATGGGGTGGTACTGGGGTTGAAATGGTATCTCAAGTTGATAGATTGGTTGATTGTAGAATTAATGAACTTGTTATGTTGTGGAACTACATCTGTACAGTGGTTGGGTAGTGTGGCTATAGTTTCGGGTTGTGTTATGGTCATGTAACTGGTTGTGGTGTTGTTATGTAGTGGGGATGCTGAGTGTGGTTGTGATGAGGTGTGTTGGGGGGTTTCTTATTGAGAGTAAGGACATGGCATCATGACTTTGAAGAATGGTGGTGGCAGTGGTTGGTCGGATTTTCAAGAAAGGGCAGTGTGTAGTGGGTTGTTTTACCTTGGTCCTTCTTTCTAGTGTTTTTTAGCTAACTATGTGGATGATACATGTTCTGTGTTTGGAAATTTCCCAAGTAGGGATGGAATGATTAGATGTTTTTCTAAATAAAGAATTAAATTTTGTAAAATGAATTGGTTGGGGGTTATGAATTGGGTTTACAGTTGTTTTTGTGGTTGTGCAATTAGAGATAGCTGAAAAGGTAGTTTTGTGGGGGATGGTTGTTTGTTATGAAAAAATATATATTGCGATGAGTTTTTGTTAAATATATATATACTTTTAGTAACTTATGATTTCTATATTCACCGCACTCGTGTTGAACACTATGTGCCAAACACCCCTATTGTTATGGGGGAGGTTGTCATTTCCCAACATCTTGATGTGAGGATGTATGGTAGGTTATTTTCTCTTCTTTCCTGAATATTCTAAGAATTGGTATCCCTAAACTCTTTGGGTAGACTTTGGTGCAGTTGTGAGGACCAAGTGTATGTGGGTGAGGTGTGCTTCCCAGGTTTCTTTGGGATGAGGTTGTGGTTTGTGGCCTAGGTGCCTTGGGTGAGATGTGATTTGGTTCATGGCCTAGGTATTTTTGGATGGGATGTGTTATGTGGACTATGTCTGTATGTGTGGGTTGTGGAAGTGGGGATTATGGAAGAGAGTGGTAGCATTTGGACGTTCCCTATTAGGGATGAGCAGTTAACGAGTGGGAAGTCATGTGGGGTACACAAAAATCAATGTACTTAATATTTTACTTTACTTGAATTGCATTATTTGGTGAGCCTAAATTGGTGAGGTTTTTGTGGATAATATACCTTGTTAGGTTCTTTTGAGTTCTACTGTTTTTATCACAAGGAAATTAGTATGATTCTCCCACTTATGCATGACTGACTTCAGATTTTCCTACTAAGTATACTTGTATGCTCACCCTGCGTATATAAAACCATTTTTAGGTATCCATGGAGATTACGTGGACCGTGTTGGACCTTACTAGCTCAGGCATCGGGATATTTTTTGCATCACTACTTATCTTTGTTCTTTTGGAATTTACTTCGGAGGTTTTTATTATATTTCAAACAGTTTTACTTTCAACATGCATGTGGGATGGATATTGTATTCTTCTATATATATATATATATATTGGAGTTGTTTTAAGTTTGATACATCTTATCTCCTAATATTGGTTACTATAAAAAGGGTAATTCCTCCCATTTGGTGAGATTTGAATACCCTTCATGTTGGTCACCACCTGAGGGCCTACTGGAGGCAGGACTTAGGGGTAATTATCACTTTTTCATCTAAAGAAGGAAGGTCATGGAAATTTTCCATCCCTTCCCTCATCTTGAAGAAGGAGGTTCATGATAGAATGGTATCAGAGGTGATGGTTGAGATATAGGATGTAGTTTGGAGTTATGCATAGTGAGGATTTCATGGGATGGTATGGAAACAGTATTATGTGATCTTGGTGTAGACATAGGCTGGAGAAGACTGGCTAGGACACGGGATTTTAGAGGCCCTTGTGATTTTATAAAAAGACTCTGAACTTATCAAATGACTAAGTGACACTGAACCATTTTTGGGGTAGATACCCTATGAAGGTACATGCATCATGATGAAGTGTGTTCTTGTTTTTTTTTGGGAATTTTTGGGAAATTAAAATAAACAAAATGAGTTAAAATGAATCTTAAATAAATTTTATACTACTCAGGCATAGGAGTTCCTTATCTACCTTTCAGCTATGGAACTTGGTCATCATCTGCATGTGGTATGAGAAGTGGAGGCTTAGAAAGATAACCCATCTGATCAAGAGAGGATTGACCCAATGGGGGGATGATCAGTGGTAGAGGATTCTTTATGCTTTCTAGAGGCAGACTCTAGGAAAGTACTAAGGCAACATTTCAGATATAGAGATGGAGAGTTGGGATGAGGAGATGGTGATCATTTTCATCTTAATTAAGGCTCTAACAAAGTACTTTGTTTTATTGGTGGTTAGTCAGATGAGGGGATCTATGCACCAATGGTGTATGATCTACCTAGGAGAGAGGATGGATACTGTTGTTACGTGGGTTAATTTTGAGAATTAACTCTGGGTCGAATTCCTTTCTTTAACCATGAAGTCTAATAAGAGACATGAGCTACTCTACCTCCAATAAAAGTATGTCAGTTTTTGAACTGGGGATCAAGTTCAAGGACACCCTTCACTTTGATCTAGATATCCATCTGGATGAGGATTCTCAGGCGAGACACATATAGGAGAAACTCTGTCCTTCCCTCCAGTATACAGTTACTCCCTTCACCTTACTGACATACCTAGAGGTCCAAAAAAAGGTATAAGTGGTTGACAGGATGAACTCATGAGGAGTTCAACCACGACAGGGGATATAGTAGGGTTCCACAAAGGGAAAGTCTTCAAGAATTTGGTGTCAGGGTCCAGGGTCTTCGAGGTTTCATCCAGTGAGGAGTTGACCCCAGTAGTTTTAGTTTTGTCCTTCCGGTCCTCATTCTTTTCCCATAGGCTTGAAAAAAATGTGTTTTTATTGTATTGGTTGTGGTCACCATCAAATTCAGTACCCAATTTTATCTCAGTAATGTGGTGGTGGGAAATTTCTACATCCACCTCAGCAGCAGTTGTCGGCCAAGTAATTTCAACAGGAGGGGTAGTAGGATCCTACTCCACCGAGGGGATATGGATAAGTTGGAGGTCAACCTTAAGGTGTTCCTCAGGGACCTTGAATATGAAATTTACTATGAGGAGGTCTACAGAAGAGGGGAATAAGAGATGGGCATGTTCAGTTGCACTTTGCAGAGGCGGAAGTTCCAGCGGGGCCAGAGATCGTTCGAGGGATAATCAGTGTGTTTAGTACTCTTTCTTGTTATTTGTTTGATTAGAGATCTTCACACTTCTTAGTTTGACCCACTTTAGACCATGATTTGAGAATATAAATAGGGATAATTTTTGTTCCCCTGGTTTTGTGTACACCAGTCAGAGTTCAGAACAACTTGTTTGATGTTTTTCAAGGATGTAAACTGATATTCAGGATGCATCAATCCAGTGGGGATCTCTTCATACTACAGATGCATCCATAAAATGTCATACATGTTATAAACTAGTTGTTTTTCATTAATGTTGTCATATAATAATTCTATAGGTGAGTCATGTTTTTAGATATGGATGGCTATTGTCTATCTTTCATTTCCAAGCGGAGTTGTTTGGTGGGAAGCTAGCATGTGAAGCCTCTTCTTTCCTTGTTGGCTCAGTTGTCAATGGAATTGGTGGGTGCTGAGATGGTGGGGGTTCCCAGATTTGTTATGGATTTCATTGATGTTTTTTATAAAGAGTTTTTTACTCTACCCCTGTGACATGATGTTGATTTCGGGATGGACTTCCAGCCTAGTGCTTCTCTGAATTTTATGGATACTTATCAGATGGGCCCTTCTAAACCATCGGAGATAAGGATTCATATTGATTATTTGATGAAGAAGGGATTTATCTTTCCTAGTGTGTCATTATGGGGTGCTCCGATATTTTTTGTGAAGAATGAATATGGTGGTATGAGGTTGTGTATAGACTATCAGAGGTTTAATCAGGTAATAGTCAAGAATTGTTACCCTCCCCTGAGGATATATGATATTTTCGACCAGCTAAGGGGATAATGATGGTTTTTTATGATTGATATATGGTCTGGGTATCACAATTTGAGGTTGAAGTAGTGTGACATCACAAATAGTTCTTTCAAATGTAGGTATTGGCACTTCGAGTTCATTGTTATGTCATTCAGTGTTACGAATACACTGGTTGTGTTTATGGGACTTATGAACTCCGTATTTAATGAGTTCCTAGACCGGTTCATCATCATGTTCATTAATGACATTCTAATCTACAAAAATTTAGAGAAGGAGAATTCCAATCATCTCCGGATTCTCCTGGAATTCCTTCGACACCACTAGCTCTACGGAAAGTTGTCCAAGTGCAATTTCTTTATACAAGCGGTCCACTTACATGGACATGTGGTGTCTTAGTAGGGTGTATCAATGGATCCATCAAAGTTCTAGGTAATTTTTTCTTTTTTATAACCAACGATGGAAGAAGATGTTCACATTTTTTTTGGTCTAGCAAGCTATTACCGAGATTTGTACCAAATTTCTCTCGAGTGGTAGCTCCATTGATGGCTCTAACCACAAAGGACCAGGAATTTCTGTGGAGTGAGTAGTGTCAGGAATCTATCATCTACTGAAATTGGAATTTTTTCAGCGCTCCACTGATCTTGTTTCTAGAGGAATCAGTGATGTTATAAGTGTTTTTTATGCTTCATGTCTAGGCTTCGGGTGTGTGCTAATGCAGCAATGGTGAGTGATCTTTTATGGGTCTAGGTAGTTATGTCCCCATTAACATAACTATGTCACCCATTATCTAGACCTAGTATCAGTCATGTTTGTATTGAATTTCTGGAAAATTTACCTCATTAAGGAGCATATTATGGTGTTCATAGATCACAAGAGCTTGAGTATATCTTTTCCCAGTTATATTTGAACTTGCGGCAGCAGAGGTGGATGGATTTTCTTTAAGGTTTTGATTTCCATATATTCTACACCTTAGGAAAGGGGAATGTTTTGGCCGATTACATGATAATAAATTCATAGATGGAGGTATTTAGCGAATATTTTGATGCTTGTAGGGGGTGTAAGAGTTGGCTTCCTTTCACTTATATACAGGAATGGATGGAGGTAGAGGCTATATATTTCAACAGATAGTGTAGTCATATCTGAGGCAGAAGGTGGAGGAGTCTCAGTGGGGAGACTTTGAGGCAGAGGTGATACATGATCATGTTGACCAGTGATGCTCCAGAGGGGTTTTTGGATGATGTATATAATCAGATGTTATTCCATGGAAATTTGTTTATCCCAGTTGCAATGCACGGGGGAGTTCTCCGTGAGTTTCATAGAACACCATTAGCAATACACCCAAGAGTTTAAAAGATGTACCATGGCTCAGGAGAGAAGTTTTGGTGGTCAATGGATTTCATCACAAGATTACCCAAGTCTTAGGGAGGATGTGATACAATCTGGGTAGTAGTGGATCAGCAGATGAAATTAGCTCACTTCTTAGCAATTAAGCAGTCGAGTGTAGTGGATTTCATAGCGGGAAGTTTTTTTGATGAGGTGGTACGGATACATGGGGGTTCTAAGATCCATTATCTTAGATTAGGATATGCATTTTACCTAAAAATTTTGGAGGGGATTGCATCATGATTTTGGTACTCAGTTACACCTTAGCACTTCTTTCCACCCTCAGAAATATGGGTAGATAGAATGAAAAATCCATACATTGGAGGACATGCTTCGATCATGTTTCTTGGGGTATGGTGGGTCTTGGGTGCGACACTTTCCCTTGGTAGAGTTTTCATAAAATAATAATCATAAATCTTTCATTGGTATTTCTTGGTTAAAAGCCTTGTTTAAGAAACTGTTTCATTCACCTTTGTGATGGACAGATGTTGGGGAGGCTACTGTTCTTGGTTCAAACATGGTGCTGAGTATGATCGAGAATTTGTAGGTTATCTGTGAGAGAATAAAGGTAGTACAGGACCAGAAAAATTCATATGTCGATCATATGAGAAGGCCCTTGTTGTTTGAGGTTTCGGAAAACATGTTCTTGAAGGTTTCCCCTTGATATGGGAAGTGAAGGTTCGGTATAGGGAGAAAACATTCTCTCAGGTTCATCAGACCTTTTGAGGTGTTGGGGTGAGTTGGTGATGTGGCATACCAATTGTAATTTCCATTTCTATTGGAGAAGATCCATGAAATCTTTCATGTATCCTAGATTCTTTAGCATCTACAAGATGACTCCCATATCATTAACTATAGAGAGATAGATATCAAGGATGACACAATGTTTGTGGAGTGGCCAATAGAGATTTGGGATCATTGGTAGAAGGTTCTATGTGGATGGACCATTCCATTGGTTCATGTGTTGTAGAGGTATGGGGGCCCAGAAGAGAGTACTTGTGTGTGAGAAGCGTAGATGTGTGCCCAGTACCCAGAGTTTTTTCTATTTTTTCTTGTGTTTTTTTCTTTGTGATGTAATACTCAAACACTGTTTATAATATTATTTGTTCCCATGCTCCGTAAAGTATGAGAAATTCCTAACATATGAAAATGGGGAGACTAGATTTATAATCAAGACAAAATAATTGAGATGTTATTAAACTCGTGTGAGCAAGTTAGTGCTTCTCATAGAAAATAGTATCTTAACATGGGGAAAGAAATTACCTAATTCATGTGTCTAGACAGTTGGTTCTTATGTGGGGTATCTTGTGGATGTTTGGTTTAGCATATGTGGGAGTATTTTTTCTTGGATGTTGAGGTATCATTCCATATTTATAACAACACATGGTAGTTTATTCTTGAGATGTATCTTATATGGTGGTTGTTTAGCCCCCTCTTTCTTCTAGGTTTGGTTTTAAATTATAGGGGGGGAGAATATTTTTTTAGGTATGTAATGTAATGGAATGGACATCCCCAGTCCATTGATTTTCAAAAAACAGTATTTGGGGAGTTCTAGAAAGCAATTTTTGCTCATTTCAAGAGATTTCCAAAATTCCAGTTTTCCTATCGGTGACTCGAGGTGTCGGTAGGTCAAGGCATCAGTGACTCAGGGCATCGGTAGGTCGGGCATCGGTAGGTCAGGTCATTAGTGACATAGGGTGTCAGTAGGTTAGTCATTGGTAGGTCATACATTGGTGAGTGGTGTCAATGGGTCACATCGGTGACTCACTTTTAGTGAATCTTGTCAGTGACTCACCCATCAGTGAGTCATTTCTATCTTTTTTCAGCTTTTCCAATTTCACCCCTCTTATGTTTTATTTGATGAAAATCAAGTTCAAAACTTTTTTTAACATTTATAAATGTGTTCAAAAGGATATTAATTATATATTTAATATCTTAACAATCCTAGTCAATTAAAATAGTCAAACCACTTAGTCTTGACAACAATCTAACTTTAATGGCCCTTGAAACCAATTCCCTTCTATTGACATAGGATCTGGCTCTTCTAAGTCAAGATCTTATCTTCCTCATTTGTTTTATTTTTCTCTTAGTGTGCCCAGATTCATTATTCCCTAACGATTTGTGTGTTGTGTTTTTTCCATCAGATTTAGTCTTTCTTGGAGTCTCCTACTGTTTGTGCGACCCACTGTTCTTGGTGCAAGGAGGAGTTTTTGATCATGTGTTGTTCTAGGTATGGATTCCTTAGACTCCCTTTTAATTGTGTATCGTGTGGGTTGGGTAAATTCATGTATCTTTGAGAATACGGTCGAATACAAATATTAACTAAGGATGTTATAAAGATGAAAAAACATGTTACGATAATGGGTTTGGCCACCATAGTAATAAATGATGGGTTGGGAAGATGATTATAATGCTTGTTTTGATTTATATATTTTCATTTATATACGCTATGAATTATATTAGTTGTATGTATTCAGAAAATCATGGTTGTTGGTGGTCTCTATTTGTGCACTGACCTCATGAATTCTTATTGTTAATCTCCTATTGAATGGAAGTGAACATGAAAACATGATTAATCATGTATATCCAGTTAATTAAATGGATTGCCTAGGATCAAACATGTTCTGTGATAAACCCTAAATAATCAATGTGTAATTAAAGAATGAGTGTTTCTAAATATGAATACACCTTGCGATTTGGTGTGGCTTTATGCTGTGTAAGGTTCTGTTCAACCTTGAGTCTTGTGATGGCCATGTGGTTTTGTGATTGGGAGTGTGGTTATGTGAATGGGGTGGTACAAGTGGTGAAATGGTATCTCAGGTTGAGAGATTGATTTATTGTGGAATGAATGAACTTTTTATGTAGTGGGACCATATCTAGGAAGTGGTTGGGTAGCGAGGCTATAGTTTTGGGTTGTGTTATGTTTATGTTACTGGGTGTGGTGTTGTTATTCAGTGGAGCTACCAAGTGTGGTTGTGATGAGGTGTTTTGGGGTTTTTCCTGTTGATAGGAAGGACAAGGTGACATGACTCTGAATAATTATGGTTGTATTTCTTGGAAGGGTGTTGAAGAAAGGGGAGTATGAAGTGGGTTGTTTTACCTTGGTCTTTCTTCCTAGTGTACTATGGTTGAATGTTTGGTTTTTACTTATGTTGTGTTTGGTAGTTGCTCGGGCAGGGATGGAATGAATAGATTGTTTGATAAATAAATAATAAAATTTGGTTAAATGAATTTCCTAGGGGTTATGAATTGGGTTTACAGTTTTTTGTGTGGTTGTGCATTTATAGGTAGTGGAAAAGGTAGTTTTGTGTGGGTTGGTTGTTTATTTTTAAAACCCATATGTTAGGCTGAGTGTTTAGTACCTCTATATATACTTTTAGTTCCTTGTGATTTCTATGTGCACCCCACCCATGTTGAGAAATATGTGTTGAACAACCCCATTGTTATGGGTTAGGGTGTCCATTACCAACATCCTGGTGTGAGGATGGATGCAAGGTTATTGTCTCTTTACTACTCCCTCTTCTAGAAATTTGTATCCCTAGACTCTTCGGGTAGGTTGTGGTGAGGTTGTCATGCCTAGCTATTTGCGGGTGAGGTGTGCTACCCAAGTGCCTTCAGGATGTGGTTTTGGTTTGTTTCCCAGGTTTATGTAGGTGGGATGTGATGTGGTTTGTGTCCCACGTGTTTTCTGGTTGGATGTCATATGTGGAATAGGTGTGTACAGACAAGTTTTGGAAGTTGGGCTTGTGAAAGATCATGGTGGCATCAGGACGTTCAACATTAGGGATGAGCAGTTAACAAGTGGGAAGTGGTGTGGGGTAACAAAAAATAAATGTTCTTACTAATTTACTTGACTTGACTTGTTTTATTTGGTGATAATTCCTTGGTGAGGTTGGGGTTGATAGTATACCCTGTTAGGTGCCTTTGAGTTCTTTTGTTTTTCTCACAGGGGGACTAGTAAGCTTCTCCCACTGATGCCCAAGTGACTCTATATTTTCACTCAAATTATACTTATATTCTCACCCTACATATATAAAAAATTTTTCAAGTTTCTAGGGAGAATATGTAGACTATTATAGATTTTACTAGCTCTGGCATTGAGATAGTTGTTTTTTCACTACTTATCTTTGTTCTTTTGGTATTTACTTTGGAGTTGTTAATTGTATTTCTAGCATTTTTACTTCAAACATTCATGTGGGGTGTATTTTAGATTCTTATATATATATATGTGTGTGTGTGTGTGTGTTTCTTGGAGTTTTTTTAAGGTTGATTCATCTTATCTTCCGATCTTGGTTAGTATAAAAAGGGTAATGCCTTCCATTTGGTGAGATTTAAATACCCTTGGTGTTGGTCATCACGCCATGACCTATTTGAGGTGGGACTCAGGGGTCATTGTCTCTTGTTCATATTGAATAAAGATGGTCATGGATCTTTTCCATCCCTTCCCTCATCTTGAAAAAGGAGGGTCATGTCACATGTTAATTTTTTTGTATATACAACTCGTGAAGGAATATAGGTGGACAACATAACGTACATCTCCAAGAATGAAAATTGAGACAAAATCCCTTACTAATTTGTTAAATTTTTAATCATAAAACCCATGAAAGATAGGTAATAAAATGGAAATTTAAATCCCCAAAATTTTAATTAAAATATTCATAAAATATATTCATGGGATTATATGAACCACATAAAAGAAACCCATGGTGAATATGGCATGTGTCTCACAAATAGAAGTTATACGAAAATACCTTACCCTCAGTCATAACTTTACTTGTACTCATTCAAAAATAATGTCTAATAAATATAATATTGTTATAAATCTATTATTGAACCATATTTATATATATCATACCACATATTATTTTATTATGAACTTTTATTACCCGTTTATTAAAAAAATTATGTTAATGTTACTTCTTGGGGAATAATTGCGTTGTTTTTCACGTATGTTTTAACTTGTTATTTCTTATTCCCATTACTTAGATCGTGGTTTTATAATATCCAGAAATTAAAACATGATATAAATATTATACATATTAATTATATATATATTGGGAGTAATCTATAAAATTTAGTGATAGGAAATGAAATACATTATTCATGGAGATGGTAGGTCGTACGTACGCATGAACATTGTTTTCATTTTCTTTTCGGATTGAAAGAAATAAAATTAATTGATACATATTATCATTATAGAATCATTTTTCCTTCATATATATCACATATATTCATTAAACATATCCTTAATACCTTCCATGTAAAGTGTGAATTAATCTCATCGCTTCACAAGGCGGTACTCCACTATACACATTAGCGATGTTATTGAATTCCCAAAAGTAAAGTGTATGAAGGTATATGTGTTATAATAATTCCTTAATCATAATAAATCATATATATCATATATATAAAATAAATAAATCATTATGACCAGTCTTGAGAGTTGGTAATGGAGAAACTAATAACATCAATGAGTGTGGTAGTAGTCTTTCGTATACACGAACAATGACATTGTAACCCATTTTATGGAAGTGGATATGGAGGTAGGTCATTCTAATAACATAAAAACATCTACTTATATGGAATATACTTAATTTTTTATATCATCATATTGTAATAATAATTCAATAATGTGGTGGAGGAAGTAAAACAAAATCTCTCACTGATGAACGTTACCTCTTTATCAGGTATCTTCGTTAGGTTTTCAACTAAAAATTATAATACTAGATTTATGAACAAAATAAGGATCCTATAATTAGTGTTGGAAATTTGGTAAGTGATTTTGGTAGGTTTTGGTCAATCCAAATGGCTTGAGAGGTGTGAATGTGTAAGGGGAGGGACTTCCCTTTCATAGTTTCAAATGAGTGACATATTTAAAAATACCAAATATTATTCGCTATTAGGAGATAAATATTACCTCAAGTGGATCCAAAATTTATAATTAATGGTTTGGAGGTATTATATGGCCTTTCCACACCTCCACCACACAATAAAACACATTTTTTTTAAAAAAATATCTTAACTTCTATGTTTCCTTATTTTTACCAATTTGGTTTTCACTATGGTAAATAGTCTTTTTAACCTTGGTAATTTATCCTTTAAGATAAAAATAATGTTATACTTACTAGATAAAATAACATTAATGTCAATTTTGACATTATTTATTAAAATTGAATTTAAAAAATAAAAAAAATTATGGAATTAGAATATATTTTCACACTTGTGTAATGTGATATATTAATATAAAAAATAAATTAACACAATAACTTGTTCAAATTACTTCATTTTAATATTTCTAGTATCAATTATTTTATTTTATTGATAATTAAATAATTATTATGTTGGAATTTCTTAATAATTTATTGTAATCATTTCATCTAAAAAATTTCAAATAAATTATTAAGATAAAATAAAATCATTTATATTTCAAAAGTATATTTATAACTGAACATATGTTTCTTTTGTACCTATCCTGAATCTTTATAGATATTAAAGGAAAGGTTCATTTTTTGTCTTTTTATTTACTTAACTTATTATATTGGATACATTTATGGAAAAGTAATCCAAAAACTCAAAAAAATCTATCTTATTGTGTATTTGGTAGAATTATGGATATAAAATGGGTTTTGCAAAATTTGGTAGGTAATTTTAAATTTTATTGTCTTTTTCTTTACTTAACTTATTATAACTCAAAGACATTCAACGGAAAGGCACAACCCACCTACCTTAGCATTGGGAAATCTCTATACGTGAACCTCGTTCCTTTAATCTCCCAAGAACACTATAGATCTACAAAAAATGTCTAAAATTTTCAATAGAGGATAACTTAAGAAACAAGAGGAATCATGAAACGAAGCTCAAGCAGAAGGGAGAGCTTACTGAGGTTATCCCAACGCAATTGACGGTGGTCTAATCGGAGATTAGATGCTCAATCATGGTCTTAGAGGAAGATCGTGGTCGTACAAGAGATCTCGGCCGAACGAAACATAGAAGAAGGGTGTTCGGTCGATTAGATGCGACCCCAATCCATTTAATGAAAAGAAAAAAGAAAATACATGGTGTGTACATTTTAAGTACAAGGTGTGTACCTATTTTTTACGTACTCCACTTTAGGAAGCCTCCAAGTCACCCCCACATGGTCGTTTGTGTGGCCACTACACGGCCAGCACACGGCTACCCATGGTAACCTAGTACATGGCATGTACTCATAAAGTTCCTGGCATATACTTTGGAAATTTCCAGAAATTCATCTTTTTATCAAAAACGACAAGAAAAGGAAAACATACCTGAAAAGAAGGTCCAGATTCTTTCATAGATGATCAAATGTCAGTATGCTACCATTTCCCTAATTCAAATTTAATTCATCTAACAGCTAGTTTATATGATTTAATCCATTCAAGGAACACGTGGATCTTCATAATCATTATTCCTAAACCACTCCATATATGGTTTGAAGACAAAGAAAGAGATTTATTGATTTAGTGTTTAGTATGAGGATCCCAGATATATTAATTAATATTATTTAATGGATAATTGGGACCTATAGAAGTATATATTCAAAAGATATTCCTCATGTTCTAGTTATATAAATATATATGTACATGTAGCTGTGGAAGTGTGAAATATATATAAAAATAATAACTTGCATATACTGTATAGAGGAAAAAATTTAACTGGCCTCTATGGAAGTTTTTTAGAACATCTATAGATAGTAAACATAAATAATTTTCTAGACTCTATGATACTCTATTTTTCTGCACTATTTAAAAAACCAGTTTGATCCGCTTTCCAATACTAATTCATAGACCTCTAAACAAATAAAGCACAACATATCGAGCAACATATTCTTTTCTTATCTTTAATTTTTCCTCTCTATTTATGCTATAAATTTGAGAAGTGTATTTTATTATTATTATTTATTTATTCACACTATCTCTTATATCAAAATAGAGTGTTCTTAACACACTCTCTCAAATTTCTCTATTTTTATACCCATGAAAACTATGGAATTGGTCATGTTTTGACTACTTATTATTTTTGTTTCCATGTATGATAGTGGAAGATTATTTGATCTCGGAAAGACTATGTGTCATTGATTATAGAACATGATCCTGGTTGTGAATGAAATTATTTTTATAATAATATTATTGGAAGTAAGTTATTTCCAACTAGAGGGGATTATGACTTAACTTATGACTGAACCCCTTGTTCTATTCTACAGCATGTTCTGGTTTAGTTTTTTTATATTTTAAAATTCAAACTTCATCTGTTATTTAAACCTGCAAACAAAAAATTACTTTTATAGTTACTCATAACCTGTGTTTTTATAATGTGTTTGATTAAGTAATTTACTTTAAAAAGTTAAATTGATTTAAAATATTATTTTAATTAGGCCATAATACCTCATTCATAAATTATTTAACCAATCAAACTTATATAATTCTAATATTTTGATTAACTATGAAATTTTTAATTAATTTGGAGGACTTTTTTTAAATAGTTTTTAATAGAAATTTTTATTTATAGCTTAATTCACCCCCTCTTGAGTTACTCACTTTTGACCAACATATAATAACAGACCATATATCAATCTTATATGTGATATGTCCAATATGATTCAATGAATATTTTTTGAACTATAAATATATTATGTTTTGTAAACCTGTGGACATTGACAGAAACTTTGTTATCATGATCTGATTATTGAAAAAACTAGAAGAAAAATCGGTGATTCATTTTTATCCTTTAGGGACATGTTATACATCAATATGACATGTGATTTTTCAATTATGATTAAAATTTTATTTTTATTATTTATTTTTTTATGTTCTTTAAATAAACATCAAAATATCAGAACTAAAAATATGGGATTGGTTTTTTAAAAACATTTATAAATATAGAAATTGATTCGATTTTTACTTTTTCTAATAAACCATATATAAATCCGACTATTGTTTTTTCTATAATGATATAATTATATTTATTATTATCATTATTTTTAATTTTAATAAACAAGTTTCAAATGATAAAAATGAGAAAATGAGATTGGGTTTTCTAAAAAATTTGGTACAACATCCATTGATTCATTTTTTATAAGTAAAAAAACCTCACAATAATACAACATGTGATTTCCCATAGTGGTATATTGTGAATTATTAAAATTACAGGTTCTTTAGGTTATAAACACATATCATACGATCAAAAATGAGAAAAAAAATATTTTATTACCATCGATATTTAAGGAAATGAAGAAATTATTGTTCAATTTACATTGAGTGATTCAAAAAGAATTTTTATATTTATATTTTATAATTATTATAACTTTTTTTTAAATAATATTGTGATATATTTTTACATTTTATTATGTCTTTATTTATTTATTTTATTTCTTAATTATTTTATGTTTACTTTTTTATTTGAATAGTTCATGATTAAATATGTCTACATACGGGTTAAATCCCAATTTTTAAAAATAAATACCATGATTTTAGTTTAATGTTAATATTCATTGTACATGTGTATTCCTTACTATAAATAAGAGATACACAATAAAAATTTCTCTTACTATAAAACTAAAAAATTTTAATTTTAATTTGATGAAGATATTTTTCACATATATAAGTAAATTTATTATACAATGATATAATAGACATTATCTACAATAAATTATGAGCATATATAATAGATCATATATTATCCTTCACAAATTTTCCTTCTTTGATTATAGTTTCATATCAGTTAATGTTAAAATATATTTCTATATTGAAAATAGTATATTTGACATGAGAATTTATATATTATTTTAATTAGGTAATTTATAGTTTTATTCATTATTATTTCTTTATATCCGGCCAAATAATGTTTATGGTGTTGAAAATAATAAAATTATTTACATGATTTTATAATGATTCAACTGAAGTTGGTTGTTGTTTCTTCATGTAGTATTAATAAAAAATATTTTTTTTATTATTTATATATGAATACTATTTCAATTACCAACCTACTTATTTGTTACATAGAAACTAAAAAGATGTTTTATTATTCAATAACAAGTCCTCATTCATGTGTTTCCATATTTTTATACTGTTTTTTATTTTTATATTTGTAACTATTTTTTATTTTTAATTCTTTTTAATGTAATTATTTGGTAGAAATTGTTATAAATATTTATTTTTAACTGTTGTAACATTTGTACTAAAACATTAAATTTTAAAATCTACTTGAATAGAATGAAATATATATATTATGTAAAACTATATTTATTATATAGTTAAAATGATAATTTTTTGTGATTATAAGCTATTGAATATGGTTGTTTTATAGTAGAAAATTGTAGACAATGAAAATTATCATTCTCGGGGATAATGTTTAGGGTTTGGAATGTATATATTGTTATCATCACTAAATTATTTCTAATGAATTTCATCCTTTATCAATACTTTTTTCACTAATAAATTAATTAACATATTATTATTACATTAAACAACAATGCTTTCATTGAACTAAGGAAGTGTACATTTTATAAAAAACAAAGATAATCATTTAGTAGTGTTGAGAATAAGTGATTACTACTTAGTATTGATTTTTTATAAATGATAATCATACTGAATGTTCAATATATATATTTTATAAATAAAAAAAATTGTGATTTAGAGTATGATTATATCATATTTAGTATAAGGACACCATATCATTCCTAAAATATAAACATTTGACGACTGGGTGGGGGATGAATTAGTAGTCAAAGTTCAATATAATGTTTCTAATTTCTCTCTAGTTAAAAACACTTAAAATATGTTTCTAGTTAGTGTAAGTATCACATTATGATAAAATTAATTATAATTAAGGTTATGAGAGGTAAATAGACATAAAAAACTATATCACATGACTATATGATTACATCAATCACAACACTCTTATAATCATGTAGTTAATCACTTAGTGTTCAATTATTATCAACCCAATTTTTACTTCAATATATAGTTATCAGTGATGAATGATTTAGATTATAGAGTTATAATATGTTCTTGAACTCTTATAATAATTTCAAAAGAATATATAAGATAAATGGATTAATAATGACAATTTATCTGGCATGTGTGATCCTTCTGCCATTATTCTCAAGTGCCTTCATGTTAACATATTTTTCATACACTCTACTTCTCAAAATAATTACCCAAGTTGGATGGTAAAATACTTATCAATGATTTTTAAATGAGTATCTCATCCTTATAATCTCTTAGTATGAGTTAAAAAATTTAGTACACTATGCACAGTATCAGGGATGATCATTTTAAAGAGATACTTTAAACCTATAAATGTTTATCATCAATCATGATAAATCCATGTGTTTCAAATAACGTCTCTTTACTCTATGTTTTATCTTCATTAAAAACTGATTCAAATTCATGTAGTTTATTTTTGATGTTTTTTATTTTAATTATATTTTTCATCATTAAAATTGAAGTCTTTTAAAATCATGAAATTTAGAAAAAAACAAACCAAAGAATATTGGATAAACCATCACAACATAGTGAATCTAGTTGAATACATATCCAAGATCTTTGGCTATAACACCCCTATCACTCACTATTTTTTATATTTAATTTTCCTTCTGTAAATTGGCTTCAACAAACACCATAAATAATTACACTTGACCACACTGCATGGAATCCCAACTCTTAATAAAAAATTACTATCTTTGTGGCTATATTACTCTCTAGAAGGGCGAATAGGGAATTATCCACTTCACTAAAATATCTAAAAAGATTATTTCATACTTATATTTATATAACCTATCTATAAATTCTCCCTTGATATTTTAAAAATAATTATCTAACTCATTCCATTTATTTTACTTTAGGTCCATGACATAGTGGTCAATCCATAATTAAAATTTTATCCCCTTGTATATAATTAATTTTTTTTTTTGAATTCAATCTATTAATATTCATAGATTCCTCTACCATGGTTGATTTCATCTTTGTCCATGTAATAAGAGAAAATACAATTTTTTGTTTTGGGATACCATGTGGTTTAATTATAGGAAACAGAGAGTCCAAATCCCTTATAATAGTCATTATTCCTTGACATCCTCACAATCTATGTTAGGTAAATCACCATAGGATCCACCACACATATTTTTCCTTTTAATTTTTCATGGTAGATCTCAAAATTATATTAAATATTCCTTAAACCATAACATTATTCACTATGTTCATTTAAATTCTCTCCATGTTGTATTATAATCAATGGTCATTCGCATTTTCCATTATTGACAACACTATTCCATTTTTAGCTATGTTCCATAACATAAAATAGTTCCTCTTTTAGAACATTAATCTTCTAAAAAACATTGAGTATCGACTCTTCCTTTCTTCACTTATGTTATCAATAATGTAGTAAAATCACTTTTATACAGATAAAAGATCACTTTAAGCTCCACCTGAATTATTGGGCCCTATTATTTTCTCTTTCATAATAATCTAATTGATATGGAATGTGATATATCAAGATTCATATCTATCACATGTATGTATCATCAATAGTATCTATAAAATATATATATATATATATAATATATATATATATGAATTATTCCTATGTGTTATAAAATCCTCATCATTGATAGAATCCAGATCCAAAACTATTTGGGGGTTCATGCCAACAAACAATTTGTTTGGATAGTTTTTTTTATATATTTATTTCCCTTGGTGAGAAATAATAATTGTGGCCAATTATAACTTAATCATCACATAGATTCATATGATCCATCTTATTCCATATAATATATTTGATTGTCCATCTACTAAGAGTTATTCATGTTCTAGTCAATACATTTGTACTTTAATTTCATGCTCCAAAAATACTCAGTGTTCCCCTTCATTAATAACCTCTATATTCTAACCTAGGAATATTTTAACCTTTAATATCTTTAAAATAAAAATGGATAACATGGAATCTCTTTCCATAAAAATTCTATAGCTTATTCTAAAATATCAAATTATATTCTTCCCAATATAACTATTTTTATCTCAACTTCATGATGTCATTCAATAATATTAATCTTTTATAATAAATTAAACAATTTATATATGGTACATATCAATACCAATTTTGAAATTTATCTTTATTATGACTATTTAAACCCTTATTCATGAGTAATATGTAAATTTAGAAATAGATCCAACATCAATATTCTTTGATCACATAAATATTTTCAATGAATTTGAAATATGGGAATCATGGATATTAAAAACAACCATATACTATAAATCCAACATGAGAAAATAAATCATGAATATATTTTATAATTATTACAAGAATATTCACATAAATCCCCCCACTTTGGATGTTTTGTAGTATAACCATAAAAAATCCTCTTCATTGATAACTAAATTTCTTGGTAAAATACAATTAAATCACTTGAAACAATGTTAATAACTCAAATAAACAAATCAATACATTCATCAAAACCATGTTTTTAATTTGTGTATAGTCACATTGGATTTAAGTGTTTATTATTTTGATTTGATAACATAATCCAATGGAAAAATAGAGAGTAACTTATTATGATTTTACCTAGGTATCTCCCCCTTGATTAGTCAGATAATTTTATCCATATTTGATAAAGGGTGGATTATTATACTTTATGGGGATCCATGAAATTTCTCCCCTATAGATTCAATCCCTATTTCATAGAAAATTAACATTATCCTCCTCCCTATTATGATAAAAATTAAATTATTTTAAAACACAACAAGTAAAAGAGAGAAGTTTATTCAAATATTTTAGGGGTAATCCATCACGTGACCATCCTTCAATAATATCAACTCTTGGTATTCCCAAATAATTTATTATTAAAAAAACTGAATATTTTTCAATATAAAAGAATTATATTCACTAAAATCATATAAGGAAGAACTCGTTATAGAAAACAAGAGTCATAAGTTAATAAATATATATATATCCCATAAGGGATCCTATCAACAAAAATTTTCTTTTTAATATATTATTATTTTAAAAATATGTTTCCTCATTCATGGAAAAATCAAAAAGAAATCCAAGAATGAATAAGGGTGTATTTTTCATCAAAGCATACAATAGGTTTTAAAAGATGGAGGTTGTCCAACATGAAACAATATTGGATTCATTTGATAAAAAGTAAATATTTTCATAAAAGAAGTGTATAGTTACACCAGGGCATCAAGGGGGTCTTTAGAAATTAAGCCCCAGAGCATCACTAATAGAAATATATGCACCCCAAGGGTGAAGGGAACCAAAAATATTAAGAACCATAAGGGGGACCTCCTGGGAATCCTTTGATGCCAAAAATTCAACAACCTGATTACCTTATTTCCATGTATGTCTAAGCTCAACATCATGAGAGATATAATATTTTCAGTTCTGGATCAAATAGGTTATATCCCAAGGAGTGGGAGTGAGGAATTTGAGAGAGCTCCATATAATCTTTGAATCAGTCTCAATCACAGATAAAGAAATCAGCTTGGAGAAGCATAAAATAGGGCCACTAAGAAAGGCCTCCGCTTCAGCCCAGAATGAGTGTCAATCCCCATAAAAAGAGCGGAAACCAAGAACCACTGATTCAATTTGGTCACGGACCACACCACCGCCTTGAATTCTCCCTTGGATACATGAGCTATTAGTATTTAACTTAATTATGAGGGTGGGCGTCCATTTCAACCAATGTACCACTGATTGAGTAACAGGGCCTTGCCTTCTGGTCATGAAGTACCTGAGAGAAGGGGCACCCTCCCATTGATACTTTATACTGGCTAGGTCTACTACTATGCACTCAGTTCTCACCATTAGACCAACGTAATAGGAAGGTTCTTTGTGGTGGGAGTGGTTCCTCTCCTCCCAGATACACCAGCAGTTTGTGGTGAGAATGAGGGAACATGATCACGCCTCCCGATTATTACCATTTGAACCACTGAACCACTACTGCAAAAAATCCTCATTCAAATCCACAACCAAGTTAAAACCAAAATACTCACCCAACATTATTTTTATGGTTTTAATTAATCCCCTTATTTGATTTTATGGTAATGTCAATAACATATTAGTTTCCTCCCCTTATCATTCTATACCATAACTTTATCTCCTTAATTACTATAAATTTTGAGATGATTAAATGGTTATCTCTTTATGTGGAGTATAATGAATACTTTATTTGTATTTAATAGATTTTATACCACTTGAAATAACTCTATATTTATTTTTAATACTTTATTGATCATGGTTAACAATAAAACATGATTTTTAGACTCCTTGAGTGGCATGTTTTTTCCTCTCCTTGTGATCTACTGAATGTTTGGTGAGATACTATTGTTTTTCATTAACCAACATTACAATCAAATCATTATGAATCCACTTAATATAAGTATTTCAATCATAATGTGACTATAATTTCACTGGTATCCATGAGAAGTAATTTTTAGTGGTGTGTTCTAATTTTTTACACTTCCCACAAGTCTCTTCAAGTACCCATAGATTTTTAATCACTTTCTTTAATTTATTGAACTATTATTCTTACCTATTATTTTTGGATTGTGCACTTTCAATTTTATAATAGAATTTCCCAATTTCTAGGAAAAAATGTACAACATGAATAAATCCCTTGTGCCTTTGGTTCCTCCATGAAATAATCATTTCCATAATATTTCGAGAGTTTCATTCCTCCTTTTAGATTCTCTATAATAGAATAATCTATTTTCATTAATGAGGCTTTTAATGGACTCTCACCATCATGGGGGAACCTCCCCTAGACATTGAATCTTTATATTTGGGTATTATGTGTTTCCAACCTTGATTCATTTCTTCCATAACTCATGATAGAAATCACCATGTATTCTCAAATATGATATATTCCCCTTTTCAAAACATTCACCCTTAGTTCTATTCATATTTCGGGTTTTTGTATTAGAATCACTCCCACTCCCATAATAAATTGCCTAACATTTTGAATAATCAAATAATACATATCAGTTTATCTATTTTAAGTACAGTTTTCCTCTTTTTATAGGCTCTATTGGTTTGTGAAACAAATGTAATGGTGTATTTTTCTTTTGTTGTGATTTCACAAAATATTTTTCTTTAATATTAATAGTAAAAGTTCATAAGACTAGAAATAAACAAATTTATAATCCATACTATTGATCCCCTAATATTTAGGGTGATCCAATTATTTAATATCTTATTTAGATTTGGATAAACTCATATTGGTCTTCTTAAGAACATACCTTATAATTTTAGTGATTATTTGACAATTAGTAAAATTATATTTATAGTTATCTTGATTTTAAACAAAAATTGAGGAAAGTATACACTTGAAATAAGCATCTCCTTAATCCAAATAAATCATATACATTTGAATTAAAATCATACATTTATTTTTTCCTTCAATACCATAAATAATTTTAGAAGACACCATATGGAATTTTTTAGGCACTCCCATATATTTTCTTAATTTTATTATCTCTCTATTATTTCAATTTCTCAGTATCTTGATATTCATAGCCTCAACATTTCCAATAAAAATAATCTCCAAAATACTAGTGGAAATATGAATTTGATTTATGATTTAATGGATTAGAAACATCTTGGAATCAGAAATATAATATCTTTATAACATGATATCTCCATTAATGAATATTTTAAATCAACAACTATAGAAAAAAAATACATTTCTAAAATGAAAATAAATTCTTCAATTCTACATGTGTATTATTATATAAATTAAAATTTATAATGGTATTAAAAATATTTTAATATAAAAGTAGTTATAATATTTTAATGATCCCTGTTGGTATAACTAGAACATTCACCTTGATGATTTTTTACCAATTATAATTATATGATATTAAATAATTGAAGGGAAACCATATTTTTTATCCATGTGGGAGAACCTTATTCTGAAACCATATATTGAATATTATTATAGCAGGGTTTGTGATCAATGTGATCACACCAGATCTTATACCACTTTTCAATCCTTGAAGAGAGATATATTTTTACTATGGGGTGAATATATTGTTGAATTATAATATAAAAATCCTCTATTTTCGCCCTATACAATCTCACTACCCACTTTTTTTCAATTCAAGGGCTATATAAATATCATAAAAATAATGATGATGAGGATGAGAGGTAAGAATAGATTAAAATGTAAATCACATAAAATGAGAATTATAAGGTTCACATCACTCTAGTATTAGGTGTTAAAATCCTTGGTTTTCAATGGTTATCATCTTATTTTACACATCAATATCTTTTTATCAATGTTAAATAAACAAATTCATGTAGTATAATGAAGACCCTAAAAACCTATAAAAATTTCAAAAAAAATACCAGGGAAATATATTAGTAACTAGTGTCTCTCCAACATGTGTGATCCTTCTTCTATTTTCCTCAACTGGGTCCATGTTAATGGAATCTTTGTGAACTCTCTTTCTCTTAAGAATTAAACCTTTAGTGGTTATCTTCCACTTAAAAATATCATAATGAGTATCTCATATTATTGTTCTAAATGGATGACAACACCAATTGAGTAAACTATAAAAAGTAGTATGGATGATATTTTTAAAGTGATATTTAATATCTATATAACTTTATCATAAATATCAATCAATCCATGAGTTCTGGATAGCCTCGCCTTCATCAGTGTAATATATTCTTCAAATGCTAATTAAAATTCATCTAATAACATACTATGTTGTCCCATTTTATTTATATTATTAATCATTAATAGTTATAACAATTAAATTCCATAAATTTTGAAAATACTTTAGAACATAATATATTAGGGAGGTTACTCTAACATAACACATCAATTCAAATCCAGATCCAAGAATATTTTCCAAACCACCATTATCACTCACCATTTTGTGTATTTTAGTTACATTATTGAACATAGATTCAATAAACACCACAACATAGTTCTATTTTACATGACATATGATTTTTTAACTCTATAATTGAAACAAATAAATCTACTTCAGTCTCACTATCGAGTATGGTGGGTGGTGAAATTTATAATATACCATGGGATCCGTAATTCATATTTTAGACTAATATTCTCATGGTAAATATTTATCTTCTCCATTAATATTTTCATCATGACTAATATAATCATTATATGGATTTTAATCATAGGTTTTGGCATAGTGTTCATGCCACCAGCAGAACTTTGGCTCCTCATGGACAATTAGAACTTCCACAACCATTGGTGATGTTATAATTGTTCATGATAGAAGGTAACTTAAAAATTCCTGATTTTTATTTTCCCATAGTTTAATTCTAGGAAATAAAGAGACCCATTCCATTGTAGTGGTTTTTTACCTTGACATTCACATAATCCATTTTACTTAGATCCCTATGGGATCAACCATGGTCATTCTTCCTTTCGGAATATCATGGTGGATCTCAATTCATATTTTGATCTTCACAAAACCCTAGATCCATTAACTAGGGTAATTTAATTTCTTCCACTATAGCATAATAATCATTATCCATGCCTATATTTCATCCTTGGAAACATTATTCTATTTTTATCAATGTTTTATGACATATTGTTGTTGTTCTTTGAGAACATCGATATTCAAATCAAGTGTAATTTTAAACACATCCATCCCACTACTTTGACATGTATAATGTATTTAAATGACAATCATGATGATATAAAATCACCCCAAAAACCTCTTAAATTATAAGGCCTTATTCTTCATTATCTTATTTATTATCTAAGTGATATGGTATGTGATATAACAAACTTCTTATCCATCACATTAATGTCTCCTCAAGAGTAAAATGATGAAAAATAAACAATACATATATATGAAATATATTAGAGTGTCAAGAACTCAAAATCATAGATACAATATATAACTAACTTCATTAAAAGGTTCATGCCTCAATACCATCAGTTTGGATAGTGTTTGTGGGAGATATACTTACAACGGTGAGTAATCATTATCGACAATGGAAACATACTTTAATATCATAAGGATTCATAAGATATTTATTATTATTTATAATCCATGTTATTCTTTATCCTATGAGAGTTCTATTTAACCTAGTTAATGAATGATTTCTTCAGTAACTTTCTTCCAAAAAAAGCTCTAATCAACCATTCATGAATATCTACCATGAGAAAACCAATTCATATGGTAAGCCCCATCATCTTACTAATACTTTTTAGAAAAAATAGAATCTACTCCCATAATCATCTCAAATATGGTTCTATAAAATCAAATGATATTCTTTGTAAGATATCTCTTTTTATGTCAACTTCATGATAATCTTCACTAAGATTAATCTTCCTTGATGAATATCACACTTCTAGTAGGGGATATATCAATATAATATCTATATTTCATCTCATTTATTAGTATGAAATCATTCATTATTGTGTGTTCTTAATTTTTAGTAAAAAATAAAACATCATTATTCCATGATAAAATCATATTCTCAATGCATTATTGCACAAGAGCCTCAACTGAGTTGGTGAGGACTCGGAAAGTGCATACAAGAGACCAGAGATCAAAACCGAGAGGAGACATATTTCCAGGTATTGTAGCAATACTGTAGTGGACACCGTAGAAGGTACTATTATATACTATAATATAGAAAACTATTCATCTTTTTGGGATTTTGGGTCATCGGTTTGGTCCTTGGGTCCTTAAAGGCCTTCGGGTCACCCAAGGCCTTTGGGCCAGTAAAGATTTCAGACTACCTCAAAGCCTTCAGGCCACCTCAAGGATTTTGAACCACTTGAAATTGTGCTTAATGGACTAGGAAGACTCTATAAGGAGAAAACTCCAGATGAGGTTTTAGAGCATGTGTATTCACCAGAGATGAAGCTAAGGGATGTGGAAGAAAGAGAGGGTATGTCATTGTTGTCAGGACTAGACTGTTCATGCATGATAAGCCTATCAGAATATCCCAACCAAGGTGGAGAGATGATATCACAATGTAGATGCTGGGGAGAAGCAATTCCATGTAGTTATAGTCTGGGTATTTCCTCTAAGACCTACAGTTCATGTAATCTCCAATCCTATGATCCTTTTAAGGGTTCCCCATCATCCCTTAAAAGGGGGGTTATCAAAAATCAATAAAAAAAGTCCTTCGGGACATTCAGGAAATGCATTCTAAATATATAAATCTTGGATGTTGACAATATACATAGAAACAAATCCAACATGACAAAACAATCCATGCATGGACATCATATTCATGACACACATGAAAACATTACAGCATCATAATTATAATAAATTAAATATTATCAATGATATTATAAATATATATAACCAATGATTATATTTATCATTAAAATTTATAAATAATTTATTTCATTTAATGATTTTTTACATTATGATTTAATAAAATTGATGCTTTGTTCATTGAAATTATATTTCATGATGAAAATTCTAATTGTATTTCTGAATTTTGAATAAAATTACATATAATAACTAGTTTATTCACTCTAGTCAACACCAATAAATGATTTTTACTTTAAGATAAGATATTTATTATATATTTTTTTATATTCTTATGAAATAAATTTTATAATATATTATATTAATTATTATATATCATGTTTATTTGGGAGATCATAATCATATACATGAATTGATGAATTCTTCTTATGATTCATCACTCATGTACCAGCCAGGAATAATCACCTCATATTGAATCACTTTCACATAAATACTTTATTTCCATGTAGAACATCTTAATACTCTAATAAATTTATTTCCTTTCTATTTCAAAAAATTTAAAATTAATTTAACAATGAATTGTTTTATTCCAAAATTTTCCTTCACTCTTGTGATTTTTACTAGGGACAAACATTTAAAAAAAATTATATACATTAAGAGAACATAAATATAGATAAAAGGAAGTGGTATATGAAAATCCAAAGTAATGTAATAGGAAGATCCACAAATTCTTGGTAATAAACTATAAATTATATCACATAAAAAACTATTCAAATATTTTGTAGGATTTTTTATTTTTAGCTCTTAATAGAGTTAATACATTTTGATAATAATAAATTCAAAAAGGATATTAATATGACTAATATAAAGGGTAATTTTGAGTAACTTTGAACTACTATAACTTGTAAATAAAAGGGATAAATTCTATATATAACATGCTATGAAGATGAAATATCATATGTGAATAATAATGAAACATTAGAAATAAAGGATATATAATTTCCTTTAAAAAATGATATGTTTTGTGGAAAATATGGAGGATGAGTTGATGTATGATATAATTAATAAAATGGGAAAACTATTTTCTGAAATATAAAATATTGAATAATTATTATTATTATTTTGATAGTGATAAATCAAAAGCTTATAATCATTTTTAGTTGTGGAATAAAAATTATAATATATATATAAATAATTTCTAAACTCCATGAGACCTTGTCTACTAATTTATGAAAACAAAAAAATTAAATTTTATAACAAATTAAAATATATTTTCACTTGAATAATTCTTATATAAGTATTTTCTTAGGCAATGATGTTTTAAAGAAAAAAATGTAGAAGTGGATATTTGAGCACAATCACCAAAATATTCAATTTTATGTAAATATTAAAATTAAATCTTCTAAAAAATAATTATTTTCCCTTCTATGATACAATTTCTTTTAGAAAATTCAAAAGATTATTTCATCATATTCAATGGAAAGAATTTAAAATAAAATTTTTGTTTCTTTACTAATATAAATTTTGATAATATTTTTCATCAAAACACCAAATGGTTAAATTAAATTGATTGTATCTGAGGAAACAAAAAAAATAAATATAATAAATATGATGCATTTAGTGGTTATAAAATGGGAAAATGCGACTTAAGAATAAATATAAACCAATAAAAAACATATATCTATAACCATTATATGTTATGGTATTATAAGGATTATAAAGGCAGATAATATTAGTTATAAAAGGGGGAAAGTGAAATATTCCTTGAGAGAAAAATGAAGATTATAATATTTTCTCTTAATGGAAACATCACAAAAAACTTATTTCAAGAATGTTTGAATTTTTTAATGAAAAAAATTAAATTTAATATCATCAACAATAAATGTCTCGATCTTTTATTTTAAAGTGAATTTTCAATAAATTTATTATTAATAAATATATAAGTATTTTTGAAGAATTGTAAGCATTATAATTATACATTAAATATCATTGAAATCACTTATTAATTAGTGAATATAATATGTGTATAAGATATAAGTCATTTACTCAATATCTAAGAACAAGATATATCTTCATTTAAGTTTTTTATAATTTTTATTGAGTATTGATAAATATTACATCTCAATTAAATCAAAAATGGGTTTTTCCATATGAAAAATATTATAAAAAATTAAAAAATAAATACTTTTTATGATAGATAAATAAAAAGAATTTAGCATTTTAGAAATGCGGGATTATGATCTGTTATCCACTGGGTATGTTTTCCTGATAATACCTTGGTTCCAAATAAAGTGAAATGAATAATTACTTATTATTATTCCTATGATAAGATTCCTAAAAATAAATTATCCATTTCCCATTCTAAACATTTATCATTATACTATATATAATTATTAATTATAATAAAGGGTCATATTGAATTAGTAGAAAAATTATAAAAAATAATGAAATATATTTTTTCATCTATATATTCTTATAAAACTAAAAAATCCAAAATATTATTATTTTCATAGAAAAATTCATGTTATTTAAATTTTTTCATGTCCCATGATATAATCCTCACTTATACAATACATTTCTAGTTTGAGTAGAAATATGTCATAATTCCAAAAAAAATAATAAAGTTGGATTTCTGTGTGACTCAAGACTATTCACACATCATGGAATAGATATTCCTTAGAAACATTTCCCAATCTTGTGTCATGTTAGTGAAAAACTCCCACAGGTTGTAGGCTTTGGATTTTGGAAATTGCAGATTAACAGTTTCCAGTTCCAAAAATGAATTTTGAGGGTCTTCTAAGAACATTTTAGAATTGTAAAACACCCTTCTAAGGTGTATACACCATAGTCATAGTTTTAGGTCACTTTAAATTCTTTTATTTGACTGGTAACCAGGTTTAAATGGACATATGGAGGAAAATTTATGGCTATTATAAGTAGAAATGTTTTTTAAAAGGAAGCTGAGTTCCCCTGAAATCCATTTACACATAACCTTCATGCAAGACCTTATCACAACTACTTCATGTATGTCCTTCTCCTAGGTCCTCTATCCATCCAATAAATATCCCCCTCACCTCTATTTTTTAGAGGATGTAAGTACTACTGAACAATAAATTAAGGTGAGAGTTATGTTCTCCCTACTTTTTCACCCAAGTATTACAACACTACTTGGGGAAACAACTTTTTCCAGACCTCCTTATGGATGATCCCTCCCATCCTCTCTCATTTGGGAAAGACCCCACTTTGAAGAGATACAACTTCAGTGACCCACACTTGGGAGACCCATACATGAGAAACCTATACTTGGGAAACACATCTCTCAATTCATACCATTTGGCTGAGCCCCAACATAAGAAACCCACACTTATGACACACATACTTTGGTGACCCAGACTTGGGTGACCCATATTTGGGTGACCCTCACTTGGGAGATCCTTTACCAAAGTCATTCCACTTGGGTGACCCATACATGGGAAACCCTCATATGGGAGACCCTTCACCCAAGACACAAGGTAATACTTCAACCAAGACACCTCCCTTGGGGTACCCTTCACCCAATCCTCCTCAAATGCGTGACCCTTCACCTAAACCGACATAATTAGGTGACCCTTCATGAAAGGAAATCCACTTTGGTGACCTTTTACCCAAGGAATCCCACCTAGTAAATCCACCCAAGTACCATATTCTTGGACTAAGCATCTTCACTAACCCTCACTAGGTCTATGCACTATTTATATCCCCCACTAAGACTAAGCATCTCTAATAGCCCTCATAAGGGATAAGCACCAATTCTCCCAAATCCCATACCATGTAATCTATTCATTCCATGCACACCTAGAGTTTTGATACTTCTCTAGGTTAGGTTATCCTAGTAGGTGTAAGTCCCAATCATAACAAAATCCTTTATTTATCCTCTCATTTAGAAAATATGGGGAGATTTAATAAAACATGGGAATCCTCCTAGATGTATGTGCCAACCAAACCTTCAAATCATAATGATTTGAGATCCTCCTCAATGTTCTAAAATCATTATAAACTTTATAGGTTTAATCCCAAAGAAAAAAATAAATTATCTTTGAGTTGAGGTACTCATCATGGTTTTAGAAATATGGGCCTCCTCCTAGGTTTAAGACCCAACAAAACCTTCAATTACCCATGATTCAAGATACTCATCAAGTTTTTAAAAATATGGTAATACCTTAGGTTTAATCCACAACAAAAACTTCAATTACCCCTTAGTAAAAATACTCATCGTTATTCCAGAAATATGGCCCTCCTCTAAGGTGTAATCCCCAACCAAACCTTCAATCACGGATTCATGATACTCCTCATGGTTTTATATGCATTGGAATACTCCTAGAATTAATCCCCTACTAAACCCTCAATCACCATGAGTCTAGATACTCCTCGTGTTTTTAGAATCATTACCCTCCTGCTATGTGCAGTCTATAACTAAACCTCCAGTTACACATGAGTTGAGATACTCTTCATGGTTCCAGAAACATGAGAATCTTTATAGGTATAAGCCCTAAACAAACCTTCAAATCACTATAGTTGAGATCCTCCTCATGGTTTCCAAAATATGGGCCTCCTCTATAGTGTAATACCTATCCAAACCTTCTATTATCCATGAGTTTCGATACTCCCCGTGGTTTTAGAAATATGGGCATCCTCTTAGGTGTAAGCCCCAAAAAAACCTTCAATTATTCAGGAGTTAAGATACTCCTCATGGTTATAAAAATATAGTAATATTTCTAGTTTTAATCCCCAACGAAACATTCAATTACCAAATATTTGAGATACTCATCAGGGTTATATAAATATGGAAATATTCCTAGGTGTAATACTTATTCAAACCTTAAATTACCCATGAGTTTAGATACACCTCATGGTTCCATAAATATGTGTATCCTCCTAGGGGTAATACCCAAACAATCCTCTAATTACCCATGAGTCAAGTTACTCCTCATGGTTTCATAAATATGGGAATCCCCTAGGTGTATTCCCCAACCAAACCATCAATCACCATGAGTCTAGATATTCCTCATGGTTCGAGATACATGGGAATCCTCTAAGGTGTATGCACCAATAAAACCATTAATTCACTATGATTCAAGATACTCCTCATGGTTCCAGATACATAGGAATCCTCCTATGTGTAATACAAATTCAAACATACAATTCACCATCATTAAAGATGATCCTCATGGTTATAGAAATATGGTAATCCTCTTAGGTGTGATCCCAAAACAAATCTTCAAATACCATTATTAGAGATACTCATTATGTTTCCAGATACATGGTTATCCTCTGAGGTGTAAGCCCCAACCAAACCATCAACTCTCTATGAAACAATATAGTCCTCATAGTTCCACAAACATTGTAATCCTCTTATGTGTTTTCCAAAACCAGTCCTTAAAATAACCATGATTCAATTTTCTCCTCATGGTTTCAGAAACATGGGACTCCTCCTAGTTGTAATCCCCAACAAATCCATAAATTACCCTTGAGTTTGTTAACCATAACGGTTCTATAAATATGGTAATCTTCCTAGGTGTAAGCCCAAACTAAACCTATAGTTAACCATGATTCGACATACTCCTCATGGTTCCAAAATTATGGGCCTCTTCCTAGGTTCCAGCCCCATCTAAGACTTCAATTACCCATGAGTTGACATACTCATCAGGGTTCCATGAAAAATGGTCATTCAATTAAAATATAATCCCCTTATCAAACAATATTGTGTGAAATGTTGATATTATATTATATCTTGTTTCTCACACCAATCATGATTCACATAGGTATATATATCAGTGGTGATAATGTCACTAGAATGGTAAAAATATCACACTCATTCCTCCTTTTGTGGTATAACCCCCCAAAAAATCGACCAAACTATATGGGATATGATTCTTGTTATTAGAAATATATGTAAGACTTCTATTTGAGATAAAAACCCAATGTCATTTTTCCCTTATACATTTCACCTAAATATATGGTTTTTTATTCCTACTTTTATTGGATATGTCAGAAAACACTTTGAGTTTCACTCCCAACTCCAAAAGACAAATTTCCTCCCTAGAAGGTAATAGTCACTAGAGAACCCAACTAGTCAAATTTAAAACCAAAGAATAAATAAATTAATAAGAAAATTATGTGTAACCTTTAATATATATTGAGGTTTACATCAAACACGTGGTCTCAATCAGATCATTGGTATTGAGGTAACCGGTCTTAAACTGAGATTTGTGAAAGATTCATGAATATGTATTAAATCTATATGAGAGTCTTAAAGTAGGAAATAATACACCTAAAAAGGTTGTGGTGATCCCAACCTCACATTATCTAGACCAAAAAAATCTCAAATATTTAATTGGAAATTCCCCAGGGACTACCGACCTTTGGAAAACACATCCACATTAACTCCAATTGACTGTGGTCATGAAATATTTCAGACACCAAAATGGTGAACCCAATGTGAATCCTTTGATAGTGTCAAGCCTCTCACATATGATAAAGAAGCATGTTTTAATCCTTTAATTGAAGTTGATAAATTGACCATGAACTCTTATTTGTGATGCTACAATAATGATAGTCTTTTATTAGTGTATCCTTAGGAAATTAAGGATTTCCTATAATCCAAATGGTATCAACAAATGTACAAAAAAATTCAATAACATTAGAAAAGCTGTTAATACCCATAGTAAACATAAATTAACTACTTTAAACTATTATACATTCCAAACACATGCCTCAACTGGCAAAGAGATCATGGCCTCATGGACTCAACATACACTTTCATCAATGCAACACCTCTAGTTGAAGATGGTGAATGCCATGGTGTGACAATATCATAACAATGGATCCATACCCACACTGGAAGAATCCCATGAATGTCTCCAGAGGATTAATCCATATATTTCACCCTATTAACAATGGGATACAAAGAAGAAAGTGGTACCCTTTGGCATATCCAATTTTTTATGATCTTATCCCTAGAGTATATAAACCCATTCCTTCCCTATGTTAGGGAGGTGGAGGATGGAATCCACCACATCAAGGAAACCACCCTATAACATCCTAGGAGGGGTCCAATCCATCACAATCATCATCATCGACGTGAAACCCCAATTCTATAGGAAATTGTAGAGGAAAAAGTGCATATCCTGACCATCTAGATTCAAAAATCCAAAAGAAGAGCCCACCTAAGGAAAATAGCCACTGAAAATCCATTACAAGCAAATACACTTGATAATATTAAAACCTGTAAATACCATAGGCACATCTAAATAGTGGATTTGGGATAATTCTTGATTTCTTTTAGAAAGAATCATTTATAATCTACACAACTAGACTTTGAAATAATATAATTCATAAAAACTCATAACAATGGGAATATGGAATTTTTATCAATTTTAACCTATAATTCATCTCTAGAATCATCTATTGGGAAAAAAATACCCAGATTATAGATTTACCTCACCCAATTAAATCTATGATTCCCATCACATGTTTCACATTAGTGAATTCCATCACTACTAGACTAGATGATGATGCAAACCTTGATAATATGGATAAATATATAATGTTTTTTTCATTCACTACAAACCTACCACTTGACCATGGTGAATTTATCTCAGTATAGGAGAAGATTACAAAACTTAAATCTAGAATAGTATAACATAAAAATTTTATTGTGATATTGCTTGGGGGAAGAGAATCCTTTGAGTAAATTTATCAGATGGATTATTTTATGCTTCCTTCAACTAAAAATATTTTTCATGATAATGTTTCTTAACCCATAATGGATTAATAGACCAACCCCATAAAACATAGATTGCATTAATCAACCCATTATGCTATAGTGCCAATTAATTACCAAGTGTTACACCCACTGGGAAGACATCAAAAAATAGTTTAGGAAACTCATATGAGGTTAACTATATAAGGGATATCTCAATAATTATTGGATTCCATCATTTCTCAGATAGATTCTCTTAATGGTTTAAATTTACTGGTGAAACCCAAGAGTAAACTATATCCTTAGTTTCTTGATTTGACTCAACCCCCTCGCAACTTCTAGAACCTAATATTCCCTATATTTTATTGGATGGGTGAACCTGAAAAGCATCTCACAAAATTCTATTCCCAGTGTGGTCTAATGTTGAGACCCCTAAAACAAAAATAGTCTACCAAGCTCAGATGATTTGTGTAGACCTTGGAAAGCCCCACCTTTACTTTGTATAATAACTTTTTCTTAAGGTCTATCACATGTTGTGTATTCATATACCTATAATTCCTCTTCTAATTAAGATATATGTGAAAGAAAATGAAAATCCTTGACCTCTGTAATTGAAAGTGGTAGAAAAATGATAAATTTATGGATTTCATTACAATATTGAGGGGTTTAACATATTCCATGGAAATTAATCTTCCCTAGAATATTTAATAGTGATATGTTGGAAACAATTACCAAATAAGTTGTCAACTACGCTTACTAAATTGAAGTACCCCAGTGGTTTCCAAGAATTTTCAACTATCTCACAGCCTATAGATAATTCTATTCACATGAACAAGGAAAGAGTTTGTTAAGAAACACATACACATACCAAGAACTCTAGAAAATATGAATCTACTACTATCACCCTCATCCTATAATGGAAGATATAGAGTGAACTTTAATGGAGGAATTATTAAATTTATTTGTTAAAAAAATAATCAGGTCCTAGAGAACTTTAACTTTTATCTATAAGATAGTCTGATCATGATTATAGAGATAAATAGTACATATGAATAAAGGAAGTATGGCCATCCAAATTACTTCCCTTACCATTGTATGATGGGTCACATGATCCAGAAATTCATGGACATAAAATATCTACTACAACAATGATCTATGAGGTTAAATTCAAAAGAAAAATTCCATGGAACATGCATAATATGTTTCATCCATTATCCCTAATGAATAAACTGAATGGTAACTGGAACTATCCCACCAAATAGACCAACATGCATTGTCCGAAAAAAATTAGTGAATGGGAAATGTACCACCAAATGGGATATTAAACCAAAAGGAGGAATTAGTTCACCTAAGTCTTAATCAACATGATATCAACCAATTTTAAAGACATTCCTTTTAGTTCTAATGAGAACATTGTTGGCAAGGATGATTTTATATTCCTAAAATCTTAAGATCCCCAACATGTTGTCTTTTCCTCTACTCTAAGCATTGGTGAGGAATGTCCTAGTGATTCCATGTCTATATTCATAGAAGGCATTATTGACCTTGTTCATTCTTAATAGTGTAATGTTGATGGATCATTTTCCCAATTTCTAAAATATATCCAATCTCTAGGATCAATGTTGAGACTCTCATAATAATTCACCCATTATACCATTGAAAATGGAAATGGTGTTAGTGATTTGTGTTCTTATCAACCCACTAAAGATTTCAGGGCCATATTTTCTAAATAAATAGTCTCTCAGCCAAAGTAAGAAAATGGGGATCACCATGCTATAATTATGAAAATTATTCATGGATATTTTCCCCATGTAATAATGGAATCCTATAATAGAGGTCCTCCTTATAGTGAAGTACTATTCCCCACATGGATAGAGGTATTTTAAAAAAATTCACCCCTCATCGGGTGAATTTGGGACCTCGTTCCACCTAACAACATCCCATAGGGTTGGGGGATTTTCATATTTTAATGTCCCCCAGTATATTGGGATGGGAGGATTTTCATATTTTCCATCTCATCATCAGGTTCCCTATGGACGTTGTTCATCCTCAGTAACTTCCATAGAACTTCTAATAGAGTTAGAGTCCCCCAATCTAGGGGCAATATCATCGGCATCAGAAGTATCCAATGTTGTAGATTTTTACATGGAAATGATCGAGATTAGGGATCACCCTCCCAGATAATGAATTGTCCCACATTCTTATAACAATATAAGCATATGTAATAGAATGGGGAAGCCATTATGTTATCCATATTTTGATGAAAAAATGGAAATTGTACTCATTCCAACTAGAGTAATTGATCGAGTATTTTTACTATGCCATGGAATATAATTTAATCAGGATCTAACGGATTATGTGACCAAAATAGGTAGATTTTAGAGAAAATTAAAATTAATGTCCCTATAATCTATTATTAGTATATACCATCGATATGTTCTTTGTGTACATGGATTGGATTTAGAAGTAGATAGATGAGGACATATTGGAACCAGTGAACCCCAAGTTTCCACTTCAACCACATGGACATCCTAAGAAGAACACATAAAGTGTATCATAGAATTAGGGTTTCCCATCTCTCAAAGATATATAAAATAAGTTTTATTCCTTTATGTCTGATGATGTGGTTGCATACTTCACATGTTCAATGGACCATGACCTTATCGATCTTCCTAATACTAGTAGACCCAAGGTTGTAATAATGATATATCATCCCAATTATTTCCCATACCACCAAATTTTAGGACATTTAATTTAATAATGTTTCATCTTAAAATATTGGCTCCATAAGAAAGTATATGAAGACCTGATAAATTTAGATAATCTTCATACTCGTGTTTCATATATGTAAGTTTTTCTCAATCCACTAGATGATCACAATGCTTAATGGGTTATTACACCAAGGTCCTAGTCATATACACCTAAACTAAATAAAATCGTAGTCTAAGCTATATGAAATTAAACTAGCTAGAACTAGTACTAGTCATATGACATTAAACTACATGGAATTATTAGTATGAGTTGCATGAATTTAAACTACCTAGAACTCATCCTAGTTATATAATGTTAAAATTGAGGTCAAAGTCCTTCCCATAAGATTTTAAATTGAATGGTAAATGTCCTCAACATATGACATTAAAATGTATATCCAATGTATATTCTGAAGTATGTTAAATTGCATGGTTCACATCCTTTTCTCATGATGTAAAACTGCATGACGCATTTCCCCTCACTGAAGAGGACCTTCGTCCGGTGTCAGTCTCCAACTTTTTCGGTTTAAGCACTACATATATATTGATATATGATTTCAGGAGGCCAGTAGTGACTCATAGACCCTCTTCCTTGGGCATAGTAAAAAAACTTATCCCCTATAAATGATATTTTATTCAATAGAATGCATCCCTTTAGTCTTATATTCATGTCAGTTTCATTATTAAAAGATGTAAAATATGTATCAAAATCACTATTGGTCCTGATAAAAGTCTATAAAAAGAACACTATTAGTCAAAGATATATAGAACTGACCATTAGAAACTATTTTTCCTCAATGTACGATGTTAAACTACATGTCCAACATTCATATCGTAAAACATTAAACAGTAGGGTCAACTATCTATCCCCATCAAATGAAATAAGACTATATGATATTTCATCTTAGAAAAATGTCATTTAAACTATATGGAACATAGATCAATCCAAATTACTATAAACTAATAAAATAGGTTTTTCAAAAATTATCTAAATCAATAACCAATATTCCACTATTACATCCTGAGATCCATCTTCATTTTTTTTTTTTTATAAACGAAAATTTCTTTTAGTTATTGTTCATTCCTCTTAATTAAATAACATATTTAGATAGTGATGGTATTTTAATAGAATTTTACAAAACCTTTTTAACCCCTTCATCCACTCAACCTAATGCATACATTTTTATGTTTGAATACACAATGTTCCTAAATTTGATTAATCCTATTAGTTATCTCTTTCACAGTAAAATTGGTGGATTGGATTTATTGATCTGATAAGACCCATTTAGGTTTTGATAATGAAAATAATAGTTTTCCTCTTGATAAAATGAAGTAAACCATAAAATAAATTTTATTCTTAGAGGAATGTATCACCTAAATCCCATATGTTATCCATAGACTAATTGTACTTATAACAAGTCTACTCCCACTAGTCCCCATTTTACTGAGCGTGGAAATAGTTTTCTACCATTACTAATGGTCAATATAATCACTCCAATCTCTAGTCTCTAGTTAACACATTTAAATATGTGTTTTATATCATCAAGTTTCCAATGTTGAAATTTATCAAGAATGATTTTATGTTTTTTTCTATCATAATCTGCAGATTAAATTAAGGAACCCCCATGTATTATAATCATAAACTATATAATTATTTGTTACACAATACATGAACATAAATTTTATATAATTGTTTAGTGTATGAGATAATATTTCCATGAATTTGAGTCGAATCTATGTAATATCACCTAGTATATGGTAATTTATCCATAAGATGATATAGGGATGAGAATATCCCCTATATGCGAAACCCCAAACTAATATAAGGTCTTTATAAAGTTGATTTTCATAATATTTACAATGGTTCACCTTTTATGGGTCACACAATTTCAAATATTACAGTTATATGTCCTTAATGTATAACATTAAACTTCATGGTCTGGTCCTTATAACATAACGTTAAACAATATGAAACTTTTCTAAACTACAAAACATTAAACATTTGAGAAAGGTCCTATTCACATGACCATAAACTATAGAATATCTGATTCCTTTTAACATTACATTAAAATAAATGAAACATGGTCTATTATATGTTACTCATTACAAACATGAGAGATAGATCCATGTAATGGTTCCTTATATATATTTCATATCTATGAACTAAAATTAGTATTAAGTACTCCATTTCTAAGGAAACTCGATTCTTCTATCTTGGGCACTATCTATGGAGAATCACTTTATTCAAATCCCATACAAAGATGAAATGTGAAAAATATTCTCCCTTATGTAATAGAATGATCAATATATGTGTCCCATTTATTTTTGTGGGCATTCAATAGTTGTTGTTATAGGAGCCAACTATAATGTCATGTTCTTCCAAAATTATAACCAGCATTAACCCATTTCCATGCATACAAGTTAGATTCTTTCATGTACCCTTTAAATAATATCTATGTATGGATTTATTCATATACCATGGGATACATAGTAACACCTAGATATTTTATTTCAGGTTCTTCCAGGAATTTTCACCACTTTTAGTCATGCCTCTCAATGACATCCAAACCCGTATAGAGATTCCTATATGCATTGAAATGAAAATTCCACCACATGTTCCCCATTATGAACTCTCTTTTAGTTCAAATGATTTTCCAATTTTCTCTTTTTTATCTTGCCTATAATGACTCGGGCGAGCTTAGAGGACTTGGAGAGTCACTCTGAAATAATTTTTATTTAAATAGAGGGAAATTACTCTAGTTTATATGATATTAAACTACCTAGTGCTAGTCCTGGAAGTAAGACTACAAACTACACAACACCCACATATTTAAAATGTGACATTAAACCACATGGTCACCATGCCCACCTCACGAAATTAAATTATGAGCTATAATTTTATCCTTCATGACTTTAAACTACTCAAGGTCGCCCATTCCCTATGGACGCATACTTCACTACATTAGAGTGTGATCTGTGTAGAATTCCTTGGAACAAAAAGACTCTCATACCTCAGAGTATTAATAAAAAACTTTATGTAAGGACATAGAATTAACCATAACTTATTCTAGTGACTTTTTACTAGAATTTATTTTCTTTCATTCCCAAATATCTTTTAGGTCTATAGTTATAGATAATTAGGATAAACTATTACATATTAAACCCATACATTATAAGAGGATACTTATACTCAGTATCCATTTTTTCACAAAAGGAAACCATTTTAAAATAAAACATGGTTTCTTTTCTTATCATATATTCAATACATTAATCATGAAACCTTGTTTATAATTACTAATATTTAATCCCTATAAAAAAACATTTTAAAACTTGGGATGATGACAAAAATCTCAGTGAGGGACATAAAAAAAGAAAACCATTAGTCGAGTGAAAAAATTCATAAAACATTTACTTAACCTAAAACATACCTTTTTACCCTAAAAAGAGTTTATCATTTATAAATATAATTATATTACATTTTTATAATAAATTATTTTCATTTAAACTCATTATAAAACATATAAAGGTAACTTGTGACATAATTATACTAAAATGGAATAATCATATAGTCGACTTCCATACATGTCACTCTTACAAATGGAACAGTCATACGGATGAAATCTATACGCAATGCATTAGAGGTTATAATGAAACCAACCATCATTGGTTTATCATTAAACCACCTATCTTTGGTTTATCATGTAACCACCTATCAAATGTCAATGTACTAAGATATAATCATAACACATAAATGATTTCAATTATCAATATTTTACTCATAAAATCTCATTTACAATAAAAAAAAATCATTTCAAGATATTGAAATAAAAAATATATTTTAAAAATTATTTTCAATATCAAAATACGCAAAAAAAAGATTTATTTATAAACCTCATGAAAGAAGGTGTTGTAAAACATCAAAAATATTCCTCAATGAAAGGAGATTGAGACGAAGTCCCTTACCTCGAGTCTGATTCCTCAAGTATGTTCTTTATCTTCCTCAATAATAAACTTAAGTTAATTATTTACTTGATTGATAACCTTTTTCATGTTTACTATTCATTTTATATCACTTATTACCATGTTATAACAATTACATAATTATTTAATTTCATACCATATGTTTTGTCGATATTCGATACTTGAGTCAAAAATGAATGTGGTAAGATGTAAATAGTCCATGTGGTATAAGTCCATCATATCTAGAATAATATTTATTGCATTATTATCATTTTTATACATAAATTTTAATTTTAAATCAAACCATTAAGTATTTTTATGAAAATTAACAATGTTATAATCATGGAGACGGTAGGTCGTACGTACGAATGAGTAACATTTTCTATTTTTTATTGATAGTTATGGAAATAAGGTAAGTAGTATTTTATCATTCCGTAATGATAATAACATCATTAATATCATATTAATAATTTAAATATGCTTATATATATCTTACAAGTTATGAAGAGAATAAAAACGAATCACATCGCTTTTTGGAGGCGACACTTCACATCTACACTCGAATGACATTATCATTTTTATTTGAATGGAATGTAAGAATATAATTTAGATATTATTATATTATAATTATTTATAAGTCATTAATATCACATATAAAATTTAATTTCATAATTATAACCATTATTTAAAGATGGTGATGAAAGAAAACTATATTGGTTCGTGAGGTGGTAGACCACTGTACACACGAATGAAAAGTCCAGTTCCCATTTGATGAAATTGGAGATGGATTCAAGTGATGATATTAATATAATAAAATCCAAGTATATTAATGAAATAATTTTTATTATTTCATCATGGTTTAAGGATATTTGAAGAATTTTAAGAAGTAATAATATAGAAATACTTAAAGAAAAAGATACCTCTTCTTCAGTTCATCACCTTTGAAGAACACCTTAAAACCTAAAAAGAGGGGTTTTTTCCTAAAATAAGGCTTCAATAATTTTATAAGGTATTTTAGGATGGTTTTTTAGCAGTTATTGTCTAAAAAAAAGGCTTCTGAAGTGCATGTACTAGAGAATAATGGGTACCTTTTTATAGGATACGGGAGGCCACCCATGGAAACTCTTAAAATATTATGTCAATATAAATTAATTTTTAACTCAAAAAAATCCATATTGAGTTATATTTAATATAATATTATTATATTTATAAATACTCTCAACTGATAATTTATAGACATGTTTTGATTTCATTTTAAACCTTATAATTTCATTTTACCCTTAATTATTTTATTTTAATTTTAATTGTAGTCACAACATTTTAAATAATAAGAGTCATTAATTTTTACTTATATGGGGTCAATCACCCGTAAATGAACACTTTATGAACTTTTAGACCTTTTCATATTAATTTTTTAATTTCTAAATATTTTTATGATTTTTAAATAATTTGATGAAATATTTTTTTTATAAAATATCAATATTGTCAATTTTGACACTATTCATTTCATTGAATTTAAATTAAATCCAAAAATAGATATAACTTTTAATAAAACCTTTTAATAGACTTAAAATATGTAATATTAAACTAGAAAATTTGTGTAGTAAACTAATTAATTCATATTATTTTTATTTTTATTCTTTCATATCATTTATTTGATATTTCTATTCTTAAAATAATTATTGTATCACAGTTGTGTCAGTGTTTATAGTGATTAATTAATCTCTAAAAATTATAAATAAATTACCATGATGTATATAATTTCATTATAATTATGGAGAATATTTATTCTCTAAGTTATATTATATCTATAATTATATTAAAATTATTATATTTATAAAAAATAAGAGGGTGATATTTTGTCACTTTCATTTCACTTTCCTTTATTTTAATAATATCTATATCCTTTTCATGGACAAGAGTCCATAAAATAAGTAACTTATAATCCTTAGGTGTTGAGGGTATATGGTAACTCATCAAATAATATTTTTACAGGTTTTAGGGTAATTTTATTGTCCTTATCATATTATTTGTTACCATAATTTAGCAATTAACCTTTAACCACATTAAATAAAAATTACTATAGTTACTATTCATAAAATCTAAAAACTAAAAGGAACATATTTAAATAATTTGGATCCAATTAATCTAAATATTAAATCCATTTTTCAAAATTTAAAACACACTATTTTCAGTAATTAATTTAAAATTAATCTCGTTGACAAAATGAGAAAATTTGTTTTTTAAAAGTAGAAACAAACAAAAGATTGGCATGTATTTATATAAAATTCAATGAGAAAATACTTCCAATGAAAAAAATGGATTAAATTATAAAAACATAATCTAATTATACTTTAATACCGATTATAATTATAATCTAAAAATATAAATAAATTAGACAAAAACGTAGTTTTGAATTAAAATGCTGTATTTTTCAATATTCATTAAAATATGAAATTTATCAGAAAAATACCAAAAATTAAACCAAGATAAATTTTTATGACAATATTCCAATTAATAATTTTATTTTTCCAAATATAACTTATAAAATTGTGAAAAAACTAGATTTAGAATAGGTGCCCCATGAAAAGGTCACAAAACTGCATTTTTAGAAAAATACTCCTTTTATCCATAAAATTGTATATGTTCTTATATAATTTTTATAAAACATATAAGTTGATTTTAAAACAATATATTATATTTATATTGAATTAATAAAACCTATACATAGTGATTTTATGATTTTATAGACAATCTTATTTTCATTAAAAATAATTCAGAAAAACATTTCCTTTTATTTAAAAAGGGTTTTACATTCAATAAACTTAATTGTTCACAAAATAATTATTTATATACATGTATAAACCATATTTTCATATTTAAATTAATATTATTTATTCCCAACATTTTTAAATCTACTTTATAAGGTAACATTTAAATAATAATATTTAGTTTCTCACTTATGTTTGATGTAGTGTATCATGTATGCTATCGAACATAGTATCTATTTTAAAAAACATGGGTTGTTACATTATCCCTCACATTTAGAAATTTTATCCTCAAAATTTTAAATCATGTTCAGTAACTATGTAATAACTTTTCAAAATTCTTGTTGGTCGGAGTGGACACTCAAGAGGGGGGTGAATTGAGTTCCAATTAAAAATTTCTGTTTAAAAGAGTTATATTAAAAACCCCCCAATTTAGATAAACAAGAAAAACTGTAGTGAATTTATAAATATTGTAAATGTTCAATCAGTTTCTCAAAGATTGATTACTTCTCAGTTAACTTGATCTGAAGATTAAGTTAGCTTTTAAAACTAACTTACTAGTTCACGATAATTACAAACACATTCTAGTTCAACTATTAGAGTTAATTTAAAACATATTTAAATTTAAAGTACTTAGCAGTGGAATATAGAAAATAGTTTAAACTAAAATAAGATGCACAGAAGATATAACCAAGAGGTTCAGTCTCAAGCCGAGACTTAGTCCTCTCAAAAAATTTATATAAAATATGATCCACACCCTGGATCGGGGTTTTACAATAGTACACAGATTGTCTAGGTCATCAGACCTCTACCACAGTTCTACGTAGGAAATATAAAATAACAACAACTCACAGGCAGTCCAGGTCGTCAGACCTATACCACAGTTCTACATGGGAAATCAAAAATAACAACAGCTCACAGGCTGTCCAAGTCACACTTGACCTCTACCACTATCCACAGTGGGATACAAGAGTGTAAGGGAAATATTGAGTGAGGATTTATAAATCCTCCAATTTAGAATAGGAGACAGGGTGTGCTTAAAATGCATAACACACTCTACTCAAAATGTAAATAAATGAAACAAAATAGAGCTAAACAAATAAATATGAGTTTAGAATGATCTATGTGTTTTTAGTGAAGCTCTGGACTCCTCATATTGATGCAGATAAAGCTTTGAGTCCTTCTCTGGTTTTAGTCAAGTAAAACAGAGTGCCATTTTTTTATTTGACTTCTAGGTCCAGGTTGATCAGTCTAATCAGCTTGAGTATAGGTGAAGTCATTGGAGCTCTTTAGTCCTCGAATGTTCAGGTTCTATAGATTCAACATGTATTCTACCTTCTTCTTCTATGAATGTAAATCCTTATGTATCTTCAGAAGGTTGTTTCGTATGTGTATGGAAGGACTAATCGACCAATTTATCATTCTTTTCATTAATAGTTCAAGGTTGCCTTTTATACACCTTTATCTCCAGCAATAGGAATGATTACCTTTTTACAGGTACGTGGTACGGTTCCTGACATGCCAACAACTATCATTAATTAATAGCAGTTGCATTAAAAACATAAAATATGACTGTTGCTAAATAATCAATAGAAATAAAGTTTAAAGAAACAATGACTGGTTTCCATCAGTAGATCATTGTATCAGTGAGCATGTATCGGTGGATGAGTAACGATAGGTCTTGGATCAGTAACTATTAGTATTTGTAACGTTAGCTAGTTTGAATCGGTAGCTCCTTATATCGGTAGATCTTTCTATCGGTAGCTCCTTCAAGTGATAGCTCCTTCTATCGATAGCTCTTTCTATCGGTGGCTCCTTCTAGCAGTAGCTCCTTTTAGCGGTAGCTCCTTCTAGAGGTAGCTCCTTCTAGCGGTAGCTCCTTCTATCGGTAGACTTATGTATCAGTAACCCATATCGGTGAGCTTGTATCGGTGAACTTTATAATAGTAGTTGTCACTCTGTATCAGTCAAATTGTGCATACCAATAGACTTATTCTATCAGTATCTCAGGTGTAATGGTAGATGTCTTCATATCGGTAGACTTTTATCAGTAGCTTTGTATGGGTAGGTCTGTATGTTTGTATCGGTAGACTTGATTATAATAGTAGACTCTGTCTATCGGTGATCTTTTCTTATCGGTAGACTATGTCTGTATCGGTGGTTATGTATCGATAGGTCTGTATCAGTGACTCAAAAACTTTATACTTATCTATTCTATAAAAATCATATCCAGAGTGAGTTAGTATTATTTAAAAACATGTATAAACATAGATAAACATTTATTAACATATTCCAATGATTATTTTGACATTTTTTTCAACTCAATAGTAGGATGACATAATTTAACATATATATAGGATTATCAAAACATATTAAAAGATAATTGAGGTTATCAAAACAGGTGAGGTCAACAATCTCCCCCTTTTTAGTAATCACAAATTATGGCATTATAATCCAAAATAATCATTAATATATCAGTATAAAATACATTGGGTCTCACTTATCAGTGTGAGTAATGACATTTTAAAATGTATCAGAGAATAGAGTATTACATGAAAATGTATCAGAGGTATATGTATCAGAGTTATGAAACAACTGTATCAAAGATAGAATTATAAAACAAATGAACCAGAGGTAGAATATATTATGCTCATATTTCTATTATGTGCGTATTTATCATATTTCCATTATGCTCATATTTCTCCCCCTTTGTGATTAGCAAAAAATAGTAAACAATTAAAAGTAACAGAAGGTAAAAGAGAATAAGATCATATATATGTCTTGGGGGAAAAAGAAATACAAAATTGAGGCCAAAAGAGTACAAGTGATTCCTATCAAATTTCCTAGCCATTATTTAATCCACTTCCTCAGTATGTGATTTTGATTTTCCCTTGAAATCATAAGAGGATTCAGAAAGGGTAGACATAGGTGGAGGCTTGGGAACACCAGTGATAATCAGAGGAGGCTGATCTACTGATACAATGTCTAGACTATAATTAGGATCCCTCTGGGTGATCATAGGAGAGAGACTTCTGATTGCTTGAGCTGGGGTTATCTGAGGAATGGAGGCAGATTGAGCAGAGGTAGGTAGAGCTGGAGGTACAATGATAGGAGTACTGTCCACATGCAAAAATGGCAGCAACAGATTCCTAAAGTCCATAATGATTCCTCCTCCTCTTTCCATAGAATAAATAAAATCATTTTTGTTCTCCATAAACTTGTCTATAGCAGGATTCAACTCCCTCAGCTTGCTTACTTTTTCTCGAAAGGCTTGATTCATAGGAGGAAACTTTAAATTTTATAACAAAATCTTGAAATTATTGTTCAACTGATTCTTAGTGTAGAACCTTTGAAAATAGTAATCCACTTTGTCTTTTACTTCTTTCTGAGAGGAAGTGGCCTCTCTCATAAAATTTTCAACGATTTTCCCTATATCCCTAGTGGTAGTCACCACTTGGGTCAAGGCAGCAGAGCTTACAGAGCCACTGGTGGAAGACTGTCCAATCTCTTCTCTCGTCACAGCTCAAATCTGATCCATATCCAAAGAATTCCTGGCAGTACTTAGAGGTGCAACAGTAAAGGCTACTATTTCCTTTAAAGATTTAGTCAGCCCACTAATGAGATTTTTCACAGTAGTGTCCTGGGTGCTAACATTCTTCTCTATTTAATTCTTAAATTCCTCAAAAACTGATACCATCTGGCCAACTACACTTTTCAAAAATTCTAAATCCTTGTCTGCTTGAGATTTAGAGCTCATATAAGATTTCAAAGAGACAACTGATTTCTTTAGAAATTCAGCATCCTCTACCAAGCTTGAAACTTGAATCCGGCAGGCCTTGACTTCATCCAGAACACCAGATACTGATTCAGTCATAACATATTGAATGGATGAAATTAAGGAATTTTCCATTCTTCTCATCTCTTCCACAAAACAGGTCTTAAGATCAGATTTCAACTTGTCTATATCAGATTTTCTTACTATATACTCAGGTAAATTTTCAGAAAGTAGATTATAAGGGACAGGAGTTCTATTGATGGGTGTCTCTTCTTCAGAATCAGGATAGTCCAACCCAAAAAACTACAAAACCTGGGTCTTCTTCCTAGTATTTAATCTCATGAACTACTGAAACAGTACCATGTCTGATGGGATGATCCCCCTCAATATGTGCATTCTCCTGTACATGTATACCAACAGCAGCTTGAATAGGCAGGTCTTCCTCAGAATAATTTTCCAAAACCATCTCCATTTCAATAGTAGGAGGCTCATTAGGAATAGGTGGAGGATCTGCCATCTCAACCAAAATAGCCTCTTCAGGCATAGCAGAATTCCCAATCAGTGGACTCATGCTCAAAATACTCTCATCTAAGCTATCAGAAACATGCTCTCTTCTTTCATATACTTGTACCTCATTATCATCACTAATGTTAGAATCTAGAGTATTCTCTTCATGGTCTGATTTTGGCAGGTCTTCCTCCTCTGTAATAGTTTCATCAATTTCATTGTCTTTTAACAGTGATTCTCTCTTTGGAAAAGAAGCTGGAGGACTAGCTTCCCCATATGATATGGCATGAGAATCCGGGCTAGGTGGAAAGTCAGGATCACCTCTATCATCCACAAAAGTATCCTCTGTATCATCATCCTGAAGGATATATGTAGGTTCATTTTCATCAGGTCCCAGACCTAGATCCCTCACATCCTTAGGCCTAGAAGGATGCTCCACAGGATTAAACTTATCATACAACTTCTCTTCATCACTGACCTACTCTCTTCTCCATGGGTTCCAATTAATCTTCATGTACTTACAAATAGTTTTGGTAATAAAAAATTTGTCTCTTACAACCATTGTCTCATCTTGAGACTTATCCACACCTTTAACCTTGATCATCAAAGAAATTGGATTTGCAACGAATAGATCATTAGTTTTTGATTTTGGCCTGGTCATATCTTCAATTTGGATCATCATAAGCCTACACAAATTTATCATGACACTATGCCTTAGGAAATGCAACAAATAAATATCTTCATATCTCATAATTGCAAAGTCCCCTCTTCTTGGACTTAGCACATGTTGGATGAATTTGAACAACAACATGTTCTCTCCATTCATTTCTATAGCAACTACTTTTCTTGGAGTGTCATCTCCTATTAGTTCTTATGAAGTAGCTTCATACTCAAATATGTCACTATTAGGAGGTACTGACTTTGAGAAATATCCAAACTCACCTTCTTGTGGAACTTTCAAGCACTTAGCCCACTCAATGGATGAAAAAAGATATTTCCTTTCCATTCACCACTGATACCATTCTGTTCTCATCTTCTGATTTCTCAAAACAAACAAACTCATAGAATTATTTTACAAGATTTAGATAGTAAGGACCATTGTTATTCGATAAGCATTCCACCCATTTCTTCTCTTCAAGAACTTTCATAATTAATGAATTACTGGTTATCAACCATTCTACGTACAACTCTTTCTCAGATACTATTTACCTTTGTATGAGATGCGGATTTGTAGGTTTCCTTACTGCACTACCACCAATAGACTCTCCTTTAAGTCTCAAGGAATTCAGTTCATCATCCTTTTCACCTATTGTTGGTCTCTTAACTCTTTTCATTCTACGAATCGAGAGGTTTTAGGGTTTGAGAGAGACGAAGGTTTGGGAGATAAGATTTGACGGCAAAGGGTTTGAGGTGGATTGAAGTGAGGTCAAGACTTATGTTTTATCATTTAGGAATCACAAAATAAATAAATAAATCATAATAAGTGTAATAAAAATGATACATATTCTGGCGGCTAAAGACACAAATTTTAAAACAGTCCATACTAACGGTAACATATATCGGTGAGAATTCCTAACGGTGAGGTATTCTAATGGTGAGGTATAATAGTGAGGTTCATACTAGTGAGGTATAACAGTGAGGTTCATACAGTGAGGTTCATACCAGTAAGGTATAATAGTGAGGTTCATACCAGTGAGGTATAATAGTGAGGTTCATACCAGTGAGGTATAATAGTGAGGTTCATACCAGTGAGGTATAACAGTGAGGTTAGGAAAAATTTATCATTCCTAATTAATGTTTGATGTAATTTAAACTCTCCAAATTTAAAGGTTTGTTAAATATATCATCCAAATGATGTTCAGTTCCCATAAATTCAAGAGTTATATCACCTTTTTGATAATGATCTCTCAAAAACTGATGTCTTACATCAATGTGATTAGTCCTAGAGTGAGACACAGGATTATTGGAAATATTAATTGCAGTAGTGTTATCACAGTTTATAGATACATGCTTAAATTGATTTCCATAGTCCAATAGAGTGTGTTTCATCCACAGAATTTTTTCATAGTAACTACCAGCAGTAATATACTCTGCTTTAGCATAATACAATGCAACAGAATTCTACTTTTTACTACATCATGATACTAAGGACTTACCTAGAATATGACATGTTCTAGAAGTGCTCTTTCAATATAACTTGCAACCAGTAAAGTTAGAATCTGATTAACTTATTAAATCTAATGATTGTCCTTTTGGATAAAATAATCATAAGTTAGTAGTATGTTTAAGATATTTCAAAATCCATTTAATAGCAGGAAAGTGTGACTCTTTTGGATTAGCTTGAAATATTTCACACATGCATACACTAAACATAATATTAGTTCGAATGGCAGTAAGGTAAAGTAATCTCCCAATAATACATCTATAATTGGTTTGATCCACTGGTTTCCCAGTTTTTTCTGCATCCAATTTATAAATAGTACTCATAGGTGTATCAATTTTCTTAATACTATCTAAACCAAAACGTTTTAAAATATCCTTTTTATATTTACTTTGATTTAAAATAATACCATTTTAATTTTGAAAAACATTAAATCCAAGAAAATATTTGAGTTCTCCCATTAAACTCATTTCAAATTCATTTTGCATACTCTTTGAAAAATCAATACACAAAGCATTTTTAGAAGATCCAAAAATAATATCATCAACATAGATTTGTACTATCAAAACATATTTGTAAATTCTTTTAATAAAGAGAGTTGGAGCAACAATCCCTTTAGAAAAACCTATAGAAATAAGTAAATTATTAAGTCTATCAGACCAAGCTTGTGGAACTTTTTTTAAACCATATAAAGCTTTTGAAAGTTTAAAAACTCGATTTGGAAAATGAGGATTAGTAAATACATGTGGTTGTTCAACAAAAACATATTCAATTATAAAACCATTTAGAAAAGCACTTTTAACATCCATTTGATATAACTTGAAATTTAGATGAGCAGCATAGGCAAGTAGAATCCTAATAGCTTCTAATCTAGCTACAGGTGCAAAGGTTTCCTCATAGTATATTCCTTCCTCTTGACTATATCCTTGTGAAACTAGTCTTGCTTTGTTCCTAACTATATTTCCAACTTCATCAACTTTATTCCTAAAAACTCATTTGGTGCCTATGGTCAAAGTTTCCTTAGGTCTTTCAACTAATTTTCAGACTTTGTTTCTTTCAAATTGATTTAACTATTCTTGCATATCCATTACCCAAAATTCATCATTGATTGCATCATTGATATTTTTAGGGTCTAACTATGAAATAAAAGCTTGATGTTCAATCTGGTTTCTTAGAGAAGCTCTAGTCTATGTCCCTCTATCAATATTTCCTACAACAGCGTCTAAAATATGATTCATTAGAATCCTATTTGATCTGGTAAAGGTAGGACTAGAAATTTTAGGTTCTTCTCTAGGTTCAAGTTCATCTGAAATATTTCCAGAACTAGTTGTCTTTATAACAGGTTCACTGAAATTATCACTAAGGTTCAGAACAGACAAATCTTCTTCAAGATTATCAAGAGAAGGTTTAGGTTCATGTGGATTAGTTTCATCAAATTTGATGTGAACATATTCTTCCACACACTTGTTCCTTTTATTAAAAACTCTATAGGATTTTCTAGATAAAGAATAACCTAGAATTATTCCTTCAATGCTTTTAGAAGCAAACTTATCAAGATTATCTTTAGTATTGAGAATAAAGACTTTGCAACCAAAAAATCTGAAGTAACTAACTTTAGGCTTCCTATTATTACACAGTTCATAAGGGTTATTTTTAAGAACAGGTCTAATCAAGACTTTATTTATAATATAACAAGCTATATTGATAGCTTCAGCCCAAAAATAAATTGGTAATTCATACTCATTTAGCATAGTCCTTTCAATTTCTTGAAGGGTTATATTTCTTCTTTCTACTACACCATTCTGTTGAGGTGTCCTAGGGGTAGAGAAATTATGATTGTATCCATTTTGTGAGCAGTATGATTCAAAATCATGATTTTCAAACTCACGTCCATAATCACTTCTCAATGTTTTAATCTTAAGACCACTGAGGTTTTCTACAGACTTGGAGTATTTCATAAAGTATGAGAAAGCTTCACTTTTGTGAGCTAGAAAATATACCCAAGTATATCTAGAAAATTCATCTACAAGAACATAGACATAGTGACTCCCATTTAAACTAGAAACTCTAGACGGTCCAAAAAAATCCATGTGAACCAACTTGAGAGGTTGATAAGTTGAAACTTTTTTCTTTGATTTAAAAGAAACTTTATGTTTCCTTCCCTTTTGACCAGGATTACAAACTTTTTCAGCTGGGAATTCAAGTTTAGGTAGGTCTCTAACTAAGTTCTTCCTAGTCAGTTTTCTAAGTGAATGTATATTATAGTGTCTTAATATTATGTGCCAAAACCAGTATTCTTTATGAAAATCATTTAAACAGGTAATATTTTGCTTAACTAAAGAATTCAAATCTACAAAATAAACATTTTCATTTCTTAGGGTAGAAAACATTAAAACATTTTTATAATTAAAAACATTACAAGAATAATTTTCAAACTTAACATTAAATCCATCATCACACAACTGAGAAATTCTTAATAGATTATATTTTAGTCCATTAACAAGTAAAACTTTAGAAATTAAAATTGAATAAGTGTTACCAATCTGGCCTAAGCCGATGATTTTTTCTTTTGAATTTTCACCAAAGGTGACATATCCTCCATAAACTTTGATTAATATTTGGAAGCATGAAAATTCTAATGTCATGTGTCTTGAACATCCACTGTCCAAATACCATGTCTTATTATAATAACTTTTTAAGAAAATTTCCTACAAAATAGGTTTAAACAGCAAATGATTTTGGTACCCAGATTTTCTTGGGTCCAAACAGGTTGGAAAGAAAAACTTTTGGTACCCATATTTGTCTAATGGGTTTCATATAATCAATAGATTAAAAAGACTTTTAAAGATAAACTTTTTTTGATCTATAAATATGTGAATAACTATTTGAGACATAAGAATTTATAGAACTGGAACTAGCAGCAAACTATCCAATTTTTGGAATAAATCTATTTTTTGTGATCTGTCTCTGTCCAGGTTGATAGCCTAACCCAGTAGTATACTTTGGTGCTACTTTTTTTCCTAGAATTTGTGCAAGATTTTTCTTTCCATTAGTAAACTTCTCCAAATATTTTTTGAGTTTCTCAGTAGAAAGTTTCAGTTCAGTATTTTCTTTTAACAGCTGACCATTCTTTTCTTTTTCTACTTTTAGTGCAGATTTGATAGTGCTTGTTAAAGCATACTGCTTCTTCAAGGTTTTATACTTGTCTTTCATCTCATTTCAAGTATCTTCTATCATGTTACAATATTCAAATAAATCTTCACTAGACATGTCTTCAGAATCAGAATCAGAATCATCTCCATAATAATAAGAATTTAAAACAGAAGTATCCAATGTTACCTCAGATGTATTTTTCATAAAACACATATTAGCCTTTTGAGATTTTTCATCCTGATTGGAATCAAAATCACTTGAATTGTCTTCCGAAGCACTCCAGGTTTCTTTCATATCTTTCTTAAATTTTTTGTCCTTATTTTCATATTTCTTCTTGTACTTTAATTTTGGACAGTCAGCTTTCACATGTCCTTTCATCTTGCATTCATAGCAGACTATGTCATCACTTTTGCCAGTTCTTTTCCAATCCTTCTTCCAATTACCTTTATTGTCATACCTTCCCTTATAGTTGTATTTTCTGAATAACTTCTTCTTTCTATAAAACTTCTTGAATCGTCTGGCTATCTAAGACATTTCAGCATCACTGTCAGATTCACTTTCTTCACTACTTGAACTATCACTTTCACTTTGAATTTCCCATTTGTCCTTATTTGTTGAAGTAGATGTCTTGAAAGCTACAAACTTCTTTCTTATTTCATCATCTTCTTCCTTGTTTACTTTTAGTTCTTCTTCATACATCATTAATTTACCAATGATTTACTTTATAGGAAAATCACTGATGTCACAAGATTCTCTGATTGAAATTGATGTGCCTCTCCATCCGTCCAGAAGACATCATAGTATCCTCATGATTTACTCTTTTATAGGAACAGCTTTTCCAAGTGAGCTCATTGTATTTACAATTTCGTTGAACCTAAGATACATGTTGGAAATAGGTTCATCAGGCTTCATTTTAAAATTATCATACTTTAATAGTGTAGGTATTCAATCGCATTTCCTTAACATTGGTTGTTCCCTCATGGGAAATAGTCAAAGTATCCTAGATTTCATAAGTAGTCTTATAAGAAGATATTTTATTAAATTCCCGATATCCTAAAGCACAATACAGAGTATTCATTGCTTTACAATTATTATTGTAAGAATTTTTCATAGGTTTATCCCAAGTAGTTCTTTCAATTTCTGGAATCTTATACTGAGTATATACAGTAGTCCAGATATCAAATCCCATACTTTCTAATTGAATTTTCATTTTTAGTTTCCATTGGGCATAATTAACACCATTAAAGAAAGGTGGCATGTTGGTAGCTACACCTTCTAGTCTATTATCCATAATTATATTTTAGAAAATATATTTAAAGAGATAAAATTAAGAACTAACAGAAATTTAAGATATTTAAGATACAACTAAAATCACAGTTGAAAAACAGAGTGTTTTGAAAAACTTTTAACAAACCTCTGATACCAAATGTTGGTCGGAGTGGACACTCAAGAGGGGGTAAATTGAGTTCAAATTAAAAATTTCTGTTTAAAAGAGTTATATTAAAAATCCCCCAATTTAGATAAACAAACTAAACTGTAGTGAATTTATAAATATTGTAAATGTTCAATCAGTTTCTCAAAGATTGATTACTTCTCAGTTAACTTTATTTGAAGATTAAGTTATCTTTTGAAACTAACTTAATGGTTCACAATAATTACAAAAACTTTTTAGTTCAACTATCAGAGTTACTTTAAAACAAATTTGAATTTAAAGTACTTAGCAGGGGAATATAGAAAATAGTTTAAACTAAAATAAGATGCACAGCAGATATAACCAAGAGGTTCAGTCTAAATCCAAGACTTATTCCTCTAAAAAATTTATAAACAATATAATCCACACCCTGGATCAGGGTTTTACAATAGTACATAGACTGTCTAGGTCGTCAGACCTCTACCAAAGTTCTACATGGGAAATCAAAAATAACAATAGCTCATAAGTTGTCCAGGTCGTCAGACCTCTACCATAGTTCTACGTGGGAAATCAAAAATAACAATACCTCACAGGTTTTCCAGGTCACACTTGACCTCTACCACTATCCGCAGTGGGATATAGGAGTGTAAGGGAAATATTGAGTAAGGATTTATAAATCCTCCAGTTTAGCACAAGAGACAGGGTGTGCTTAAAATGCAGAACACACTCTTCTCAAAATGTAAATAAATGAAACACAATAGAGCTAAACAAATAGAGATGAGTTTAGAATGCTCTATGGGTTTTGAATGAAGCTCTGGACTCCTCGGATTGATGCAGATGAAGCTTTGAGTCCTTATCTGGTTTTAGTCAAGTAAAACACAGTGCCATTTTTGTATTTTACTTCCACTTCTAGGTTGATCAATCTGATCAGCTTGAGTATAGGTGAAGTCATTAAAGATCTTTAGTCCTCGAATGTTCAGGTTCTACAGATTCAGCATGTATTCTTCCTTCTTCTTCTATGAATGTAAATCCTTGTGTATCTTCATAAGGTTGTTTTGTATGTGTATGGAAGGACTTCTCAACCAATTGATCATACTTTTCTTTAATAGTTAGAGGTTCCCTTTTATACACCTTCATCTCCAGAAATAGTAATGATTACCTTTTTACAGGTACGAGGTACGATTCCTAACATGCCAACAACTATCATTAATTAATTGCAGTTTCATTAAAAACATCAAATATGACTGTTTCTAAATAATCAATAGAAATAATGTTTAGAGAAACAGTGACTGGTTTCCATCGGTAGCTCTTTGTATCAGTGATCATGTAGCGGTGGAAGAGTAACAGTAGGTCTTGCATCAGTAACTATTAGTCTCTGTAACGGTAGCTCGTTTGATTCGGTAGCTCCTTCTATTGGTAGCTATTTCAATTGGTAGCTCCTTCTAGCGGCATATCCTTCTATCGATATCTCTTTCTATCGATGGATCCTTCCAGTGGTAGCTCCTTATAGCGGTATCTCCTTCTAGCGGTATCTCCTTCTATTAGTAGACTTATGTATCAGTGACCCATACCGGTGAGCATGTATCGGTGAACTTTATAACAGTAGTTGTCACTCTGTATCAGTCGACTTGTGCATACCAGTAGACTTATTCTATCAGTAGCTCAGGTGTAACGGTAGTTGTCTTTGTATTGGTAGACTTTTATCGGTAGCTTCGTATCGGTAGGTTTGTCTACTTGTATCGGTATACTTGATTATAATAGTAGACTCTGTCTATCGGTGATCTTTTCTTATCGGTAGACTATTTTTGTATCGGTGACTATGTATCGGTAGGTCTGTATCAGTGACCCAAAAACTTAATACTTATCTGTTCTATGAAAATCATATCCATAGTGAGTTAGTATTATTTCAAAACATGTATAAACATAGACAAACATTGATTAACATATTCCAATGATTGTTTTGACATTTTTTTCAACTCAATAGTAGGATGAAATAATTTAACATATAGATAGTTTTATCAAGACATATTAAAACATAGTTGAGGTTATCAAAACAAGTGAGGTCAATAATTCCTTTATTGCAATCTGACATCAGAAATAAGAGTAATAAAACTACCATTTTAAAAGAAAAGTAAGAATGATGGTCACCTGAGATAAAACATAATTGGTTTTTATGCCCAAAAACATGGACATGTATGATAAAAATAACCATATCGATCTGATTTAGAGTGATTGAAAACATTTTTAGGAGAAATTTTACAGTCAGAAAACCATAAATCTATGATTGGTTAAATGGTCATTGATTTCCCATTATCTAAATAAATCGAATAATTTTTTGTTTTAGGGTCCTTTTCATAGATTTTAGGAATTATATGACTACCTAAAATAAAATAATAAGGACATATACTTACTTGATAATTATATTTTTATACATTAATCAATTTTCACCAGAAGCTCATCTTTTCTCCAAATGATGAGTATTCAATGTAAATTTTTACACCAGAATCACTAGAATCAACTTCTAGAGAATAATATAATCCAAACAATATTTAATATCTATTTCTAATATATTTAGTCATTCACCAAAACCAATATGATTAGTCCATTAGAATATAATTTCCCCAAAATAATAATAATAATAAACCTTATATGATTTAAAACTAATTTAAAATCCAAAATTCAACAGTAATACCAAAATTTCAACATAGACTATTAAAGAAATAACAATCCCTAAAAAATAATCCTAAAAATAATCCAAAACAAAATTGTAACCTAAAAATCAGAATTATTTAATCACATAATCTTCTGAGATAAAATTTAAATATTTATCTCCAAATATCATTAATTACTCTTGAATTCTCACACAAAAAAGTAATTTCACTAATAATATTTAAGATACACTAACCATTTCCATAAATAACTCAAATCACAATAAGTCCATAATATATTATTACAAAATATAATTCAACCATTATTCCTAAAAAAATTACATATTATTATATTTACATTTCTCATCTTGGGTTCCCAAAATAATGAATGTCTTCCGAAATAACATTAATCACTTAATCACGAAATCATTTTCCATTACCATGGTTATATATTAGATAAAATATATGTTCGTAAAATCAACTTATTATTAATCTATAAAATCATTAAACAAAAAATAATAAGTCATAATAAGCAAGGACTTCATGTAGGACAATGATAGGAGATAAAGCCTTGTCACACATCAGTTGTGGGTTCGATTCCCACATCCTTGTCTGATGCAATGGGTTGTCACTGTTCCTGAGGGTTGTACCTTTTTCTAAAACTATATAATTCTTATAAAATTCCAAAAATGAAATCCTCAAAAATAACCATAACATGTTTTAACCTCAAATGTTTTATTATAACTTTTATTTTTCATCCAAAAAAGAAATAACTCATAACTACCTCAAAATTGAATGCCTCCAAAAATACCATTAATCACCTTGAGATTTCACAACATAAGCCTCAAAAGGGTATCTAATAAATTAAAATTATGATGAACCTTAAATTATAAATCTAATATGATACTCATATCTCATAAAAATACATCCTAATCTCAAAAGTTGTCTAAACCCTACTCTGATACCAACTGTAAAAACACAACCTTAACTATAACTTATTCTAGTAACTTTTGAAAAGAATTTATTTTCATTCATTCCAAAAGATATTTTAAGTCAAAAGTTTTAGAGAATTTTTAAAAACTCTTACACAGTAATCCCATACATTATAAGTGGATACTTATATTAAGTATCCATTTTTTCACAGAAGGAAACCCATTTAAAATAAAACATGGTTTATTTTCATATAATTTCTTCAATAATTTATTCATGAAACCTTATTATTCTAGAACAATATTTAATACCTACGAAAAACATTTTAAAACTTGGGATGAGCACAAAAATCTATGTAAGGGACATAGGGAAATAAAACCATTCACTACTGCAAAACTACCCTACACCCACGGTTCAAAACTGTGGGTATAGCCCCACAAACCATGGGTATAGCCCCACAAACCGTGGGTATAGGCTATACCCACGGTTTTGGGAACCATGGGGATGAGTGGTGTCGGGATAGGATTTTTACCTATACCCACGGTTTGGAGAAACCATGGGCATAGGATGGCCACCAGCGTGGCATGCACATGGACAGGCTAGCAACGAAATACCCCACGGTTTGAAAACTATGGGATTCATTTTTTTAAAAACAAGCAGTCCCCTGGTTTTGAACCCGCGACACCCATCAGGAGACCGAAGTTCATTAACCAACCCATCATATTCCACTTATGGTGTATATATATATATGTGTATATATATATATTCGGTATTATATTAATTCAATACCACGTATCTAAAAAATTTGAAAGCGCGGATCGAAACTGGGACCTACAGCATACAAAACTCTCACTTAACCAACTACGCAACAAACATTTTCTGTATATATAATGATACATTTATTTACTTATAATAATAAAATTTATTTCTCAAATAAAAAACTGAATGCGGAATCGAACACCGAACAAGAAGACTACAAGCACACAAACTCACCAACCAGACTACAGGTACTATTTGTATTTCTATTTTTATTTTTGTAAATATACTAATATAATATTTTTCCCTCCAAATAATTTTTTTTGTCCCGCGTAATTTTTTTTCCCCGCAATAACTCGGGAAATCTATACACATGGTTTTAGAGAACTGTGGGTATAGGTCTTCCAAAAAAACCAACTCCCATAGTTTCAAGGAACCGTGGGTATAGGTCTTTAGAAAAACACTTATACCCACAGTTTTGACAAAACTGTGGGTATAGGTCTTCAAAAAAATCTATACCCACTGTTTTTTGCAAAACTGTGGGTATAGGTTCCCATATTAGCCCTATACTCACGGTTTTGAAAAACCGTGGGTATAGGGCAGTTTTCTAGTAGTGATTAGTCAAGTGAAAACCCATAAAAACATTCCTTAAAATAAAACATACATTTTTACCCTGAAAAAGAGTTCATTATTTCAAAATATCAATATCTATCCTTTTTTAAATCAAACATTTTCATAAAAACTCATAATCAAACATATAAAGGTAGATAGGTACATAATTTTACTAAAATGGAACAATCATACGGTCGATTTCCATACATGTCACTCTTACAAATGGAATATCCATATAGCCGACTTCCATAATCAATGAATTGGGGGTTATAAAATGACCACCCATAATTGGTTTATCACAGAACCACATGTATTTGTTTTATCATGTAATCACCCATCCAATTTCTATGTACCCTGATATAATCATAACACATAAAGGATTTCAATTATCAACATTTCACTCATAAAATATCATTTTCAATCAGAAGAAATAATTTCAAGATATTCAAATAATCAATCTATTTTCAAAACCAATTTCAATACAAAAATATATATAAATGATTTATTTATACGCCTCATAAAAGAAGGTGGTGTATAACATCAAAATATCCCTCAATGAAAGGAGATTGAGACGAAGTCGCTTACCTCGAGTCTAATTCATCAAGTATGTTCTTTATATTCATGAATAACAAACTTAGGTTAATTACTTATATTATTGAGATCCTTTTTTATGTTTATTATTCATTTTATATCACTTATTACCATGTTATAACAAATATATAGTTATTTAAGTTCATATCAAACATTTTTTTGTATTCAGTACTTGAGTAGAAAATGAACATGGTAAGATGTAAATAGTCTGTGTGGGCATAAGATCATTATATCTAACATAATATTCATGAAATTATTATCATTTTATAAATTAATTATTCTTTTAAATCAAACCATTATGTATTTTTTTGAAAAATGAACAATGACACAATTATGGAGTGGTTAGGTCATACGTACACATGAGTAACATTTTCCCTTTTTCGTTGATCATTATGGAAAAATGGTAAGTACTATTTTATCTTTATATAATGATCATAACATAATTAATATCATATTAATATTTTAAAAACAATTATATATATATATATATCATACAATTGATGTTGTAAATAAAAACAAATCATATCGCACATGAATGATGTTATAAATTTTATAGGCATGTAAAGTAAGAATTTAATTGATATATTATAATAATATAATGATTAATATTCCATGAATATCACACACTAACATTAAATCCATCATTATAACTAGTCTTTAATGACGGTGATGAAAAATGAACTACATCGATTCATTAGGCAGTAGTCCATTGTACACATGGACAAATAGTTATTTTCCCAATTTATGAAATTAGAGATGGATTCAGGTGATGATATTAACATAATAACATCCAATTATATTTAGGATTTAGTTTTTAATGTTTTATCATGATTTATGAATATTTTAATAAGTGGAAGAAGGAATAATATAGAAATACTTAATGAAAAAGATACATCTTGTTCGGTTGATCACCTTTGAAGAACACCTTAACACCTCTACAGAGGGTTTTCTCCCTAAACTAAGGCCTCAATAACACAAGAAGGTATCCTTGGAAGGACTTTGGGAAGGTCTTTTCCAAACCAAAATTCTATTGAAGTGTAATTAATAGAGAATAATGGGTATCTTTTTAGTGGAGAGGGGAGGTAACCCTTGGAAACACGTAAAATAATAAATTAATTAAAATTATTTTTATGCCTAAATGACTCCAAATTGAGTTATGTATAAGATAAGATGATTATTGTTCTAAATCCTATAAACCATTAATTTTTAGACATTTTTTATTTCATTTTAAACCTTATCATTTCATTTTACCCTTAATTATTCTATTTTTATTTTAATTGTAGTAACAACATTTTAAAAAATAAGAGTCTATAATTTTTACTTATATGAGGTAAATTTCTCATAAGTGTACACTTTATTAACTTTTATACCTTATAATAGTCAGTTTTTAATTTTTAAATATTTTTATGATGTTTAAATAATTTAATAAAATATTATTTTTATAAAATATCATTAATGTCAATTTTGACACTATTCATTTCATTGATTTTAAATAAAATTAAAACATAGAGATAACATTAAAAAAATAAATTAGACTTATGATATGTCATTGTAATCTAGAAAATTTATTTAGTACCCTAATTAATTTAAATTATATTTATTTTAATATTTTTCATATCATTTATTTGATATTTCTATTCATACAATAATTATTGTATCACTGTTATGTCGGAATTTATTGTAATTATTTAACCACTAAAAATTATAAATTAATTAACATGGTGTAGATAATTTTGTTATAATTCTATATAATTTTTATTATCTATGTTATGTTGTATTTATCACTATATTAAAATTATTATACTTACAAGAAATAAGAGGGTAACATTTTGTCACTTTCATGTCACTTTCTTTTATTTTAATAATATTTATATCCTTTTCGTGGAAAAGAGTACATTAAAGAAGTAAATTTTAATAATTAGGTGTTAAGGGTTGATGTTACTCATCCAATATGATTTTGGTAGGTGTTTTGGTAATTTTATTGTCCTTATCATATTATTTATCACCCTAATTTACCTAATTTACCTTTAACCGCCTTAAATAAAAATTACCAATCTTACTATTTATAAAATAAAAAAAAATAAAAATGAACCTATTTACAAAATATTGAACCACTAATTTAAAATATTAAATCTATTTTTCAAAATTTAAAAAGGAAAAGTTGAAATAATAAATTTAAAATTAATCTCATTGATGAAATGAAAAAATGGGTTTTTTAAAAGTAAAACCCATCAAAAGATCGACCTGTGTTTATATCCAATTTTAAGGATAAAATACTTCAAATAACCAAAATTTGATTAAATTATACAAATTAATATAATTATACTTTAAAAATAATTAAAATTATAATATAAAAATCTAAATAAATTAGACGAAAAAGTAGTTTTAAATTAAAATGCATTATTTTTTATTGTTCATTAAAGTATGGAATTTATCAAAAAAAAATTAAACCAATATAAATTTTTATATAACAATTCCAAATAATAATTTTAATTTTCCAAAGAGATCTTATAAAGGTTTCAATACTATATTTAAAATAAGTGTGCCATCAAAAGGCGGCAAAACTGTATTCTTAGAAAATTACTCCTTTAAACATAAAATTGTATTTGTTCTAATACCATGTTTATAAAACATATAAGATGATTTAAAAATATTATATTGAATATATTTTTCATTAATAAAACCCTAAAGTAGTGAATTTATTATTTTATTGAAAAACTTATTTTCATTTAAATGATTTTTCAGAAAAAAAAACATTTCCTTTTATTTAAAAAGGGTTTTGCATTCAATATAATTAATTGTTCACCAAATACTTAATTATATACATGTGTAAACCATATGTCTATAATTCAATTAATAATATTTATTCCTTCCATTTTAACAGCTAGTTTATGAGGTAACATTTAAATAATAATATTTATCTGTTCACCTAAGATTGATGTGGTGTATCATATATGTTATCGAACATAGTGTCTCTTTTTAAAAAAAATATGGATATTATAATGTGTATGCAGTAGATCTACACTTGAAATTTTCATTCATATCCTCCCATTTATGTACCTATGAACTTTCCATTCATTTGATTCAGATCTGTGTAGGAGGCCTTTCATTTGAAAGAAATACATTTTTCATGATTTTTATTCTGATGAGATATATAACGACAGTGATATTTCTTATATTTTTTCGAGACAAAAACATTTGGACTAATTAATATGACTTTAAAATATGTGTTTCACCCTCTTGGATAATCTATACTAGCATTGGTCTCTTCATTTACATAGTTTTCTACCTTAAACTTTTTATGTAAGATATACCACCCTTTTGGTCCAGGATGGGTGACTATAAACCTCGGTAACATTTTGTTAAATAAATATGACCTTAAAAATTATCCCTTCATTGCCTTAATTTTTATGACATTAATCTACAAATCCAAAGATTCACAAAGGGTTCTTAGGTTGAAAACCCATAAATGGAATCCTGAGTAAAATTAAATTTTTTCGATTTCTAATCCATTCACATTCATGGTTTATGAGAAAGAAAATAGATAATAAAAAAGGAACAATGCTCATGGGGTTTACTAAATAAACCTAGAAAAATCTTATATAGGCTTACTAGACCTCTGGTCAAGGAAAAAATTAGAGTAGATTTCCATTTCCCTTCACACATGAAATTAATATGTTCTCATGATATATTGTAATTCTTAATGAGATTATCTCTACATATTTAGTAGACCATTCTCATCGTGGATGTATGTTAGATTATTTGGACTACTAGGAATAAATCTTTGATGGAGGGTACCATGAGCTCTTTCTTGGGCCTTCAAGTTCATCACATGAGTTGTGTGGTTAACATGGGTTATTTATTGAATAACGAGAACAATTATATCTATATGAGGAAACTCATGGATGACATGGGATCTGCGATTTCTATCCTGAAAGTGTTGTCGTCCGGTAAATGGATTTAGTGGAATCCCCCAGGCAGTGGTTTTAAACTCAATACTGATGGTTCTTGCAATATTTTCATCATGAGAGGTGGTGGTATTTTTTAGGATTAAAGAGGCTCATTGGTGATTGCCTTCAGTTCATTCTATGTCCAAGGTTATTCCTTTATTGTTAAGGATAAGGCTTTACTTAGTGGACTACAGATTTCCCACTCCTATAACATTACTCATAAAGTGAATGAAACTAATTCTTACATCATATATGACTTTTTTCATTGTAGAAATTAACCTCCTTGGTCTATTGCTTATATCATTAGAAGATGTAGGAACTACACTGGTTGAGCTACCCTGAACCACACTTGGCACCAAGGGAATGTTATTAGAGATTTCCATAACTTTAAGGGTGCCAAAAACAGCCCCCTTCCTACTTATTCCAATCTAGTATCCCTTACCCCTAAATGTCTTACTTATGTTTAGGAATATTCCCTTGGTCTCCATTTTTCAATCTGCCATGAATTTGTTGTTTTACTTGCATTGGTTTTCTTAATAAAATTCTCTACTTTGAACACCCATTTAAGTGATCATGCACTTAATAATATGAGGTTTTATCACTTTTCCATGAGAATGTGTTCCGTACACAGTGGATTAACCTTTGGGTTGTTAGAACACTTCTTTAGTATTCATATTCCCCATGAACCCAATTTATATCTTCAATTTCTGATTAAATAGAAATAATTTCCTTAAGTTAAGACTCCCTCATTGGAATCCTTGATCCTTGAGTCGATTAATCCTATAGGTTATCTCTCCCATAGAAGAATTTTCAATAGGTATTGATTAATCTAAAGGGAACCTTTAAGGATTTAATGGTAAAAAACATAGTTTTCCTCTTGAGGCTGTGAATTAACCCTTAAGGGAATTTTTTGTCCTGGAAGAAAGATCCATCTAAACCCTATGTCATATACATTAAATGAACATGGGATTTGTTTTTTCCATTACTAACAATTATTCTACTCTCTCTGATATCCATTTCAAATTCACTCAAACATTCAAGGGTAATGGTCTAAACCTTTAACAACCCAACTATTCAAGATAATTCAAATACCCTTGATGTCCCACATGTGTGCATTTTTATCACTTTAAAATAAATATTATGAAATTATATTTTTGTTCCCTATTTTATTTGGGTGTGACTCTCCAATGGAGACCCTAAAGCCTCAATATGAGATTATCCTTTTGGAAAGTCCTATCAGAAACATGGTTTAATATTCATGACGTTAAACTGAATACCTCCTCTAGTCTGAGTACTATAACATTAATCTAAGTGTATATACCCATGAAATCATTTTTATAAGAACTTTCCTCCTTATTCACATCATATATCCCCTTTACCATGATGTATATACTATATCACAACCTTTTATGTCAAAGATATGTGACATTAAACTATAACAATATATTTTCAATACTATTCAACCTAAAATATCAGAAACTTATAGTCTAATCATTATGACTTCAGAATACTTGTATCACTGCTTGAGGATTTTTACATTCCTGGAATTGGGTGCTCAATTCACATCAGAATTTTTTAGCCCATGTCACTATATATATCTCTTCACTATTAGTAAAACTAATCTAACCTTAAACACTAGCTACATTAGCCTAACTTTAAAGACTATAAATTTATAATGAAAAGAGATATAGTACTCACTAAGTTGAAAACATACAAAGGTAATGTTGTTAAAAAATTTGAGTCTTTGCTCGCTAGGTTACTGCCCGCATAACCTAAAAAACATAAGAATTTGAAACAAAAGGAAAAGGCATAAAACATATCAAAAAACCCCAAAATTTTATACTTTGTAAAAGCTGAGTGCTTTCCCTCTATGACTCTCCATTAATGGATTAGGGAAAATTTATCATGATATCTCCTAGGGACCACCATTTGCACCTAGAAAAAATCGAGTTATACTCGCTAGGTCCATTGACCAAGAAACACGATTAGATAATTTAGTGTCTCATCTTGACCTATCTAAGGGTTCTTATTCCCCATATATATGATACATATTTTATCCTATATAAACATTAACTTATTATATCAATTTACTCTACAGATCCTGATAAATTGGCATGAGAGTAAGATTCTTGCAACATCCCCATGGAAACATGGGTCCTTACCCTTGAATCCATGGTAGAGTGATAATATCCCCTATCCTATATATGAGATGGATCTATATAGTACCATTCATCATAAATTTATTCATCAATTAACTTGCGTTGAACATTGAATCACTTTATGTATGATTTTGATCTATATATGATTCCCCTTATAATAATTATGTGTGGATCAATTCCTATTTCCAAGGGATATGTAGAGACATCTATATCTCCTGGGTTGGATCCATTGTTAAATAAAATTTTATTCCACACTTTTTATTCTATCCTAGAATCTAGACCTTTCTTGATTTAGGATATTAAATGCCTTGAGTTTAGATTACTCCTCTTGGAGATAGTTAAAATTCCTAAGATGACGTCCTCCTTTTATCAATTATACTCTCACTACTGAGATAGATTCAAATCCCACCAGGTGATTTAGGAATGTTTCAAAGTAACTTATGTGTACCTTAGAATCAGACTCTTCAGTCAAAATTAATCAAATTATAGGGTTTTGGCATCGAAAAATTCATTACCTGAACTTTATCACAAGTTCCATGATATTATCCTCACTTAGACAACACATATAATATTTGAGAAGAAATGTGTCTCAATACCGAAAGAAAAAGTAGGTTTGATTTTCATGTCCCTCAATACTATTAACACATCAAGGGATAGTGATTCCTCTAATATGTTACCTAATCTGGGGGAATAAAGGTGATAACCTCCATTTGGGAGTAGGATATGGATTTTATAAATTACTGATAAAAAGGCATTTATGACTTATAACACATTTTTAAAATCTTAATGGCACTTTTTGGAATTGGAAAACACCATTATTTGGTGTATAAACTAGATGTAGGGGAATATTTGACTTTGAAAGCATTGATTTAACTGGTGGTGGATCTTAAATGTACATAAAGAACAAAATTTTGGGCTTCTAGATGTTAGGAAAATTTTATAAAGGAAGTTGAGTTCCCACACAAGTTGTTCACATAGCCCCATCTTCCAAAACCTTCACACAACTCTTTTATATAGTTCCTTCATCTAGGTTCACTAGTTGGACAATAAATATACCCCCCCCCCACATCCATGTTTTAGAGGATGTAATAACTCCTAGCTGACAAATCATGGGGAGATATCTACTCGCCCTTCTTGTTTGCCCAAGTAGTCTGCCACTATGTGGGAGAACTACTATTTACATCCCTCTACGATGATGATACCCCCCATTTCTCCCTCGCATAGAAGATACCCCACTTGGGTGAGCCCCAAATTCGGTGACCCACACTTGATCGACCCTCCACCCATGTCTGGGACTTGGGAGAGCCCCGACCTAGGTTACCCACACTTAGGTGACCCACACATGGGTGACCCAAACATTTGTGGCCCATACCTAAGATACCATCACATGGGAGACCATTATCCCAAGTCATACCACTTTTTTGACTCATACATGGGATACCCATGCTTGGGAGACCCTCGCTTGGGTGGCCCTTCACCCACGAAAACTGGATTGGGTGACCCTTCACCCAAGTCACTCCACTTGGTCAGCCCTACTACCAAGTTTTCCCACCTAGGCTCTTCACCCAAGGCCCCTATTCAAGGGTTATTCATTTTTTATATCCCTCACTAGGTCTATACACATTTTATATCCCCCACTAGTTCTAAGAATCTTCACTATCCCTCTCTTGGGCTAGGACCTAATTGACCCAACTCTCATACATGAGCATCAATTTATTATATGTACCCTTAGATTTTATATACTTATATAGTTTAGGGTGTCTTACTAGTTGTAATATCCAAACATAACAATATCCCTTCCTTATCCTATCATTAACAAATTGGGGGGAGGTGAAAAAACATGGGAATCCACCTAAATGTAATCCCTAACATACCATTCAAATAACTATGATTCAATATCCTCCTCATGGTTATAGAAACATGGGAAACCTTCTAGGTATAATCCTTAACCAAACCATCAATTATCCTTGAGTCGAGATACACCTCATGGTCTAAGAAATATGTTCCTCTTCATAATTATAAGTCCCAACAAAACCATTAATTACCTATAAGAAAATATACTCATCATGGTTACATAAATATGGGATTCCCCCCTAGGTGTAATCCCTAAACAATTGTCACGACCCCCTCCCACCAAAGATACCCCTCCTGAGTTGGCAATGGCGAAAGGGAGATAATGACCCCCGAGTCCCGCCTCCAGTAGGCCTCGGGTTGGAGACTAGCACCAAGGGTATGAGTTTTCACAAATATGGGAGGCATTACCCTTTTTATTATTTTGGATCAGGAAATAGGACAATTCAACCACCAAAAAGAAAAGAACAAGTGTATATAAATAAACCCAAACCAAGCCCACATGCATGTTTAAACAATTTTATAACAAGGTACAAGTACAAGGAAGCTCAAAAGTACAATACCAAAGAAAACAAGAGAACAGAAACTGCAACAACTCCAACTGCCCGACTAGTAGGGTCCCGCACGGCCTTGGTAGTCCTCCTGGAAACCTGAAAGTAAACGTAGGGTGAGCATAAAAGTATACTCAGTAGGGAAACCTAAAGCTCTCGTGCACAAGTGGGAAGACATCCTAATGTCCCGTGAGAACAACAGAAGAAACCTAACAAGGAAAACTATCCACCCAATCTCACCAGCCACACTCACCAAAACACAATCACAGTAGGTAGTAGTAGTATAAGAACAAGAGTATTGGGTACCCCACACCATTTCCCAATAGTTAGCTGAACGTCCTGACACTGTCACACTCTCCCCGCCTGCACACACCTGGGCCTCACAACCACGTATCCCGCCCACACACACCTGGGCCTCACAACCACACATCCCGCCCGCACACACCTGGGCCTCACAACCACAACCACATCCCCACCCGAAGACACCTGGGCCTCATCCCGAAGATTCTTGGGAATAGTAACAGAACTCTCGCCCGAAGACACTTGGGCCTGAAATCGAAACCTACCTGAAGAGTCTTAGGTGTAAGATCGCCTCAAGCCATTATAGCCTATAAGCTTGCCCAAATATTCTTGGGCCTAATCACCCCAATCGAAACCTACCCGAAGAGTCTTGGGTGTAAGTCGCCTCAAGCCATCATAACCTAGGGGAGAAGGAGCAGGAAGGAGCTAGTAACTATGTGAAAACACACACTCCCATGAAATGAGAGTGTTCGACACTAAGTTCTCAACATGGGTGTGGTGCAATAAAACACAAAAGATACAGATATATATATATATAGCAACCACTCAGCCCAACCTATGGCTTCTAAAAAGAGAAACTGAGCACATGCCTCGGCACTGCTACCACGAAGAATGCATACAACAAACAACCCCAACCCCATTTAGGTTTTCACGTTTCAGCAGAAATTAGCTTATTTAGTTCCTTAACTACTGGCCAGCTATCCACAACCAACCACTTCAATCGTTCCTAAAACATATCCCTGCCATCCACAAAACAATTTAGGGAAACACAAGCAGCACAATAAATCCCTTATTAACAACCAACCAACCCATTGATTATTATTTCTGTTTCATTACCAAGCCCCATCATTCTTACACATTTATTATTTATTAAACACAACCCATAGTCCGCTCACATTTAAACCCATACCTGCAGCCCCGCTGCCAACCACCATAACCACACCACACATCGTTATCCCTTTAATACCATTTATTTCATCCTCGCTGCCCATCACCATCACAACATTAACACCAACCCACAACCAAGTCAACTACAGCCCCGCTGCTCACCCAAACCACAACAACCCACAAAACACCCCCAACACATGCCACGTAACCCATCCAACACCCAAATGTTCATTATTCCATTTTGGTTCAACCGGGGTGATCACACAAGGGTTCCAGATTTTCATTTAAATATCCAACTTTACGTGATTAACCAATTTCCACATTCAACAAAGTTCCATTCACAAACACGGTCTAGAAATATAGGGCAACATTTAATTGTGCAAGAAAAGGCCCCCAACGACCGTGATTTTTAGTAGGCATAATCCTATTCATTTCACAACATAATATCACAGGATATAAAAGGTAAAGTAACGGCAATCACAAACTTCCCATCCCCATTCTTTAACCAGTTATTATCTTTATTTAAAGGTTCAACCATTTCTCATGAAAACAAAAAGGATACCCACCCCGCATGATGCACTAATTAGAGAGACGAAGGTAAAATCCCTACCTCAACAGGTTCTGGTCACAACGCTCCCCCTAATCAACTTTAGAATACGTTCGTCGGCATCCCGGCAAAACCTCCTTGGGTGGAAGTCGGAGAGGAAAAGTCGAAGGAAAGACAATGGATCCAAGCCCGGAATTTCCACCTCGTTGTTACGATCCCATGGCCGCTGACAGATCGTAAATCAGAGCTCGGAGGAAAAAGTTATGGAAGAAAGAGCCTTCGAGTCTCTTGAGAGAGCTCTGCTCAGAGGAGAGGGGAGGAGAGGTGTGAGTTGAAAGAAGGAGGGGACCCCTCCTTTTATAGGCGTGAAAAGCAAAAGTACACGGCATGTACTTATGGTACACGGCGTGTACTCGGCTGTTTTCACACGGTTTCCACGCGGCCTCCAACATGGTTCCGCAGCCGTTGACTGGTCAACACACAGTTTGAAGGTAACGCATACGCGGGGAAGGACTATACGGCGTGTAGATTAGACACATGGTGTGTACCCATTTATTGCACACGGCAAGGACATGGCTCCAACGCGGCACACAACTAACGACCGGTCAACACACGGTAATGTACGCGGGGAAGGACTACAGGGCGTGTAGATTGGACACATGGCGTGTACCTATTTTCTTCACGCGGCAAAGACACAGCCATCCACACGGGGTATACCCGGCAAGAGGGTACACGGCGTGTACTCAAACTACACGGCGTGTAGTTTCAAAATTCTGGAAATTGTGGGAAAAGTCCATTTTACCCTCCAGAACACTTTGTGGCCTTCTTTTTGGCAAAGGAATGGGCCGGAGAGGTCCAGGACATTACATCAGATACCTCTTAAAACATTCTCGTCCCTGAGAATTCAAAAACCAACCCAGAGGAACTCAACAAGATACCTCTTAGGGTTCTCGTTATAACAGTAACCCAACCAACAACCCTAATCATATGTGTTCGGAATTCCTTCTCCTATGTCGAGATATTATCCTCTTTAGGCGGCACTGACTCACCCACACGGGTTTAATCGCATCCTCATTAATGCGTCTCGATTAATAACTGGGTCTTCCCACTTTCATGCATTAGGATTTTTCAACTCGCACTAACCCCAGCACCACACAACCAACACACTGCCCGAACACATGGGTTTGGGAAATTTCTTCACCTATGTCGAGATATTATCCTCTTTAGGTGGCACTGACTCACCCGCACGGGTTCAATCACATCCACATTAATGCGTCTCGATTAAGGGTCAGGTTTTTCCCTTTTCCCATGCATCCGGAAATGTTACGCATTACCAGGGAACAAGAAAACAAAAAGGTCTCACAACTGATAAGCCAAACATTTCATAAATCAAAGTTACAGAGTACAACATCAACACAAAGCTCAAAATAACAAGGGAAAATACAATTCAAAACAACTCTGGGTACTGAGCGTGCATCTGGGTCTCCCGCTCCCAAGTGCTCTCCTCGAGGCCGCCATGCCTCTACAACACACGAACCAAGGGAATGGTTCATCCACGGAGCACCTTCTCTTTACGATCCTCGATTCTGACTGGTCGTTCCTTGAAGGTCGCATCATCTCCCATATCCAACTCTCCCCAGTTGATAACTTGAGAGTCATCATGTAAGTACCGAAGAAGCTGGGAGATGTGGAAGACGTCATGAACTTTCTCCAACTGAGGTGGCAGGGCCAGCTGATATGCCACCTCACCAACTCGCCTCAGCACCTCAAAAGGTCTGATGAACCTAGGTGAGAGCTTTCTCCCTTTCCCAAACCTCCGCTGCCCCCGTCAAGGGGAAACCTTCAAGAACACATGGTCTCCCACATAGAACTCCAAGGGCCTCCTCCGAAGATCAGCATAAGACTTCTGTCGGTCCTGAGCTGCCTTCATCCTCTCACGTACAAGCTAGACTTTCTCCGTGGTGGTCTGCACTACCTCTAGCCCAAGAGCACCTATCTCACCAACCTCTGCCTAGCAAATGGGTGAACGACATGGCCTTCCATACAAAGCCTCAAATGGTGCCATGCCAATAGTAGAGTGGAAGCTGTTTTTGTAGGAAAACTCTACTAAAGTCAAGTGTCGTACCCATGATCCTCTGAAATCCAGAATGCATGCTCGCAGCATGTCCTCTAACGTCTGGATAGTCCGCTCTGTCTGCCCATCGGTCTGGGGGTGGAAAGCAGTTCTAAGGCGTAGTTGGGTGCCAAAATCATGTTGTAACCCCCTCCAGACTCGTGAGGTAAACCGAGTATCCCGGTCTGAGACAATAGTCCTCGGAACTCCATGCAAATGCACTACCTCATCTACGTACCTCTGTGCTAAGGTACTCACCAGGCCCGACTCCTTTATTGCTAAGAAGTGAGCTGATTTCGTCAGTCGATCCACCACTACCCAGATAGCATCATAACCACCCTGAGCTCTGGGTATTCCTGTGACGAAGTCCATCGAGATTTCATCCCACTTCCACTCTGGGACATCTAAAGGATGCAACAAACCATCGGGAACACGGTGTTTGGCCTTCACTTGCTGACACACTAGGAACTTTGCCACAAACTCCACCACATCCTGTTTCACCCCGGGACACCAAAACTGATCCCTCAGGCCTCGGTAAATTTTTGAAACTCCTGGATGTACTGCCAAGGCTGAGCTATGGAACTCATGGAGAACTCCCTCACACATTGCCTCCGGAACAAAAAACCTTCCCTGGAAAAGCATCCAATGTCGGTTGTCCTCTGACCATCCCTCTGGAGCATTCCCCTGATCGACAAAATCCCGCATCACCTCTGCCTCGGAGTCCCCCCACTGAGACTCCTCCACCTGTTGTGACAAGGAGGATTGAACCATCATCTGGAACAAATAGCCTCTAACACCTTCTTCCCTTGCATCTAAGTGCAGGGCATCCAACTCTCCCATCGCCTTCCAAGCATCAGCGGATTCCCGAACCACTTCCTTATGTGACTTCCTGCTCAGAGCATCAGCCACAACTTTGCCCTTACCTTCAGTGTAAGAGATCTTGAAGTCATAGTCTTGGAGAAACTCGACCCATCTCTGCTGCCGTAAGTTCAGGTCACGCTGGGAGAAGATATAACGCAGGCTCTTGTGATCTAAGAAGACCACAAAGTGCTCCCCAAAGAGGTAATGTCTCCACAACTTCAATGCGAAAACTACTATTGCAAGCTCCAGGTCATGGGTGGCATAGTTACACTCGTGAGGGCGCAACTGACTAGACCCATAACAAATCACGCTCTTCTTCTGCATCAGCACGCACCCCAGACCAAGGCCAGAAGCATCACAAAACACTTCATACAACAACCTTTCCTCTGGAAACCTAAGTACGGGAGCACTGACCAACTTCTCCTTTAGGTAGTCAAAATATTTCTGGCACTGCTCGCTCCACAGGAAGACCTGGTTCTTCCTAGTCAAAGCTGTCAATGGAGCAGCAAATCTAGAGAATTCCTAAACGAACATCCGATAGTAACCTACTAACCCCAGAAAACTACGAACTTCTTCCATGCTCTTGGGTGCTGCCCAAGAAACAACTACCTCCACCTTCGACGGGTCCACCGATACTCCATGATGAGACACCACGTGCCCAAGGAAGTGTACTTCTTATGTCAAGAACTTACACTTCGACAATTTCCCGTAAAACTGGTGGTGTCGAAGGACTTCCAAGACTGACCTGAGATTCTCAACGTGCTCCTCCTCTAATCTTGAGTAGATCAGGATGTCATCGATAAACACAATGACAAACTAGTCCAGAAACTCTCTGAAGACAAAGTTCATAAGTCCCATAAACACAGCTGGTGCATTCGTAACTCCAAACGGCATCACTACAAACTCGAAGTGCCCATACCTGCACCTGAAAGCTGTCTTCGAGATGTCACTATCCTTCACCCTCAGCTGATGATATACTGATCGTAGATCAATCTTGGAAAACCAACATGATCCCCTCAGTTGGTCGAAAAGATAATTTATCCTCGATAGGGGAGAGCGGTTCTTGACCGTTACCTGGTTCAACCTTCGGTAGTCTATGCATAGCCTGAGACCACCATCTTCCTTCTTCATGAACAAAACTGGAGCACCCCATGGCGACACGCTGGGTCGAACAAAACCATTCTCCATCAGATCTTCAATCTGAATCCGCAACTCCCACAACTCCGAAGGTGCCATCTGATAAGGGGCCATCGAAATCGGACGGGCACCAGGCGGTAAGTCTATCCCAAACTCAACGTCTCGTCGGGGGGGTAGAGTTACAACCTCCTCAGGAAAAACATCAAGGAACTCCCCAAAAACCTCTGGGACATCCATCATCTCTGTATCAGCTCGAACCACTGATAACCCGCTCAACAAGGAAAGGAGAGGCCCCACACGCCGGCTTCCCACTTAATAGCTCCTCTCGCCAACAAAATATATGCGCTGGCCATCCACGTCGGAGAACACGGCTCTTCTCCGGAAGCAGTCGATAACGGCACTAACAGAAAACAACCAGTCGATGCCTAGGATGACATCATATGGCTTCATTTGTAACAGAAGAAGGTCTCCACTAGATCGATGTGGTCCCAACGTCAGCCCACATCCCTGACAAACACAAGATACGCTGGTCTGGCCCCCAACTGGTGTACTCAGTACCAGTGGTACGGAAAGTCTCTCTACGTCTAGTCCCAAAGCATGGGCTAGACCAGGTGCAACAAAAGAGTGTGAAGCTCCTGAATTGAACAAAGAAGAAACAAGAGTGCTGAACAAACAAATCGTACCTCGCACCACCTCTGGTCCTACTGGAGCTGCCAACTCTGCTGCGTGCAACTGTCCACGCTCAGCTCCTCTGCCTCTCTGATGTCGTCCACTTCCCCAACCACGCCCTGGTTGAGGTCCCTGAGGAGCACCATGAGTTCGGCCTCCTCCCGCAAAGTCTGCCCTCGGAGGAGCATGGTTATGCTGCTGCTGGAAGGACCTCTCCAGCAACTGGTGCTGCTGCGGTGGGCACTGAACCTGCCCACCTCCACTGTATGGAGCTCAGGTCGGGCACCGACTCTGAATGTGCTCGAAACCTCCACAATAAAAATACCTCGGTCCTGGGCTCGTGGAAAAGGGACGAGGACCCAAATATCTGAACTGGAACTATTGGGGCCTGCTCCCCACTAGCCTGAACCTGGAAGGTCCGGTCGTAGGAGACCTGCTGCTGACTGCCTTCCCCTTCGACGAACCTGGCTGAAACACCTCACGCGGTGCACCTCCCAACGAGTGCATCCTCTCTATGACCTCTACCTTCTTCTGCATTTCCAAGTACGTCGGAAGGGTGAAGGGGGTGATAGCATACTGGAGCGAAGGACGAATCACCTCCTCCAAACGTCTCGCCCGAGATTCCTCATCCGAAAAGAGATCCAGAGCAAAGTGCAGGAGATCTTTTAACTTGATCCCCATCTCTCGTACCATCATACTTCCCTGCTGAAGGGAGAGTAAGTCCTGCTGCTTCTCTGCCTTAATCATGGAAGAAAGTAATTCCTCTCGGAATTCCTTCTCAAAGTCATCCCATGGAACCTCTGCCTCTATCCTTTCTCCAAGGTAGAGCGTCCACCACTGTCGCGCCGCACCTCTCAGCTGATTGACTGCTAGGGGAACCCTGTACTCCCTCGGAGCATGGATCAATGTGAAAGCGATCCCTAGCTCCTCAAGCCACCCCTCTGTCTCCGTATCCGAAGTACTACCCTCATACTTCTTGAGGGTCTGCCGCTGGAAGGAACAGAGAGTCTTCTTCCACTGGCTATCTTCCTCCTCTCGGTCAATCCTCAACTGATCGACCGCCTGAATCTGCTGGGCCTCGGCCATCTGAGCCACCTGGGGATGACGTCTAGGTTCCATAGTTGTACGGTAAACAAGGATCGCCTAAGCCCAAGTAGTAAGCAAAAACTCATGGTTTTATTTTATCATTTTATTTCAATTTCTTTCCAAGAACACCCAAATCAAGTAAAACACAAACATGATGATGCATGTACCTTCCCTAGGGTCTCTACCCTACAATCAATGTAGTCTCACTTGGTCATTCGGTAGGCTCAGAGTCCTTGCATCGAGTCACGGGGGCCCTAAAATCATGTGTCCTAGCTGGTCTTCCCTGGCCTATGTCACGCACCAAGATTAACTAACACTCTTTCCCAACCATCCCATGCAATCCTCATTGTGCCTAACTTCAGACTCCATCCTATCTCTCAACCATCAGCTCTGATACCATTCTGTCACGACCCCCTCCCACCAAAGATGCCCCTACTGAGCTGGCAATGGCGAAAGGGCGATAATGACCCCCGAGTCCCACCTCCAGTAGGCCTTGGGTTGGAGACTAGCACCAAGGGTATGAGTTTTCACAAATATGGGAGGCATTACCCTTTTTATTATTTTGGATCGGGAAATAGGACAAGTCAACCACCAAAAAGAAAAGAACAAGTGTATATAAATAAACCCAAACCAAGCCGACATGCATGTTTAAACAATTTTATAACAAGGTACAAGTACAAGGAAGCTCAAAAGTACAATACCAAAGAAAACAAGAGAATAGCAACTGAAATAACTCCAAATGCCCGACTAGTAGGGTCCCGCACGGCCCAGGTAGTCCTCCTCGAAACCTGAAAGTAAACGTAGGGTGAGCACACAAGTATACTCAGTAGGGAAACCTAAAGTTCTCGTGCACAAGGGGGAAGACATCCTAATGTCCCGTGAGAACAACAGAAGAAACCTAACAAGGAAAACTATCCACCCAATCTCACCAGCCACACTCACCAAAACACAATCATAGAAGGTAGTAGTAGTATAAGAACAAGAGTATTGGGTACCCCGCACCATTTTCAAATAGTTAGCTGAACATCCTGACACTGTCACACTCTCCCCGCCCGCACACACCTGGGCCTCACAACCACGTATCCCTCCCACACACACCTGGGACTCACAACCACACATCCCGCCCGCACACACCTGGGCCTCACAACCACAACCACATCCCCGCCTGAAGACACCTGGGCCTCATCCCGAAGATTCTTGGGAATAGTAACAGAACTCTCGCCCGAAGACACCTGGGCCTGAAATCGAAACCTACCTGAAGAGTCTTAGGTGTAAGGTCGCCTCAAGCCATTATAGCCTATAAGCTTGCCCGAAGAGTCTTGGGCCTAATCACCCCAATCGAAACCTACCTGAAGAGTCTTGGGTGTAAGGTCGCCTCAAGCCATCACAACCTAGGGGAGAAGGAGCAGGAAGGAGCTAGTAACTATGGGAAAACACCCTCTCCCATGAAATGAGAGTGTTCGGCACTAAGTTCTCAACATGGGTGCGATAAAACACAAAAGATACAGATATATATATATAGAAACCACTCAGCCCAACCTATGGCTTCTAAAAAGAGAAACTGAGCACGTGCCTCGGCACTGCTACCACGAAGCATGCATACAACAAACAACCCCAACCCCATTTAGATTTTCACGTTTCAGCAGAAATTAGCTTATTTAGTTCCTTAACTACTGGGCAACTATCCAAAACCAACCACTTCAATCGTTCTTAAAACATATCCCTGCCATCCACAAAACAAGTTAGGGAAACACAAGCAGCACAACAAAACCCTTCTTAACAACCAACCAACCCATTGATTATTATTTCTGTTTCATTACCAAGCCCCATCATTCTTACACATTTATTATTTATTAAACACAACCCATAGTCCGCTCACATTTAAACCCATCCCTGCAGCCCCACTTCCAACCACCATAACGACACCACACATCGTTATCCCTTTAATACCATTTATTTCAGCCCCGCTGCCCATCACCATCACAACATCCACACCAACCCACAACCAAGTCAACCACAGCCTTGCTGCTCACCCAAACCACAACAACCCACAAAACACCCCTAACACATGCCACGTAACCAAGCCAACACCCACATGTTCATTATTCCATTTTGGTTCAACTGGGGTGATCACACAAGGGTTCCAGATTTTCATTTAAACAGCCAACTTTACGTGATTAACCAATTTCCACATTCAACAAAGTTCCATTCACAAAAACGGTCTAGAAAGATAGGGCAACATTTAATTGCACAAGAAAAGGCCCCCAACTACCGTGATTTTTAGTAGGCACAAGCCTATTCATTTCACAACATAATATCACAGGATATAAAAGGTAAAGTAACGGCAATCACAAACTTCCCATCCCCATTCTTTAATCAGTTATTATCTTTATTTAAAGGTTCAACCATTTCTCATTAAAACAAAAAGGATAACCACCCTGCATGATGCACAAATTAGAGAGATGAAGGTAAAATCCCTACCTCAATAGGTTCTGGTCACAACGCTCCCCCGGATTAACTTTAGAATACATTCATCGGTGTCCCGGTAAAACCTCCTCGGGTGGAAGTTGGAGAGGAAAAGTTGAAATAAAAACAACGGATTCAAGCTCAGAATTTCCGCCTCATCGTTACAATCCTGTGGCCGCTGACGGATCGTAAATCGGAGTTCGGACGAAAAAGTTATGGAAGAAAGATCCTTCGAGTCTCTTGAGAGAGCTCTGCTCAGAGGAGAGGGGAGGAGAGGTGTGAGTTGAAAGGAGGAGGGGACCCCTCCTTTTATAGGCGTGAAAAGCAATAGTACACGGCGTGTACTCAGCCGTTTTCACACGATCTCCATGCGGCCTCCAACACGGTTCCGCGGTCGTTGACTGGTCAACACATGGTTTGAAGGTAACGCATACGTGGGGAAGGACTACACAGCGTGTAGATTGGACACATGGCGTGTACCCATTTATTGCACACGGCAAGTACACGGCTCCAACACGGCACACAACTGACGACTGGTCAACACACGGTAATGTGTACGCAGGGAAGGACTACACGGCGTGTAGATTGGACACACAGTGTGTACCTATTTTCTTCATGCGGCAAAGACACGGCCATCCACACGGGGTATACCCGACAAGAGGGTATACGGCGTGTACTCAAACTACACGGCGTGTAGTTTCAAAATTCTGGAAAGTGAGGGATAAGTCCATTTTACCCTCTAGAACACTTCGTGGCCTTCTTTTTGGCAAAGGAATGGGCCGGAGAGGTCCGGGCCATTACACCAATCCTTCAATTAACCATGAGTTTTTATGCTCCACATGGTTATAGAAATATGTTCCTACTCCTAGTTGTAAGACCCAACCAAACCTTCAATCACCATGAGTTCAGATACTCTTAATGGTTCTAGATACATGGGAATCCTCTTAGGTGTAATCCCCAACTAATCCCTTATTCACCATAAGTCAAGATACTCCTCATAGTTCCAGAAACAAGGGACTCCTCTTATGTTTATTCCCCAATTAAACCTACAATTACCCTTGAGTTGAGATACTCCTCAAGGTTCCAGAAACATGGGTATCCATCTAGGTGTAATCCATAACCAAACCTTCAACTCACCATGAATTAAGATCCTCCTCACGGTTATAGAAAATGGGACTCCTCCTTTGTATAATCCCTAACCAAACAATCAATTATTAATGAGTTGAGATACTAATCATTGTTTCAAAAATATGGGCCTCCTCCTAGGTGTAATCCCCATACAAACATTCCATTACCCATGAGTGGAGATATTCCTCATAGTTCTAGAAGTATGGGTATCCTATTAGGTGTAATTCCCACCCAAACCATTAATTACCCATGATTCGAGATACTTCTCATTGTTCTATAAATATGGGCATCCTCCTCTGTGTAATACCATAATAAACCTTTAATTAACTAGAATAAAAGATACTTCTCATGGTTCTAAAAATATGGGAATACACCTATCTATATACCTCGACCAATCCATCAATTACCAATGATTTTCGATTCTTTTCATGGTTGCAAAAATATGGGCATCCTCCTTGGTGTATCCCTAACCAATCCTTCAATCACTATGAGTTGATATAATTTTCATGAATCCAGATACATGGGTATCCTCCTATGAGTAATCACAATTAAAAAACTTGAATTCGCTATGATTTGATATACTTCTCATGGTTCTAGATACATGGAAAACCATCTAGGTGTAATCCCCATTAAAACCTTCAATTCTCCGTGAGTTGATATGCTCCACATGGTTCCTGAAAAATGGTCATCCTCCTAGGTGTAACCCCCCCAACCAAATATTCAAATACCATGGGTGGAGATTCTAGTCATGGATCTAGAGACATGTTCATTCTCCTAGGTTTAATCCCTGAACAAACCTTTAATTATTCATGAGTCGAGATACTTCTCATGGTTAGAGATACATAAGCATCCTCCTAGCAGTAAGCCCCAACCAAACCATCAAATAACCATGAGTCGATATACTCCTCATGGTTCTAGATATATGGGCCTCCTCCTTGGTGTAATCCCCAACCAAAACTCTAGTTACACTTGTGTTTAGATACTTCTCATGGTTCCATGTAACATGGGCTTCCAATTTATTTATAAGACCCTTTATATCCATGATTGCATGACAAGATGATCTTCCACATTCTCCAATTTTTCAAACTAAGAATGACTCATGTGGTCATATAGATCAGTGGTAATCATGCCACTAGAATAGTTAAACTATCATACCCATACCTACTCTTTAAGTAAAAGTACCAAACATTCTACCGAACTATGTGGTACATGATTCATGTTCTTAGAATGATATATCATATGCCTCATTTAGGACTGAAACCAATACCTTTTACACCTTATGAATTCCATCAAACATTGTGGGTTTTGTTTTCTTCAATCACGGGATACATAAGAATGCTCTTTGAGGTTCAATCCCAAATCCAAAACACTAATTGACTCCCTTGATGATAATAAACTCTAGAGTGCCTAACTTGTCAGATTTAAAACCAAAGTATCATGAATTAATAATAGAATAATGTGGAACCTCTAATATCTATAGATGTTTTCATCAAAAACATATTCTCAATCTGATTATTGGAACTGATATAACCAGTCCTACACTTATATTTGGGAAGGATTCATGAATATTCCTTAAATATATAATAGATTTTCTTAGTAACCAATAATCCCCCTCAAAATGGTGTGGTGATTCCGACCTCCCATCCATTTGACCAAAACCCTTTCTAATATGTCACTATAAATGTCCAAGTGACTGCCTACCTATGAAAAGCACGTCCACATTAACTCAAAATGAGTGAAATCATAAAATCCTTTAGACCAAAATTATATAGTTTCTTTTGTGATAATCACTTTTTAATATGTTGGAAACTGCTCCCACAGAAAAGGAAAATATCATTCTGATTGCTTTTTAAAGAAGAAAAAAATGAGTCATGGTTAAAGTGGAAGTAATTATTGAAGTTTACATTTTTTATTAAGATAAAAAAAGACAAATCAAGGATGTTTATTTAGAAAATAAATATAATTTATAATATGTGGAGTGAAATATTTAGAAAAAAAATTGAGAAGATTATATTACTGTTGTTAATATAGATATAATTCAAATATCAAGGCCTTGTATACCAAAAAAAAAGTTAAATTATATAAAAAATACTTTTAATTTAATCAATAATTTAGTATATCATTAAATAAATGAAATCATCAACAAACTCTGACATAAGTGTAATATAGATATTATATTTTTAATTAGAATATATTTATACCAAACAAAAAATTAATTCATAATTGTTTTAAATAATATAAATCAACTTTAATCAATAAATGAAAAAATAAATATAAATTTAAATAAAAAATCCTAACACATTTTCTTTTTCTTTTTTTTTAATTATAATTCATATAAAATAAAATGAAATGAAAATATAAAATTTTACCTTGTTACGTACTCTTGAAATAAATGGTAAATACATTATAATGTATTATTTTTAAAAGAAACTAATTTTTAAATTTTTTTTGGAATAAATTTAAATCAAATAAATCTCCATTATCTATTTACTTTTAGTTTATATATTAAATTTATAAAGAAATTTGGTTTAAATTTTTTAAATTTTGAATCTCTCCCCTTCCAATGATTGATAATATGGATTTTCATTTGTGAGGTTTTATGTCCAAATATTGACATGTGGTGAATTTAAAGAGTACTACACTAGTATTTTGAAAATATTATAATTTTTTCATCAAGTACCATGAATTGAAATAATTATTGTACCATTAAACTTAATTAATTAGAACTTCCACAAAAGATCTCATCATGTAGGTCATCATTGCTTTCAAAACTGAGTCCCCATATTAATCCATGAGTTACACTAAAGTAGTATTCTTAACAATAATGTTCAATCTAGTTATCCTCAATGATATATGATCATAACCAAATACTACTAAAGTTATTAGATTAACTCTCACACATTAACATCCAAACTAGAGTAAATATAAAGAAGATTGTTTTTTGGACACGAAGGTCAACACTAGAATGATTGAACTAAATTATGTCTGTATTGGCCATTAAAAATAGACAATAAATACTTTTAGTGAACACTTTTGGAATTCATAATAACTCTTTAGATAAAGGACTAGAGTGATTGTCTTAGAAATTCACAATATTTTCTTAAAAATAAATATATTTCTATATTCCACATTTGAATATAACTAAATCATTTGAGGAAATATAAAAAATTTTAGAAACAAAAAATGGCCACTAATATTTTAAAAAATATGTGATTTTCTATTAAAAAATAGAAAATAAAAAAATCATGATTTGAGGGTATATATAAATAAAAAAAGTAAATAGTATATAATAATATTTTAACTTAATAAAAAACTAACCTCAAAATAGTGAAAGTTTATATACCACTCATATCAAATCATCTAAAATATAATTACATTTAATAGTTAACTACATCAAAATATATAAAAAAACAATTCCAAAACCATTTTTGGTACAAATTACAAATTTTTACCAAAAAATAATTTAAATCATGCAATGTATATCCAACATCAAATCCTTGGTTTATTTTTTATATATAGTCACTAATAACACGCTAATTATTATCCTGAATTCCCATTACAGGTCGATCATGTTTATTAAATTTTCAATATCTTATTTTCAATTAATTATTAAAAATAAATAGTATTCCTTTAAAGACCTGGATAAAAAAATTTACCTTAAACATTAAATTTATGTATAGATAATGATTAAATGTCTGAAATAACTTGAACAAAAGTTTCGTAAAATTTCATAAAAGAAAAAATTAATTGAATTTTAAGTATTTTGTACTTTTTAATTAGTTAATAAATATATTAATACTTATAAAGTACTTATAATAATTTTTAAAACATTTTATCATGTAATAATTCATAATAATATCTACAAGCCATAAATAGATTGAGAATTGTTATCAGAAATATTGATTAAATATTGATCTCCTTTTCACCTTTTCAAATTTCATCTCTATTTTAGTGAAAAAATTACATATTTGTGAGAAGGTATTCAGATCATTTTTATATCCTTTGAATTTTTGTTAATGAATAGTTTTTTACATGTTAAAAATGACATGGTGATCATTTTTATAATATTTCAAGTCAAAACATGTTTTTTGATCACATTTGAACCTTTTAAGTTTATTTTTATTAAAAAAATAATATTAATGCATAAAATATACATTAATTTAATTCAAAAATATCAAGATTCAGATATATGGGTATTTTTTCCTACAATTCAAAAGTAATATGGGATCATTTTTTGAATTTACAAGACCAATCGAGCTTTCCTTCACATTTTCTTTCATTTTAAAAAAATTATATTGTTAAAATAATAATATTAATTTTAAAAATATACTTTTATTCATAACAAGAATATAGAATTCCAATTTCATGTGTGGTGTATTTTTATATCTAAAAATTTTCTTAAGGATTATTTTACTACATTTAAAGTATGAAATAAACTCATTATCTAATTTTTAAATGATTTATGGTTGTTTCAAATTAAAAAATAGTATTGATACTTATAAAGTAATTTAGATAATTAAAATAAATCATTATATTGAAAATTAGTGTTATGGTGATGTTTATGAATTTAATAAAAATGATAAAAATTATTAAATTTTAATAATAATATATTTTAATTCATTATTTAATAGTTATTCATTAAAATCACCGCTAAATAAAATAAATATACCCAATTTTTTTGAATTTGAATAGTATAACTACATGCTTTTTAAACCATGTTTATGTATATAACAAACATATATTTATTTTTAATCATTACTAGAACCCTTATTTAAAATATATGATATCTTATTAATTTCATGGATGATTTTGTAGGAATACTAAGGAAATTTTTGTGACCTTCATACTTATTTTTGTTATATTTAAAGTTATTAATTGAAGCTTAATAAATTCATCAAAAAAATTAGAAATTATAAATACCAAGAATAATATTCCTTTAAAAAGGAAACCTTATAAATAGTACATGAAGAAAGTTTACAATGAACCAATGATCACTCCTCTTGTTTCCATCGATATATTCTTAAAGAATATCACTAATAATACCCAACATGTTCTTCCTCTCAGATGTATTCAAGGGATATTCAATATCAACCAAATGTTTTCTATAGGACTTTCTTACCTTTCCAACATGTTGGTATGTTGATTTTAAAAGTATATTGGAGGAATCGGTCTTTGAGATGGAGAGATAATTTTCTAATAACATGCCTTAGGATCACACATAAATTCTCATGGAAAAGAATATTTTATAGATGCTAATGGAATGTTCCCTATACCTATGTGTTTACTCATATGCTTCATATAAAATCAATTAAAATCCATTATCTAAAATTATTTTAACCTTTGCCACCAAATCTTCCATGTGTCTCATTTAATTAATGTTAGTTCATGTTTATGATGTATGAATAATCAAATCATTAATATTTGGTTTCTATAATAAATCATATAGTGTTAATGTAGATCATACAATTATATTTGTCTCACAAACTTATCATGTGATATCTCCATATATTATTAAATGATATGATCATCCATGACATTTTTAATTTCCATGTAATAAAGGATATCATCTCATAGGATATCCCTATATAATCTCTTATAATATAGACTAATATATATCACTTGTATACTGGGCCTTAGAGAATATCTCTATTAATAAATAACTTATAGTAGATAAACATGAAAAAAAAATTATTTTACCTTATATCATATCATTTTCAATAACATATAAAATGATATACAAAAATATTTGCAGATGTATTCCAAAACACATTTGGAAATCCATCATCTATCTTGCATTATATTACATAAATTTTAATAAGTCATTAATAATGATCAAAAACTACTTTTTTTTAAACTCTACAGGTTTTAGAGCATATATTGTAGTTTCATAAAACTCAATCCCCATTTACTCAACCACATAGTATGACCAGATGAGCCTTTTTAGCATTTAAAAGAAATATGAATTCCTAAATTCATAAATATAATTAAAGATTACAATGGCCTAAGATTTTCATACATATGTGTTACATATTTTTATATGAGTATTCAAATTATTACATAAACACAAGCCCAAATACCACAATAGATTAGTGGATTTGGAGACTATGTACACAATATTCTTAATTTGTTGAAAGATTTTCAATGTATCTCATAAATATCTTCCCCTTTAACATTATTTATAAACATACGCTAATTAAACCTTTCATCATAACTAGGTTAAGTTGAACATAAGAAAGGGTGATCTCATATGCTCAGTAAGGGTAAAAAATGGGAATACATAAGCATAACATGAGAAAAAGGGGCTGAGAACAAGGGAATGATATATTAAAACCATACCATTCATATGAAAAATCAGAATCTAAATTCATTGAATAAATATTGGTAGGTTATAAGACATGAATCATAAATAAATCAAAGAACCTGATCAATGAGAGTATAACATTGGCATAAAACATAGAATTGTGGTATACACATAAGAATATAAATTTCTACACCTCCTAAGTGGGACACACCATCATCCCCAGTGGTAGATTTTTTATCATAGTGGAATGGGTTCACTCACTAAACCATACTAGTAGTCAATTTTTACTCCTATGTCCATCATATCAAACAAAGTCCCTTACTAAAATGGGTTCACTCTCTATTTCATCCATGTCTTACTGAACTAGTTTCAGTCCATGTTACAAAACTTTCTTACTAAATTGGGTTCACTCCACATTATAACCATCTATTACTAAATGAGGTTTACTCATTATTCCAATCATGTATATCTCATGAGTTATAAATATTTACACAATTCATTGGAGGTAGATATAGGTACCACCCATCTCATATTAAAAACCATATTTATTTGTTCTATAAGATCATAAAAAATTCATCTTACCATAAACCATGAAATGAAATGAGTTTCATAAATATTTCATCATATTATAACCTATAGAAAAGTGGAAAATTTCATACTCATTTATTCATATCATAAAATCATAACCCATGGAAAAAAGAAATGGGTTTCATAAGAATGTTTTCCTGGTATAAACCATGGAATAGATATAGATTTCACAAACATCTTTTCATTATAAAATATTTATAGAAACAATGATAATTTCATACTTAATTTATATCCCCAGTAAATTATAAGTAACATAAACTGATGTCATATAATATAGAAAATTATTTCTAAAGATAAATCACTTTGAATGTATCTTGAGGAAGGTAAGTTTTCTTTAAAAATCACTTTTTAAAATATAATTTTTTTTGACATCATTTTCTTTGAAAATAGAATTGAAAATATATAAAGGAATTTTTAAGAATAAATTAAAATGTTTATTGAATATAATATCCTTTAAACTTCAAACATAGTTTTTAAAACAAAAAACACTTTCAAAATACTTTTCACTGTGAAATAAATCATTCAAAATCTAAAAATTTAAAAAAATATCAAGGAACAAAATATTTTTTTAAAAAGAACTTGGTAAACATGTATGTAAATCTTGAAAACATTGATTATTAATGATATTCGTAAATAATATTAATTTTTTTAATGTTATAAACAAATATTATTTTTATATTTTATGTAAAAATACAAATTTTCATTGTTTTTTAAAATAACATGAAGATTCCATTAAAAATATTATAAAAAGTCAAACATGGGTAAAAATGTCTTTTAAAAATCAAAAGAGAGTAATAAAAAAACTGAAACTTTTTTTTAGAAAACATAAAAAAATTTATATATATCATACCATATATTATTTTCTTATTACTCTTTATTACCCATTTATTAACAATTTCATGTTAAAGTCACTTTTTGGGCAATAACGACTTTGTTTTTTGTGTATGTTTTAAATTGTTATTTCATGGTACCATTAATTAGATCATGGTTTCATCATCTTCTGAACATAAAACATGATATTATATCATTTATATTAATTATATATGTATTTAAATAAATCCATAAAATTTAGTGATATGAAATGAAATACACAGTTCATGGAAACGGTAGGCCGTATATATGCATGAATCTTGTTTCTATTATATTATTGGATTGAAAGAAAGAAAAGTAACTAAAACATATTATCATTTAAGAATTTTTTTAATTCATATAAATAACATATTTTCATTAAAACCATCCATAAATCCTTCTATTTATAGCGTGAATGATTCGCATTGCTTCATGAGGTGGTAGTCAACCAAACACACGAGCGACATTATTGTATTCCCAAAAAATAGAGATTATGAAGGCATGCATTATATACTAACTATATAATAATAATTATATCATTAATATCATTTCTATCATATTTAAACAATAAATCAATCATTATTTCTAGCCTCAAGATGTGGTAATGGAGAAACAGATGACATCAGTTTACGAGACGATAGTCTTCCGTACACATGAATGATGACTTTATAACCAATTTTATGGAAGTAGAGATGGTTTTAAGTCACTATATAAACATAAAACATATAATTATATGGAATATACTGATATTATTTTATCATTATGGTATAATAATTATTGAAAGGAAGTTGAGGAAGAAATAAAATAAAATGCTCATCGATTAATGTTACCTCTTCTTTGGGTATCCTCCTAATTATTACACTAAAACCTTACTAGGTTGAATTTCTCCTGAACCAAGTCTCTAATTCTAATGTTATGTAAGTTTTTAAGTGATTTAGGTAGGTTTTGTTTAATAAAAATGGCATTATATGTATTTATAAGTGAGGGGAGTGAGTTCCCTTTTATAGTTGAGAAGAAGTGTCATTTTTTTAAATACCCCAAAGTATTGACTATTAAGATTTAAATATTACCTCATGTGGATCAAAAATTTACAATTAATGGTTTTTAAGGATGATTTGGTTGATCCATACTTCCAACACAAAATAAAACACTTTTTTAAACATTGTTTATATAACAACTATGTTTCCTTATTTTTACCATTTTTAGTTTTTCACTATGTTAACTAATATTTTAAACATAGGAAATTTATCCTTTAAGAATAAAATAAAATTACCCTTAATAGAACATTTGGACTAAATTATTTTAAATATTAAATTCAATTAACTAAATAAAAATCTTATGTGTGATAAAAAATATTTTTAACACAAGCACATGTTACATGTAAAAATATTATTTTGAACTTATCCATACTAACCTAGTTTTTACTATTTAGCAGTAAATATATTCATTATAAAAGAATAATTGGTACATTAATGGAAATATAGTTTATATTTATTATAATTTAAAATTTTAATTCTATAATATAGTATTTTTAATAATTTTAAATCATTTAGTAAAATATAATTTATCATAAAATAACATTAATGTCAATTTTGATATTATTCATTTAAATTTAATTTAAAAAAATCAAGACAGTGATGGAATTAGAATATATTTTTTTAAACCTATGAAAATTTATATATTCATATAAGAAAATAAATTAACAAAATAATTCATTCTATTTACTAAACATTTAATAATTTTAGTATCATTTATTTTATTTTAATGTTAACTAAATAATTACTGTATTGGCGTTTCTTAAGCATTTAAAGTAATGATTTTATCTCAAAAGATTAAAATAATTATCAAGATAAAAAAATTATATTTCAAAATTATATTTATAATAGAACATACATGGTTCTTTCCATATCCCAAATCCTTATGGATATTAAAGGCAATAATGGTTCTTTTTTGGTACTTTTGTTTACATAACATATTCTATATGTCACTTTCATTTTAACGTATCCCAAAAACTCATAACAATAGATCCTAAGCTGAGTATTGTAGAAATATTTCTAGAAAATGGTTGTTGGATAAGTGGGTAGGTCATTTTAACACTTATCTTCTTAGTTTAACCCCACTGTAAATCGATTTTTCCTTAACCATGATAAATAATTTTCACTGTTTTATCTATTAATTTTGTTGAAAAATTAATTTAACCTTATCAGATAATATAAATTTTTATAATTCCAGATATAGAATCCATTTTTCCAAATTCTATTCAGATAAGTGGAAATTTTAATTTAAAATTAATCTCACGGACGAGATGATAATATGGAGTTTTGAAGAAAAATTGTTCAATAGTTTACAAAGTTTTTATATATAATTTAAATATGAAATTGATTCTAATGAAATAAATTATATTAATTGATATATAAGTTGACTAATTATACTTTAAAACAAATTTAAAATGTAATTTAAATTTATAAATAAATTGAACAAAAAGGTATTTTCAAATAAAAATTTAGAATTTTCACTATTCAAAAAAAATTAAACATTTCAGAAAAATATCAAAACTTTATTCTAATATAATTGTAAAATTATGAATTAAAAAAATAATTTTATTTTCTAAAATTAATTTTTTAAAATTTTCAAAAATTAAATATATTATTGTTCACAAAAATGCATAAAAACATTTTTTTTAGAAAATAATATTTTTAAAACCTATAAAAACATTTCTAAAAATTAGGTACATTTTTATTAATATGTTTTAATTATATAAAACCATTACAATTAATATTTAAAAATTAGAAATTACTATTCATATCACTAATTTTAATGGAATTCTTATAATGATTTCATTTAAATAATAATATTTATAATATATCTCTGTTTTGATAAAACTTGTTGTCATATGTAATGCAAGCTAACCCAATGTTGCGTGTAGTGAAAGCATAACATGGCGTTGCATGTAATGTAAGATTTACTTGTTGTTCCATGTAATTCAAGTTAAGCTCGATATTGTGTTTAATGAAACATATATAAAAGATTATGTTTATTTGAAAAAATATATTTCACAAAATCTTCAGGTTCTATATTCTATCCCCTTAAAATGAATTTCTACCTCAAAATTAATTTTGTTCATCAAAGGATTATCATTTGAAAATTCTTACATAAAAACCAACATCGTAAAAATGTATAACAAAACCTCCCTTAAAAATTGATAGTTGGAAACATGAAGGTTACCTAAAGTAACTCATAACTAGGTTTTCATAGAGGAAAACATAAGTGGGAAGTGAAATCAAGGATATAGAAGAAAAAAGTAACACCCAAACACTGATAGAGAGTCATAGAGAACTTGGTCGGAAGAAAGTTAACAACCACAAATCCATAAACCCAAGAAGTGAAAAAAAGTTTATTGATATCATAAAATATGATGATAATTGGAAAACATTTTATTCTATGATTCTGTTCCCAATGTTGAATAATTTTTTTAAGAAGATACATTTATTTTATTTCATTGCATTTCATAATAATAATTTCTCCCTTGGATTAGGCCTTGATCATCATCCTTATTTACTCTAAGAAGTGAAGGTGAATTTGTTATATCTGAAGAAATAATGGATCATAATATCCATAGATGGAATGATAATTCATTTCATCTATCTTTAGTTATCATCATAATAAAAATGGTTAGCACAGGTTATCCAAAATAAATAAATCATCATATGGTGAAATAATATATTAATATATAGATCATTTTCCAAAGATCAACATAATCCATTCTATAAATGGTTAACCTTATAACCATTTAAAAATAATGATATCCAAAACTTTAGAAATAAGGTTACAAAATTTATTAACATTAATCCCCTAAATATCGTAAAGTAACTCTTGATTATCACATACCAATTATGTGAATACATAAATCTTGTATTCTCTTAAAACATGGTAATAAAATGACTCCAAATCTTTTTTTTTTGTATTTTTAATAAAACCCACTTTGGGGATGAATGGGAACCATTACAAAACACAACACATCCTGAATCAAATCACAATTCCGGGACTAAAAAATTCAAAAACGACAGGCAATCAAGGTACGAAATTCAAAATTGAAAGCACCGCCCACGAGAGACCACATCACGCCTTCACCGAGCAACCTACACTCCATCGCTGTTAACGTCTCCAACAAAGTCGATGAGAGAAAACCACTAAAACATCAACCATGAACAGAGAACAACAAAACATACAGCTCCATGGAATGAACTTATCCAGCATATGGCTTACAAAGTCATTATACTCAGGTTGCGACTCCTAGACCGCAGGTGACTGCACAAACTACACATCCCAAAGCCTCCACAACAACCACTACACCAGACCGAACTGGAGAGGAGCATTGGAGCATGATACCAGGGTAGATTTTGGACAGAAATATCCTCAGCATCAGGACACAACCTTTCCAAGAACATCAAACCCTTCTAGAATACCCCTACTTCAAACCTTCATCATAGAATCCAAAACCACAACACCGCCTGAACTAACTTTGATCAAATCTGAAAACAAGGGAACCCATCGTGGCTGAGTATGAAACACCGAGAGTAAAATTGGTCAACCAACCTAGGGACAAGAGATCCATCGGTTAGAAGGCTGAAAAACTCTAATCAAGGAAGCAAGAGGAAGAGGCAGTCGCAAAATGGAAAGGAAAGGAAGAACAAAGAAAAAACCCAAAATATGGACAAGAAAACAGACAAAACCTCACCGAATTCTACCATCAACAGTCCCAAATCACCGGACTCTCATTGAGATAAACCAAGGAGGGGTTTATTCACGATGTTTCCAGTAATAAGAGTGATGGTCTTAGCGGATGAGGCCCTTGAAGAAGCATCTAATATGAGCATCGCTAAACAAGACAAGAAGGGAGAACGAAGAAGCCGAAGAAGGAGGCGAACATGCACCAGGAAGAGAACAAGGGGATGAGATGATAAAGAGGAGAACACTGGAGAAATCCTATCACCGTTGGGGAATGAAGAAAGGGAATGGAGCAGTAGTGTGGGGAAGGAACCCCAGCACAAGGCGAAGAACGGGACACCCGGAGAATGGGGATCCATTTCCCCTTTTTGTAATCATGGTAATAACATGAATTACCATAAAACCATATTGAAAAAAATGCATGATTCCTTATTCCCTGAATAAACAAATATATTATTGAATATATTTCATAAATCTAATAATTTTTTAAACTACATCAATGATAACATAAACCATTTATCCACAAATCCGTAATCTGTTTGAAGGATGTCAATACTATCCAATTTACTTTATTCACATAAATCATATCTTTCTCTAAACTAAACACTATTTTATCAATATCGGGAACATATTAAGGGTTACCTTACCTTAATAATATGATTTCCATAATATATAACCTTACCATTAAATAAAATTTCTATATCATCAACTTATTTAAAAATATTTTTTAAAATGCATAATGAAAAAATTATATTAAATAGTCTTTATATATTTCATAATTCTTTAATTCCAACACATAAATACATCAATCATTATACATTCCTTATACACCATTAAACAAGCTTCATCTTCTTATAACTTAAATACTTTTTATTTTTATACATCATTTGTAGTCTCTTTATCATCAACAATATAACCATTACTTATACATCCTTGATTATTTTCATCATGAGATTTCTTATTATGACATAAATTTTCATAATTCTCATACATTAAACATTTGAAACATCCAACCATCAATGATTCTTTATAGAGATTATTATTCTGATCCATTGCGTTAACTGACCTTTTCTTTTTTTCCTTTGCATTAACATCCTTTTTTCCTTCTTTTCCACACCCAAAACATCTTCTCGTCCCTTTAAGATATTCCCTCGAGTGTTTCTTCCCAAATTTTAGACATATAGGAAACTATACCGTTTTTACTCCATGGTATCCATTAACTAAATTCTTAACAAAACACTATCCTTATCTTCTTTAATGAGTACAATAGCTATTTAAGGTTAACATTGTTAATCATGTTTTGTGATATTAATTATAAATAATCACAATATAATTTACTTGATCCATCTTCCCATTTGGATAATAATCAGAAACTTATACATCACATTAAATGTTAATCTAATTACTTTTGGTTACCTCTATTATATAAAACAAAAAAAACATAGCAAGACCAATAATAATCATATTAGAAAACCAAATAATCATGAAAAATAACTTATCTGATTTCTAATAGGTCATTCATAGTCATCATATATTTAAATATATCATGATGGTTTAAAAAGAGTTTGTGAGTTTCCAAAACATGTCCCTTGGGAGTGTTGAACTAGGTGTGTAGAATGGACCATTTTCATGCATCAGTTCTCGATTGAGTCTAGATCAATATGGTGTTTTTAGGGTAGTTATCCCTGGGTACATCTTTTCCAAAGCCACATCCTCTTGTAGTATCCAGAAAGGTATGTAATTTCATAGAAATAACTCACTCTATCCTTTGTCAAAATTCCAGGATATTTCTCTATACATAGACTCATCCTCAGACTTATCCTTTGAGACACACCAAGACATATCCTTATAAATATTCATAGGGATATCACTAAAGTAATGTTCATCCTAGTTTCCAAAGGTTGACTAAACCTTTCCTCTAATACCAACTATAGAGACCCAGGATTCTCACACATTGATATTACATATTTTAAAAAAAAAATTCTAAACATTACACAAACAATTGTTTGAGGACTGTAATCATTTAGTGCCTTTGGAGACTAGGTACATAATATTCTTAATTTGGTGAAATATATTCAATGTTTCCCATAAAAATCATTCCCTTTTGTACTCTTCAAAAGCATAATCTAATAGATTCTTTATTCATAATATAGGTAAAGTAAACATAAGATTGAGTGAGATCATATGTTAAGTGAGGGTAAAAAAGTGAAATACATAATCATAACATGAGCATAAGGGCATGAGAACAAGATAATGACATTTAAGAACTATACCCTACATATCAAAGATTATAATCTTGATTAATGGAATAAATATTTGATATTCATAAGACATAAAAAATAAATAAATCAAAAAATATGACCCATGGGATTATAAAATTGTTGTAAAACATAGAATTATGGCATACACATAAGCATATATGTAGATACACCTCCTCGGTGAGACACACCACCATCCTGAGTGGAAGCTTTTTTGTTATATTGAAATGGTTTCTCTCCCCAAACCATCATAGTAGTCAATGTTCACTCCCAATACCATCATAACAGACAAAGTCCCTTACTGAAATAGGTTCACTCCCTATTCCAGCCTTATCTTACTAAACCACATTTACTCCTCATTCCAACCGTATCTTACTGAACTGAGTTCACTCCCCATTCCAGCCTTGTCTTACTGACTTGATTTCTCTCCCCGTTCCAATATTATTTATCTCATGATATATAAATCTATACCTAATGCATTGGAGAGAGATATAGTTCCCATGCTTATCATAATAAAAACCATATTTATGTGTGAAAAAATATCATAAAACATTCATCATATAATAACCCATGAAAGGAAATGTGTTTCCTAAACATTTCATCATATTATAACCAATTAAAAAGAGATAGTTTTCATAATCATTTAATCATCTCATCAAAGCATAACCCTTGGAAAAATAAATGTGTTTCATAATAATTTTTCCATTATATAACTAGAGGAAGAGTGACATGTTTCAAAAACATCCAATCATCATAAACCATTCATAGAAAGAATGATAATGGTATCCTTGGTTCATATCCTTAGTAAATAATAAGTTACATCAATGGATGTCATCTTAGATGGAAAATTATTTTACAAGATAAATAACATTAAATGTTTCATGAGGAAGATGAATTTTATTTGAAAAACATTTATTAAAATATAAAACCTTTTGGAAATATTTTTATTTTAATATACACCTGAAAACATATAAATGAATCATTAAAAATAATTTAAAACATTTCTTGAAGAAATATCCTTTGGTCTTTCAAAAAAGCCTTTTACAAAACAAAACACTTTTAAAATCCTTTTCACATTGAAATAATTTATTTTAAATATAAAAAATATAAAAAATATTGAAGAAAATATTTTCATTGAAAATAACTTTGAAAAAATATAAGCTAATATTTATAACATTGAGAAGTCATGATAGCAGGAAATATTGTTCATGTTGTGCATGTTAAAAATAAATATTCTTTCCATATTTTCAGTAAAAATCCAAACATTCATTGTTTTTGAAAAAAAACATGAAGATTACTTTAAAAAAGTATATATAAATTAAAACATGGGTAGAAATTTCTTTTAAAAATCATGAGTGTGTAATAATCATTTTTAATTTTTTTAGAAAACATGGTTTTATATTAAAGTAGATTTCTGTCTGAATAGTGAAATAAAGATAGATTTTATTAAAAATATTATTAATTATTTTAAACACCAAAGATTTGAAAAATGGTACCATTACATTAAGATATCATGAATAACCTGAGGATAAGAGAATTAATGAAAATTTTTGATTTGTAGATCATGATATTTCAACATTATAGACTTAATCATAAACAATCTTAATAAATGATGATATTGTAACATAAAATCTTAAAAAATTGGGAAATGTTGAATTAAAAACCTCATTAATGAGTTACAAGTTATGAAACTTAAAATATCATGATGATGAATAAATTCATGATATTACATGTTGTAATGGAATAAACCTCCTTGGTCCATTACTTTGTAAAAATATAATGTTTAGGATGTTCTGGAAAGAAAAGGTAGCTCATTTCAAGATTTTACCAAAATTATAGTTTTTTAATCAGTGACTCAGCGTGTCGGTAGGTTAGGGCATTGATGACTAAGGGCATCAGTAGGTCAGGGCGTCCGTAGGTTAGTTCGTTGGTAGGTCAGGGTGTCGGTGACTCAGGGCATCATTAGGTCAGACGTCTGTAAGTCGGGCATTAGTGAATGGTGTTGGTGGATCACATCAGTGACTCGCTATCAGTGAATAACATTGGTGACTCACCCATTTGTGATTCATTTCTAGCTTTTTCAATTTATTCCATTTTCACCTCACTTGTGTTTTACTTGAAATAAATCGCGTTCAAAACCTTGTTTGAACATTTATAAAGGGTTTTAAATAGATATTAATTATATATTTAATATCTTAATTCTCTCAGGGATTTCAAATAGTCAAACCACATGGTCTTGACCATGATCTGAATTTAATGGACCTTGAAACCATTTCCCTTCCATTGATATAGGATCTGGATCTTTTAAGCTGAGATCTTCTCTTCTTAGTGAGTTTTCTTTTTATTTTGGTGCACCTAGAGTCGTTCTTCCCCAAGGAGTCATGTTTTGTGTTGTGAAATTCATATTTTGTCTTCCTTAGAGTCTCCTACTATTTCTAAGACCTCATATTCTTAGTGCAAGGAGGGTATTCTGATCATGTGTTGTTCTAGATAGAGAATCCTTCATCTCCCTTTTAATTGTATATCATGTGGGGTCGGTAAAATCATGTCTCTTTGAGAACACAGTTGAATACCAATATTAATTAAGGATGTTATAAAGATGAACGAACCTGTTACAATAATGGGTTTGGATACCTTGGTAATAAATGAGGGGGTGGGAAGATGATTATAATGCTTTTGTTGATTTATCCATTTTCATTGATATATGATGTGAATTGTGTTGGTCATATTCCTTCTGAAAATCACGGTTGTTGGTGGTCTTTATTTGTGAATTGGACTCATGAATTCTTCTTGTTAATATCCTATTGAATGGATGCAAACATGAAAACGTGATTAATCATGTATATCCAGTTAATTAAATGGATTCCCCATGATCAAACTTATTCAATGATAACCCCTGAATTATCAAAGTGGAATTAAAGAACGAGTGTTGTTAAACCTGAATGCACCTTTTTTTGATGTGGTTGTGTGTTTTGTATGGTTTTATTTGACCTTGTGTCTTGTGCTGGTCATGTAGTGTTGTGGATGGGAGGGTGGTTTTGTGGATGGGTTGGTACTGGGGCTAAAATGGTATCTCAAGTTGATAGATTGGTTGATTGTAGAATGAATGAACTTGTTATGCTGTGGAACTACATCTGTACAGTGGTTGGGTAGTGTGGCTATAGTTTTGGGTTGTGTTATGGTCATGTGACTGGTTGTGGTGTTGTTATGCAGTGGGGATGATGAGTGTGGTTGTGATGAGGTGTGCTGGGGGGTTTCTTATTGAGAGGAAGGACATGGCATCATGACTTTGAAGAATGGTGGTGGTAGTGGTTGGTCGGATTTTTAAAAAAGGGCAGTGTGTAGTGGGTTGTTTTACCTTGGTCCTTCTTTCTGGTGTTTTTTGCCTAACTATGTGGATGATACGTGTTCTGTGTTTGGAAATTTCCCAAGTAGGGATGGAATGATTAGATGTTTTTCTAAATAAAGAATGAAAGTTTGTTAAATGAATTGGTTGGGGGTTATGAATTGGGTTTATAGTTGTTTTTGTGGTTGTGCATTTAGAGGTAGCTGAAAAGGTAGTTTTGTGGGGGATGGTTGTTTGTTATGAAAAAAAATATATTCCGATGAGTTTTTGTTAAATATATATATACTTTTAGTACCTTATGATTTCTATATTTACCCCACTCGTGTTGAACACTATGTGCCAAACACCCCTATTGTTATGGGGGAGGTTGTCCTTTCCCAACATCTTGATGTGAGGATGTATGGCAGGTTATTTTCTCTTCTTTCCTGAATATTCTAAGAATTGGTATCCCTAAACTCTTTGGGCAGACTTTGGTGCAGTTGTGAGGCCCAAGTGTATGTGGGTGAGGTGTGCTTCCCAGGTTTCTTTGGGATGAGGTTGTGGTTTGTGGCCTAGGTTCCTTGGGTGAGATGTGATTTGGTTCATGGCCTAGGTATTTTTGGGTGGGATGTGTTATGTGGACTATGTGTGTATGGGTGGGTTGTGGAAGTGGGGATTATGGAAGAGAGTGGTAGTGTTTGGACGTTCCCTATTAGGGATGAGTAGTTAACGAGTGGGAAGTCATGTGGGGTACACAAAAATCAATGTACTTACTATTTTACTTTACTTGAATTGCATTATTTGGTGAGACTAACTTGGTGAGGTTTGTGTGGATAATATACCTTGTTAGGTTCTTTTGAGTTCTACTGTTTTTATCATAAGGACATTAGTATGCTTCTCCCACTTATGCATGAATGACTTTATATTTTCCTACTAAGTATACTTGTATGCTCACCCTGCATATATAAAACCATTTTTAGGTATCCATGGAGATTATGTGGACCGTGTTGGACCTTACTAGCTCAGGCATCGGGATATTTTTTGTATCACTACTTATCTTTGTTCTTTTGGAATTTACTTCGGAGGTTTTTATTATATTTCAAATAGTTTTACTTTCAACATGCATGTGGGATGGATATTGTATTCTTCTATATATATATATATATATATATATTGGAGTTGTTTTAAGGTTGATACATCTTATCTCCTAATATTGGTTACTATAAAAAGGGTAATTCCTCCCATTTGGTGATATTTGAATACCCTTCCTGTTGGTCACCACCTGAGGGCCTACTAGAGGCAGGTCTCAAGGGGTTAATTATCACTTTTTCATCTAAATAAGGAAGGTCATAGAACTTTTCCATCCCTTCCCTCATCTTGAAGAAGGAGGTTCATGATATAATGGTATCAAAGGTGATGGTTGAGATATAGGATGTAGTTTGGAGTTATGCATAGTGAGGATTTCATGGGATGGTATAGCAACAGTATTATGTGATCTTGGTGTAGACATAGGCTGGGGAAGACTGTCTAGGACACGGGATTTTAGAGGCCCTTGTGATTTGATAAAAATACTCTGAACTTATCAAATGACTAAGTGACACTCAACCATTTTTGGGGTAGATACCCTAGGAAAGGTACATGCATCATAATGAAGTGTGGTCTTGTTTTTTTAGGAATTTATAGGAAATTAAAATAAACAAAATGAGTTAAAATGAATCTTAAAAAAATTTATACTACTCGGTCATAGGAGTTCCTTATCTACCTTTCAGCTATGGAACTTGGTCATCATCTGCATGTGGTATGAGAAGTGGAGGCCTAGAAATATAACCCATCTGATCAAGAGAGGATTGACCCAGTGGGGGGATGATCAGTGGTAGAGGATTCTTTATGCTTTTTAGAGGCAGACTCTAGGAAAGTACTAAGGTAACATTTCAGATACAGAGATGGAGAGTTGGGATGAGAAGATGGTGATAATTTTCATCTTAATTAAGGCTCTAACAAAGTAATATGTTTTATTGGTGGTTAGTCAGATGAGGGGATCTACGCACCAATTCTGTATGATCTACCTAGGGGAGAGGATGGATACTGTTGTTATGTGGGTTAATTTTGAGAAGTAACTCTGGGTCGAATTCCTTTCTTTAACCATGAAGGCTAATAAGAGACATGAGCTACTCTACCTCCAGTAGGAGTTTGTCAGTTTGTGAACTAGGGATCAAGTTTGAGGACACCCTTCACTTTTATCTAGATATCCATCTGGATGAGGATTCTCAGGCGAGACACATATAGGAGGAACTCTGTCCTTCCCTCTAGTATGCAGTTACTCCCTTCACCTTACTAACATACCTAGAGGTCCAAAAAAAGGTGTAAGTGGTTGAGAGGATGAACTCATGAGGAGTTCAACCATGACAGGAGATATAGTAGGGTTCCACAAAGGGAAAGTCTTCAAGAATTTGGTGTCAGGGTCCAGGGTCTTCGAGGTTTCATCCAATGAGGAGTTGACCCCAGTAGTTTTAGTTTTGTCCTTCCGGTCCTCATTCTTTTCCCATAGGCTTGAATCAAATGTGTTTTTATTGTATTTTTTGTGGTCACCATCAAATTCAGTACCCAATTTTATCTCAGTAATGTGGTGGTGGGAAAGTTATGCATCCACTTCAGCAGCAGTTGTCGGCCAAGCAATTTCAACAGGAGGGGTAGTAGGCTCCTACTCCACCGAGGGGAGATGGGGAAGTTGGAGGTCAACCTCAAGTTGTTCCTCAGGGACCTTGAATATGAAATTTACTATGAGGTCTACAGAAGAGGGGAATAAGATATGGGCATGTTCAGTTGCACTTTGTGGAGGCGGAAGTTCCAGCGGGGCCAGAGATCGTTTGAGGGACAATCAGTGTGTTCAGTACTCTTTCTTGTTATTTGTTTGATTATAGAGCTTCACACTTCTTAGTTTGACCCACTTTAGACCATGATTTGGGAATATAAATAGGGATAATTTTTGTTCCCCTGGTTTTTTGTACACCAGTCAGAGTTCAGAACAACTTGTTTGATGTTTTTCAGGGATGTAGACTGATATTCAGGATACATCAATCCAGTGGGGATCTCTCCATACTACAGATGCATCCATACAATTTCATACATGTTATAAACTATTTGTTTTTCATTAATTTTGTCATATAATAATTCTATAGGTGAGTCATGTTTTTAGATATGGATGGCTATTGTCTATCTTTCATTTCCAAGTGGAGTTGTTTGGTGGGAATCTAGCATGTGGAGCCTCTTCTTTCCTTGTTAGCTCAGTTTTCAATGGAATTGGTGGATGCTGAGATGGTGGGGGTTCCCAGAGTTGTTATGGATTTCATTGATGTTTTTTATAAAGAGTTTTTAACTCTACCCCCGTGACATGATGTTGAGTTCGGGATGGACTTCCAGCCTAGTGCTTCTCTGACTTTGATGGATACTTATCGGATGGGCCCTTCTAAACTATGGGAGATAAGGATTCATATTGATGATTTGATGAAGAAGGGATTTATCTTTCCTAGTGTGTCATTATGGGGTGCTCCGATATTTTTTGTGAAGAATGAATATGGTGGTATGAGGTTGTGTATAGACTATCAGAGGTTGAATCAGGTAATAGTCAAGAATTGTTACCCTCCCCTAAGGATATATGATATTTTCGACTAGCTAAGGGTATAATGATGGTTTTTTATGATTGATATATGGTCTGGGTATCACAATTTGTGGTTGAAGTAGTGTGACATCACAAATAGTTCTTTCAAATGTAGGTATTGGAACTTCGAGTTCATTGTTATGTCATTCGGTGTTAGGAATACACTGGTTGTGTTTATGGGACTTATGAACTCCATATTTCATGAGTTCCTAGACCGGTTCATCATCATGTTCATTAATGACATTCTAATCTATGAAAATTTAGAGAAGGAAAATTCCAATCATCTCCGAATTCTCCTGGAATTCCTTCGACACCACTAGCTCTACGGAAAGTTGTCCAAGTGAAATTTCTTTATACAAGCGGTCCACTTCCATGAACATGTGGTGTCTTAGTAGGGTGTATCAATGGATCCATCAAAGTTCTAGGTAATTTTTTCTTTTGTATAACCTACAATGGAAGAAGATGTTCACATTTTTTGGGTCTAGCAAGCTATTACTGAGATTTGTACCAAATTTCTCTCGAGTGGTAGCTCCATTGATGGTTCTAACCACAAAGGACCAGGACTTTCTGTGGAGTGAGTAGTTTCAGGAATATATCATCTACCAGAAGTGGAATTTGTTTAGCGCTCCACTAATCTAGTTTCTAGAGGAATCAGTGATGTTATAAGTGTTTTTTTATGCTTCATGTCTAGGCTTCGGGTGTGTGCTAATGCAGCAATGGTGAGTGATCTTTTATGGGTCTAGGTAGTTATGTCCCCATTAACATAACTATATCACCCATTATCTAGAACTAGTATCAGTCATGTTTTCATTGAATTTGTGGAAAATTTACCTCATTGGGGAGCGCATTATGGTGTTCATAGATCACAAGAGCTTGAGTATATCTTTTCCCAGTTATATTTGAACTTGTGGCAGCAGAGGTGGATGGATTTTCTTTAAGGTTGTGATTTCCAGATATTCTACACCTTTGGAAAGGGGAATGTTTTGTCCGATTAATTGAGAATAAATTCATAGATGGAGGTATTTAGGGAATATTTTGATTCTTGTAGGGGTTTTAGGAGTTGGCTTCCTTGCACTTAGATATAGGAATGGATGGAGGTAGAAGTTATCTATTTCAACAGATGGTGTAGTCATATCTGAGGCAGCAGGTGGAGGAGTCTCAGTGGGGAGACTTTGAGGTAGAGGTGATACATGATCATGTTGACCAGTGAAGCTCCAGAGGGGTTTTTGGATGATGGATATAATCAGATGTTATTCCATGGAAATTTTTTCATCCCAATTGCAATGCACGGGGGAGTTCTCCGTGAGTTTCATAGAACACCATTACCAATACACCCAAGAGTTTAAAAGATATACCATGGCTCGGGAGAGAAGTTTTGGTGTTCAATGGATTTCATCACAAGATTACCCAGGGCTTAGGGAGGATGCGATACAATCTGGGTAGTAGTGGATCAGTAGACGAAATTATCTCACTTCTTAGCAATTAAGCAGTCGAGTGTAGTGGATTTCATAGCGGGAAGTTTTTTTGATGAGGTGGTGCGGATACATGGGGGTTCTAAGATCCATTATCTTAGATTAGGATATGCATTTTACCTCACAATTTTGGAGGGGATTGCATCATGATTTTGGTACTCAGTTACACCTTATCACTTCTTTCCACCCTCAGAAATATGGGTAGATAGAATGAAAAATCCATACATTGGAGGACATGCTTCGATCATGTGTCTTGGGGTATGGTGGGTCTTGGGTGAGACACTTTCCCTTGGTAGAGTTTTCATAAAATAATAATCATAAATCTTTCATTGGTATTTCTTGGTTCTAAGCCTTGTTTAGAAAACTGTTTCATTCACCTTTGTGATGGATAGATGTTGGGGAGGCTACTGTTCTTGGTTCAAACATGGTGCCGAGTATGATCGAGAATTTTCAGGTTATCTGTGAGAGAATGAAGGTAGTACAAGACCAGAAAAATTCATATGTCGATCATATGAGAAGTCCCTTGTTGTTTGAGGTTTCGGAAAACATGTTCTTGAAGGTTTCCCCTTGATGTGGGAAATGAAGGTTCGGTATAGGGAGAAAACATTCTCTTAGGATCATCAAACCTTTTGAGGTGTTCGGGTGAGTTGGTGATGTGGCATACCAATTGTAATTTCCATTGCTATTGGAGAAGATCCATGACATCATTCATGTCTCCTAGATTCTTCAGTATCTACAAGATGACTCCCATATCATTAACTATGGAGAGATAGATATCAAGGATGACACAATGTTTGTGGAGTGGCCAATAGAGATTTGGGATCATTGGTAGAAGGTTCTATGTGGATGGACCATTCCATTGGTTCATGTGTTGTGGAGGTATGGGGGCCTGGAAGAGAGTACTTGTGTGTGAGAAGTGTAGATGTGTGCCCAGTTCCCAGAGTTTTTTTGATTTTTTCTTTTGTTTTTTTCTTTGTGATGTAATACTCGAACACTGTTTATAATATTATTTGTTCCCATGCTCCGTAAAGTATGAGAAATTCCTAACATATGAAAATTGGGAGACTAGATTTATAATCAAGACAAAATAATTGAGATGTTATTAAACTCGTGTGAGCGAGTTAGTGCTTCTCATAGAAAATATTATCTTGACATGGGGAAAGAAATTACCTAATTCAGGTGTCTAGACAGTTGGTTCTTATGTGGGGTATCTTGTGGATGTTTGGTTTAGCATATGTGGGAGGATTTTTTCTTGGAAGTTGAGGTATCAGTCCATCTTTATAACAACACAGGGTAGTTTATTCTTGAGATGTATCTTATATGGTGGTTGTTTGGCCCCCTCTTTCTTCTAGGTTTGGTTTTAAATTATAGGGGGAGAGAATATTTTGTGAGGTATGTAATGTAAGGGAATGGACCTCCCCAGTCCATTGATTTTTCAAAATACAGTATTTGGGGAGTTCTGGAAAGCAACTGTTGCTAATTTCAAGAGATTTCCAAAATTCCAGTTTTCCTATCGGTGACTCGAGGTGTCGGTAGGTCAAGGAATCAGTGACTCAGGGAATCGGTAGGTCAGGCATTGGTAGGTCAGGTCATTAGTGACATAGGGTGTCAGTAGGTTAGTCGTCGGTAGGTCAGACATTGGTGAGTGGTGTCAATGGGTCACATCGGTGACTCACTTTTAGTGAATCTTGTCAGTGACTCACCCATTAGTGAGTCATTTCTATCTTTTTTCAGCTTTTCCAATTTCACCCCTCTTATGTTTTATTTGATGAAAATCAAGTTCAAAACTTTTTATAACATTTATAAATGTGTTCAAAAGGATATTAATTATATATTTAATATCCTAACGATCCTAGTGAATTAAAATAGTCAAACCACTTGGTCTTGACAACAATCTAACTTTAATAGCCCTTGAAACCAATTCCCTTCTATTGACATAGGATATGGCTCTTCTAAATCAAGATCTTATCTTCCTCATTTGTTTTATTTTTCTCTTAGTGTGCCCAGATTCATTCTTCCCTAAGGATTTGTGTGTTGTGTTGTGTCCATCAGATTTAGTCTTTCTTGGAGTCTCCTACTGTTTGTGCGACCCCCTGTTCTTGGTGCAAGGAGGAGTTTCTGATCATGTGTTGTTCCAGGTATGGATTCCTTAGACTCCCTTTTAATTTTGTATCATGTGGGTTGGGTAAATTCATGTATATTTGAGAATACGGTCGAATAAAAATATTAACTAAGGTTGTTATAAAGATGAACAAACTTGTTACAATAACAGGTTTGGCCACCATAGTAATAAATGAGGGGTTGGGAAGATGATGATAATGCTTGTTTTTATTTATATATTTTCATTGATATACACTATGAATTATATTAGTTGTATGTATTCAGAAAATAATGGTTGTTGGTGGTCTTTATTTGTGCACTGACCTCATGAATTTTTATTGTTAATCTCCTATTAAATGGAAGTGAACATTAAAACATGATTAATCATGTATATCTAGTTAATTAAATGAATTCCCTAGGATCAAACATGTTCTGTGATAACCCCTACATAATCAATGTGTAATTAAAGAATGATTATTTCTAAATATTAATACACCTTGAGATTTGGTGTGGTTTTATGATGTGTAAGGTTCTGTTCGACCTTGATTCTTGTGATGGCCATGTGGTTTTGTGATTGGGAGTATGGTTATGTGAATGGGTTGGTACAAGTGGTGAAATGGTATCTCAGGATGAGAGATTGATTTATTGTGGAATGAATGAACTTTTTATGTAGTGGGACTATATCTAAGAAGTGGTTGGGTAGCGAGGCTATAGTTTCGGGTTGTGTTATGGTTATGTTACTGGGTGTGGTGTTGTTATGAAGTGGGGCTACCAAGTGTGGTTGTGATGAGGTGTTTTGGGGGTTTTCCTGTTGATAGGGAGGACAAGGCGACATGACTCTAAATAATTATGGTTGTATTGCTTGGAAGGGTGTTGAAGAAAGGGGAGTATGAAGTGGGTTGTTTTACCTTGGTCTTTCTTCCTAGTGTACTATGGTTGAATGTTTGGTTTTTGCTTATGTTGTGTTTGGTAGTTGCTCGGGCAGGGATGGAATGAATAGATTGTTTGATAAATAAATAATAAAATTTGGTTAAATGAATTTCCTAGGGGTTATGAATTGGGTTTACAATTGTTTGTGTGGTTATGAATTTATAGGTAGTGGAAAAGGTAGTTTTGTGTGGGTTGGTTGTTTATTTTTAAAACCCATATGTTAGGCTGAGTGTTTAGTACCTCTATATATACTTTTAGTTCCTTGTGATTTCTATGTGCACCCCACCCATGTTAAGAAATATGTGTCGAACACCCCCATTGTTATGGGTTAGGGTGTCCATTACCAACATCCTGGTGGGAGGATGGATGCAAGGTTATTGTCTCTTTACTACTCCCTCTTCTATAAATTTGTATCCCTAGACTCTTCGTGTAGGTTGTGGTGAGGTTGTGATGCCTAGCTGTTTGTGGGTGAGGTGTGCTACCCAAGTGCCTTCAGGATGTGGTTTTGGTTTGTTTCCCAGGTTTATGTAGGTGGGATAATGTGGTTTGTGTCCCAGGTGTTTTCTGGTTGGATGTCGTATGTGGAATAGGTGTGTACAGACAAGTTTTGGAAGTTGGGCTTGTGAAAGATCATGGTGGCATCAGGACGTTCAACATTAGGGATGAGTAGTTAACCAGTGGGAAGTGGTGTGGGGTAACAAAAAATAAATTTGCTTACTAATTTACTTTACTTTAATTGTTTTATTTGGTGATAATTCCTTGGTGAGGTTGGGGTTGATAGTATACCTTGTTAGGTGCCTTTTAATTCTTTTGTTTCTCTCACAGGGGGACTATTATGCTTCTCCCACTGATGCCCAAGTGACTTTAGATTTTCATTCTAATTATACTTATATTCTCACCCTACATATATAAAATTGTTTTCAAGTTTCTAGGGAGAATATGTAGACTATGTTGGACCTTACTAGCTCTGGCATTAAGATAGTTGTTTTTTCACTACTTATCTTTGTTCTTTTGGTACTTACATTGGAGTTGTTCATTGTATTTCTAGCATTTTTACTTTAAACATTCATGTGGGGTGGATTTTAGATTCTTATATATATGTGTGTGTGTGTGTGTGCATGTGTTTCTTTGAGTTGTTTTAAGGTTGATTCATCTTATCTTCCGATCTTGGTTAGTATAAAAAGGGTAATGCCTTCCATTTGGTGAGATTTGAATACCCTTGGTGTTGGTCGTCACCCCAAGACCTATTGGAGGTGGGACTCAGGGGTCATTGTCTCTTTTTCATATTGAATAAAGATGGTCATGGATCTTTTCCATCCCTTACCTCATCTTGAAAAAGGAGGGTCATGTCGCATGTTAATTTTTTTTTATATACAACTCGTGAAGGAATATAGGTGGACAACATAACGTACATCTCCAAGAATGAAAATTGAGACAAAATCCCTTACTAATTTGTTAACTTTTTAATCATAAAACCCATGAAAGACAGGTAATAAAATGGAAATGTAAATCCCCAAAATTTTAATTAAAATATTCATAAAATATATTCATGGGATTATATGAACCACATAAAAGAAACCCATGGTGAATATGGCATGTGTCTCACAAAAAGAAGTTATAAGAAAATACCTTACCCTCGGTCATAACTTTACTTGTACTCATTCAAAAATAATGTCTAATAAATATAATATTGTTATAAATCTATTATTGAACCATATTTATATATATCATACCACATATTATTTTATTATGAACTTTTATTACCTGTTTATTAAAAATTTCATGTTAATGTTACTTCTTGGGGAATAAGTGTGTTGTTTTTCACGTATGTTTTAACTTGTTATTTCTTATTCCCATTAATTAGATCGTGGTTTTATAATATCCAGAAATTAAAACATGATATAAATATTATACATATTAATTATATATATATTGGGGGTAATCTATAAAATTTAGTGATAGGAAATGAAATACATTATTCATGGAGACGGTAGGTCTTACGTACGCATGAACATTGTTTTCATTTTCTTTTCAGATTGAAAGAAATAAAATTAATTGATACATATTATCATTATAGAATCATTTTTCCTTCATATATATCACATATATTCATTAAACATATCCTTAATACCTTCCATGTAATGTGTGAATGAATCTCATTGCTTCACAAGGCGGTACTCCACTATACACATTAGTGATGTTATTGAATTCCCAAAAGTGAAGAGTATGAAGGTATATGTGTTATAATAATTCCATAATAATAATTAATCATATATATCATATATATAAAATAAATAAATCATTATGACCAGTCTTGAGAGGTGGTAATGGAGAAACTAATAACATCAATGAGTGTGGTAGTAGTCTTCCGTATACACGAACAATGACATTGTAACCCATTTGATGGAAGTGGATATGGAGGTAGGTCATCCCAATAACATAAAAACATCTACTTATATGGAATATACTGAATTTTTTATATCATCATATTGTAATAATAATTCAATAATGTGGTGGAAGAAGTAAAACAAAATCTTTCACTGATGAACGTTACCTCTTTTTCGGGTATCTTCATTAGGTTTTCAACTAAAAATTATAATACTATATTTATGAACAAAATAAGGATCCTATAATTAGTGTTGGAAATTTGGTAAGTGATTTTGGTAGGTTTTGGTCAATCCAAATGGCTTGAGAGGTGTGAATATGTAAGGGGAGTGACTTCCCTTTCATAGTTTCAGATGAGTGACATATTTAAAAATACCAAATATTATTCTCTATTGGGAGATAAATATTACCTCAAGTGGATCCAAAATTTATAATTAATGGTTTATAGGTATTATATGGCCTTTCCACACCTCCACCACACAATAAAACACATTTTTTAAAAAAAAAATCTCTTAACTTCTGTGTTTCCTTATTTTTACCAATTTGGTTTTCACTATGGTAAATAGTCTTTTTAACCTTGGTAATTTATCCTTTAAGGTTAAAATAAAGTTATCCTTACTAGATAAAATAACATTAATGTCAATTTTGACATTATTTATTAAAATTTAATTTAAAAAATATAAAAAAATTATGGAATTAGAATATATTTTCACACTTGTGTATGGTGATATATTAATATAAAAAATAAATTAGCACAATAACTTGTTCAAATTACTTCATTTTAATATTTCTAGTATCAATTATTTTATTTTATTGATAATTAAATAATTATTATGTTGGAATTTCTTAAGAATTTATTGTAATCATTTCATCTAAAAAAGTTCAAATAAATTATTAAGATAAAATAAAATCATTTATATTTCAAAAGTATATTTATAACTGAACAAATGTTTCTTTTGTACCTATCCCGAATCTTTATACATATTAAAGGAAAGGTTCATTTTTTGTCTTTTTCTTTACTTAACTTATTATATAGGATACATTTATGTAAAAGTATTCCAAAAACTCGAAAAAATCTATCTTATTGTGTATTTGGTAGAATTATGGATATAAAATGGGTTTTTCAAAATTTGGTAGATAATTTTAAATTTTATCTTCTTAGAATAACCCCATGGTAAACCAATTTTTACCTTAACCATTATAATTAATTTTTACCATTTTCTGTATTAATATTAGTAAAAAAAATATGTTGACCCTATTATATAATATAAATCATGATGATTACAAATATGGAATCCATTTTTTAAAATTACATCCACATAAGTGGAATTTTTTAATTTAAAATTAATCCTGAAGACGCAACGATAAAGTGGGTTTGTAAAGCGAAAATGTCCAAACATTTAAAAAGTTTTTATATCCAATTTCAATATGAAATAGAATAAAATTTTCTACATTAGATTAATTTATGTATAATTGAACTAATTACACTTGAAAAAAATAAAATATAAATTAAATTTATAAATAAATTAAATAAAAAGGAAATTTTCAATTGAAATTCAGTCTTTTTTACTATTTATAAAAAAAATAAAACTTTTCAAAAAAAGCCTAAAAATGACTCTATGTTAATTTTGAAATTATGATTCCAAAAATTAAGTTTATTTTTAAAATTAATTTCCTATATGTTTTAAAATAAATATTTTTATTCACAAAAAGACAAAAAAACTATTTTTTTAGAAAATAGTATTTCTGAAACATATAAAGACATTTTGAAAAATTAGGCTCCTTTTAATAAATATGTTATATTTATATAAAAATATTGTAATTAATATTTAAATATTATTTATTACTATTCATATCTCTAAGTTAAATGGCTTGGTTATGATGGTCGTACTGAAATAATAATATTTATAATATATCCCATTTTTGTTAAAACTCAGTGTCATGTGTGATATAATCAAACCCAGTGTTGTGTATAGTGAATTCATAAATTTGTTTTTTTTTGTAATGGAAGATTAACTTTTTGTTGTGTGTAATTAAATATAAGATCTATATTGTTTTAATGAAAATTATATAAAATATTAAGTTTATTTAAAATCAAACATCTTGAAGAATCTTAGGGTGTTATTAAGAGAATCCTTTTGAATAGATTCAATGTTACTCAATATAAAAATGTATATAACATTATCTATATCAAATTCATGTATATCTATACATGTTTCCACCATATGTATCATATAAAATCATTCATAATTATATAATATCTTTATCCAACAAAACCAGTGACCATAAGACTTGTAATATGTAAATCCCATATATCTTATGCATATATTTTTAATTATCTGAGTATAGACAGACTAAGTCGATTCACACATCACATTTCATTCATCTAGCATGTGGGAACATCACATTCCCCTCATCTAATTAACTAATCACATAATATATAAATCTTATATAAGTACACACATTACCAAATTCTATATTAATTGAGCACTAAGATGTCAAACTCATCATATGAGATAAAAAATCCCATCTTAGTTAAGCTCAAACTAATGATTTGATAATCCACATAACAAACCATCACCTAATTAGCTTTGAATCAACACTTTCATAAGTAAGGAATGAAATTATGAAGGTTGTCATGCTAGGTATCTTAACAAGATCTAGTACATGGAATCAATATGAAACATGCATCTCTATTATACTAAATACATAGTGTATGACACTTCATGTGGTATTCATCACAAGTCATCATGAAAAAAAATTATTCCTCAATATCATATTATGTTTCTCAATAAAAAAAATCATACCCTGGATGAAAATTACATTTCATCACATCCTAAAATACCCATTGAAAAGTATCAATTTGGGATAACTCAAATGTGAAAGATCAATAAAGGGGATAGTTACTTTTATATAAATTGATACATTTTATGTTATTTATCCCCTATAATAATTATAAAAAAACCATACATAATAACCTATCTTATAATAAATTATATTTGTAGAATATATGATCAAAAGTATTCTTATGTACTTTTAGGGTTTTGATAAACATATTGCATCTTTATGAAACAACGACCACATCTCTATGTGACCATCTGAAAAAACACACCAATTGAATGATTTATTGTGTAACATATATGAAGAAATAAATTTTAAATAATATTGTGACTTAGTAATCATATTCTGAGTTTTAAACTCGTTAAACAAGTATCCAAACATATTAATTTTATAACAACATATTTTATTATACTATTATTATTTATTCTATACCTAGAACTCTTACTAAGTTCAACATAATAATCATTGTTCTTGAAACCTATTCTATAAAAAATTTACTTAAAACATATTCTTAAAATATATAACTCTTAAAATACCCTAAAATATTTTGGTTATTAAGTCGCGTTTAGTTTTATTTTACATGAATAATCCTTTATTTATGAACTTTGAACTTATTAAAGTCCAAATATTCTCCCTCATTCCTCATAGATACTATATTATCATTAAAATATAATTCTATATAAAACAAACTATTTGTTCGTAAGAGATTAAACTTATTTCCATTTGGGTGAATATTCATAAATAAACTACTGATTCCATAACATATTTGGTATTTTTTATGTTTTGAGTGATATTATAAAGATAAGACTTAATTACATTAAAAAATTTTGTATAATTTGTATCACTCAAAACAATTTATATCAAAAAGATCTCTTCATTTATTCAAAAAATGCTCTCTTGTCATATAAGAAGTAAATGAGATGATAAAAATAATATTTAGTTGTATCTACCCAATATTTATGTAATCTATTGAATATTACACCTTGATGTAGCAATCCCATAATTTACTATTCAAATGCATACTTTAAAATCTTACCTTAAGTCTTGATCAATTTTGAACTCTTATATATTTATAACACTTATTCAATGTGTATTCAGTATCATACACCCTTCATAATAGAATAATTTATTTATATAACATCAATACATGATGTTGGATATACATATAGTTTCTATAAACCCTTCATTTATTCTTGATTTTTCCTTCTTTAATTGATAAGTTTTCCAAAATAAAATCACTTCCCTTCATTTCCATTGGTTTAGATTGAAATTTGGACCCTCAATGTCCCCTTTTCATATCAACATGGATAAAAGTTTACCTTTTTCCTTTAATACCATCATCAATATTGTGACCCAAATATGATTAAGGGAGAATAAATTTAAAAGAAAATAATTGGATAAAGCTTTTTTTTAGAATTTACTTTTAATATATAAATTATTTTATAAATCTCTTATAATGGATCTTCATGTGAGGTGATGGATGCTTGGATGTCTCAAGATGTCACGACCCGTCCTCGGGGCCCGTGTCGTGACTACCCCAAGCCCGCCTTCCACAAGCCAGGGGCTGGCGACTAGCACCAAGGCATAAATTCCCAATAAAAAGGGAAGGCATTGCCTTTGTAAAGTAAACGAACACCACAGAGCAAGCAAGCAGTAGAAGTAAACACTAAGGAAAAGCCAGTACAACAGTAAGTGCGAAAAAGTAAGTGGGCCAGTATACAAACCCAAACTGAAAGTAAAGTACAACTGGAAGGGAAAAACAGAAACTGAAAAGTAAAGCTGCAACGCCGAACTGTCCACTGGAAATCCCACTTGAAGGGTGAGTACAGATAGAATCCTCTGCTCCTCGGGTCCAGTCTTCCGCTCCGAGTACGTTCTGCCCAGTGGTCCACCTCCAGGTACCGTCCTGCTCCACAAGCCTCAACCATGATCAACGTTTTCTGTCATCTGCAACCAACACAACGTAGTGTGGGCATAGCACGTGCAGGTGTGAGTATAAGCTACTCAATAGGGACCCCGAGACCCTCGTAGGCCTCCCAGAATCCACAAAGGATAATCCACAAAGGAAGGATACAATCATGAAGTAACATCCGACACTACTTAGGTATATTACCATACATATACCTAAGTCATCAATTCTCATTCGGCTCCAATATCTGAGCCCAAGTACAACCCAGACCACATAGGAAAGCAAAACATAATCCATACAGGATAGCTCAACACAATCCACAAAGGAAAGCAAAACGTAATCCACACAGGATAGCACAACACAATCCACAAAGGAAAGAAAAACAGTATTCAGCTCACACGGGTATACTTCTTCATATGACTATAGAGATGATCAGATATTGCCACTGATTCATCTAAGTCTTCGGACCCACAAAGGATCGATAGGTACTAACCCCCACAATGACCCACAAAGGATCGATAGGTAACTAACCCCCGCAAAGACCCACACAGGATCGGACCCACACAGGATCTGTAGGCACCGGCTCACAAAGAACCACTGAGCGCTGACCCACACAGGATCGGACCCACACAGGATCGGTAGCACTGATCCACATAGGATCACTGAGTGCTGCAGTCGTCACCGTCGAATCCACTGAGGATCTCTGTACAGTCGTCGTCGTCACAGTCGCAAACGCAGCCAGCACTAGGGTCCCCGCACATAGCAAGCTCGTTCGGAAGGGTTTGCTCCACGAGCCGAGAGGCTGATACATCAACTGACACAAGTTCAGAGTTGATGTATCCAAAAGTTCTGTATCGTTAACAGGAACTCAATGTCGTAGACGGCGCGTCAATCGGACGCCCGGTTTGAGAGTTATTGGCTTTTTCGTCCTAGGGGCCTGGTTGGTTTTTAAGTCAAAACCAACCCGAACATACTCCACCTACGTCCAAACCTCGGGCGGAGAAATCCAAAAGATCCATCTCACTAAGAGGAATCCAACCAAGTCGACGGCACGTCAATCAGACGTCCGGAACTCAAGTTATAAGCGTTTTCGCTCCGAGGGCCCGGTTGGTTTCGTGTACGAACCAACCCGGCCAGACCCAAAGTTCTTCAAAACCTTGAGTACAATATACCAAAACGACCGCCTCGATCCAAGGATCGCATCTCCGCTGACGGCGTATTGATCGGAGATTTGTATCCCGAGATATGGACAAAAGACCCAAAAGGGTCCGAAAACGGGGGTTTCGGGCCCGGATCGACCCGGCCCGAGACCCCCTGGGTCGGGCCGAACCGGGTCGACCCGACCCGGGTCCAGGTCGGTCCGGCTCGGCGCCCGGCGTACTAGCGCACGGCGCCAGCTGGCTCGGCCAAACGGCCTAGCCGTACGGTTTGCAAGGGGGGGGCGTTGCCCCCCCCCCCCCCCCCGTGTTTTGTAACCACGGCCCCTCTTAATGGAGGCCGCTAGCTGGTCGGCCGGGGGTTTGAACCCCCGGCTTCTCTCCTGTCCGGTCGGCCCGCCCCGGCCGACCGGTTTCTGCCGCCACGGGACCGGGGGGGCGCTGCCCTCCCGTGTTTTGTAACCGCGGCCCCTCTTAATGGGGGCCACTAGCTGGTCGGCCGGGGGTTTGAACCCCCGGCTTTTCTCCTGTCCCGTGGCCCGCCCCGGCCGACCGGTTTCTGCCACCACGGGACCGGTGACGGCCGGTCCCCTCCCTGCTCCGACGCCGGCGGCCCGTTTTCGGCTTCCAGTCCTGCTCCGACGCCGGCGGCCCGTTTCCGGCTTCCGGTCCTGCTCCGACGCCGGCGGCCCATTTCCGGCCGCCGTTTCCCATGCTCCGCCGCGGCCCGGTACCGACCGCGGCCTTCATTCGTCCAGTGCGGCGCGACGGCGCTGCACCCCTACGCCACGGTCCCTCTCTGTCCGCGGTGCTTTTGCGGTTCTCCGGCGCGGCGCGACGGCGCCGCGACTTGGTTCAATTTCATAGTGCGGCGCGACGACGCCGCGCATTCCTTGTCGCACGATCCCGCGAGGTGCGACGGTACCACGCCATTTCCGTTCCAACCACATTAGAAACAATAACATGGAAAAGGGAGGAGGGTCGGTCGTGTTTGTGCGGTCCGGCCCCCACTCATTAAACGATAGCAATTGCTCGTATTTCCACGAAGAACGACAAGGTAGAATTCACGAACAAAATAAAATAACCCCTACCTCGTGCGAGCTTGAACAGAGGTTCATCGAATGAGGATTCGTCGTGGGAAGAGACGTCGTGAAAGAAGACATTGACAGCGTCGCGGTTCACAGCGTCGCGTAATCGGTTTCCGAGAACTCGGCGTTCTTCGTCGGAGACCGATGTGTTCTTCGCGTTCTTCATCAAAGAAAAAGAAGTTCCTCAAGTTCCTTGTCTTTTCTCCCAAAGTTCACACAACAAGGTTCCAACCACAAATAAAATAAGTTCATCTCTTATTTTATTAACATAACATAAACTTTTGAATTTCAAGAGTTTGAATTAATTCCACTTAATTAATTCATGACAAGTTTTCATCCATAATGGTGATTTGAGGGGGTTTAATAATGTGAATGGGTGGGGTTCGTGTGGGCCCCACCACCCTCATAACCTCCCTTGGAAAGTTGGGTAGTTACCCAACTTTCACCCAAAGCTTAAACCACTTAAATTAAAAATAAAATTGTTGCATAAATTTTATTTTACCTTCCCCATAAATTAACAACTTCTCTCATGTAAACACAACTCCGTAAATGGAGTTCCTAAGCAATTACCAGCATTGCGGTTCCATTGGTGCCCTCGGAATTCGATTCCAAGCACCGGTTCAAAAGTTATAAATTTCCGCTCGTTCGTTCACTGAACGTACCCGAGCTAAACTTCGGATAGAAATTTCGGGCACACCGGGCCTCGGAATCAAGTGCCGTCAGAAACTGCGTTCATGTAAAATCCCAAAGTAAATTAAGAAAAAAATTTCCTTTAATTTTACAGGACTTTACATTACTCCCACCTCAGGGATTTACGTCCCCGTAAATATACATCATAATCTAGGGAAACAAATGTGGGTACTGAGCACGCATTTGAGCCTCCCGCTCCCAAGTGCTCTCCTGGAGGTTCCCGTGCTACCATCTAATGTGCACTAGAGGAATCGACCGTCCACGTAGGACCCGCTCCTGTCGATCCTCGATCTCCACTGGAACCTCCGTAAAAGTCACTCCATCCTCAACGTCTAGCTCACCATGGTCAATGATATGCATTGGGTTGTGCACGTATATCCTCAGCTGAGATACGTGGAAGACGTCGTGCACCCGGTGCAACTGAGGTGGTAGAGCCAGGCGATATGCCACCTCGCCAATTTTGCTGAGGACCTGGAAGGGTCCGATGAAGCGTGGAGACAACTTGCCGCCTCGGCCAAATCTCTGTAATCCACGTCGAGGTGAGACACGCAAGAAGACGTGGTCTCCATCCTCGAACTCTAGTGGCCTTCGCCTCCTGTCGTCATAAGACTTCTGCCGGCTCTGAGCTGTCCTCATCCACTCCTAGATGACCTGGACCCTCTCTATCATGGCCTGGACCATCTCCGGTCCCACAAGTGCTGACTCCCCAGGGTCTGTCCAGCACAAAGGAGATCTGAAAGGTTGGTCATACAACGCCTCGTATAGTGTCATCCTGATGGTGGAGTGGTAACTGTTGTTGTACGCGAAGTCCACCAAGGGTAGGTGGTCCTCCCAGCAGTGACCAAAGTCGAGGACACATGCGCGGAGCATGTCCTTGAGAGTCTGAATGGTCCTCTCCGTCTGACCATCCGTCTGAGGGTGAAAGGCAGTGCTCAGACGTAGCTGTGTCCCGAATGCCTCCTTCAACCCCTTCCAAAGCAGGGAAGTAATGAGAGCATCTCGATCGGAGACGATATATGATGGCACACCATGAAGCCGCACAATATCCTGAACGTAGAGACATCCCAAGCTCTCCACTAATCCCTGCTCTCTGATGGGTAAGAAGTGATCCGACTTGGTGAGTCGGTCTACAATCACCCAAATGGAGTCGTGACCTCTGGAAGTGCGTGGAAGTCCGGTCACGAAGTCCATAGATATCCCGTCCCACTTCCACTCCGGAACCTCCAAGGGTTGTACCAATCCGGCTGGTACCTGATGCTCTGCCTTCACCTGCTGGCAGGTGAGGCATCGAGAAACGAACTCTGCCACAGCTTTCTTCATGCCCAGCCACCAGTGCTGTCATCTGAGCTCCTGGTACATCTTCGCCACTTCTGGATGTACCAACAAAGTAGAAGTGTGAAACTCTCTCAGTACCTCCCCCTGTAAAGCAACTGGTACCATGGTAAATCCTCTGAAAAGGATGTCGTGCTCTGCTCCAAAGGAGAAACCATCAGGTGCCTGTCCTGAGGATATCTGTGCACGCCGCGTCTCACAGTCAGCATCCCCACGTTGTGCCTCTCTGACCCGCTGCAGTAGTAGAGGGGTGACTGTGAGAGACTGAAGGTAGGCTGCTCCATCTCTATCCACGAAGGATATCTGCAAAGAGGCTAGCTGCTTCGTTGCCTCCTCAAGTAGTTGAATGCCCATCCTCCTGCTAAGAGCATCGGCTACCACGTTCCCCTTACCAGAAGTATAGACTATCTCAAATTCATAGTCATGGAGGAACTCGAGCCATCGTCACTGTCTCAGGTTCAGGTCCTTCTGAGAGAAGATGTACCTGAGACTCTGATGGTCAGAAAAGACTGTAAAGCGCTCACCCATCAGGTAGGGTCGCCATGTTTTCAGAGCGAAGACCACTGCTGCTAACTCCAGGTCATGGGTAGAATAGTTCTGCTCATGCGGCCTCAACTGATGTGATACATAGGTGATCACGGCTCGATCCTGCATCAGGACACATCCGAGTCCGGTCCCTGATGCATCGCAGTACACTACGTACCCTACTCCCTCCTCAGGAAACCTCAAGATAGGTACGCTGGTCAATCTCTGTCTCAGCTCCTAGAAGCTCTGCTGACATTTGTCTGACCACACAAAGGGTTCCCCCTTCTTTGTCAAAGATGAGAGTGGTGCCGAAACTCTGTAGAAGTCTGGCACAAATCTCCGGTAGTATCCAGCTAGTCCCAAGAAACTCCGCACCTCCGTCACGCTTTTGGGTGGCTCCCAAGCTTGCACTGCCTCAATCTTTGCAGGATCCACTGCAACTCCCGCCTCGGAGATGACGTGTCCCAAGAAGTGGACCTCACATATCCATAACCGGCACTTTGAGATCTTACCATAAATTCGGTGCTCTCGGAGTGTGTCTAGTACAAACCGCAAGTGGCGGGCGTTCTCCTCCTCAGTGGTCGAGTAAATCAAAATGTCGTCGATGAAGACCATGACAAATCGATCGAGGTATGGCTGAAAGATCCTGTTCATGAGGGACAGGAACACTGCTAGAGCATTGGTTACACCAAATGGCATAACCAAGAACTCATAGTGGCCATACCGACACCTGAAGGCCGTCTTCTGCACGTCCTCGTCCCGAACTCTGAGCTGATGATAGCCTGACCTGAGGTCTATCTTTGAGAACCATCATGCTCCCTTGAGCTGATCTAAGAGTTCATCAATACTCGGTAGTGGATACTTGTTCCTTATAGTCACCTGGTTCAGGTGACGATAGTCGACACAAAGTCGCAAGCTTTCGTCTGCCTTATTGGCGAACCAAATCGGGGAAGCCCAGGGTGAAACACTGGGTCAGATGAACCCCTTGCCCTGCAAGTCCTCCAACTGTACTCGTAGCTCTCGAAGATCAGCGGGGGCCATCCGATATTCTGGAGTCGATATTGGAGATGTCTCAGGGTACAGGTCAATATAAAAGTCTACCTATCTGCGAGGAGGTAGCCCTGGAATGTCATTGGGGAAAACGTCCGCATACTGATCCACCACTGCAGGAAAACTAGGACTTCTCACGTCAACTGCTCCTAGGATGAGGCTAGCCAACTGATGAGTGATGGTTTGTCCTCTCCTTTGCGAGATTCCATCCTGTGCTGCGAAGGCTCCCTTCTCGCCGGTGAAGGTGAACCTGCTCTCGTCGGTGCGTACACATCGCACCTTGCGCCTAATACAGTCAATATGAGCATGGACTGTAGATAACCAATCCATTCTCAAGATGATGTCGTAAGGCCTCGACGCCGCGACAAGAAGATCCCATCTGAAGCTCTCTCCTCCTAGAGTAAGCTCACACTGCCGGCACTAGTGCGTAATCGTCGAGTCTGCTCCCGTAGGAGTCTCTAGCCGTAAGGATCGAGCCAATGGCTCTGTCGGAATCTCCGAGCTCCGAACAAGTGTAGCGGCTATGAAAGAATGACTTGCTCCTATGTCTATAAGTACTACAGCAAGGGTGGAATAGACACAGATAGTACCTTGAATCATATCGGGCGCGCCGTGGTTGTAGACCTCCGCTTCATGGAGTTGTGCCTGTCTCTGCCCGCCAGCTCCCTGTGGTCGCGGTGGACCTCTTGGTGGTGGTGGTGGTAGAGCCTCAAAGCATCTCCCACCACCTGCTGCTCGGCCAGCTCCTCTGCCTCGTCCTCCTGCTCCCTGCGGACCGCCATGGTCGACCCTCTGCCTCTTCCTGGGTGGACCCTCAACCATCTGGTGCTCCTCGGCACGGCAGGTCGGGCAGTCAAGAGCCATGTGGCCCTGCCCGCTGCATGAGTAGCATTGCCTGCCTCTCAAAAGACTGGCTCCACACTGGGTTCCCCACACTGCAAAGCCAGTGTCCTGAGGTCTTCTGCCTAAGGGTTTGGTCTTCCTGGACCCATGAGTCATCCATCGACTGCCTGCTGCAGAAGAATCTGCTACATGCTACCCTGCGGTGGGTCTCAGCGCTAGTGTAGACTCAGCAAGAAAGCTCTCGATCAAAAGGGCTAGCTCCAGTACTCTTGTCTGGGTCGGAATGTTTAGGGAGATCAGCGATGCCCTGATCTCGTGTCTCAATCCCTGCTCAAAGGTCCGGGCCCGGAAGAATGGGTCCCGTACCATGTCTGTCAAGTAACGCGAGAGATCGGTAAATCTCACCGAGTACTGGGCGACTGTCAAGCTGCCCTGCCGCAGCTGAAGAAGCTCCTGGATACGCACCGCACGGAGGGTGGCTGGGAAGAACTCTGAGCAGAAGAGGCTCTCAAAGTCCGTCCAGAGGAGAGATGCCTCATCGTGCACCTGAAGCATCAAGCTCCACCATCTGTCTGCTGCCGCGTGCAGTAGGATCGCTGTGAGGATCACCATGAGGTCTGCTGGTGACCTCACTAACCTGAAAATTATCACCACTACCTCCATCCAATCCTCGGCTGCTTGGGGGTTCGTCTCCCCATGGAACTTGGGCGGTCACTGGCACTGGAACTCATGAAGTGCACTAAGGCAATGTGCATCGTCATCGGCTAGGGCTGGAAGCATCGGTGGCTCGGCAGGTAGAGGTATCGTCGGTGCCTCAGCAGTCAAAGGGCTCTGCACCGAGGCCTCATCGCTCGGTGGGCTGTCGTCACGCACAACTCTCGGAACCCTAGATGGCTGCTGTCATGGGACCATCCTAAAAAGGAAACAGGTGTGCCACGGTCAGAACAGTATACCTGGTGAGCTAACACAAAGTAATCACAAAGAAAACTTGAATCACACATGCAATAAATGTTTTTGTGCATTAAGTCGGAAATCAGAAGTCAGGGTCCTGGTGTACGGATACATTGGCCGCCGCACCAACACTGGACTCCCTGGACTGATAACCACACCCAATACACTTAACACTATTGCTTCACATAGAAAAAGATCAGAGTCCCATGTTCTGCGGTAGAACCGAACTCCTATGATACCAATTTGTCACGACCCGTCCTCGGGACCCGTGCCGTGACTACCCCAAGCCCGCATTCCATAGGCCAGGGGCTGGCGACTAGTACCAAGGTGTAAATTCCCAATAAAAAGGGAAGGCGTTGCCTTTGTAAAGTAAACGAACACCACAGAGCAAGCAAGAAGTAGAAGTAAACACTAAGGAAAAGCTGGTACAACAGTAAGTGAGGAAAAGTAAGTGGTCCAGTATACAAACCCAAACTGAAAGTAAAGTACAACTGGAAGGGAAAAATAGCAACTGAAAAGTAAAGTCGCAACGCCGAGATGTCCACTGGAAATCCCACCTGAAGGGTGAGTACAGATAGCCTCCTCTTCTCCTTGGGTCCAGCCGTCTGCTCCGAGTACGTCCCGCCCAGTGGTCTACCTCCAGGTACCGTCCTGCTCTGCAAGCCTCAACCACGATCAACGATGTCCGTCGTCTGCAACCAACACAACATAGTGCAGGCATAGCCCGTGCAAGGGTGAGTATAAGCTACTCAGTAGGGACCCCGAGACCCCCGTAGGTCTCCCAGAATCCACAAAGGATAATCCACAAAGGAAGGATACAATCACGAAGCAACATCTGACACTACTTAGGTATATGCCCATACATATACCTAAGTCATCAATTCTCCTTCGGCTCCAATATCCGAGCCCAAGTACAACCCATACCACATAGGAAAGAAAAAATTAATCCACACAGGATAGCTCAACACAATCCACAAAGGAAAGCAAAACGTAATCCACACCGGATAGCACAACACAATCCAAAAAGGAAAGAAAAACAGGATTCAGCTCACACAGGTATACTTCTTCATATGATGATAGAGATGATCAGATATTTCCACTGATTCATCTAAGTCATCGGACCCACAAAGGATCGATAGGTACTAACCCCCGCAATGACCCACAAAGGATCTGACCCACAAAGGATCGATAGGTAACTAACCCCCGCAAAGACCCACACAGGATCTGTAGGCGCTGGCTCACACAGAACCGCTGAGCACTGACCCACACAGGATCGGACCCACACAGGATCGGTAGTACTGATCCACATAGGATCGCTGAGTGTTGTAGTCGTCGCCGTCGAATCCACTGAGGATCTCTGTACAGTCGTCATCGTCACAGTCGCAAATGCAGCCAGCACTAGGGTCCCCGCACACAGCAAGCTCGTTCGGAAGGGTCTGCTCCACGAGCCGACACATCAACTGACACAAAGTCCGGATTTGATGTATCTAAAAGTTCCGTATCGTCAACAGGAACTCAATGTCGCAGACGGCGCGTCAATCGGACGCCCGGTCTGAGAGTTATTAGCTTTTTCATCCCAGGGGCCCGGTTGGTTTTAAAGTCAAAACCAACCCGACCGTACTCCACCTACGTCCAAACCTCGGGCTGAGTAATCCAAAAGATCAGTCTCACTAAGAGGAATCCAACCAAGTCGACGACACGTCAATCGGACGTCCGGAACTCAAGTTATAAGCGTTTCCGCTCCGAGGGCCCGGTTGGTTTCGTGTACAAACCAACCCGGCCAGACCCAAAGTTCTCCAAAACCTTGAGTGCGATATATTGAAATGACCACCTCGATCCAAGGATCGTATCACCACTGACGGCACGTCGATCGGAGGTCCGTAGCCCGATATATGGGCAAAATACCCAAAAGGGTCCGAAAACGGGGGTTTCGGGCCCTGACCGACCCGGCCCGAGACCGCCTGGGTCGGCCTGAATCAGGTCGACCCAGGTCCGGGTCAGCCCGGCTGGGCGCGGACCGGCCCGGCCCGGCGCACTGGCGCGCGGCACCAGCTGGCTCAGCTGAACGACCAAGCCGTTCGGTTTGCGGGGGGGGTTGCCCCCCCGTGTTTTGTAACCGTGGCCCCCATTAATGGGGGCCGCTAGCTGGCCGACCGGGGGTTTGAACCCCCGTATTTTCTCCTGTCCATCTGGCCCTCCCCGGCCGGCCGGTTTCTACGGCCACAGGACCGACGACGGCCGGTCCCTTCCCTACTCTGACGCTGGTGGCCCATTTCCAGTCGTCGGTCCTGCTCCGACGTCGGCAGCCCATTTCCGATCATCGTTTCCCACGCTCTGCTGAGGCTCGGTACCAGCCGCGGCCTTCATTCGTCCGGTGCGGCGCGACGGCGCAGCACCCCTACACCGCGGCCCCTCTCCGTCCGTGGTGCTTTTGCGGTTCTCCGGCGCGGCGCGACGGCGCCGCGACTTTGTTCAATTTCACGGTGCGGCGCGACGGCGCCGCGCATTCCTTGCCGCACGATCCCGCGCGGTGCGACGGCACCGCGCCATTTCCGTTCCAACCACATTAGAAATAATAACATGGAAAAAGGTAGGAGGGTCGGTCATGTTTGTGCGGTCCAGCCCCCTCTCGTTAATCGATAACAATTGGTCGTACTTCCACGAAGAACAACAAGGTTGAATTCACAAACAAAATAAAATAACCCCTACCTCGTGCGATCTTGAACGGAGGTTCGTCGAACAAGGATTCGTTGTGGGAAGAGACGTCGTGAAAGAAGACGTTGACGGTGTCGCGGTTCACGGCATCGCGTAATCGGTTTCCGAGAACTCGGCATTCTTCATCGGAGACCGATGTGTTCTTCGCGTTCTTCATCGAAGACGAAGAAGTTCCTCAAGTTCCTTGTCTTTTCTCCCAAAGTTCACACAACAAGGTTTCAACCACAAATAAAATATGTTCATCTCTTATTTTATTAACATAACATAAACTTTTGAATTTCAAGAGTTTGAATTAATTCCACTTAATTAATTCATGAAAAATTGTCATCCATAATGGTGAGTTGAGGGGGTTTAAGAATGTGAAGGGGTGGGGTTCATGTGGGCCCCACCACCCTCATAACCTCCCTTGGGAAGTTGGGTAGTTACCCAACTTCCACCCAAAGCTTAAACCACTTAAAGTAAAAATAAAATTGTTGCATAAATTTTATTTTACCTTCCCCATAAATTAACAACTTCTCTCGTGTAAACGCAACTCTATAAATGGTGTTCCTAAGCAATTATCGGCACTGCGGTTCCACCGGTGCCCTCGGAATTCCATTCCGAGCACCGGTTCAAAAGTTAGAAATTCTAGCTCGTTCGTTCACTGAACGTACCCGAGCTAAATTTCGGATAGAAATTCCAGGCACACCGGGCCTCAAAATCAAGTGCCGTCAGAAACTGCGTTCATGTAAAATCCCAAAGAAAATTAAGAAAAAAATTCCCTTGAATTTTACGGGTCTTTACACGATATGGATGGAAGATGTTTGGAGTTGATATGTTGATGTTTATAAGTGGTTATTAAGCAGAAGGATAAATCATACTATAAAAATTGTAATCACATTGTATTAAGTATACTTATAATTATTTTAGATGATAATGAACTCCACATATATTAAACCCTTCTATTATGGAATCTATGTAAGATTCATATCTATTGAGGTTGAGTCTTGTCACATCGCGAGAGTTCTCGTCATGGGATAATGGGGACTATGTAAGAATTAGTAATTCTAAAATGAAATAGTAGAATATTAAATGAAATTGGAAGAATATTAAATCACATAGTAAAAATGATATTCAACCATTATTTAATATAATAAATATTACTTTATACTGAATAAATATTGAATTGTGTCATAATAAAAAGGGTCATGTCATGATTTGAGAATTAAATATGATGATGTTATGAACTGGCCAATCATCACATGGAAAACTTTCTATTGTGTAAACCTAGTTTTTCTATGATTTTTTCTATTTTTATAATTAGTTTTAGAATTATTAATGATATAAAAGATGATTATATAATAATTAATGAAGTACGACTCTGATTTATGCTAGTGTCCATAATTCTAGGTTTTGGTGATCCGGATCATTTGGTGCTTCATGGAATGAAATTACATTAATTTTTACATCCCATAACTATATTAAATGGTGGATGGAATGTCTTTATATATTTTATAGTTGATGAAGATATTTTATTAGTTATATTTATTTTCATCTTTGAATTTTAATTTTAAATTTAATAGATTTAGAGAAGGTGTTGTTGATGGGTAAGAAAAAATGTATAAGAGAATGTATAAAAGAAGATAATATAAAAGAGAACTGGTGAAAAGTTTTTTCTATTAAGTAAAATAGGAAGGAATAGTTCAAAGAAGAAGATGAATAATTACAATTAAAATGATGGAATTTTATCTCAGTTGAATATTCTATCACTGATATAATCTCATATTCAAAAAAAATTATGAGGGGGAACATTATAAAATTTAGGATACATATTATATATCTAGGTTCAAGTAAATCCCTAATTTTTTTAATTCACATTTTGATTCTGGTGGAATGTATGATCATGGGTTTTACTTGATAATTCCAAGGATTTTTCTAATTGTTTTGAGTTGTAAAACTTTTATATATTTATTGTGAATTTTGTGTCTATGACTTAAAATGTGAGGGATGTATGTATAGTGACCTTTTCATTAACTTTAAAATTTGTTCTTGAAGTCTATTGTCTATTTATAGTTTTAAAAGATAATTTTCCCCTCTATATTAATCTATAAGTTTAAAGTTTCTATTGTGATTATAGAAACCACTAATTCAGTAAATAACAAGTGTATCAAAAATTTAGATGGGGAGAGTTATTATATTTAGAAAGATTAAATTATTATATATCTTCAATCAATCCGTCAAAATGTATGAGAGGATACCCTAATGGTTTTTTACTTCAGATAAATCTGTTTTGATGAAGGTAGAATATATAAATTATTTGTATACTGACACATATTTTAAAAATTCCATTTTATCTTCTTTAATGAAAAATATATTTTAAAAGTTAAACATATGAAAATAGAGAATAAAATTGGGATAAATATAAAAAATCCATCTAGATAATATGGATGTATATAAGTCTAATCTAAAAAAATTGAAGATTAAATTATGAATATATCAAAATAAATTATGATAAATTAGTGGATTTCTTCTTCATATGTGTTAATTTAATTGAGATAACAATAATTGGTTTTGGTGAGAAGCTAAAAGTGTCTAAGAATATAAAAAAGATATTATGTATATTTTCAAAAATATATGATTCAATGGTTTTGGAACTTAAAATATCTTGATCTAGATACATTTCAATTTAATGATATTCATATAATCTTATTTACTTATATAATGAAAAAAGGGAGCGATTTCAAGATGAAAATTTATGTTGATAAAGAAATATCCCTTAATTATTTGATGCAATACAAGATAAGGAAATGAGATGTTATAACATAAAAACACTTTGATAAAGATGTGGATGTTGAAATGAAATTTCAAAAACATATATCATTCATTTCAAAAAGTGTGGGAAGAGGAAAATTAATGTGTTAGAGAAAATTAAATATAAAGGGATTTAATTGTTGATAAATTAGGAATTTCTTAGTAAATTATCAAATATTAAAGGAATATAAATAATGAGAATATGAGAAATAAAATTAAAGGATTTACTCAAGGATGATATGATCAATATTTTGTAAAATAAAATTATTCAAAATGTAATTGTATGAATGTATCTAAATTTGAAAATATAAATTTCTTATAAAATCCTAAAGAAAATGATATTAGTGAGAATGATGATGAATTTGGGAGATCCAGTGAAGTTATTGAGAAGATTTCAATTATAATAGTGGATAAAAAATAAAAATAATGAGTAATTAGAGAAATAATTATGGAGGCAAGGAAGAAACCCAAATGGATTCCATGATAAAGAAACCATTTGGGGAAATTCTTTGAAATATTTCAAGGATCTTGAAAGAAAATAAGAATCGAAAGAAAAAAAGTTAACCGTCAAGAAAGAAATAGGCATTACAAGTTGAAAATTGGAAAAATTTGATGAATTAGATTGAAAACTTGAAGAATATACTAACTAAATGTAAAAAATTAAATGTTTACAAAGAAGGTAATGAAAAAGAAAAATTGAAGGATCTTAATAATTTTTAATTGAAATTGATCAATTAAGATAAATAATTAGACAATTTCAAAATCCAAAATTCATAATTATATTTATGAAATTATAGAAATATCAAAGAATAGGTTGATAGAAAAATATAATGTGTATTCACATATTATAAATGTCAAATTTGAGACAAAACAAGGTTGTTCTGAGAAATAAAAAAAATTAAAAGAAGGTTAAAATTATGAAGAAAATACTAAAAATAATAATTTTAAAAAGTTTGTAAAGAACTCTAGAATAAAAAATAGATTGTTCATAGTCTACTATAATTTTTTATTGGAATAGGGAACTTATGGTGATGGTTAAAAAGTGAAGTAACCTTAGGATTTCACTTCTTAATAGTAATTTGTGTTCAAATAAAAGTACCCTTTTTTGGATATTTCTCAAATTGCAGATGTTTTAGCCCCATATAAAGAATATTTTTCATTAATTATAAATATTTCTATGGTCCTAGAGGATATAATAGGTATGGATTATGGGGGATTAATCCCACTCAATGTATAAAATATCATAACAAATCAAAACAAATTGTATAAAGAGTTAAAATAAAGTTCAATCATTGAAGAAGTTTGTGGAAAGCGTGAACAACCAGGTCACCTTGGTAATGATTTTATAACACAATTGTCATCCCAACTGCATGTTAGATTCTATACTCAAAATCCTTATAATATTAATGAAATGATAAAGGAGAAGGTATTCTTTATTAAAGTGTCACTCAAAGCACACCAAAAAGAATATACATGGATCTTAGATCATGGATGTTCATCACATATGATGTGAGATTTATAGATATTGAAAGATATTGAAAATATAAAATAAGGGTTGGTGACCTCTCTCAATAATGGGTCACTCAAAGTAAAGGTATTTGGTTTAGCATTCAATTGAAAAGATAAGCTAATGTTTAATAACACTCTATTCATTGATGGGTTGAAACCTGGCTTATTGAGTACATCTCAACTATGTGATAATGAAAATGAAGACGTATTTTGAAAATACAAATTTATTTTGAAGATAATGAAATATGTATATTTATTTATGAGAGGAAAATGAAAATTGGGAAACTTGTTTCAGGTTTGTGATCCTAAAAATTCTTGTTATGTAAGCTTGGTGGAGGAAAATGGTTTTCAATATCAATGACTCAAATAAATTAGTAAAAGGAATATAAGAATTCCTAACTAAGGATGTAATATTTTTATTGTTATTTTGGATAAATATATATATATATTAATTAGATGTTATATACAAGAAAAAAGTGGAATATTGTCAATACTTCACACAAGACAGAGAAGATTGAAATGTCACAGCCATTTAATCTCATTCATTCAAATTATTGTAGATCTATTAGGAAGAAATAAATAAAATAATAAAAATATTTTAATTAATTTATTCATGAATTAACACATATTAAATGTATTATTATTATGATACAAAAGTTTTAGGTTTTTAAAAAGTTTAATAATTTTAAGATAAGTACAATAAAGGAGTGTGGATTCCCTTGGAATAAGTTGTGAATAGATAATAGTGCTTAATAAACAAGTTGAAAGTTTGAAGCATACCATGAAAATAACAGTATTCACCATGAATTTAGTAAAAAATATACTCCATAAAAAAAATTTTGCCTGGAAAGAATATTTTTTTATGGAAAAGGCTTGCACTATTTTAGAAAGGCATGATACATCGTGATTTTTTGGGATGAAATCAATTAGTATGGTAGTTTAGATCCAAGATCATTGTTCATTCCAACCCTATTTAAATATGAAACCATGTGAGATTTATTACAATAATACCCCACGATTGAAGCAATTTAGTGTGTATATAATATAATCTATGATCCAACATAAGAGGAAGGGTCCTTCTTTGGATTCATTCAATTAGGAGATAACCAGGTCCAGGTCTCAAAAGGCTTCTAAGACACTGTTTTATTACTCTCATCTACTAGAGGGTCTTATTTCTAGGGAAATTATTTTATAAATATGTTGTTAAATTTTATTATTCATAATTCCAAATGCATTATCACTTCATCTAAGAGTAATTTCATCTCTCATGGAATGTTTTCTAACCATGTATCCTTTTTCAATTTATTGGAGTCGAAACATGATGTTGGTGTTATCCAACACATTCCTCCTAAGATAGTCATCAATAATTACATGAATAAAAGTCCTATAAATTAGTAACTTTGGCTATACTAGAATCCCCATAAGCATGTGGATATTTTCGAATCATCTTCTCAACACCCCATAGGTAAATTTAGTCATCTTTCGCAGACTAATTTTCTTTCTATTGATTATGCCAAAGTTAATTATTCTAGAAGGGATAAAAACTATGTTGACTAGTCCTACTTTGATCCGACATCATATTCATGGATTATTTGTGGGTGGAGAGAATAAAAATCCATTACTAATTATAAAACAAATAGGGGAGGATGGGTCTTTTCATGAAAGGTAATGCATGATTTCAAATACTTCCTTACTCTCAATGGTCTTACAGACCCAATAAATATTAGAATTAAATTTATATGGTTTAAAAATAAGAAGGTTAACCAATGAATTTGGAGCTATTTTGATAGATATATCTCTAACATATATGGTATGGTTTAATATCCTAAATTTTCTATCTATCAAATGAAAAGAGACCTCTTAGACCATTCACTGAATCCTGTGCATCTTCAAGTGGTGAGATCTTCATGATTTCATTTAGTTTTTCTTATATTTTGGATCTATGATTAGGATTTATTAGTCTAGGTTCATTATTTTTTGGAATCTCACATAAAGGTGAATAATTGGGTTGATTTTCAAAATAAGCTAGAAGCCTCAAGAAATATCATTTCTATTGGAATAACCATAGACCTATTTACAGTCTAATATGGAAAATTTTAAAAATAGGAATAATAGTATGGATTATAATTTATAGATCTAGTGGGATAGTGATTTTTTTGTGTAATTCATGAAAAACTAAAACAAATGGACTGATGATCTTCTGGAGGTAGAGAGAATGGTTAAGGAAAAGTAGTGGGATATTTGGATAAAGGATGATTATCAAAATACATCCTTTATTCATGCATGTATCATAAAAATAATTTTTTTGTAATTTTAATATACATGTTGAATGTGTATATTATTTTATTGATGTTTATAAATTCTATAACCTTTATATTCACTATTTTTAATCCATTTTAACTAGACTAAGGGGGTATAAAAGAGATGGGTATCTTAAAGAGGACCCTGGGGAGACTCTCTACACTTATGTTTTGAGGTATATCGATGAGATTGGAAATTATTTTATCAATAATATCTTGGATGATATTGATATTAAGAATGTTTTAGTTCTATCAATCTAGGCAGTACTCCTAGCCCCAATTTTTTTGGGAACTTTATTTATTGGATAACGTGATATTATTAAAAGGGACTTGGTGAAAGTGGAGAAATAATTATGTAAAGGAAGTTCCATACACAGAGTTTCCTACATCAAATTTCTTATGTTAATTCCTAAATTTATCAATAAATTATCATTAATGAATACCAATATGTTAGAAAATATAATTTCTCATATAAAATATTGGCCGCCACCCTCAAGAATAATATTACTCAGTTTCTACCAAGGGTTATTTTAAGTGAGAAACATAGTTTTCTGAGGATAAGTTTGATGAAATCTTCCATTACCCAAACAAAGGAGATTATTGGTGATATTAATTAAAATGTATAAGAAACCAATGTGATAGTAAAAATTGACAATTAAATGAACTATGATAGGTTTGAATGAAATTTCATTTTAAAGACAATGAATCCCTTTATCATTTCAATGTAGGCATGTGAACTCATATTTTAGTGACGTCCGGCCTCTTGTTTCTTGATTCTCTTATTGGAAGAATGTTTGAAATCTTCAAATAATTCAAGCTAATTTATAATGGAGATCCTATTTCTTTGAATTTCTTTATTCTTACTCAATATAATCTTAGTAGTAGCCTCAAAAAAAAGTTGTTTCTTTAAGGGAATATATATTTTCAATGGTATCACTCACTTAATGTTGGTAGATGATCTATATTTTTTATGAATGAAAGGTAAAATGATATTATGAATTTATACCATGTATTGGTTGATTATACTAAATCTAATAGTCAAACTATTTTTGTTGACAATATTAATGCCTTCAATTACAAATAATTCTCCTCAACTTGTGCTAGAATTATTAATAAGTTATTGTTCATTTCAAGAGGGACCTTCCTCATCCAATATCCCAGTTCTCCTCTTGGAATTAGGAGGATTAAGGTGTACCAATTTGTTCATGTAGTAAATAAGATCACCAAATTAATTTTATACATGATGTGTATGTTTCAATCCCTTAGAGGTAGGATTAATCTATTTAACAGTATTTTAAATCCATACCCATGCATGTTCAAGCTAATATCTAGGTTTCAGATACCTTCATTCATGAAATTTATGGTGTTATGAATACATTTATTTGGGATGAACATAATTAATTACAAATTCACTGGTTTAGATAGGAGATACTAACTAAACCCCTTATGGAGGGTAGGATTGACTTGTGAAGCTAGAATGTTACCATGAAATAAATACTAGAGAAACTTGTGTGGGAGGTTTTGAAAGGACAAACTCTTTAGGATATTTCCATTAAATGGAAATATAATTATCAAATAAAAATTATGAATAACGAATATCCTACCAAAATACCTCTCTATAATTTCCTTCAATACCCCATTTTCATTTTTAAGAACATTCTCGATGGATCGTGGACTGTGGAAAATGTTTTTTTAGAGTGATAAATGGTTAGAAGATCTTATATTTTTTCTAGGATGACGAGTTTTCTACATTTCATTAAGGTTACCTATTAAACATACACTTTTCATCAAAAAGTTCTTTATATTGATAAAAAAAGATTATTTACAACATTCAATTGGTTCTCAAGTAGGATATGATTCTATTTACTCCTTAGGGTTTGGGAAGCTTTAACATCTCAGACATTCAAAATATGGTTTATCCTCTATAGAACACAAATACATGGGATAGAATTTATTAATTCAAGGATATTCAAACTAAGATCAATTTTATTATTCAACATATTAGCAATAACATACATCCCATGAACTCTAGTGTGTAACATAAGGGAATTCCCTAAGATTCACGATGAAACTTCTACACATATGATAACATGGAAACCATGAAGTATCTATTTCTTGTCTGGATTGGGGTTTCTATGTATGGATCCTCAATGGTAGTTGTGGTAGAAAACTAGCTTTTCTTTGAATCCTATGAGGATTTTTGGATGCTTTGTTTTTAAATATGAGTACTAACTGAGTGAGAAACGAGTTCATAGTATGATTATTTTAGTCAAACTTTGTGTTATTTGGAATAAATGTAATACTCTCAACACTATGGGTCAAAATTATCTTTTTATGGTATTAAATTCATAGTGTTTTCTATCAAATTGGAGCTTGGTTGTCAAATAAAAAGGAAAATTATCACCCATAATTTTTAGAATGATTATATTTAGGAATGTTTTTGGTGATCAAGATATGTTTCATGGGGATTGGTTTAGCTATAGTACCCCTATAAGTGGTTTGAAACTTAACATGGATGGTTTATGTGCTCATGAATATATGAGGGGTGGTGGTATTGTAACGAACCGGATCTGTTCACCACCATTAACGGCACCAAACCTAGCCCATGGAAAGGACCTAAGGGCGTTCCCTATTCCCACGGGCTGGAACAAGTGCCCGGGTATCAAAAAATCTGGTTTGGGAACGATTTACCCGAGTATGAAAGCATAAAACATAAAAAGACAATCAATAATTAGAATCTGAAATTTTCATACTAAACAATTCTTAACAAAACCAGATCTGAATACATTTGTTTAAAGACACTACAAGTGGTCAAAATACAAATAATGACAACAGAAAGATATCCCCATAGACTCCTCACGACAAGGGGGTCATCACACGCAAGCCTTCTCCACAACTCTACCCCAACGATGGGGACTAACACCCTGAACCGCCATCACCCTTAGCCTTCCCTTTACCTGAGTCAAGCATAAGAAGGTCTACTTAAACCCAAGGGGTGTAAGTAGGGTGTGATCCTAATCCCAATAGGATACCACCAGATGATTCCAAAGATCATGCAATACAATGTGAACAAAACAAGCAATTTTAATACACAAGGTGAAATAATGTTAAAATTCCAAGAAATGCAACTTTCAAATGAAAACAGTTTTCAATCCAAGAATTTCATAATGTTAACACATTAAAATAAAAATTTTATCTACTGTAATGTACCTCAAAACACACCCTAGTATATGGGTAAATACCACAAATCCAATGAGCCACAAAATCAGGAACACCCCTAGGCATTAGGTTGTCTCGGGCCCTATGTACCTCGTACCTCGGTGTAAAGTAACCATAGACAAATCCATTCTCATGTAGGATCCACTAGTAGGTAACATACCCATAACCTAGTGGTCCCCAATCATCATCCACATAGTTTAGTTAGAGTTGTCATTATTCAAATGCTAAGTGAAACAGGGACAAAACTCATCCGGTCCACTAGCCGTACTAGTACAACTCTGCCCCACCTAGGTACTCAGGCTTCCCCTTTTGTGCTCAATAAATTCCATCATGAAACATAAATCTATTTTAATATAACACAACACTAATGGTCACACACAAATAATACAGTAGTTATCACATTTTATACCATTTAAAACACACAACAAAACACTTAGATTTTTAATAAAACAATTCCTCTAAATCTCATAATGTTTCACACACCAAACTCCTTAAGAACCAAAATTACACACTATGTGAACACCATAAAATTACCAAAATAGAAAATTCAGACCAATACATTTCTATTAAAACAACAAATCATTTTTAGGGCAGCCCCTTGTGAACCAAGAAATGATAACTTTGAAAAACCTCCATTTTTACACAAACATGGGACTTAAAGTTCACATGTTCCACAAACACTATTAAAACCCATTTTCACAGAAACAAAAAAAGTGGATAAAATTCATAACATTATTGGAATCCCTATTACAGTTCAATAAAATCAATTAATTATTAATAGGGAATTCTCAAATAAACCAATAAAACATTTCCATGAAACCCCCCAATTTCACATGAAATTTGCATTTAAAAAATTCATTTGCAAAAAAAACCAATAAAACTAATTTTTTCAGAAATAATAAAATGAGATAAACCTTAAAGTATGATAAATACAGCATTCTAAGACACAAATATTGCATAAACATAGAATCAACTACCAAAGAGTCAAGAACTGCAAATCCTAGTGCGGAACTTCAAACGCACCACCACCGCACCACAAGGGAGTGAGATCAAACCTAAAACCAGAGGATTGGACCAAAAAACTCAAAATGAAACCCTAGGTACGAATCCCTAGCTTCTAAACATTTGTGGATTCAATAAAGAAAAATAAAGCTTAAGGAAAATGAAGGAACTTAGAAGGATAGTCACTTACTTGAGAAATATGGACGATTTTAGAAACCTGAGACGTTTGGCCCTAATTTCCGAATACTACAATCTCAAAATAGGGATAAACTAAGATGGGGGTGTTTCGAGGTACATTGGGAGAATGTGAGAGGTGGAATCACCAAAAAAGGATAAAAAATGAATATTTTATGAAAGAATTAAAAACAAAATTTAAAACTGGAAATGAGATTTCGGGTTGGACCAATACCTAATTTGATCACCCAAATCAAAGATGATAATGAATTTTTAATGGGCCCAAATTTATTTGGTGATTTTAATAGTTAAATAAAGGTCATATTTGAAGTTTAATGGGTGAAAAAGGTTGAAAAACTAAGGATTTATTAAATGAACAAAATATACTTTCAAAATTGGAAATGGGTTCTCGGGTTGGCCAAAATTTTGGAAAACCACCATTTCCTTAAAAAATGCATGGAAAACCCCCAAAACAAATCAAGGATGTAAATTAAATGAAAAATATCTTTAAATATGTCATTTATTTGACAATTCTCCCCACCATGAAGGACTTTTCTCCCTGAAAAGTTAACATGAAGCTTGATTGGAAAACAAAAACGGGTACTCTACCTCGACCCATGACTTTCGCTCCCATGTCTCATGTGTATCATTCTCATGCTGCCATAGAACCCAGACTAATGGAATAGACTTCCCTTGAAGTATCTTCTCTTGGGAGTCCACTATTTTCACTGGCCTCTCAAAAACAAACAAGTCAGGCTCTATCTCTAGTTCTTCCCAACTCAACACATGGGACGGATCCGGGTTGTATTTCTTCAACTGAGAGACGTGGAAGACATCATGGATGGACGTCAACTGAGAAGGTAAGGCCAAATTGTATTCCACCTTTCCAATATGCTCAGTGATCTCAAAGGGCCCGATATACCGCAGCATCATCTTACCTTGCTTCCCCAATCGACGATGGCCCAGACGAAGGGCCACTTTCAAGAATACCCGGTCACCCGTAGAAAACTCTAGGTCTCGACGCCTCTGGTCAGCATATGATTTATGATGACTATGAGCTGTCAATAAGCGTTGCCTGATCAACTTGACCTTCTTAGAAGTCTCCTGCACAAGGCTCGGCCCCAACAGTGAAGTCTCTCCTACCTCAGCCCAACATAGGGGGCCGACATGGCCGACCATAGAGCGCCTCAAAAGGGGCCATTCGAATCGAGGATTGGTAACTGTTATTATATGAAAACTCAACCAATCCCAAATGGCTATCCAAAGAACCTCCAAAGTACAGGACACATGCACGAAGAATTTCCTCCAAAATATGATTCGCCTGCTCTATCTGACCATCCGTCTGAGGGTGGTATGTCGTGCTCATCTTAATTTGAGACCCCAAGGCCTTCTGAAGGCCTTCCCAAAATCGAGAAGTGAAGCGGGGGTATCTATCTGAGACAACTGCTGATGGTACACCATGGAGTCTCACCACTTCATGAGGATACAAATGGCCCAACTCATCCACTTTATTTGAATCATTTATCGGAATGAAGTGGGTTGATTTGGTCAGACGTTCAATCACCACCCAAATGGCATTCTTACCCTAAGGTGTACGAGGTAAGCCAACAATAAAGTTCATGGCGACATCGCCCCACTTCCAGGTAGGAATTAGCAGTGGTTGGAGAAAACCAGAAGGACTTTGGTGCTCTTCTTTCAACCTATACACCTTCTTTCTTTTTAGTCTTAGTCTACAACCCATACACCCTCTTTCTTTTCGAGTTTTGGCTACAACCTGTACACCCTCTTTCTTTTTGGTCTTGGGCTACAACCCATACACCCTCTTTATTTTTTGACTTGGGCTACAACCCGTGTACCCTTTGATCTCATAGAAAACATATCATTACCCAATGAATTTTATGGAGATATAGGTTGCACTCATCTCATATTAAAATCATTCACACATGTTCCACAAGATAATAAAACATTCATTGTATCAAGACCCATAAAAAGATATAGGTCCTATAGACATCAAATCATAACCCATAAAATGAAATGGGTGTCATTTACATTTCATAAAATCATTAACTATGGAAAATAGATAGGTTTCATAACCATTTCATCGAATCATAACCTGTGAAAGAGAAATGGATTTCTTAAATATTTAACCCATGAAATAGAAATAGGTTTCATAAAGACCATGTCATTAAGTGTGACCCATTCAAAGAAAGGATATGAATGAAACCTTTAGAGAATTTTAAAAAATGGAATGAGTAACATCAATGGATTTCATCTTATATGGAAAATAGTTCTGAAATATATTTCAAAAATGTTTCTTGAGTAAAATATTCTTTCTTCTTTGAAAAAGGCTTGTTAATACATAAAACCATTTAAAAATTATTTTATCATAAAATACCTCGAAAACATATAAATAAGACTTGAAACCTTTTTGAAAACCTTTTTCATTGAAAATTAATTTTAAAACAATTTATTAAATATTAACCTTTTAAAAATTAAAAGGAATCTTTAAAGGAATGACAGTGCGTAAATCTGTACATGTTGTACGAAGTAAAAAAGAACATTACTTTTGCACAGTAAAAAGGTTAAAAGGAATGCCTTGTTCAGAGCATGAAAATAATATTCCCTTGAAGATATGGGTAAAATAAAAAAGGGTAATAATTTCTTTAAATTATTCTAGGATAATGGTATAGTATTCTTGTAAACCCTTTTTAGAAAACATAGATTTCTGACTGAAGAAATGGTAAAGTTGGGATTTCCTGAAAACAAATTCTTAACTATCTAATGTAACAAAGAGTAGAATATCTTAATAATAAATGATTATATCATGAAATAAAATAGTATAAGTAGAATAATCAATATTCCTGAGATATTTATCATAATATTTCATCAAGGGAAGCAATATCATAAACAATCTCAGAAATCGATGAGACTGTCTTAATAAACAATCATAACTTGGTAACATGGGATCATACTCTCTATGTAAAAAAAATGAAACTACATGAATCTTAAAATATCCTTAAATGGTTTATATTCATTATATAACATGTAAAATTGATTTATATACATATTTAATAAATATTTTAGGTGCATAACAAAACATCAGTCTCAAAGAAGGAAAATTGAGACAAAAATATTTTACCGATTTGGTAACTTTTGAAACTTAAACCCCATGAAAGAAGGATCATAAATTGGAAATGTGAATACCCATAAATTTAATTTTAATATATATAGAATACAATAATTGTTAGTATATAAACCACACAAATTTACAGAGTTGTGAACATAACATGTATTTCATAGAAATTAAAAGTGAGATGAAATCACCTTACATTGTGTCTTGACTCTCTCCGTACTCATACATGATTATTGTATAATAAATATAAATTTATTATACATATTTTAAAGAAAAATATTCTTATATATATTTCCATATATGGTTTTATTATAACCTTATATCCACTGCTTTTTAACAATCCTATATTAAGGTTTCACTTTAGGTAAAATTTACTTTGTTCTTCGCATGTGTCTTAATTTGTTACATCTTTAGTCCTTATAATTATATCATGATTCTAGAATTAAAAACATGATATAAATATCAGGTATATCTATTATATTTTTATTATAATAATCTATATAATATTGCATTATCAAATGAAATACACTGTTCATGGAGACGGTAAGTCGAATGTATGCATGAACATTGTTTCTGTATTTATTATCGTATTGAAAGAGAGTATGTAAATGATATATATATATATATATTATTAAATTAGAATTATTATATCATATATATCATGTAAGTTCCTTAAAATCATCATTAATACATTCCATTTGGTGTGTGAACAAATCACATCAGTTTGAGAGGGTGGTAGTCCACACTTCCTCAAATGAGATTATCGTATTAACACCAAATGGAAAGTAATGTGATGTCTATTTTAAAAGGAATAAAGAATATTAAATACATAATAAAAATAATAATACGAATTGTATAAATATATTTTCCATCCTAATTGACACCATGATTGGTGGTAAAGGATAAATGAACAATCATCGTTTCATGAGGCAGTAGTTCGTCATTCATAGAAACAGTATATTCAACATCCATTAGATAGAGGTGTGTGTAATTTTAAGTCAGTCCATTTGCATAAAAAAATCATATTATATGTAGGATACTTTTTTTCACAAATTAATTGAATAAAGAGAGTGGAGGGTTGGATAAGGAAAATAAAAGGAAGGAGATTGAGAGAAGATGTAACCTTTAAATCGGTTAACTCTTTTTGGTTTATGCCAAAAGGCTTCATTAAGAGGCTTTATTCTTTAAGAAAGGATTAAAGGTGAAAGGTAGGATTGTTTTGAGGATATTTGGTTAGATATTGGCCTAACATAAAATGTTTTATAGGTGTGATTAATAGGTATAGGTGGTAGCCTTTATAGGAAAGGAAAATGACTCACATGGAGTTTTTAGAAACAAGTTAGGTGTGCACATGTCCGTACATAAAACAAGTCATACTAAACCAACTAAAATAAATAATTTAAGGCTTAGTTATTAAATATTGACATAAAATTGGTGTTGGACAAGTTTTTTGGTCATTTGGGCCCTCAATTTTAAGGTTTATTCCCTAATTAAGCTTTATTTGGCCTTAATCGCTGTATTTAATTTTAATCACTTTTACTAGTCATTTTGGTCAAAAATTAACTTGGTCTTATTCGACTATAAATTTTATACTGAAAAAATGTTTTATGTAGAATTTTTTAAATTAAATTCACAAAAGTTTTAGAATTTAGATTAGTTTTAATCCTGTAGACTAGACAAAATAATGGGGTTTTGAAGTTGGAAAAAGTTCAAAAGTTTGTTAAGATTTTATATTCAATTTAAAAGTGAAATTGATTATAATGAATTAAATTGTATTAATAGATGTAATATTTATCTAATTTTACTTTAAAACATATTTATAATATGATTTAGAATTAATAATTAATTATAAAAAAAGGTGTTTTTTAACTAAAAATTAGTATTCTTCACTATTCATCAAAAAATGAAGTTTTTGAGAAAAATCCCAAAAATTAACACTAGCCTAATTTCCACATTTTGACTTAGAAAATGAATTTTATTTTATAAAATTTAATTTATTAAAGTTTCTATAATTAATTTTATTATTAAAATATGTTTATTCAAGAAAAGAATATTTTTAACACAAAAGGACTTTACCAAAAATATTATCTTTCATTATTAATATGGTTTATTTATATAAATAGATTATAAAAAATATTTGACAAGTATTTATTACTATTATTATAAATATGTTTAATTTTTAGGTTATATTTATCTAATTGAAATTATATATATATATATATATATATATCATATAAAACCAGTGTGGCATGCATTGTATACCAAGCCGGTGTGGCGGGTAAGGCAAGCCCAGTTGGTATTGAATATAGATCAAGTCAAGTCAGTATTGTATATAGCACAAGAAAAGTCAGTATTTTATATGAAAGGAAGGTTTGACTTAGTGTTTTAATATATATATATATATATAAAGAACTATTTTTTGTTTCACGTGAAATGAAAAATATCAAAAAGATAAATTAATTTGAAAAAAAATATTTCACAAAAACTTGGGGTGTTATATAGAGCCTTTATTTTTGTATATTGGGATAGATTTTAGTAAAATATATAATTGTTTATATATGTGGTTGAATCCTATTAGGATTTATTTGTGGGTTTTTTTATTGGAAAACTTTTTTCCCATTGGTCTATTACATATCTCATTAGTTCCTACCAAATTTTGATTCCATAACAAGTGGAGATTTTATATATTTTGTGTGTTCGTAATATTGTAGATAATATTCCAACTTCCAAAGGTGATACAAAAACCCCACTTAATTTTTTTCATTTTGGATCCCTAACATTGGATTTTAATGAGATTTGTGTTAGGTATGCCTTTATAATTCATAATTTTAGACCTCCATCAGCATTTTGTTTTGGATATTATGCATTCTAATAAAATTTATCTATATTTGAGTTAATATTATCATGTTGGAAGGAGAAAATATATGTAATTTTGTTCAAGGAGTAGTTTATGATATGTTTCATATCTATTGTATTAATGATAGAGGATAAAATTAATAAATCAAGTTGATATGGATATTTTGCACAATGCTTATGTAATATTTCTAAAATAGTCAAATAATAAATTAAATACCATAAAAAAGTTTTTAGAAGTGAAAATAATAAATAAAAATTGGTTAATATGCAAGATAAGTTTTTTGAAAAAGATATTAATTAAAGAAATTATAGTCTAAAGATTAGTATTCGTCCATTTCTAGTGAATAAGAGAAAACATTTAAAACTCATCCAAGGATAAAAATTTAGGTGGATGACTAGATTATTTTTGGAGATCAAGGTCATCCAATTAGAACTATGAGAAATTTAAGGATATAGACTCACACCATATTGTTTTCTTAGGTTAAACCATAAGATATAAAATAAAGTTCGATATATCAGAAGTGAATTGATGTAATGAATTATAAGTTGGATCAGACCGAGAAGAATTAATCTTTGGAGTTTTTACCCAATATGATAAAAAATAATTCCATCAAAACAAAGTGGGTGATTTGTAGCATGTTTAATAAGAAAGGAGATATTATGAGAAACAAGAAATGCCTCATGTAAAAAATATATTCCTAGGTGGAAGGAGTTTTTTCAATTAAACTTTCATACTATTTTATAAACATGTGATAATTAATATTTTTTATGATTTAATGGAATAAAGGAGATTCAATATCTTTTACATGGATGTCAGGACAGCCTTCTTTGACGGAAAATTTGAAGAGGATGTGTGTATTGAAAAAACCAATGAATTATTTCCTGTAGAAAATGAAGGATATATTTAGAAGTTGAAAAATGGTATTTTATGGTGTAAATAAATCCCCAATAGAATGGTACTCAATGATATATTTATACTTAAAGATGCATAATTTTAGGAAGGGGGTTGTGGACAAAACCTCTAAATAAAATAAGATAATGTAGTATCTTTAATTGATATTGTATATGCCGAAAATATTTGTAATGTCCCAGTTTTTTCTGTATATTATTTTAAATATTATATATAATTATTTCAATATCAGGCACTGAGATGAGGTATGATTCTGAGTCCCATTATGCCTGCAATAAATTATTGCAAAATATTAAACTTTAAATATCTTGTGTGGGAAGTTTTCCTAAAAAAGTAAAATAACATCTAAATGGGTTCCCAAATCCAAAATTTGAGGACACTATTGTGTTCAAAGAAATGTGTTTAACCTAGGTGAGGATTAACATCGACCGGCATGAGTCGAATTAGAAAATTATTTTTTGGACGTAACGAGAATAAAAAAAATCAATAAATACATTTTTATTTGATGCAATGATTTTTATTTTATTAAGGCCTTTTTAGGAATTCAAGGTTATCACCGTAACCCTTGAATTCCTCTAAGATGTAGAGAAGTTCCTCTGGAGAAAATGTTGGCAAACGATGAAAGATCGAAAACCTAGGATCTGGCTGATCAAGGATCGATGAACAACAAAAATGCAACTTCGCTCTTCTTTAACGATCCTTCCAACTCGAGGTATGGAATTGTTATTTTTAGTTATTTATTTCCTCATTCATATAATAAATGATGAATGTGGACCAACCCACAAAAAGGTTGACCAATGGTTCGACTATCATTATGGGATTGGTTTTGGTTGTGGGTTTTTTATCATGGTTTATTTATGGAGATTTGGTTTTGTTTTCTTGATCATTCTAATGGGATGGATCGAGGATGGAATGAACAATGGTTGAGGTTTTTTCCTTTATCTATTCATTGTTATTTTCTCCCCCAGTGTTTTTTGTGTTCTTCACATTTTTCATTCCTTAAGAATGAATTATCAGTGCGCCCTCGATTCTTGGTGCAATGATCTAACATCGAAGATCCAACCCTCTGACGACGTAGTAGAGCTGTGAAGGTGAAGGTGCAGCATGGTTTGGTCAGGATAATGGTGCACAGTGGAACAAGCGGTGGCACAGGGTGGCGGTTGGGGTGGTGGCTCTGGTCGGTCCAAGCGAGCGGTGATGCGGGTCTAAGGGGCCGGTATAGGCCGACTGCGAGGTCGGCGGTGAGCCGCCGGTGGGGTGGTTGGTGAAGGAAGACGTGGAATGATAGGAAGATGTGTGGGATAGGATATCGATGGAATACATTAAGGTTTGACCACACACATCTAGGGGATGTGATACCATTGGTTGATCATTGACCGACTCACCAAGTCGTCCCACTTCCTGCCTATCTAGGAGGAGAGTTTAGTAGAGATCTTGGGATGCCTCTGCGAGAAGGAGATTGTTTGGCTTCATAGAGTTCCATTGATGATTATTTCAGATTGTGATGATATTTTCACATCTTGGTTGTGTAAGGGACATAAGGAGGTGTTTGGGACCCAGTTACATTTGAGCACAACATTTCATCCCCAGATGGATGGTCAGATAGATGGTTAGATAGAGAGAACCATTTAGGTTCTATAGGACACATTACAGGCCTACATATTGGGCTTAAATCATAGTTGGGAGGCTCATCTACCACTGGTGGAGTTTTCAAATAAAGAAAACAACCACTCAACCATTGGTATAGCACCATTCGAGGCTTTGTATGGGCGACCCTACAGGTCACCACTTTGCTAGAATGACCTAAGAGAGTCAGTACTCATGGGCCTAGAGTTAGTGTAAGCTACTATTAAGAAGGTTCAGATCATCTAGGAGTGGGTAAAGACTAGAGAGATATGGAAGAAGTTTTATGCCAACAAGATAAGTAGACCTTTGGAGTTTTAGGAGGGAGGCCATATGTTTCTTATCGTCTCATCTTGACGTGGGTTGTAGAGATTTTTCTAGGGTGTAAAGTTACCCTTAAGGTTCATCGACCCTTTTTAGATGCTACGTAGAGCTGGAATACCACCTAGATCTACCCCCATAGTTACATTGGGTACATGATATTTTCCATGTGTCATTTCTCAGGAGGTACGTTCATGACCCATTATACATCATCGACTTGGGAGAGGTGGACATCAAAGATGGAGTGACTTTTTATAAGTACCGGCAGAGATCATAGAACAGCAGTAGATAATCCTTCATGGGTGAGAGATTTACTTGGAGTGTGTTTGGTGGTAGAACGGGAATCTTCCGGATATCATGTGGTAGTGGGAGGATTAGGCTTGTGCGCCATAATCACATCTTTTTTAGTAGCCTTATTTTCAGCTTTTCGAGGATGTAAATCCCTAAGGTGGGGAGAATTTAATGTCCCATATTTTTCTATGTATTATTTTAAATATTATATGGAATTATTTAAATACCATCCACTAAGATAGTGTGTTATTTCATGGCCCAGTGCGCTCGAAATAAATGTTTTAAATATATTAAACTTTAAATAGCACACCCAAGCAGTATTCTTAAAAAAGTGGAATAACTTCTAAGTGGGTTCACATATTAGAAATATAAGGGAACAATTATGTTTAGAGTAGCGATTTTACCCTAGGTGATTCTTAACATCGGTCGGTGCGGGTTGGCTATGAAACATAGTTTTTTGGATGTAATAGGAATAAAAATATTTTAATAAAAATATTTTCATTCGACACAATGATGTTTCTTTTATTAAGGTCTTGTGAGGAATTAAAGGATATCACCATTACCCTAGAATTACTCTGAGATGTAGAGAAGGGACTCTAGAGAAAATTTTGGTGAATGACGATAGAACAATAACCTCAGATTTGGAGGATCAAGGATCGACGAACGACGACGATGCATCTTCTCTATTCATCAATGATCACTCCAAATCAAGGTAGGTTGTTGTGATTTTTAGTTCTTTATTTCACCATTATTAGAATCATTAATGAATTTGGATCAACCGCTGAAGAGGTTGACCCATGGTTCGATCATCCTTGTGGGATGGGTTTTGATTACTAGTTTATTATCGGTGTTTGTTTATAGAGATTTTCTTTTGTTTTCTTTATCATTCTTACAAAATGGATCGAGGCCGGAATTAACAAAGGTTGAGGTTTGTTCTGTAGGTTGTTCATTGTGATTCCCCCCAACATTCTTCATGTTCTTTGTGATATTATTATTTTATGAATGAATAATCATTGCATTGTTGATTCTTGGCGCAATGATTCGAAATCATAGATCAAACCCCATAATGATGCATCTGAGGTGGTAAAGAGAGGTCTTTGTGTGGTTTTTCCAGGATGGTGGTGCAGGCAGTGGCACATGGCGGTGGTTGAGGTGGTTTCTTCAATCGATCCAGGAAAGCAGCGGTGCTCCAAGGTGACGGAGAGGAGGACGGTGAGTCGCTGGTGGGGCAGAAAGTGGAGACAGAACATGGCATGGAAGGAGGTCACATGGGAGCCCATGGTGGAGGCAATATCATAGATAGGTGGAGTGCATGGGGAAATCAGACATGGTGGATCGATAGCGTTGGATGCGATGTGGCACTACAAGACTAGGAGGGCATGCGGTTGGGGCATACAGTTTGCGGCAGATCAAACCGGCCCAAGTGTGTGTGAGCTAGACTAGGAGAACCAGGCCACACTATGTGATCTAACAGGCTAGGCCAGGCAACCCAACAGGCCGGACTAGACTAGGCCTAGTAGGCTAGGTCAGGTTGGACCCGGACCGAACACGTGTCGGATCTTTTTACTAAAATGGTCATAACATTCAAACAGATCATTCATTTGATGTTCCATCAGTGGTGTTAGGACCCTTGTGATGAGAAGATCCTTATAATACTAATAGTGGATTTTAACTTGGATATTTCTAGTGTCATGGGACTTTTACACGGGCAGTACCCGGGTTCAAGGGGTATGATGGGTGTGACTACTACTAATCATGCACCCTATCTTTTCTAGGGGAATTTATTTACTTATCCATCATATCATGGTTGAGTTTAGTTAGGTTTCATTACCATTATCGTTTACAAAAATGTTTTTTCAGTATTGTTTCCTACGCATAGGTGTATGATCCCTTCAGCAAGATTTCTAGTATAGAGTTATTGGAATCCTCTAAGCGGCCCAGCACAGATCCTCTATTCCTTCTTCGTGCCCTAGGTAGAGTATTCGATATTGACATGACCAAATTCACTAGAAGTCTATCCTCTACTTAGTGGGTAAATCTAGATTGTGTTGTTGATATCACCCCATGGCCTTGGATGTGATTCTCATCTGATGTATTGTATCTCTCTTCAGATCATTTATCGTATCTCTTTCCTAATGGTTTCTCAACCAATAGTAATTCTCAAACAGATGTCATTAGTGCTATCAGAATCAGGAGTGTGTTGTCCTGAATTTGTGCTTCATGGAATCTTTGAACTAAATCCCTAGTGTTGGTATGTAGTGGTTATGACTTACCCTGGGCTATGTTGTATGGTTTGAGTATATCTAGATATTATTATTATATTTTTTGGACATATCCTTGTGTAGAGATAACTATATCATTCCTTTTTGTATTGATTTGTAGTTTTTTGGTGTCTTACTAAGTATTGTTATACTCACCCCTATACGGTATTTTCCCACACGTGTCGTTTCATGTGTAGACGATCGACCTTTTGAGAGAGTCTAGGGAAAACTAGGACTGGATGGAGCCCTATTAGATCAGATATACTATGGTGTTCCTAAGGCTTCAAATAGTAGCCCCAATACCTTTCCTTTAGGTGGGGTTTTCTTTCGGATGAGTTTTAGGAACTTTTTTGCAAACTTTCTTTTTGGTGGGATTGTATTCTATCCCTGTTTAAATTCCAACGCTTTCATTATTGTTCTATAATTGTGTGTTATAGTGGTTTGAATGAATTTTTTACTTAGTGTTTTTACATTTCATTATTTTTAAACTTGGAGATGTGTGTGTGAGTATAGGCACTAAGGAAATTCTACCCATGTTAGTGATATGCCTATTCGATGCCAATCACTAGCCCCTAGCCTATTGGAGGTGGGATTGGGGAGTCGTGGCATGGGCCCCTCTGGGATGGGTCATGAAAAAGTGGTATCAGAGGTGGTTGTTTATACCTTAGGACTAAGAGTCTATGAGATTAGTTTGGGAAAAATATGTCAAGCATTTTGAATTCAGATTTCCGGCTAGGGACTCCAGTGTTGGTGCGGTAGCTGACGTATCCATACACCAGGACTCTCATAACCTATTTTTTGAATCGGTACATGAGAACACTAGTTGTAGGGAAAATAATGGTACATACATCATATATGAATGGGTTGTGATTTTCATTTACTTTTTAAGTCAACTATACAGATATACACATTGACCGTGGTATGTCTTTTTTCCTAATAAAATGCCTCTGCGATGCATACCGGCTTGGATTTAGCAGCTCGATCCTAAGGATGACCCCCTCAGTGATGAGGCTTCAGTACAAGGACCAATTTCCCATATGTTACCTTCATGTGGTGCACCAACTATACCACTATCTGTAGAGATTCTAGTAGAATATGAGTGTATAATGAGCGTGCTCTTTGAATTTCAGAGATAGAGACCCCTCAGGTTCCGAGGCCAGCCCAAATATTAGGTGGCTGAGGAATGGATTAAGGCGGTGACTCGAGTCCCTTCTAGTGGGATCAGTTGGACGATGGCATATTTTGGCTACCCAGACTCATGATGAGGCAACCCTCTCATTGAAAAAGTTTGAGAACCTCTTTAGAGAGGAGTTCTCACCAGTTACACTGAGAGCTATGCGTATACAAGAGATTCTTTAGCTCCAGTAGGTCAGTATGACAGTAGCTTATTATTCATCGAGGTTCACCAACCTTTCCATGTACTCGATGGATATGTTTAGGGATCAATACATTCAAGCTCAGATCTTTGAGTGCGGTCTGCATATAGACATCTGAGCCAGTATTATCCCTCTAAGAATTCCTACTTATAATAGGGTGCTTGGGAGATCCTTGGTGGTGGAGAGATTCTTGGATGAGTAGAGACAGCTGGTGAAAGTCATCAGTGGATGGGTAGGTGTAGATACCTCGGTAGAAGGGAGTCAACATTGACCTAAGGGATCTAAATGTGGGAGACATTTCAAAAGAAGGTCTCGGGATAGAGTATATGTAGTTCATGGTTCATAGGGTGGATCAAGTCATCTTAGAGAGATGTGGTGCTACTCAATTGATGGTAGGGGACATATCACTTTATATTTTCCAACCCTTCATGCTGCTTATAGGGAGAAAGTGGATGGTCCGCTATAGGCTCAGGGAGATAGAGGATAGGGGTGGGGACAACTGTATGTAGTCGAGTCTTATTACCCAGGGGCTCCAGGGTTTATTTGAGGTATGATCTATTACATTTATACTTTTTTTGTAGTACTGATAGACATAGATTCTAGTCATTCCTTTCTCACCACATAACTTTTACTGGACCTTGAGATTTCGATAAAACCGTTGACTCTACCATTATGCTTGGAGAAACCTATGGGAGGAGACTCGATGACAAAAAATCGGTTCAAATAGTGTGACCTTACCCTTGGAAACGAGAGTTTCGGTTGGAACCTCTTAGTGGAAGCATCATGTCCTTACGATTTCATTCTTGGTATGGATTGGTTATTTTTGGTCCAGACCTAGATTGAATATTTTAGGTGAAGGGTGTACTGTGTCTGCAGCAATGGAATGATGTTTTCCTTTGTTAGTGAAAAGGAAACCCATAAAGCATAGTATGGACTCATTCATAGAAGGGTGTAGTCGGTCACTCCTTACATGGATAGCATGACCCTCAGTGTAGTAGATGTTATCAGTTTCCAGTTCACAGTAGTAGTAGTAGAGTATGAGGACATCTTCCCATAAGATGTTCCAGGATTACCTCCCCACTGGTAGATCAAATTTTTCATCGACTTACACCCTAGTATGACACTTATATCCTCACTAGAATATCAAATGGCTCCCACAAATCTTCGCAAGTTGAAGGTTTTGTTGGAGGATTTGTAGAGTAAGGTATTTTTGAGACCTAGTGTTTCACCTTAGGTGGCCCCAGTGTTGTTTTCCAAAAAGGCAGATGGCATATTGAGGTTGTGTTTGGATTACAGGTTCCTAAAATAGGTGACCATGAATAACAAGTATCCCCTACTGAGGATTGATGACCTCTTTAATCAGTTGATAGGGATGTGATGGTTCTCGAAGGTTGTCCTTAGATTAGGATATCCCCAGCTGTGAGTACGGGACAAGGATATACCGAAGACATGTTTTAGATGTTTCTATGGTTGTTATGAGTACTTGGTGATTCCCTTTTCCATGACAAACACCCCAAGAGTGTTTCTAAGACTCATGAACTAGATATTTTATCCCTACTTGGACCGGTTCATGGTATTCTTCATCGATGATATTTTTGTGTACTCAACGCCTGAGGAGGAGCATGAAAGACACTTAAGGATGGTTCTAAATGTACTATGAGATCCCCAAATTTATGGGAAAATCTTGAAGTTCCAGTTCTAGATTCATAAAATCCACTTTCTAGGACATTTTATCTTGGTATATGGAGTGGTAGTGGACCCGGCCAAGTTTGAGGCAGTGTTAGCATGGGATCCACCTAGGAGTGTAACGAATGTTCAGAGATTTTTGGGGATGGTGGGATATTACCAGAGATTCATACCAAATTTATCTAGTATTTCAACACCTACTAAATCTTAGACTCTAAAGGGGCGGCCTTTCATGTGGACAGAGAAGTTCCAGAAGGCTTTCCAATAGTTGAGACAGAGTTTGAAGAGCACTCTGATCTTGAGATTATCAAAGGAGAGTGTTGAGTATGTTGTGTTATTTAATTCATTAGGGACTAGAATTGGTTGTTTCCTGATGCAGAGTCAAGTGGTTATTGCCTATGGTTTGCACCAGTTAAATCTACATGAGAAGAACTACATGACCCATGATCTTGAACTTACAGTGGCAGTCTTCACATTTGATATGTGAATACACTACCTAATTGGTGAGCGGTTTATCATATACTTTGATCAAAAGAGTCTCAATTATATCTTCTCTTAAAAGTATTTGAACTTAAGATAGAGGCAGTGGATATAGATTCTCTAGGATTATGATTTTGAGATAGTTTATACTATTGGGAAGGGTAACATGGTGGCAGATTCACACAATAAGAGATCAAGTTCATAGTTTGTGGATGAGGTGCTGGACTAGTTGGCCTCGTTGCAGTTATCCTTTCTTAATGGTGATGGGGGAGCTTACCTCCAGTCAATGTTTGTTACACATACACTCGTACAGTTAGTTAAGGAGGCACAGCTTGGGGATTCCAACTTCAAGACTCTACATGCTCATTTATCTATAGGATATTCCCTTGATGGATATTATAAAGGTGGGGAGAATGTCATTATATTTAGAGGACGCACAATTTCACCAGTGGTGTTGTGGGAGGAAGTTTTGAGGGAGTTCCATAAATCCCATTTAGTGGTGCATCTAGGTGTGGAAAATATGTACCAAGACTTCTGATTTCAGTTTTGGTGGCCTGGAATAATGAAGGGAGTTGTGAAGTTCATTTCTCAGTGCCTCACTTGTCAGAAAGTGAAGGTTGGGCACTAGTTTCTAGAAGGTTTGGCTCAACCCCTTGAGGTTCCAGAGTTGAAGTGATATAGGATATCGATGGACTTTATGACATTTTTACCATGAAAGTACAGGGGACACGATACCATTTGGGTGATCGTTGACCGACTCACTAAGTCATCCCACTTCCTACCTATCTGGAAGTAGTGTTTAGTAGAGAGCTTGGGATGCCTCTACAAGTAGGAGATAGTTCATCTTCACAGAGTTCTATCGATGATTGTTTCACATCGTGAAGATCGTTTTACATCTCAGTTTTGGAAGGGATTGAAGGAGGTGTTTGGGACCCAATTACGCTTCAGCACGGTGTTTCAACCTAAGCTGGATGGCAAGATAGAGATAACCATTCAGGTTCTGTAGGACATGTTGTGGGCCTACATCTTATACTTCTATCGTATTTGGGAGGATCACCTACCACTGGTAGAGTTCTCATACAACAAAAACAAAAAGTATTCCATTAGTATAGCACCATTTGAAGATTTGTACTGGTGACCCTACAGGTCCCCACTTTTTTGGAATGACCCAGGAGAGTCGGCACTCATGGGCCCATAGTTACTGTGAGATAATACTGAGAAGGTACAGATCATCTTGGAGTGAATGAAGACTGCACATAGCATGAAAAAGTTCTATATTGATCGGAGACAGAGACCTTTGGAGTTCACAGAGGGAGACCATGTGTTCCTTTGGGTCTTATATTGATATGGGTTACGAAGATTTGGCCAGGGCAGAAAGTTATATCTAAGGTTCATCATCCCTTTTTATATACTTCATTGAGTTGTAATACCACCTAGATATACCCCCATAGTTTCACTAAATATATGATGTTTTCCACATGTCGTAGCTTAGGAGGTATGTGCATGACCCATCGCCCATCATCGACTAGGGCAAGCTAGACATCGAGGATGGAGCGAATTTTGCTGAGCACCTAGTGGAGATCAAGGATCAGCAGAAGATGATCCTTCATGGGTGAGTGATTCCCTTGTTGTGTGTCTTGTGGCAGTACAGAAATCTCCAAGAGATCACATGGTAGTAGGAGGCTCATATTCGTGTTCCATACTCGTATATTTTTTAGTAGCCTTTTTTTAGCTTTTTGTGGACGTAAATCCCTAAGGTGGGGAGAATTTAATGTCCCGTATTTTTCTATTTATTATTTTAAATATTATATGGAATTATTTTGAGACCATCCACTAAGACAATGTGCAATTCCAAGTCTTGGTGCACCTAAAAAAATGTTTGAAATATATTAAACATTAAATATCACACATAAGCAGTTTTCCTGAAAAAGTGTACTAACTTCTAAATGGGTTCCCCGATCAGAAATCTAAGGGAATGGTTGAATTCAGAGTAGTGATTTTACCCTAGGTGGGGATTAATATTGGTTGGTGCATGTTGGCTGTGAAAAGTAGTTTTTGAATGTAACTGGAATAAAAATATTTTTATTTTATGCAATGATGATTCTTTTATTAAGGCCTTCTTAGGAATTTAGGGTTATCACCATAACCCATGAATTCCTTTGAGATGTAGAGAAGGGCCTCTGGAGAAAATTTTGGAAATTGAAGACGGATCGACACCCTCATATTCATTAGATCATGGATCAACGAACGATGATGATGCAGCTTATATCTTCATCAATAATTGTTCCAACATGAGGTAGGGTGTTGTGATTTTTTGTTATTCCTTTCCCTATTCTTAGAATCAATGATAAACGTGGATCAAAACATGAATAGGTTGACCCTAGATTCGATCATATTTATGGGATGGGTTTTGATTATTATTTTATTATCCATTTTTGTTTATGGAGATTTGATTTTGTTTTCTTTATCATTCATACGGAATAGATCCATGCATGAATGAAAAATGGATGAGGTTCATTCCTTTAGTTGTTCATTGTGATTTTACCCTCAGACATTCTTCATGTTTTTGTGTTATTATTTCTTTATGAACAAGTGCTCATTGAAACCTCCATTATTGGAAAAATGATATGAAATAAAAGATCGAACCCCATGATGATGCAGTGGAGGTGCGACAGTGAAGGCGCGGTGTGGTTTGGCCGAGACGGGGGAGGATGGTGGAGCAGGATGCACCACATGGTGGTGGCTGGGATGGAGGCTTTAGTCGGTCTAGGTGAGCGGTGGTGTGGGTCCAGGGGGCTGGTCCAGGCTGACGGAGAGGTGCACGATGAGCCGCAGGTGGGGCGGCCGGTGGAGGCAGAACATGGCATGGTAGGAGGTAGCATGGGATCCCAGGGGGAGGTGATGCTGTGAATGGGTGGATAGAATAGGGAATGTGGACATGGAAGGCTGACTACATGGGATGTGGTGTGACACTGTAGGACCAAGAGGGAACGCAGTCGGAGCATACCTCATGTGGTGGATTGAACCAACCTGTGTGCATGTGGGCCAGACTAGGAAAACTGGTCCACACTAGTCAATCTAGCGGGATTGTCTAGGTGACCCAATGGGCCAGGCCAGACCTGGCCCAGTAGCCCGGGTCGAGTTAGATCGGCCGGTAGGTCAATTATAACCTAGACCAGACCCAATTCGGATCTTTTTACTAAAATGATCATAGATTTCAAATGGAACATCTTTTTTATGTCCTTATAGTGGTGTTAGGACCCTTGAGACAAAATGGTCCTTATGAGACAAATGGTGGGTTTTAACTTCTATATTTCCAATGACATGGGCCATTTACACAGGAAGTACCTGCGGTCAAGGGCTACAGTGGGTGTGACTACTACTCACTAAACCCCCTCTCTTTTCTAGGTGAATTGATTCCCTTATCCACTGTATCTTGGATGAGTTTAATTAGGGTTTGTTCTATTTATCATTTACCGAAAGGTTTTTCGGTATCATTTTCTACTGATAGAAGTATGATCCCTTACATATTATTTCTAGGATAGAGTTGTTGGAATCCCCTGAGAGGCTCAGAGCGGATCCTCTATTCCTTCTTCAAACCCTAGGTAGAGTCTTTAGTATTGACATGACCAACTTTACTGGGCATAAATACTCTACTTAGTGGGTTAATCTATACTGATTTGTTGATATCACCCCATTTCCCTGGTTTTGATTCTCTTCTGATGTGTTGTATCTCTCTTCAGATCATTTAGCATATCTCTCTCCTGATGGTTTCTCAATGAACATTACTTCTTAGATGGAATTCATTAGTGCTATTGGACTCAGGAGTGTGTTCTCCCAAATTTTTTCTTCGTGGAATCTTTGAACTGAATCCCTAGTTTTGGTATGTAGTGGTTATGACTTACCCTGGGTTGTGTGGTATGGTTTAACTATATCTTGATATTCTTGTTATATGTTGTGGACATATCCTTGTATAGAGATGACTATATCTTTCTTTTGTGTATTCTTTTTGTGGTTTTGTGGTGTCCTACTGAGTATTTTTATACGCAACCCTGCACATTATTTTCCCACATGTGTCATTTCTTGTGCATATGAGTGACCTTTTGATAGAGTCCAGGGGGGATCAGGATCAAACAGATCCTTGTGAGATTAGACAGACCATGGGGTTCCTACAGCTTCGGACTGTAGCCCTAGTACCTTTCCTTCAGGTAGGGTTTTCTATAGATGAGTTTCCGGAAATCTTTTATAGACTTTCTTTTTGGTGGTCTTGTATTTTCTCCCTATTTACTTTCCATCATTTTCACTATTTTACTTGTAGGTTCCAGGCATAGTGGAATCTCTGTTGGGACAGCTCCAAAATTTAATTTTTACCATGATCAATGATTATTTTGAGATCAATACGAAGATGAAATCTAGTCACCACGGAATAGAATCAAAGATTTTTATAAAGAAGAAAGAAGCCTAAAACCTTTATATAGGATCTTGCACATCATGTTTATAATTAATTTAATTAATTTTGTAAAAAAATAATATCTATATCTTCAGTTCTCTCTTCGTTGATGATGTTGATCATCTGGAATGACCCTTCTGGATTGTCTTGTTGCGCTTGTGAGGGTCTAAACTAGAATCCCTCTAGCAGTGATCCACACGTGCTCTGATGGCCTCTGATCAACACCACTCATTCTCTGGGTTCTTGCATGGCAAAGCAAGTGTCTTGTGTTGATCGTTCTTGATCGCTTGTTAGTTGGCCTTGAATAATGTCTCCCATTCTTGGGATGGGAAGTAAGAGGATTCAAGAGAGAAATCGTTTAGCTCAACAATTCTCAATTCACCAAGTGTGCAGTTTGGTACATGGAACAATTGACATACATGTCTATTTATCAAAATGGGGTTTCATTTACCATATTTAATTGTGTAATAGAAATTAAATACATTCATAACTTTACAGAAAAATTTTTCTTTTAAAAATAATGATGTGTCATTATTTATGGTGCACCAACATGCACAAAACAGAATTGTAAATAAATTCCACATTAAGAAATAATAGAAGCATTATTATTATTTTAACTCAGGCTAACTAGTTAAATAATTATTTATCATCTTGGAAATAATAATTTTACTACCGGACCAGGCTTGGTCCACTTTAACTTCACTTAAATTTATTTAATACCCTAATAAATAAATAATTTATTCTCTTAAATAAATAGTTTATTTAAAAACTAGTAAATAAATATTTATTAAATGTTCAATAAAATAAATAAATATATTTTACTCACAATCTAATGAATAAATATTTATTTAATTTATGCAATAATTTTAACATAAATAAAATTATTCCACTGTCTTGAGAATAATATTTATTCCATTAATTAAATTAAAATAGAATTTAACTGATACCACTGAAAACACTTACTGTGTGACCCTCTAGAATTCTTTCTCATTGGAATTAGTCAGTCTTGCCTAAAGTCTAAGAGTACTATCTAGAAATGGGTTAAGGAACCCATGAAAAATAACTTAAAGTCATAAAAATAACATCCACATGCATACGCTCACTATGCAATGTAATCACTTTGTCTCAATATCTCATCAAGATGGTTTTATGATAGTGTCATCAACCTTTTTGCTTGATGCAACATTTTTTTACTACCTAAAATAAACTTGTCGTTACACAATGGACATGGAATTTTTCATGAAGGTTCTATTTCAATCAAAGGTCTAAGATATCAACTTCTATAAATGGAAGGGACAAATCCTTCCTCGACTTATCCATTAATAACATGTCACTCGTGATGCACCCAACGTACCCTACTTCCCACCAACTATATGAATGACAGTTTTCATCAGTAAATCAATGTGCATGATTCATAACAAGTATTAATGATAATATTAAAGTCTAAGGATCATTATACACACTTGTATATAGGAATATCTTATGACACCAAAACATGTGGAATTCCTACTGGTGGGTCTATTCTCATAATCTCTCATCTTGGAGATTACCAAGAACAAAATTCATGAGGGGAAGTCTACTTCTACTTACGAGTACTCACACCTAATAGTCTGTATACTATGTGTACCATTATAGTATTTCATCCAACCACATAAATATATTTAAGAATATTGACATAGCACTTCAAGGTTCTCATCATATTGGGGAACTGTTATGACCTTGTCAATGCGACCAATACTCTGTGAAATTATTACACTATAGTCACGCATAATAATGAACAATATGTAATAAGATGTTTAATATTTAAATATATTAAATATTCATGTAATATAAGTACAACCAGTAGGTTCTAGGACACCAACTCTTACAAACTCCCACTTGGACTAAATCTAACTACCTATGACTTTTATTCTTTTAGACCTCACATGATGATCATGTTTCTGCTGAGTCAAGGCTTTAGTCAAGGGATCTTACACATTTAATTCCATGGAAATACTAATCACTACCAATTCACCTCTTTGAGAAAAATCCCTCAAGAGATGATACTTATGAATTGTGTTCTTCATCCTCTGATGTGAACTTGGCTCTTTTTCAAGATCCACTGCTGCAATATTATCATAGTATAGTGTGATGGGATCTTTACTACTAGGCATCACGTCCAGCTCCTAGATGAAGCTTCACATCCAAACTACTTCTTTAGATACCTTAGAATTTGTGATATACTCAGACTCTGCTATAGAATCTATGACCACGCTCTGCTTTGAGCTATTCCAGCACATTGCACCTTTATTCTAAGTGAATATGTATCTCATTTGCGACTTCATGTCATCTTGATCAGTCTATAAATAGGAATCTATATATCCTCTGATGAATAGTTCCTCATGTCCTCCATAAACTAGTAACATGTCCTTAGTATTCCTCGAATACATTATGATAGTCATTACTAAAATCCAATGGTGGTCACATAGGTCATCTTGATATCTACCTACCTCACTCAATGCATTGGCGACATCCAACCTAGTATATAGAATGGAATATATGACTAACCCAGTCACTGATGTGTATGGATTTATTTCCATTATCTTTCTTTCCTCATTTGTCTGAGGGCACATTTTCTTGTAATGATGAATGCTAGGTGACACGGGAAACAATATTCTCTTGGATTATTTCATACTGAATCTCTTCAGTATCTTATCAATGTATGTACTTTTACTTAGGACCATCAATCTCTTAGATCTATCAAGATGGATCTTGATCCCAAGAATATATATTGCCTCACCCAAGTCTTTCATGGAGAAGTGTTGATTCAACCTTGCCTTAACAGACTATAAGACTGGTATCTCATTTCCAATAAGTAATATTTCATCAACATATACTATTAAGAAAATGAATGCACTCCCATTAAACCATTTTAGACATAAGAATCACATTCATTCTTGATAAAACCAAATTTTGTTCTGGCTTCATCAAAATGAATGTTCCATGACCTGGATGCTTTCATTAATCCATAAATGGATTTTTCCAACTTTCATACATTATTGGCATCCTTTGAAGTCATAAACTCTTTAGGTTGTGTCAAGTAGACATCTTCCTAAAGGTTTCTGTTAAGGAAGACTATTTTGACATCCATTTTCTAAATCTCATAATCATGGTAAGCAGCAATGGCCAATATAATTCTTATGGATTTTAGTATTTCAATTGATGAAACGGTTTCATCATAGTCAATGCCTTGACACTTCTTGAAACCTTTTGCAAAAAATATTGCCTTAAAGGTACTGATTTGTCCTTCCATGTCTAGATACTTCTTAAATACCCATTTGAAACCAATAGACTTTACATCAGCTGGAGGATCTATCAAAATCCTGACATGGTTTTGGTACATGGAATCCATTTCAAAATTCATGGCTTTTCCCACATGGAAACATCTGTTCCACTTACTACTTCCCTATAGGTTATAGGATCATTATTATCAACTAATAATGATTCACCATCCTCAGTAACTAGAAAACTATACCGTTCTAGTTCTCTAACCTCTCTTATACTCCTACGTAGTTCTTATGTCTCTAGAATAGTTCTTTCTTCCATGGGGATTTGTGGAATCTATTCATGTACCAACTCTTGTGTACCTTGAGCCTCAACTTCATCGAAGTCAATCTCGCTCCCACTATCTATTTTAGATATGTGCTCCCTATCAATGAATATGGTGTGTCATTCCACTATAATCTTTTTGTCTGAGGGTTTTTATAGGTAATATCTCCTAGTTTCCATAGGGTATCCTATAAAGGTACACTTTGTTCCTTGGGGGTGCAGGTTTGTTACCTGAAGAACCCTTAACAAACTCATCGCTTCCCCACACATGTAAATTTGATAACATGGATTTCATTCCACTCCAGAACTCATATAGAATACCATATATTTATTTAATTGGTAATTGGTTTAGTATGTGTGCCACTATTTTTAACGCATATCCTCAAAAGGATAATGGAAGAATTGCATGACTCATCATTGATCTCACCATGACCAATAAGGTGTGGTTCCTCCTTTCACTCACACCATTCCACTAAGGCATGTAAGGAGTGAGTTGGGATAGGATCCCAAACTCCTATAAGTAATAAATAAAGTTATGATTAAGATATTATCCACCTCAATCTAAACTAAGTTTCTTAATCTACTTACCAAGATAGTTCTCAACTTCATTCTTGCATTTTTTAAACTTATCAAAATAATATGACTTATACCTCATTAAGTATATATATCCATATCAACTAAAATAATCAGTAAAATTTATCAAGTATGGGTACCCTCCTCTTTCTTAAACTGAAAATGGTCCACACAAATCGCTATGAACCAATTCAAGAATATCTTTATCCCTTTCACATTTCCCACTAAATAAGGATTTGGTCATTTTTTCTTGTAAACATGCATGACATATTCCATGTGGTTTTAGTTCGAAATAATCTAAATATCCATCTTGATGTAACTTTGTCAATTGTTTCTCATTTACAGGACTTAGTCGATGATGCCAAAGTTGGGAGTGGTATGAGTTGTGTGAAGTATCTTTGTTATCGATTTCCATTACTTGGTTTCTGTATTACAATATGTAAAGATTTTTGTATAAATGTTCCATACCAAAACAAATGTTGTCTTTATAAAAGAAGCGATATACATTTAAAAACATGAAAAAAATCTATATGTATCAAATATGGATACAGAAATAATGTTTTTAGTAACAGACAACACATAATAACAACCATTTAACAAGAAGATCATCCTAGTTGGCAACGTGAGGTGTCATCCCTTGATAGCTACAATAGCGAATCTAGCTCCATTGACTGCTCGTAGATCTACCACTCCTCGGTCAATCTTCCTAAATCTATTGGGTTCCTGTATTTGGATACATATGTGGGAACCAAAATCTCTATCTAATACCCAATTTTTAGAAATAAATAGATTACATATGATAAAAAACACACATAAATCTTCCCCTTGCTTCTTAGGTTGGGTGTAATTCATCTTCCAGTGGCCATTATTTCCACATGCGAAAAAAAACATCTTCATATTCCCTTGCCTCACTTTGATCTTCCTTTTCTTAGAAGGGTGTGAAGAAGCTTTGGGCTTAAATCTCTTCACCTTACCTTTCCACTTATTCACCATAAGGACAGAAGGATTTTCATGATTCATATCTTTTTTCACTTAGAGAATGAGGATAAGAAGATCAGATAGTGACTTCTCAATGTTGTTCATATTGAAATTAACAACGAAGAAGGAGAAGTTATGAGGGATTGATGCAATAATGAGATCGGTACCCAGTTCATCAGAGATTTTAAACACTAGAACCTCCAAGCACTCAATGTATCCAATGATCTTGACTATGTGAGGCCCAGCTGGGGAACCTTCTCTAAGCCTTATATGAAAGAGTGCCATAGAGATCTCAAACAATTCTTGTTTTTCTCTCCCCTGGATTTGACCATGGAGACAATCAAGCATGTTATAGGCATCCATGTTTTCATGAGACTTCATGAGAACACTATAAGTTGATGATAGAATCAAACATTGAATGTTGACAGCATTGTTCATCTATTTCTCATAGACAAATAACTCTTTTTCACTTGCCTCTTGGGTGGGTGGATCAAGTAATGTTGACTCTAGCATGTAATACTTTCGTTCATGGCGTAAAATAATCTGAAGGCATCTAAACCATTTCTGGAAGTTACTTCCATTGAGGATGTTGTCTTTACCCATAATTGGTCATAGGGATAGTTAAGTTGAAAAATTTTCATTTTATTCTATAATTAATAGAGTAGATCATTAGTAATTTTTTTATTAAATTTTATGATAAATAATAAATTAATTTTATTAAGTCTCCCAATATTTTATAAAGTCCCAATGGCCCTCACCATTGAACTTAGAATATCTAGTTTCTATGAAATTCTACTGCAAAGGGTCCATATTCCCCTTCATATAACCCCCAAAAGGGTTGGTCAAGCTATTTAAAGGTACTTAGGTAGGAAAGTTTTTGCCAACTGTGGGTTTGTATCCCCCTAATCTGTTGAGTGGACTCCCCAATCCAAAAATCTTGACTTTGTATTTCCTCAACTCTTGCCTCTAATATTACACTAAGTTGAGAAAGGGATACACTGCTTGATGTAATATGGTTAATTCAACCTGAAACCTTTCATAAGGGATTCCTATATAAAAGTAAGTGTCCCAACAAGGGTTAGTCAAACATATAGTTTTATTGAGTTTTTCCCTTAATCAAGTAACAGAAGGCTTGGTCTGACTTAATATTTTATTTGAGGGATTTTATCTCTTATGCGTGAATTGATTATTATCATTATCACATGATTGTTAATATTAATTGGAATTTACATAATTTTTTAACCATGTATTGATAATATTTATGCATAATCCTAGTTTATTTTAGTTCCATCTTGCATGATTGTTTAATTCATTAATTATGTGATCGTGACAACACATCCATAATGATAAACCATGCAACTGACAGAAATAAAATAAAGAAAAGGGCATGATCATGAGATTTTATAATGTTTAGTTTATCTAGAATTTGATAAAATAATCCTACCCTAGGGTAGAAACACCTTGAACCTTCCGGTTTCATGTTTACAGCTTTCCACCTGTCTACCTCTATATCTCATGGGATTGGTTTTGTCTCGGATCTAGCTTGAACCACCTCCACTAGCTTGGGAGTTCCATCCACTATATATTATTTTAAAATCACATATAGGTGAGGGATAAAATGGGGGTTTACATAAAAGAAACAATGGGCATGACGGCCCTAAATATTAATGGGGAGAGATGGCTCACTAGCCAACTATTAATTTAATAAATAAATTAAAAGGAAACCAATCACATACAAAGGTATTGGTCTAACTCATGATCATGCACATACATGCAACGAGTTACACATTTTATAAAACTAGAATTCAATTATTTAATCATTCTTGTTTAAGATAAATCATGCTAGAATCAATTAATTATCATATTTAATTAATAAATCATTTTATCTTAAACCCTTTTTCTGTATTTCCATGAGATTATCATCTATCATAATTTTAGACAAATAAATTAATCTAAAATTATCTTTGTACGTAACTTGTACCTTGGTGGAAACCTGATGAATTCTCATTCATAACTTCCCAATTAGTAGTAATTAACATTATGAAAATGTTAAATTAAATATATATATATATAACACTCATCATGTGTTGTGCCCTAGCTTTACGCCTGCACCATGGTATATGTATCAAGGGTTTGTATAATATAATAATAAATTTTAATAAATCTACAAAATTTGGATGAGTACACGGTGTTTAGATCCTACTACATGGAATGTACTGTTATTCACCGTCCATTCGAAGTACATGATTTGGGATATGGCATGTATATATACTTTTGAAATCATCAAAGTACACAGTGTGTCCAGTGGGGAACACATCATGTAGTATCTGCATTACACGGTCTCCATCCGGGCAAGCTGTGTATGGGGTACACGGTCCAACCCTAACCTGAAGGGACTACACGCTGTTTCCAATGGGCCACATGGCATGTAATCTGAAGATTGTGTACCACATATTCCTGGTCAACAAATGGATTCTTTAGGACATAGAAAAACTCTAATGACACGTCTTGTTTTGGAGGACTAGTCCTGATGCATTGAACCTTGATACATGGTGTGTGAATCCAACTACATGACATGTATTCTAGTGTTGTACAGCTAGGAACCTTTGGAACCTCTGGATGAGATCCTTTATTTTATTTTAATCAACATTAAAAGAAAATATCATTTCCGTAAGGTGAACGAGAAATGAAAGAGGTGGAATAGACCTCAAGATTCAGATTTTCATAATGATTAACTTGAATTGAAAAAATAAATTATTAAACATTAAATCATCAATGAATTATTAAAATAATTATAAACTATGATGTAACCGCTTTGATACCACTTGTAGGTTCCAGTGGCAGCAGAAGAGTGGTTGGGATGGCACCCAACTTTAATTTTTACCATGATCCATGATTATTCCAAGATCAATATGATGATGAACGTCGGTCTCCATAGAATAGAATCAAAGATTTAGATAAATAAGTAAGAGGCCTGAAAACTTTAGAGAGGATCTTTCATAATATGTTTATAATTAATTTAATTAATTTCATAAAAAAAGAATACATGGATCTTCGGTACACTCTTTGTTGATGATTTTGATCATTCGGAATGACCCTTCTGGATTGTCTCGTTGCACTTGCGAGGATCCAAACACGAATCTCTCTAGCGGTGATCCAGATGTGCTCTGATGGCCTCCGATCAACACCCTCGTTCTCCGGGTTCTAGTGTGGTGAAGCGAGTGTCTTGTGTCTGTTATTTTTAATTGCTTGTTATTTGGTGTTGAAGAACATATGCCTGTCACGACCCGTCCTCGGGGCCCGTGTCGTGACTACCCCAAGCCCGCCTTCCATAGGCCAGGGGCTGGTGACTAGCACCAAGGCATAAATCCCGATTAACAGGGAAGGCATTACCTTTGTAAAGTAAACAACCACCACAGAGTAAGCAAGCGGAAGGAGTAAACACTAAGTAAAAACTTTAACAAGCTATGCTGAAAGAAAAAGGGGTCGGAAATACAAGCCCAACTGTAAAGTAAAACTGAAAGGGGAAAAAACAACTGAAAAGAAAAGCCGCAGCATCGAGCCATCCTCTGGAAGTCCCACCTGAAGGGTGAGCACATATAGCCTCCACAGCTCCTCGGTCCAGCCGTCTGCTCCGAGTACGTCCCGCCCAGTGGTCCACCTCCATGTATCGTCCTGCTCTGCAAGCCTCCACCACGATCAGTGTTGTCCGTCGTCTGCAACCAACACAACGAAGTGCGGGCATAGCCCATGCAGGGGTGAGTATAAGCTACTCAGTAGGGACCCCGAGACCCCCGAAGGTCTCCCAAAATCCACAAAGGATAATCCACAAAGGAAAGATACAATCACGAAGTAACAACCGACATTTCTTAGGTATATGACCATACATATACCTAAGTCATCAATTCCTGTTCGGCTCCAACATCCGAGCCCAAGCACAACTCAGTTCACACAGGAAAGAAAAACGTAAAATCCACACAGGATAGCTCAACACAATCCACAAAGGAAAGTAAAATGTAAATCCACACAGGATAGCTCAACACAATCCACATAGGAAAGTAAAACAGAGTTTCAGCTCACACAGGTATACTTCTTTGTATGACGATAAAGATGATCACTGATCCATATAAGTCATCAGACCCACAAAGGATCGAAAGGTACTAACCCCTGCAATGACCCACACAGGATCAGACCCACACAAGATCAATAGGTGACTAACCCCCACAAAGACCCACACAGGATCGGGCCCACACAGGACCTGTAGGCGCTAGCTCACACAGAACCGCTGAGCGCTGACCCACACAGGATTGGATCCACACATGATCTGTAGCACTGGTCCACGTAGGATCGCTGAGTGCAGTAGTCGTCGCAGTCCACTGAGGATCTCTGCATAGTCGTTGTCGCATTCCACTGAGGATCTCTGCACAGTCGTCGTCGTCGAAGTCGCAGCCAGCACTAGGGTTCCCGCACACAACAAGCTCGTTCGGGAGGGTCCGCTCCACGAGCCGAGAGGCTGATACATCAACTAACACAAAGACCAGAGTTTATGTATCCAAAAGTTCTGTATCATCAACAGGAACTCATCGTCGCAGACGGCGCGTTAATCGGACGCCCGGTCTGAGAGTTATTGGCTTTTTCGTCCTAGGGGCCCGGTTGGTTTTTAAGGCAAAACCAACCCAACCGTACTCCACCTGCGTCCAAACCTCGGGCGGAGTATGCCAAAAGATCCGTCTCACTTAGAGGAATCCACCAAAGTCGACGACACGTCAATCGGACGTCCGAAGCTCAAGATATGAGCGTTTCCGCTCCGAGGGCCCGGTTGGTTTCGTGTACGAACAAACCCGGCCGAACCCAAAGTATTCCGAAATCTTGAGTGCAGTATACCGAAACGACCGTCTTGATCCAAGGATCGTGTTGCCGTTGATGGCGCGTAAATCGGAGGCTCGTAGCTCAAGTTACGGGCAAAATACCGAAAAGGTCCGGGAACGGGGGGTCTGGGTCCGGGCCGACCCGGCCCGACCCCCCCCCCCCCCCCTAGGTCGACCGAACCGGGTCGACCCGACCCAGGTCTGACCCGGCTGGACCCGGTCCGGCCCGGCCAGGGCGCGTCCCGGCTCGGCTCGGCCGAGCGGTCGAGCAACGCGGGGGGTGCGTTGCCCCTGTGTGACAACACTGCGGCCCCCGCAGGGGGCCGCCCTGGTCAACGGACGCGGCAAAGACGCGTCCTGTGTGTGCCGGACCCGCGCGGCCGTGAGTCCGCTGGCGCCGGCGACCCGCACCGCCGGTGGCTTCTTCGGGCCACCGGAGTTGCTCCGGTGGTCCGTTTCCAAATCCGTCTGCACCGCTGCTCCTCCCGGGTCCCGTTCTTTACTGCGGAAACATCAAATCGCCTCTGCGGCACGTTCCATCATCGCCCTCCAAATCCGCACATCAACGAAGAATTGCGGAGGGTTGTCAGGCCGTGTTTGTTTGGGCCACACCCTCCACATTAGATGATACAAACGGGAAGATAAATAACACATGAAAAACGTATCAAAAACAATTTTAATAATTTAAAATTGCACTTGATCCAGGTTCTTTTGTTTTTGAAGAAAACAACTACGGGAATAAAAAGTGATTTCCAAACAAAATCCCTACCTCGTCAAGTCGTCGCACGCGCGTTCTTCGCGGAATTGGTCGTCGCGGAAGGAGGGGATTGTCGCGTCGTCGCGGTATCCAGCGTTGCGTCGACGAACTCCGAGGACCAAGAAACAACAGATTTAATTATATCGATTAAATCCATGTGTTGTTATAATCCACAAAGAAGTTTTAAAAGAAACCTGAAATCTCCTACCTCAGTCGTTGGTGATCGGAGATCGTGGCGGGGAAGAACGTCTCGGATGAAGCTTCGTCAATCTCCGAGGGTGACGGCGTTCTTTGCGTTCTTCGCGTTCTTCGCGAAGGAGGATGAAGGCACTAGATCTTTGTTAAAATCCTCTCAACGAGCAATCCTCAAGATGAGGTGCGTTGGTATTATTTTATTATTACGCCAATGGATTTCAAACAGGTTAAGAAACGATTAAATTAATTCATAGAATTAATTCAACGAAGATAACCACCCAATTAATTGGTGCGTTAAGAATTTAAGAAAACGCGTCAGTTGACTTTCATAATGATGGGTTTTCGCAGGTGCGTTACTTAGCGAAAAAGCAACGGTGGGGCTTGTGTGGGCCCCACCTCACAAATATCCTACCAAGGGGGTAGGATATTTTTGGATAGCACCCTATCTGGATCAACTCAGCTTAAGCAGCTTTAAGTGGCCTTCAAGTGGCTTTAAGTGAAATAAAAATAAAATTGTCGCACAACTTTATTTTATTTCATAACTTAAAACCCAAAAATTAAAAGCCACAACTGAGCAAATGCAACTCCAGAAGAGGCGTTTCTAAGAAAATACCGATGCTATGATTCCATCGGTGCCCTCAGAATTCGATTCCGAGCACCGGTTTAAAAGTTAGAAAAACCTGCTCGTCCGTTCACTGAACGTACCCGAGCCAAACTTCGGAAAATGATTCCGGGCACACCGGGCCTCGGAATCACGTGCCGTCAGAAACTGAGTTCTTGTAAAATTCCAAAGAAAATTAAGAAAAAAAATTTCCTTGAAATTTACGGGTCTTTACAATGCCGTTCTTGAGAGGGGTAGGAATAGGATTCGAGAGAGAAATAGTTTAGCTCAAAAATTCTCAATTCAACGGGCGTGTAGTTTGGTACATGAAACAATAGACATACATGTCTATTTATCAATATTGGGCTTCAGTTACAATATTTAATTACATAAGAGAAATTAAATACATTCATGACCTTAGATAAAACCCATGATTTTAATAATAATATTGAGTCATTATTTATGGTGTGCCATATTGTGAAAAATAAAATTATAAATAAAATTTCACATCACAAAATAATAGCAGCGTTATTATTATTTTAACTTTTGAAAACTAGTTAAATATTTATTTACCATCTTGAAAATAATTATTTTACTACTGGACTGGCATTGGTCGACTCGAACTCCACTTCCATTTATTGAACACTTGAATATATAAATAATGTATTCTCTTAAATAAATATTTTATTTACTAACTAGTAAGTAAATATTTATTAAATGTTCAATGAAATAAATAAATATATTTTACCCACAATCTAGTGAATAAATATTTATTTAATTTATAAAATAATTTTAACTTGAATAAAATTATTCCACTTTCTTGAAAATAAAATTTATTTCATTAATTAAATTCAAATAGAATTTAACCGCAACATCCAGAATACTTAGTGTGTGACCCTCTAGGATTCTTTCTCTTTGGCATTAGTTGGACTTGCCTAATATCCAAGAGTATTGTCTAGAAATTGGTCAAGTCACCCAATAGAAAGAACATAAAGTATTTACAATGACATCCACATATGATTTCTCATTGTTTAATATAATCACTTTGTCTCAATATCTCATCAAGATGGTTTTATAAGAGTGTCATCAACCTTTAAGCTTGATATGTAATTCTTTGACTACCTAAAATAAACTCTTATTTACAAAATGGCCATGGAATTTCATGTGATATATATATATTTCAATCAAAGGGATGAGATATCAACTTCCATAAATGGAAGGGACAAATCCTTCCTCGACTTATCCATTAATAACATGCCACTCATGACGCACCCAATGTAACCTACTCCTCACTAACTGTCTTCCTGACAGTTTTTTTTAGTAAATAAAAGTAAATGATTCCTGACATGTATTAATGATAATCATAATGTCTAAGTATTATCACGCATGCTCACATATAGGAATATCTGATGACACCAAAACAAGAAGAATTCTTACTGGCGGGTTTGTTCTCATAATCTCCTATCTTGGAGATTACCAAGTATGAACTTCATGGGAGGAAGACTCATTCTGCTTACAAGTAATAAAACCTGACAGTCTGTATATTATGTGTCACATTATATTCTGTCATCCAACTGTAGAATTATATTTAATAATATTTTCAAAGCACTTCAAGGTTCTCATCATAGTAGGGAACTGTTCTGACCTTGTCAATGAGAAAAATACTCCCGGACATTATTACACTATAGTCATTAAGAATAATGAAGAATATGTAATGATATGTTTAATATTTAAATATATTAAACATTAATGTAATCAAATTACCACCAATTGGTTCTAGGACACCAACTCTTATAGTACTCTGGTTGTGGGTTATAATAGTTTTCATGCATTGTTTACATAGGGTTTTAACATTTTAGAATTTGTGGGCATGGAGATGTTTGTGTGAAAACAGGTACTAAGGAAATACCTCCCATGTTAGTGATACACCATCTCGGTGCTAGTCACCAGCCCCTGACCTATTGGAGGTGGGATTTGGGAGCCTCGACACGGGCCCCTCTGGGACGGGTCCTGACAATATTATCTTTTTTGGAAATTAATAATGTGTGGTTGAGGATTTTTATTTGGAGATGAAGAATTTATTAGAGATATCTACACATGGAGATATTAGTTATTTTTTATTTAAAATTATCTCATGAGAGGGAGTATATTTTCTTATATTGAGAGAAATATGTCCAATAACATTTTTTGGAGAAAAAAAATTATGATTAAAAGATGTTTTATACACAAATTTAGTGGGGAATATGATATCAAAGTATTAAAATAGAAATAAAGTTGATTTAAGATAATTTATAGAACATATTGAGTGTTTTCTTTACTTTATAGCTTCATGACCAGATTTAGTTTATGTTGTTACATTGTGTGCTAGATTTTAAATTTTGATTAAATAATAATATCTTAGTTTGGAAAGAATATTTTCATACACATAAAAATATTTGTGAATTATTGTTTAAAATATTATCATAAATAAAATTTTTATCTCTTTAAATATATGGATTTGGATTAGACTGGAAATATAGAATATAGAAAATAAAAATATGATGGATTTATCTTTTATGGTGAGAAGTGTTTGGAATTACACATAAGAAATTAATGTTTAGGGAACTTAGGTTATATTAGGGTGGAATATATTTCTGTAATTCAATGTATAACCTATATGTGGATGAAAAATTAATTAGAGGATCTCAAGAAATATTTGATGTTTCCACTACTGATGGGATGTGACAATAAAATTTCTATAAACCATTCAAGAAACTTTGTACAACCATCCTGATGAAAGAACATTAATATAAAATATAACTTCATTCTATATTTTATGGGGAAAGTAATGATGATGTTAGAGTTCTTTCATACCAAGTATAATATTTTTTAAGTGTTCATTAAGACACTATTAGTGAAATCATTTCATAATTTTAGGTCGGTGATGGGAGTTCAAACTTAATCCACTCTAGGAAAATGTATGTTGATCATGTGCTCTCTATCACTTTTTCTTTGGATATTTTTTATTAAAGTGGGAGATAAAAACAAAAATATCACATTAAACAACATTAATTAAAATTATATTTATTACAATTATGTGAGGATATATTTATAGGGGTTTCAAAAGTAAAATCTATGAATTTAGAATGTGTGTGTCTGATTTGTGAACTGTTTTAACATATTTTATAAGAATAATTATAGGAACTTGTTATTCATAATCTCAAAAGAGAGAATTTTAGATTTCGAAGAATATTTGTTTTAAGAAGTTATTGTCATATTAAATCAATATCTATAGAGAAGTGTATGTAAGTCAGTTTTAATGGACATCATGATATTATTATTCAATTTTATTTTCTCTTGAACTGATTTCATGAACGTGGACATAGATTTACTGAATGATGATTCATTACTAATTTTTTTGAGTTTGAAAAGTTATTTATGTTATTTGGTTGAAAAAAATATTTCATGGGTTATTGTTATGGCCTTTGGATGTTTTTTGAGACACAATGAGGGGTTTTTTATTATCATGTATTGAAAAAGAAACTCTTAGTGATGTGGTTCTTTTCTTGGGAGAAGATGTTGAGGAAATATTATATTGACATGTTTCTTATTTTATTTTCATAATAATAAAAAAAATATTGTTCAAAATCATATATGATTAAGTTTCATGTGGGGTGAAGTATATCTTAATGTTTGGAGATGGATAGACGTAGTTTGGAGTTGAGATATTGATATTTGAAAAATATTATAGAGAAGCAGAATAAATCATGTTATGAGACATGTAATCATAATAAATTCAATTTGTAATGGATTCATATGAGAATAAACTCTACATAATAGAATTATTGTGAAATAAAAGGGTGTACCAAGGTATTCCCATGGTCATATTCTATTTTCCAAGCCATGTAATGTTAAATCTATTGCATTATTTGTTAGAGAATATTCTTAAAAAATGATTATCTTAATATAGTGTGACTTCTCACGGATCCTCTATTCAAATATCATCATGATATCCTTTAATTTTCTAATGTATTTATATTTTATATCTATGATGAATAATATGTATTTAATGAAGAAAATTTGTGTTATTCATAGAGACCCGTACAGTTCTCTAAAAGGAATCATTTTTCCAGCCTAAACAACTTGGATGGAATTTATATTTAATGAATCTTAGGAAAGGATGAAAGGGATTAGTGTAAATCAGTCACCTTACGTTAATCCAAAAGTATATTTTAATTGAATCAATAATTTTTCTTCTAAAAAATTTGGTATTATAGGATATTGAATGTTAATGTTTAAAAAAATGATCTCTGATTTTGAAATTATAATTAAATTCATGTCAAAAAAAATTTGTTTGAATTTATAAATATAATAAACATGGAAAGTTTGTAGTAGGAAAAATGGGTAGATATTAGGATATTCTTTTAGTGGGAATCAACATCATGTTTGGATATATTTTTTTATAAATATTTCAATTATTAGTGTATTTATATTATTAGGGATTTTTTGATATAGGTGGTATTGATTTATAGTGGGAGTGAAAATTTTGAATCATAGTGAACATTTTGTGATAGAAATTGGTGTTCTACTGATGAATTGTTTGTTTTGGAGGGTTGGGATTTCTATAAAAGAGGAAAAAATTTATTTTTAGGGATTAAAAACTCTACGAAATGTTTTTTTATTTATTATGTCCTCATTTAGTGATTTAAATATAATATATAGTTTAAAGTTAAAATAATATTTAGAGAATGTTTGGGATTATTTGAATTATTTTATTTTAATTGATAGAATGATAATTTTCTCTATTTTATGATGGTTAAATAAAGTGTTTACATAAGATATGATAATTATAAAATCCTAGAGTTATCATTTTTTGCTGTTTTAGAGTTATGTTTTTTGGTGGTGGTAACTATAAGCTACCAGGTACCTCATATAATACCATTGGGTACATGGTAAATATTTCAGTGGGGAAATCCACATTTTATTTCCACTAGGTATCTGGAAGGGTTCCTTACCCACTCTAATGTATTTCACTCATTAATTCATTATAGATACATTCCATGATAGATATTTTAATTTTATTCTTAATTTTAGTTTTATTTATGTTAATTGAATAGGGGTATTAATTTTTTAATCTAACAATGTACAAAGGAATAACTATTGATTGTTAGGGATTTCAAATTTTAGGTCTATAAGAGATCAATTGTGGATGATCACATTCCTTAAATTTTTGGGGGGGTTTTAGTTTCATATATATAATTTTTTAAGGTTTTCTATTATTTATGTTTAAATTTAGAAATATTTATGTATCATTATTAATGAATTTATGGGTGTGAGTAATGGATGGATTCCAAGAGTTGATTATCATTATTTCGGTAGTTTTTTTGTGTTTAATCATTTATAAAGGTCAATTATTTACATTGAATTATTTATATAAACTAATTTTTGTATTATAGAAAAAAATTAGTGGTCTCATGATTTCATTCTCCCATCAATGGGATATTGAGATAAGTGGTTTCAACTTCCTCAGATTTATTTAGAATTTTCATTATTTTGAAAGTAACTTTTTCATCAAAAGTTTAATAAATTCAAAATCAGCATTACATAAACATTAATAAAAATATTTTTAGATGTTTATTTCTATTTCAACATATATTTTAATTATAGTTGTATTGTAAATCATGTTTATGAATATTGATATTCTAACTATTTAATGTTATAGAATTTTACATTATAAATTTTTAATCCTTTGACTAATCACCTATGATTAAGATAGTTATTCATGGAAAAAAATTAATCAAATGATTAATTATATATTTTGATATAGAATAAATATTGTTAGATAATATTAATTTGTAAATTAATTTGACTACCCCTTGTTATTTATATTATATCTTTCATGACCTATGAGTCAAGTTTTTATTGATATATTATTCACAATTAATAATTTTCCATTAAAGTTTCTATAAATTTTAAAAAAATTAAATAATGTTTCATCTTGTATAACCTAAATGAATTATAAGTCAACAAAAAACTCAAAGACTTTAGTAATGAGGAAGCATTAGTAGAAAAATAATATATGGGTTTAATGGGTGAAAGAAAATTAGTTAGTCCCTTAATTAAAAAGGATTATCATATATAATATCTTGTTTAAACAATTTTTATGTATGGAACACTTTTATTTCTTTATAAAATGTAACTAGAAAATTCAGATTTGGGTGTTTTATAAGTTATCATATATAATGATATTGGATAACCAGTTTGAGGGTACTATTCATAAGAAATGGTATTCACTTAAATTCAGATTCTTCCTAATTTTTCCTTATATTTTAATTACCTATTATGTCTCTCATTCCTTGTGATTTTCATATGACTATTCTCAGAAATTCATAATGAGAAACTTATGTCATTTGGGATTTTTCCCTCCAATTGGGGTTTCATTAAGATTTTTGATTACTAGGTTAGTTTCATTGTGATCATTTATTAGGTGGAATAATTATGTGAAATCTATGATAGATAGATGCTAGATTGAACAATCATTGAGAATTAGGTAATGGGTGAGGTTTTAGTGTTAGTGAAGTAGAAGTGTAACTATGGAACAAAATTAATTTTAGAGAATGTGAGAGGGTGTGTGTTTTATAAGATATCCTGAAACATTATTGGGTTTGATAGATCATGGAAATATTGGAATTTTATAGTGGTGATTTTGGATATAGAGAACAATTGTGACACCCGACTAGGGTGCCACATACCTATGCCCTGAGCCGGATGGCCACATGACCTCATGTGCACATCCCCATACACCAGTTGCTAACAACTAGCATCAAGGGTCTAATTTAGATAATGGGGAGACTATAGAATATTTATAAGAGAAATAAAATAGAAGAAATAAATAAACAATAACTAAAATATATAAACAATAACAAGAATAATGCCATAACCAATACATACCAGTATCACATGACAAACCAAAACAAAAAGCAATAACCCAAAACGAAAGTAGTAGATATGGGATGTAATATTCATGTCAACTACCAAATGAAAACCCAAAAAAAATACACATTGGAACATTCAAGTGGTTCCTAAAACCATTTTTGGTTCCCTAATCCATTATTCATCCCATATCATCTATCTTACAAAATATTATTTCCCTTATCCTATCATAAAAAACATGAAGTCTATTCAAGTACCAATCAGAATGCTCAAGTAGGGTGTGACTATAAATCAGTAGGCCACCACTAACAGTGTCTAAAATGATATGTATTCTATAATAGTGTATGAGGTTTTATAAATAATAAAGCACATGTGATAAAATAATCCATTTTCCAATTCAAATATTCTTTAATTAACAACATAATTTACTTGGGTTCATGAGGAAACCCAAACCATCAATTACAACTTCATCCCATTCTGGATTCTAAACCACATATTACAATCTCATGGGTTTTCATTTATCATTTCATATCACATATATTAGAAACCATAGTCCAATGCCAATATCTTGGGCATAGAATTTCATTTCTAGAACCCCATGGGTATTTAGAGCATTAGTCCCTATCGCATAACTCATTTATCAATCAATATCATATGGGTATTTGGATCATTAGTTTGTGTACCACACTCATCTGTAAAACAATCACATATGGGTATTTAGAGCATCAGTATGTTTCCCACTCTCATTTATCAATCAATTACATATATCACTTTTCTCAAGGTTAATCAGCATTAACCCTTTTATCCATTATTTACATCATAGTGCACCATTTAAATTATCAATACAATCATGGTATATCACATTAATCACATGGAATAATATGAACAATTAACCATACCAACTATCCCATAATTCGCATTATCAATCAATTTATAATCACATTAATAAAAAAAAATTATAATCTTAATTACCCATCAATTTCATAATCACAATTTAACCAATTCTCATTTCCCCAAGTTTAACACATTTCATTATCACATGGAAGTTTAATTTAATCAATTCAATTTTGGATGTAATTTCCCAATCATCGCAATTGAAATTTCCTGATTTCATCCACACAATTAAAATTAATACTACAGTAATTAAAATTTAGACAAACTACCTCATGAATATTAATGGAATCTCACCAATTAGAATCCAAAAATTGATGTAGAATGGTCGATTTTATGATAGTATAGGAGATTTAGAACCAAAACATTGATCCAAGATCAAACAGATTAAGATCCTTGGAAACCAAGATCTAAACCCCCTCCAATATAGTAAAAACCTATCCTCTTCATTGGGAAAGAGATGTGGGAGAGAGATGAAACAACATGGGAAGAGATCACATACAGAAAGAGGATTAGATCCTTCAATTAGATCTATGATTCATCAAGAATGGTATTCTAAGGGATCTAAAATATATACAAAGGCTCTAAAAAATTAATGAAAAATGTTAGGTCCAAGTTAGGGTGAATAGGGGTTAATATCAGGGGGTTTATGATTTTTAATATAATTTTTTAGAGAACTAAATCCCACATGAGTGGTTTTCCAAACCGTATGTCCTAAATATGGGCCTCATCTTAGGGGTTCATGGTTTCTACTAAGAGGGTGCCTAGTTTGAAAAACTATGTTCCAACTATACAATCCCCACTATATCATTGGTGAATGGTTTTCTAGATTAGGAACATAGTTTGGGAAAACTATGTGCCAACTATGCACTACCCAAACACCCCCCCCCCCAATCATCCAGAATTCTATAGAATGCTCATAAGGAAAGATTCAACCAAAATATGACTAAAATGAGGTAAATAAGTACCTAAAAGTGAGTCAAATACATCTCTATAAATTTCAGGATTATACAATCTCCCCACATTATACAAGCTCATCCTTGATCTGTACTCCCAAGAATCTCTTGGATTCCAAGTTAAAAAGATCGGTCCATTGAGCTTGTATATCTGCTTCTCTATCCCATGATTCCTATTGAAAACATCAATGTTTCCACACAACTATAATTATTGGTATGGTATTTCCTTACAACACTTTCTCACTAAAATACATAACATTCATCAGATTCTCTTTTAAGGATGCATCAGTCTCATGCTCAACATAATCCACATCAATTAAATGATAAGGGTTAGGGATATACCGCCGAATTTGTGACACATGAAAAATTTCATGCATAGAACCATAGATCTATGGAAGAACCAATCAGCACACCACCAGCCTGATTCTCTCCACAGCCTCAAAATGTTAAAAAAACATGGGTACCAACTTTCTCTGTCTCTAAATTCTACGATGACCTAATCTAGGAAACACCCAAAAAAACAAGATCACCCACTATAAAATCAAGGGGTCGTTAATGTCTATCAACATATGACTTCTGTTTACTCAGAGCCATATTAATACATTTTTGAATCAACTAAACCTTCTCTGGCATATCTTTTTTAAGTCTCAGTTCTAGAAACTCTGACTCACCTGCCTCCATCTGGTATTGAGCTGTTCTGTATGGCCTACTATAGAAGTGACTCATATGGTACCATCTAAATTATCTCATGATAACTATTTTTATAAGAAAACTCAATTAGCACTAGGTTCTTCTCCCAAGATTCTCCAAAGTTACAAACACATTCTCATAGAATATCCTTAAGTACCTGAATAGAATGTTCATATTTCCCATTTTTCTATGGGTGGAAAGTCATACTCATAAATACTTGTATTCCCAATTCTTTATATAATTCATTTCAGAATCGTGAAGTAAAACATGAATCATAATCTAAAACTTTACTTTTCAGTACCCCATATAGATGTACTATCTCTTGAACATACTATTAACCCACTTTATCCACTGAGAAAGTCTCCTGAATTGTCAATAAACATGCTACTTTTATCAATTAGTCCACAATCACCAAAATAATATAACTATTATGAGGCATACTTGGGAGACCCACTAAAAAATACATGGAAACATCATCCCAATTACATTCTAGAATGGTCAATGGTTATATTAAACCACTAGTTCATTGATTCTTGATCTTCACTTATTGAAAAGTTTAGCATCATGCCACGAACCATACAATCTCCTTTTTCCTACCTAACCATCAATATTGTCAACATAGGTCATGGTACAATCTAGTAAAACCATGATGCAACACCCATATTGAGCCATGAAACACATGTACAAGATACTCTCACATACTCATAGGTACTACAAAACGACATCAAAGATGGATGATCTCATCCTAATCTATAGTCTAATCAAAAGGTGACTCCCTCCTTCATGGATTTCTCTCAATAAAAAATACTCCAGATCCTTATATTGCCTCTATCTAGTCCAGCTCAAATGTGTGACCTCTATTGATACTAATATGAGGGTTCTATATTATTGGCCATCCCAAACCAAAACATGCATCTCATCCATCAAGTTCATCATATTCCACTCAGATCTATACTCCTAAACTACCTGGGTATTTGTTTTCATACTCAAAACATCAGAAACATTGTTTTCCTTATCGAGTGTATATTACAGATTAAAAAAATGAATATACTCAACCAATCTCCTCTTCCATAGATACAAATCTCACTGTGGAAGGATATAATTCAATCTATTGGGATAATTATACAAAATGAACTTTTCACCCAATAGATAATTCCATAAAAAATTCAATTATAAACAAAAATACCTAACATGAGGTCGTTTATAGGGTAGTTCCATTCATGTGGCCTCAAGTACCATGACCCATATACCACAAATCAATATACCTACATCAACACTTCTCCAAAAACTGATCCTAGATATGTCACAAAGCACTATATACTCCTCCCCTGGCTTCGGTAAGATCATGATCAGTGTAGTTGTCAACCACTTCTTAAAACCCTAGAAATCATTCTCACATGATCCATACCATTCAAACGTTATCCCATTCTTGGTAAATACCTAAAAAGGTTCCACCAAGAGGTAAATTTCTAGGTTGAATCTTCGATAATATCCTAATAAGCCCATAAATCTATAGTTATCGAAAAAAATCTTCTATTTCTCTTAAGAAACCACTGCCTACACCTTCTCTAGGTCCACTAACACACCTTCCTCTAAGATGTTGTAACCCAATAAATATACCTGGTTTATCTATAATTAACACTTAAATATCTTGGTGTATAACTGATTCTCTCTGTATATAGGATGATATCAATATATTGGTCATGGTCATAATGAGTCTTAGAGTATACCAAGATTTCATCAACAAACATGACTAAGAACTAATCTAGATATGGGTGGAATATTTGGTTCAATAAGGAAATAAACATAGCAGGAGAATTCATCATCCCGAACAACGTCATGATGAAATAGTAAACTTTATACCTACTTTTGAAAGTTTTATGTGGTATATCATAAGGTCAAAATCTCAACTGATGATAAACTAATCTGAATTCAATGTTGAATAACACACAAGATCCTCTCAACTGGTCAAAAAGATAATCAATACGAAAAAGGTATACCAGTTCTTGACTGTCATCCAATTCAACTTCTAGTAATAAAAACGTAAGTACAACATCCCCTCAGCCTTCTTAGTAAACAAAACTTGTGAACCACCAGGTGACCTATTTAGATGGATGAACCCCTTATCCATCAAATCTTATTGTTGAATCTTTATAACTTGAATCTTGGGTGGTTCCATTCTATATGTTCTAATATTAATTGGTTCTTCTCTAAAAATGAGATCAATATTAAACTCAACATCTCTCTTAGGTGGTATCCCTGAGAAGTCCTCAGAAAACACATCCTAAAACCGGTCCATTGTGGGTGGAAAGACATCATTATTCACACCCCTTCATCCAAAAACAAAATTGAAACCTGGGTAGTGAGATCCCCCAGTTGCTAATGAAATAGACCTACACGGCCTTCTTAGATATCTTTCTCTTCATGATTCACATAATCATCACCCTTAGGAGACATAAACATCACTCTACTATAGTAATAATCATTATGGGATTGGTATGCTCTCAACCAATCCATGTCCAAAATCAAGTTGAATCCTGACATGTCAAGTATGTAGATTTCCCAAAGAAAATTATACTACCCAACCTTTAGAGAACACCCCTTTCACAAATAGATGTCTCTAGACCACACTCCCAAATGTGTATCGATCTTTATATACCCACTCACAAACATCATTGTGAGACTCAACCCTTTCACAAGTTGAAAAGATATAAAAGAATGATAGGATACTATATCAAATAAGGCACAATAAGGTTTATTAGATATAATAATAATAAATTTAACTATATATGGTTTATCCTCTCTATCCACAAGTGAATGTTGGGCTACATTCAATTATCCTACACATTTTCCCCATGTTGTGGTTTGATTCCCCTAAGCTGCACCACTCTGCTGAGATGGACTCTATTTCCCAGTGGAACCATGTTCACCACCTCAACTTCCATGGATAGTAGAACTCCAAATTCTAGACTAATATGGGGTAGAAGACCCCCTTATAGCACTCTAATTCTTCCTGGATCCTAATTCATTACCTACTTTTCATGGGTTCCTACAGAACCATTATTGTTGTCCCCATCCTTTGGAAAGCTCGACAATCAAGTGGTGGTGGGGGCACTATCTGTGTTAGTTACTTGGTATACCTCCCTTGTTGCATAGAACCCGAGTATGGTCTTGAGTAACTAATCCTTCCCCTTGAACACTCTTCATTCCACTACTTTGGTCAACATTCCCATAACAATACTTCCTACTCTCTAAAGACATTCCTCCTAGTCATTGAGTAGAAACCACTTGTACACCAATGGAATCCACCTTTAGGTTCCTCTTAGATATGATATCCTTATTCACTACCTATGAACAAGAATACATCATGAATGTGTTAACCTGATACATAATATCAAATTTAATCCCATCTTAAATCAATTCTTTGTAGCAGCCTCATCCCTTGGAAATGTTGAAACAAAGAATTACGAATTAGAGAAGTGTCTAGTATAGTCCATAATGGTAATACTCTCATAGATCAGCCTCATGAACTCATTTTACCTCTTATGGATTAGAATATTAGTGTAAAAGTGATCCAATAACTTCTCAGGAAAGTTCCTCCACTATATATTTTCCAACTTTCCATCTCGAGTCTATATGTCCCACTAATTCTTAGCTTGACCATGTAATATATAATATACCAGATTGAATCTATTCTCAATAAGAGTCTTTAAGTGGTCATGATTTGTCTGGACAGACTCAATCTTGAACTCAACTACCTTAGGTACACCCTCTTCAGTGAAAGTAAAAGGGTGTCGCAACTAGAACTCTCATGTCAAGTTTGACATAATCTTCCCAACCCACACTGGGTCTCTTTCCATAAACTACGTAAAGTAAGAAAAGTAATCATAAAACTACTCTCCAACTCCCTCACCTAAAACTATTGGATCCTCAAGTTCCACTTTTGGATGCACCTTTCCATCCATGTACTCATATCATCTTATCATTAAACATCATTGTGGATTCATGTATCTACAATTCTAAACACATGTATCAGGACACATAACTTGACATTAACACATTTCAATGAGATGGATTTACATAAATCCATAAACATTCACCCCATTATCCCACTAAACAGTCAAAATCAAGGCACTATCACTACCCTTAACCATCCCTCATCTTGGTCATGGATAACATAGGGTAAACACATTTCATAATCAATTTTATCATTTGAGACCCACTTATCCAATTAACTTTTATCACATTTAACATAATTTACAATTTTCAAATTCACATTAGGTACGTTTTCCATTCAAATCACACAAGTAAATAAAATCATTTTTGTTTAAATAATTTTCCCAAAAAACTTCTTTTCCCATGCATGCCTAAAATGATGTATGTAACAAAAAATATTCCGTGTCTAGTATGATGAATGTATACACAACTCTAGTGCCATACAAGGACATATAGAAATTATTGTAAAAATAATACCATCAAAAAACAAGTGCATCACTCAAGGTGAAATAGCATTCAACAATAATAGAAAACATCAATAACAATAATCCCACCCTGGGTACCTGGATTTTACCCCTACACATAGGATAGCTACTCCCATGCATGAGATCTTGACCAAGGCTCAACTCATCCTAATCACTAATCTACCTTTCCCAAATACTAAGACAAAAGAAATCAATGGAAAACCCCTTTGATACCAATTTGTGATGTCCAGACCCATGTGCTACATACTAGTACCCTAAACTGTTTAGACACATGACCTTAGGTGCACCTCCCCATATTCCATAGGCTACCAACTAGTAGTGAGGGTCTAATGTAGATCATAGGGAGACTATACCCTCTTTATTAAAGTATCAAAACAGAATTGATAAATAAATAATAGAAAATATATATAACTTTTGACCCTAATAATTCCATAACCAATACATACTAGTATCACATGATAAACCAAAACATTAATCAATAACCCAAAACTAAATTATTAGATATTTCATGCCATATTCATGTCATGTTTCAAATTAAAAAACCAAAATAAAGACACATTGTCACTCCCAAGTGAGTCCTAATACAAAATTTAGTTCCCTCTTCAATGTTCCATCCCAAATTAGCATCTGACATAGGAATATTTATATAATTCTTTCTTATAAACATGAATTCTATTCAGGCACTGATTAGGCAGCTAGAGTTGGGAGTGAGTACAAATCATTATTCCACCACTAACAATGTGTAAAAAAATATCTAGTATATAGAAGTGTATTCAATTTTATAAAGAATAAATCACAGGTGATAAAATACTCTATATAACAATTCAAGTATTCTTTAATAAACTATATAATTTACTCAGGTTCATAACGACACTCAAACCATCAATACAAGTTTTGGCCTATGCTAGAGTCTGAAACATGTATAACAATCTTCTGGGTTATCATTTATCATTTAATTTGAATTTTATATCATGAATACTTGGAACTATAGTTCAATTCCAATATCTTGAGCATATAATGTCATGTTTAGAACCCCATGGTTATTTGGAGCATCAGTCTCTATCCCACACATAATTTATCAATTAATCAAAAATGGGTATCTGAGGCATCATTCTGTGTCCCACACTTGTTTATCAAACAAACACATATGGGTATTTGGAGCATTATTCTATACCTCATAATTGTTTATCAATCAATCACATATATCACATTTCCAACATTTCTCAAGGATAATCATAATTAACTCTTTTATCAATTATTAACATCATAGTGTACAATTTTAATTTATCAAACAAATCATGGTTCATTACTTTAATCACATGGAATCATATGAAAAATTCACCATTAACTCATTTATAAACATTTAATCATGTAAATCCTTAACCCATCAATGTTAAAGAAACAATCCCTTAATTCACATTAGTAAACAATTCATAATCACATTAATCAACCAATTTCATAATCCTAATAACCCATCAATTTCATAATCCTAATTCAACCAATTCCAATGGTGCTAAGTTCAACCCATTTCATTATCACATGGAAATTCAATCTAATCAATTCAATTTTGAAAGAAATTTCCCAATCATGGAAATTTAAATTACATAATTTCATACACACAATTAAAAATTAGACTATGGGAATTAACATTTAGACTACCTACCTCAAGATTTTTGATAGACACTCACTAATTGAAATCAAAAAATTTATGGGAACAATAAATTTCATGATGGAAGAAGATATTTAGAAACAAAACCAAGATATAAGATTAAACAAATTAAGTTCCTTGAAAAAATAGATCTAAACCCTCACCAATAGAGGAAAACCTAATCCTCTCCATTGGGAAAGAGATATGGTATAGATAGGAACCCACATGGGAAGAGATTTCATAGTGGAAGAGGTGAAAATAATTCAAATGGATCTTTGATTCATCAATAATAGTATTTGAAGGTCCTTGGAATCCATAAGATAGATACCTATAATAAAGTAAAATATTAGGTCATATCCAGGGAAAATAAGGGTTAATACCGGGGGGTTTAGGATTTTTAAAATAGTTTTTTGAATAAATAAATCCCACGTACAAAGTTTTTTTAGGCTAGAGTGCACGGTTTTCCAAACCATGTACTCTAATTGTGCACCTCATATTAGGGGTGAATAGATTCTTTTAAGAGGGTGAACAATTTTAAAAACCTTCTACCAACCGTGAAAACCACATTGTCTTAAGGGTGTACAATTTTTTGGACTTGGTGAAAGGTTCGAGAAAACATTGCACCAATCGTGCACTACCCAAACACCCACAAAACATCCAAAATTCACTTTAACTCTCCCAATACAATATTTAACCAATGTATGACTACAATGAGGTAAATAAGTACCTCAAAATGATCTCAATACATATTCAAAGAATTTTTGATCTTACCACAATTAAGTATAGGAATTAGGATTTGGTGCTATGATTTTAGAAGTTCTTGAAGTGAAACTTGGCTAGTAGACTTATGTTGTCCAACATGAGGATTTATTTCATGATTGACCATTTTTTCATTAATGCTAATTTCATATATGATTTCTCTATATTAGTTAAACTAATGTAAATTTTATATTATTTCACCTATATTTAATGTGCTATGTTCTTTCAGTAATCATATTTGGTTATTATATATTGTGAAAAAGTTATATATTGGTATAGGTTATATCCATATTTGGTGATAACCCATTTTATATATAATTTGAAAAACAATTTATTTAAAAAGATACATTATTTAGATATTCTTCATCTTAATATTATACCAAGGTAAGTGTGATGTGTTTCTAAGATATTGGTATATTATTTTATTATTATTGATGGATTATATTGGATACTCTAGACTTTCATTTCCATAAGAGAATTTATATATATTATTATATACCTTGATATGAGAATAGGGGCATCATAATTAGGGATGGATATATATGTATATATAAATATATATATATATATATATATCGTTACTTTACATTTTATGAAAAGAGAGGCCTCCTAAGAGAGAATGGTTATGTATATGTTTATATGGTTTCATTAATTCATGTAAAGGATGGTTGGTTCCTACAATCTTGGATTATGATAAGAGAGGCCTCCTAAGAAATGGTGAAAATGTATATATATATATATATATTTGGTCACATTCCCTCATGTATAGGTTTAATGGTTCCTAAAACCCTCTTAAGGGAGAAAGGATATCTATATTTATATATAGTTACATTCCCTCATGTATAGGATAACTAGTTCTTACTATCTTGGATTTTGATATTGGTATCAAAGATGTTATGAATCCTCCCATAAGTTTTGGAGTTATCTAGTGTCATATAATTGTTATAATTTTTGACTTTTTTCATTTATATATAGTTTAGTTTTTATATAAAAAATTTTAGATATTGAAAGTATTTAAGACACACAAAAAAGCATAAACCTAATTGTATATATTTTGGGATATGGAGTCTCTTGGTGGCATTGATTGGGTATTTATAATTACACACTTCATGTGAAACTATCTTAACCTAGAGTTTTACATGTTTAATTTAACTTACAGGAAAGTACAAGGATATCATATTTGATGATTTATGGTTAGTTATAAACCGATGTCACTAAACAAGTCAAGTCTCCACTATGTGATCGATCCTAGTGGGATATGATTTTAAGGATCATTTTATATCATAAAATTTATGTATATTTTTTATTTTGAGCTAATATTTTGTATTATTACTATTATACTTGTTTTTTGTCTTCTATCCTGTTATATGCATATTTATGGGTTTATCTATAATTTTCATATAGGTATATTAATCACTCCATGGAATAGTATATTCATTTTTTAGAATGTCAGGTATGTGGATAAGTTATTCTTTATTTTTGGAAGAGTTTGGCATTGACCCTAGTTGTTGTATAAAGAGGGTAAATCATTCCCCAAAAATTCCTTTAGACCTGTGGTGCTAGTGGTCATCCATAAGTGATCTAGGAATGAACCAGGGGTATGGTTATATCTTTTTTGGTTTGATTAAATATCAAGGTTATGTTGTACTATAAATCATGGGACGTCATGTAAGGCTATATATAAGAATATGTATAGTTTACCTAGGGTATATGTTGGCACTGAAAATACATGACTTCAATATCAAGAGATGCATTTGGGAAGGACAAAGGAATAAAATTACCTTTAGAAATAATTTGGAAGAAAATGAAATATATTTACGCATGTCATTTTTGGGAAAACATGTCACCAAAGGTACTTCTCAAGGCCTGAGTTCCACATGCATTTAAACCCTCTTAAAAATAGAAAATTGTGGAAGTTATCAAAACTCAGAGTTGTTTTATTAAAGTTTTAGAATTCCACAAAACCCATTAGTTTTATGATTTGATAAGAGTTACTAAATTAATTCCCTCATCCGCGAGCTAGAAAGGTTATAAATACTGCATTACCCCTAATTTTTGGCGACAACCCTCTATAAGTTAAAGGGTCATGTTTTAAGCTTGTGAAACTCATACTTTAACAAATTCACACAACTAGAGACCCCCATGTATTATAAAACATGATATACTTGCATGAAATACCCCATATAGGTACTTCATTGTATTTAATTATGTAGTTAGTACTTTTAAAAATCTTTCATCAATAAAGAACACAATTTAAGAAATAGGAAAATTCATTATGAAACTCCATGTTTTTAATAATACCCAACTTGCAAGAAACCCATGCCTTAGACATCCATACAACAAACTTGTTCTAGAGTATATATCTATCACAACTCTAGTTGTTCACACAGCTCATAAGTTACAAAAACCTCATACTGAGGACCCCAATTTGACACCTCCTTCGAAGAATTGACATATGTTTGATATTCTCTCAAGAAACATTCATTAATTAAGATCATAGATTTTAAAATAGTAAAATGATTCATAGAACTTCATTTGTTGTGTAAAACACAAATTATGAGAAATCCCAACCTTATCCATCCATGTAGTACACTTTTTCCAAATCCCATGCCTCACAAAACTCCAGATATACATGAAACACCCAAGTTACACAAATATCATACCAAGGACCATTATTTTACACCTCCTTTTTCCAATAAATTTGAACAGAATTTAAGTGATCATGGGCCATGCATCCATTCAATATGGGTTTACTTGTGAAAAATCACTATGCACATCCAGGTTTGATGAATGAATTATCAAAAGGACCTCAAATAAACAAATTTTAAACTCATATAAATGCAGTATTAAGTGGGACTTGGGTTGTATTCAAAGTGTAAAGTGTTATGGATGTGTTGTACTTTTGCATGATTAGTTTAGTATGTGAAAAAAATGAATGGTAACTATTGGTTTTTAATACATTTTTAAATGAAGGGGTATAAACTTGGATATTATCCTCCTTCTATATTAAATAATTATTTCTTTTTCTCTCCCATATTCTATCTTTTCTCAAACAAAACCTAATCTGACTACCTACCCCTAGTTATTTTTGGTTTATTTAGAGGGAAAAAATAATAATTTTAGTCTATAATATCACATCGCCTAGTGATCAAATATCTATAATCAATATGGGTTCATCATGTTGCTAACTTTCATAGTAGTGTAGATAATTTAGGTGTCCAATGTGTGAAAACCAAAGGAAGAAGAAGAAGAATTTGAATGCATCATATAAACATAAATTTCCTAAAAATAAACACATTAAAAACACTAGAGAGAAATAGAATAAAAGTATCAATTATTTATTTAATTCATAAATACTAGGAATTGGGTCTCCAATAATCATACATTATTGTAATAGTGTTACATCACATGATAATTAGAAACTATAAATGAAATAAATAAAACAATAACTGTACAACTCTCCCAGTGATTCAAATATTCTTCTCTAGTAGAAAATAGTTCTCCATTTATAGATAAATGCTTTGATATTCTTAGTGAGAATCACAATTATCCATGTGAGTTGGACAAGATTCTTCAAATATTTTGGGTGACTATAGACTTTTGGAATGTTCCTCGATTTCAGTTCCAATCCCCAATGAATTCATATTTTTGGGTTATTTGACATTTTTTCCATTTGCAGGGTCATGATGGATTCCATTGAAATACATAATTTATGAAAACTTCGTTTTTACCCTACCATGATCAACCTATAAGCTAATTCAAGGATAATTAGAGTGTAATTGTTTCATCACATCAAATCTTTACTGTACATCAAATTATTCTTAACATGCCCGTATGAGGAAGATGATGCACATATTAGAAAGTGGGATGGATGAATATGGACTCATCATCATTGTATTTGGTCTTGAACCAGTACTTGGGCCAGGAGAGAAACTAAAACATGTTGGTAGATTTTTTATATTATATCGTGACATGATAGTAACTTAGTTGAGAATCCTCTTTGTAAAAATAATCAATGCAGTCAAAACAAGACTTCCATAGTGATGTGTCTCTATAAAATTCAACCATGATTCATGGTTCTGGAAATCCATTAATCAAGTTGAATTAAAATTATTAATTAATATCCTTAAACACTATGTTTTTAATGATTTCATGCTTGTAACAAGTGCATTGCGGTGATGTGAGGACTTATTGTTATCATATTGAGTTTTTAGATTGGTTAGTGCCTTGTTCTCGATGCATTGATTTCCAGGTTAATATAAACACCGAAAATTCATTTTATCAAGTCCCTTGTGCATTATGTCCTTCATATGTGTATAAAGTTAATGATGACCAATCAGGTCCCCTCCATATTTAAATAAATCTATAGGTAATGGAAAAAAATGATAAAAACATCGTGAAACCACAATCTATAGATCCACATTGAGAAAAAATTGGTTACTCAATCTTAATTCATCATAATTTATTGATTAATCATATCATTATCAATTTCTAACCTTGGATCATCAAGATTATTTGACCATATTCAACCATCCTCTACACTGGTTCAGTCTCTGGATTCAATTGCACTCCATGGTTCTGGTTTCATCCACTACACTTCATCTTTTTCAGATTTCCAATATGATTGGTCTTTTATTTGGATAAATATTATTTTATTGAAATAGGTAAATCCTTTGTGTTCAATCTTGGTTTTCTATTTATGTTTTAGTTATTTTGGAAATTACCTACATCTTACTCGAAAGGGCCTCAACCTTTGTTGGTTGTAATCTAAAATCCATCCCAGTATGAATTGGACAACGGTCATCTCACTTCTAGATTAGTGTTTTCATCCTTGAATATATAACTTTCCACTTTGGTGGCATCTATATTCTATATCCAGTGATGATCAGATCAAAATATCCTTTGAAATACCTGAAACTTTAAACTTAGATCTGTAATTTCGGATTCCCTTAATGTAGAGTTTCAATTAGGGTTCATCTTTTTTATTCTATCATCGTGATAGTTCTATACAAGAAAAGATTATATGTGAAGATATGGAATGAAATAATAATGTGATTCATGGTTGGGGTTTTACATAATGAAGGATTTCTACAAATATAGGGTGACTTTATTATTAGAAGGTCACAAAACTAGCACAAATACAAGGTATATTCATAAGAAAATCCTATATTGGATGCATGGAGGAAATAATATGGAAGGATTAGACTTAAATATCAAGGTTGTATGACTTTTTAAAATTTTTTTCAAGACACAAATGATGGTTCCTGATATTAGTATCATGGAAGTCAATGTGATTCCATTAAATTCTAATATAAGAACATTTTACTTCATAGCGTGTATGACACGCAACACCAAGACTGTATGAGTATATAATATCCTAAGAATTTATAATTTAATTATTATTTTAAAAAAATTAATATATTATATATCTTTAAATGAACTCAATAATGATTTAGCATGCATATCACACAATAATGAGTTTCTTCAATGGCTTGTGTTACACGCAAGACCGAGTTTTACCGAACAACAATATATTAATAAAACATTATTATTTAGTATAATAATATATAAAATGGCCATTAAATTACAAGTTATGAATATTATTAACTAAATTATAAAAATATATGGTCTATAAAAATACAATATTAATTCATTAATTACTAATTAATTAGAAATGAAAATATAAACTGGTTGAATATAATGGAAATATTTTTATGCTCCCAAAGGTGTGGTGTCCTAATAAATAAAATTAATTACTATTAGTGAATGATATTAATTAAAAATATATATTATATATTCAATAAAATATTTTTTATATTCATCCAATAGGTTTTATAAGAATAAGATAAGAATAAATCAAGTTTTATGCTTAAAAAATGTATTTTTCTAAAAAAACATTTTATCACCTTTTAATGGAGAACCTATTTCAAATAAAATTTTAAGAACTATTATAAATTTCATATATATAAAAAATAATTTTTTATACCAGAACCAATAAATTATCTTAGGTTTATTTTTTGGTATTTTTATGAGAAGTTTCATTTTTTGACGAATAATTAAAAATACTGAATTTTAATTCAAAACTGATTTTTATTATCATTTAATTATAAAGGTAAATTATATTATAAATATTTTATAAAGTCACAAGATATAAATTATAAAAAAAAATTAACCCAATTTAGGTCATTTTAATCAATTTATCATTGAAATTGGATATAAACACATCTCAAACTTTTGAACATTTTTACTTTAAAAATCTATTTTGTCATCCTGTCTATGGTATTAAATTTAAATTAATTTATGATGGTTATATGATTGGAATTAGGAAAAATTTATTAAATAATTTTAATCAGCATAATTTTAAATTTTTAATAATTTCAACTTAGTTTTTGATGAAAAATATTTGTGAAAGTGTTTAAACATAATTAAGTGATTAAGAGAAAAAATAGATTAACAAGGGACTAAGCCTAAAACAGAAGGGCCAAAATGGCCTAGAAACTATTCCAAAATAAATTTTCTAGAAATATTTCAACCATATACCTCATTTTATTGAATTTGGAAAATTATTGGGTCCACTTTTCATTGGAAAAATTTGGGGTGAATTTCCTTTTCAAAAACATACAAGAATGCCACTCATCCTCCACTATAAAAAGGTAATCACCCCTCCCACTTATTCACAAATCTCAAGCCATTTGGATAACAAAAACTATGATCAAATAAGCTCCCAAAATCCCTAAACTAAACCATGAATCCTAACCTTGTTATAAATCTGTCCAAGGAATCCCTTTGCTGCAAAATCAAAAGGAGTTAGCCAAAGAAGAGGTAACATCCATCCTCAAGCTCCTTTATTTTATTATCATTATCCACACACAAAAATAGTATTATTATATAATTAAATAATAACATAATTATACTAAATATAATAATATGTTTTTATATTAAGGTTCTTACCTACTATTACACACAATTCTATCTAATGGGTAATGAACTTATCGTTTGTGTGTACGGGGAACTACCACCTCACGAAATGATGTCATTCGTTTTTCCTTTACCAATTCTCATAGTTGGGAATGATGATGGAAAACATATTTAATATGATCTATATGATATTAATTATTTAATTATTCTTCTTGAATCATTATATAAAACATTCCTTCATGCTTTCCATTTGGTGTGAATATAATAACATCGTTTGTGGAAGTGTTGACTACTCTCTCCTCAAAGCGATGTGATTCGTTCACACAATACATGTAAAGTATAAAGTACGGTTTTAATAAACCAATATAACATATATAACATATATATATATTATACTACAATTATAATATAAATATATATATATATATATCATTTTATTTTCATTCTTTTAATACTTTAAAGAAATGAAAGTAGCGTTCATGTGTACGTACGACCTACCGTCTCCATGAATGGTGCATTTAACTTCATATATCCAAATATTATGGATTATTATAAATACATATATAATGGATATATATGATAATTAAATCTTGGATTAAATTCTAGAGATTTTTAAATCATGATCAGCATAATAAGACCAAAAATAACAAGTCAAAACGTACTCGAAAAACTAGACAATCAACACCTGAAATAGTTAAAATAATAAAATATTATTAACAAACGAGTAATAATATTTTATAAAAAGATAGTATATGATATTATAAATATTTATATGTTTATTTTATATGTTATTAATATGTTTAAAACCATTAAACATGATGTTAAAGTACGTTCACCCAAAAAGAAACACAAGATAAGGGATTTTCATCTCACTTTTTTCATCTATGAGATAAATGTCATATTCACCACTCCCTTCTATAGTGAGGTGTATATACTGACCATTTTGATATTTTATATCATTAATATTCATTTTATTTTGATTTTCAATTTGAATTATTTCTTATAAGGGAAATTTTAATAATCATTACCTAGTGAAAACGAATTTCATAACCCAATTTCTTTTCATTGGATTATATTTCTTCCTCGTTGTCATTAAAATTATATGATTATGTGTGTGAGAAATATTTACTATATATTATTGTATTTATAATTTTTTATATGGATCTAAATTTGACACACATATTCTATTTATTTATTTATTCTAACAACAACATTATGGTCTTTTCAAGGGTTTACCTCACAATCTCATTTTGTTTGGGATTTTTTATACTTGAATTTCCATCAAAAGAAATTATTGGATAACTGTTTGATAAACCCATTCATTCTATTATCCTCTGGTTATTTAGGACTTTTTCAAGTGATAGTATCATTTTTCTATTCTTTGGTACTCAAAATGTTTTACAAAAAAAATTTAAGAAAAAATGACTTCATTTCTCTCTTTAGTTGGAGAACTTGTTTTCTTCTAAAAACACTATTTTCTAAAAAAATAAAAAATATTTTTTATCCTTTCCAAAATTATTTATTAAATTTATTTTAACCCTTTTTTTATTTAACAAAAATATTCAATGAAATGTTATTATTTCTTTCTTAATAAGTCACTTTTATAACCTTTTTACCTTGTAAAAGTAATCTTCTTTTTACCTTGAATGATATGTACGAATTCACCCAAAATCATTTCATTAATGCTTCCTTTGTATGTTTAAATGGTTAATTTTAAAAAAAAAAAAAAAAAGTTATTTTCAAAGAAAATTATTTTACAAATGTTTTTCAATATGAAACAGATATTTTCCTCAATAATTTTTTCAAAATAACTTTTTATAGTTTTTTTCATCAATGAAAAAACCCATTTATTTTTTCTCCACTTGGGATGTATTTTATTGATACCATACATATTCTTCCTCTGGATGGTTTATGATTTCTTTGACCAATGATTTTATTGAAATTCACTACATTGATTCCTTTTTTAGTCCCCTTGAAATATTCAAATGGTCATTGAACATTAAATTCCCCTAATTATCCATATCATTTATCTTGGAAATGTTTATTGCCTAAACTATATAAAATTTTTACATACAGTGTTTACATTGACAATTATTGGATTTCATGGGGAAATATTAATAAATATATTTCCATTATTCAATAAGGATATTTGATAAGGTATATATTTTATTAATTAAATTGATTATTTCAATATATGAGGAATGCTTGGGACATGCACTCTATGGGTTGGGGACTAGTTAACGCAAGGACTATGGGTTGGGAACTCATTAAAGTAAGCCCCTAGATTCATCAGTAGTATGATGAGATGAAATTATTTGGCGACAAAACCTTTGTGTTTTTTTCATGCAGAATAGATGAGTTTCTACCCATAGACTTAAACCATATTGTGAACGGACTTGACGGTAGTTGTTTATATGCCAGATACATGATGTCTAATAATTAAGAATTACCTTCATTATTATCCATGAGACTTTCACTATGAAAAAAATATATGGATGCATTTTATTGTAATTTTATTGATTAAAATGCATGTGTTTTAGTTTCTTACATTTCTATATTTAATATGATGTGTCTAATTATTTTAAATATCATGTGTTTTCAGTTATTTATCTTGACATATTTATTATTCTCATTAATTAATTATTGATTCTTCTGTACTTAACCTTATAGAGAATTTAAGCTCACTATTATTATGTTTCCTTTCCCTATGATTCCTTGAAGTGTGTTATGAAATATATTCAAGGATAATCTATATCGAATATGGTTATACTCAAAAGAAAAAAAAATATGTTATAATTAGTGTGTTCATTTGTAATACAAGACTAATGTATGTATCTAGTTTACCAAGACTACTAAACTCTATGTTCCTTCAGGATTTTATTCCTTGTAATCATGATAATGAAATGGTAGTAGAAACAAACTTTGGGTTATCTAGGTTCAATTCTCTATCTTTGGTATCATATTAATTTTAGTAGAAACCTTGGAAATTAGATTTAGGAAACATATATTAAATAACATAACCCTAAGGTAGACTTTGAGGATAAGTATAAAATAACATCCTAAAATTTTATTAAGGTAGATATTTTTTGGGTCTTCCAAGAAATGCATCCCTGTTTGGATACTAAAAGTATACATGGTTTTGGAACATATGTACCTAGGAGTAATAACTCTGAAAAGGTGCATCTGGCTTGACTCGATCATAACCCGGTACACAACAACAAGACATAATACTCATTTGGTTTGACACTCCTCATGGACTTGCTTAAGATAATTCAAATTTTCTTTACAAAAATTTATTAAGTATTTTAATAGATAATGATAATGAATGACCTAGGTTAATCATATGGTGTATTAGATTGAAAATAATGTGTCAGGATTTAGACATCCAAACAATTATTATCGAGTTTTTCTAATATGATAATTGATGATCACACTATGGTTTTTGGTTTTAGGAAAATCCATCTTCTAAAGGTTAATCCTTATGTTGGATCGGATTATACCAAATATACACAAGAGGGGGGTGAATTGTGTCTTTCAAAAATTCTTTTCAAGATCATGTTCTGCCCTTTAACTTTAATCAAATCAATTAATGCAATGGAAATTTAAATAGCAGAGACACACGACGTATAGTAGTTCGGGGAACAGAAGGACCCTAGTCCACTCCACCAATTCTCTAATCCACGAACTTGGTGATTTTCACTATCCGGTCCTCTTGTCAATAGACCATTCCACAACTGAGTATAGGAAGTTGACACCTTTACAATCTAAGGCAATAAAAAAAGCATTCTGGTTCACTCACAAAACCTATACAGCTTCGTACGAGAATTCGATCACTCAAGAATAGAAAAGAAAGGTATTTTTACTTTGAAAATACTTTCTAGTTGTTCTTCACAATTGCAACATAATGCAATTGACAGTAGATGGATCGTAGCCTTCAGAAATAATGATCTTCAAAAGAGAGTCATTTTGAGGTGATCATATTGCAGTAGATATAAAAAATATAATTCACAACTTCAGAAGTAGCAGATTCACAGTAGATTTCGATGTAGAATGAGTGAATCTTCTATCGTGACTCTTCTTCTCCAATAAACAGAGATTTGTCGCTCTTTTGAATCAGTAGTTCTGTGTTTTCGATAGTCTCTATTTTCCTTATTTTTATGAATGTTCGATGTTGCTGTTCAAAAAAACTCATATAAATTCTCTATGTAAATATCACATCTATATAATAACAATGAGTACTTCTCCTGAAAATTTAGATCCAAAAAAGTCACCTTCTGACTCGCAATAATCAAAAATTAAAAATAACAGAGCAGTTATAACTTCCCTGAAGATTTGGCATAAAAAGCTCATTTTAAATTGATCTTTTAAATCATTGATAAAGCAGCTTTGAATCAGTCAAAGATGCACTTTAAAATCATCTTTAAATCCAGCTTGAAATTAGCCTAATAATCCTCTTGGATACCATTGCATAATAATATTATCCTTAATTCTCCGATGTCAAATGTAAGGTTGAACTGTATAGAAAGCATCTTTCAAACGTAAGGTTGAACACAAACGTAGGGTTGATGCCGCATCCTTCAAACGTATGGTTGATTACAAACTTAGGGTTGATTGAACCATAATTTTCTTTTCAATAATCAAATATATGATAAAAGATCTATACTTTTATAAGCTTACAAACGTAAGGTACATGATCCATACTTTTGATGAAACGTAAGATTGTTTACAAAAGTAAAGTTGATGAACCATACTTTTGAGAAACAAACGTAACATTTAAAACTTATGTACAGTTCTTCTTCGATGCTTTTTCAATAACCCAAACGTAGGGTTCCTTCCTAACGTAGGGTTCCTCTTCCATATTTTTTCGATAACGTATGGTTGATTAACCATACTTTTTTGATATCTCATAAAGTATACATTGTATTTCATCCTTACGCTATGTTTCTCTACGTAGGGTATGAAGAGTGTTTCCATAATATGCTTAAGTAATACCCGAATATGTAGAGCATGAACAGTGTTCACAGAACATGCTAATGCGAATACTTTAGCAATTAAATCTCATTGTTCAAGAACTAAAATATTTATTCTAAAAATAAAAAAATAAATAATAAATTCCTGAAATATAATTGAAAAATAAAATCATTAGAAAACAATTAAGGGTATTTTTGAGCATCAAAATCATCATAGAGATAGAGTATTTTTCTCAACAATCTTCCCCTTTTTAATAAAAATATTATTTATCGTTGAAAAATAAAATCTTCTCAACAATCCCCCCCTTTTTTATGATCACAAAACCCATAAAATAACCAATGAAATTAACTTACAAAATTATTTACATATAGTTTTGAACTACTGTCTTGATTTCTGTCAAATTCTCTCTTAGCCTTTTCATCATTCCATCTGCCAGTTTGATAATAAGATCTTGATTCTCCTGAGTCATATGAATATCTTCTATCAAGTTTACTCTGAAAAACTCATGAAGTCTCTCTTCTTTCTCCATAAACAGAGTTAACTTCTCTGTGAAATGAGTCAGCACAGTTCTAATACTTGGTTCACTTGAGGTCAACTGATCAACCAAAAACTTCTGATTATCTAACAAAACTGATAGTGGAGCACTATTTCATTATAAATCATGAAATATGTCATTCATATTGCTCATTGCTGTTGTGATAGCCTGAAATCTTCTGATTAAATCAGGTCAAATACCTGATCCACTAGCTTCACCAGTTCTGATAGATGCAAATTGTGTCTCAATGTAGGTTTTGAATTCTAACATATCTGACTTTATCACCATTTTTAATTTCAACTTGTGTACCTCTGTCAACATCTCTTGCTTAAAATTTTCAACTTCCTATTGGGAAACTGTACTTTCTTTAAGTCTTTGAAATTTCAACTGTTCTTTCTCTAAGGATTTCCTCATAGAATCATTTTCATATTCCAAATTAGACAACTTTATGTACAGTGCTTATACTTCCTTATTCACTAAATCAGAGGCACCCTGTACTTGATTCTCATTTCCAGCTTCAATTTGATGTAGCAGTACTAATGGAAAATAGTCTACATCAGATTTTTATTTTTCTTTCTTCTGAGCTGGCTGGTCCACAGAATTTTCCTCAGAGTCTTTTCCAGACTCTTACACAGAAAAATCCTCATGAATTACCTCTATTTAAACTTCAAAAACATTCTCATCGCAAACATTAGTAATCAGTTCTTCCATTGTATTTTCTAAAATAATATCTTCTTGATTTTCCAAAGGACTAGCAACTTCCTCACCAGGCTCTGCCTCCTTTTCCTTTTCAATTGTAATGTCAGCTTTAGTTACAATTTGAGGTTCAATTTCAGTTTGTGCTTGAGGATTCACTGTAATTTGAGCAGTATCCTCTTCTTGTGGCTTCTTAACAGCTTCTTCTCTGACAAAACTCTAAGAGAGTAAATCTCTTGTTGTCAAAATAGGTGAACCAAGTTCCTCATTAGCAGTTCTTTCTATGAATCTAAAGTCCCTCCTGACTTCCTTCTTCTTTGGTTTCTTCAGTTTCAAATTTTATTCTTCTTACAGTAGTGATCACTCTCAATTCATCTTGTCCCTCCTTGTATTTTTCATACTGAGCTTGAGTACTCTCTTCTTCTTCCTCAACCCCTACTGGAAAAAGTTTTCCTTTAAATGTGCTCCAGAAGTAACCAATCTTTCTCAGGGTCCCAACACCAAAAGTGTTACTATGATGACATCTAACTCTAGCTTCCACCATCCTTACCATATCCTTTTTTAACAGAATTTTTGAAATGAATCTACCAAATGGATAAAAATTCATGCGGGCTTCTGATTGACAACAATAATGAAGATACCTTACCATGTACCTAGGAAAATTAATTCTTATATCACTCATTAATAGAAACATTATATACATATCTGGATACAAGATTTTCTCCAACTCAGACATCCTCCCTATTTTCACAAATTTCACTAGGATTTTCTGATCTGCCTCCAGGTCCTTTCTCAACATCTTCCTTATATGAGTAGAACCAAAAATAAAAGACATGATATATTCATAATAAATTGTACAGACTTAAATAAATATCATAGTTTTATCTCATACAAAAACTCAGACTTCTCACTATTGAAGGTCTGCTCTAGATTTTGAAAAGAGAGAGCTTATTTCAGCAGAATATTCGTCTGAAATAGCCATTTCAGGTCTATGAACTTTCCTTGCAAAATTTTTCTTCCTTCAGAGTGTTGTTTCTTTGTTGTACTGGTTTCAGCTTCATCGGTTCTCTTGGTCTTGTCCATTTCTATCGAAAAAAAATCTATGAAGGTTCGAAAGAGGATTAGGGTTTTGAAGGTTCAGGTTCGAATAGATAAAGAGTGGTAAAGCGCCGCGAGTTTGAAGGGTTTTTTGGTAGAAAATGAAATGATTTAGAATTCGAAAGGTTTCTAACAGCCTTGATTCCCGTTTCATCAATAATTATTACATAGATTTTAAAAATTAATAAAATTGATCACACAAAAAACTAGTTTTGTTTGAAAAAAAAATAACTAATTTATTTTAAACAGTATTAAAATAAAGAAACAACATAATAAAATAAAACTTTATTTAAAATTAAATAAATATATCTCCCCCTTAATAAAATAAAACCTTGCAGTGGGAAGTGGTTTAGTAAAAAAATCTGCTAATTGAATTTCAGTACTTACAAACTCCAAAGATATATCCTTTTTAAGAACATGATCTCTTAGAAAATGATGTATCATATCAATATGGTTAGTCCTAGAATGATTAATAGGATTTTTTGAAATATTTATAGCACTAGTATTATCACATAAAATAGGAATACTATTAAAATTTAGTCCAAAATCCATAAGAGTGTTTTTCATCCACAAAACTTGTGCACAGCAACTGCCAGCATATATATATTCGGCCTCTGCTGTTGATAGGGCAACTGAGTGTTGTTTATTACTTGACCATGACACTAATAATTTTCCTAAAAAGTGACAAGTACCCAAATTGTTTTTCCTATATAATCTAAAACTCCCAAAGTCTGCATCTGAATATGAAATTAAATTAAAATTAGACGTTTTAGGATAAATAAGATATTGAAAAATAGTTCCTTTTAAATATCTAAAAATTCTTTTAACATCACTTAAATGAGATTCTTTAGGATTTGATTGAAATCTTTCACAAAGACATACTGAATACATTATATCTAGCCTACTAGCAGTAATATATAATAAACTCCCAATCATACCTCTATATAACTTGTTGTTATCTGATTTTCCAGTTTCATCCAAATAAAGTTTTATATTAGTACACATAGGAGTTGTATACATCTTGATTTTTTCAAGTCCAAATTTCTTTAGTAAATCAGTAATGTATTTCCTTTGATTTAAAACATTTCCAAAATCTTTTTGATAAATTTTAAGTCCTAAAAAGAAATTTAATTCCCTCATCATACTCATTTCAAATTATTTTTGCATTATATTTGAAAACTCATGGAAAATTGATTTATTAATTGATCCAAAAATTACATCATCAATATAAATTTGAACCAATAAAATATTAGAATTTACAGTTTTCTTAAATAGTATTGGATATGTCATTCCAACAGTAAAATCATTTTTCAAAAGAAAAGAGATTAATCTTTCATACCAAACTCTATGTGCTTGTTTAAGTCTATAAAGAGCTTTAGTAAGTTTAAAAACAGAATCTGGTTTTTGAGAATTTTCAAAACCAGGAGGTTGCTCAACATAAACTTTCTCCATCAAATAACCATTTAAAAAGGCAGACTTAACATCCATCTAAAATAATTTAAAATTCAAATGAGATTCATATGCTAAGAGGATTCTAATGGCTTCTAATCTAGCTACATGTGCAAAAGTCACATCATAATATATACATTCTTCTTGATTATATCCTTTAGCTACTAGTATCGCTTTATTTCTAGTTATTATTCCTTGATCATATTGTTTATTTCTAAAAATCCATTTAGTTCCAATAATTGGATAATTCTGTGGTATTTCAACTAATTTTCAGACTTCATTTATTTTGAACTGGTTTAGTTCTTCTTGAATTGCTATCATCCAACTTTCATCATCTAAAGCTTCTTCTATAGACTTTGGTTCTAATTGGGAAAGAAAGGCGGAAAACTCAACAAGATTTACTATGTTCCTTATAGTTTTTATTCCTGTTTCTAAGTCTCCTATTACAGTTTCTAAAGGGTGATTCTTTAGGGTCCTTGACTATATAGGTAGTACACTTATAGGTTCTTCAGTGTCAAGTTCTTATGGACTGGACTGAATTTCATTTATATCTTTTTTAAAATCATCTTTCAGGTTCTCAAGTCTCATGTTATCATTAGAATCAAGCTCATCTATTTGATATGTCCTTTTCTCAAAGGGATTATATTTATAAAATTTCACATGAACTGATTCTTCAACAATCCTTGACTTTTTATTAAAAATTATATAAGCTTTGGAATTAGTAGAATATCCTAAGAAAATGCCTTCATCATATTTTGGATCAAACTTACCAAGATTTTCTTTGGTGTTTAAGGTGTAAACCTTACATCCAAAAACTTTAAAGTAATTTACTTTAGGTTTTCTATTATTCCAGAGTTCATAGGGTGTCTTTTTTAAAATTGGTCTAATTAAAACTATATTCATTATATAGCAGGTTGTTCTTATAGCTTCTTCCCAAAAATAGGTAGGAAGATTGTATTCATTTAGCATAGTCATATCCATTTCCTGAATAGTCATGTTTCTTCTTTCAAAAATTCCATTTTATTGAGGTGTTCTTGGTGTAGATAAGGTGTGTTTAATACCCATATTTGAGCAAAAGGAATTGAATTCCAGATTCTCAAATTCTCTACCATGATCACTTCTTAATGAAATTATTTTAAAACCTTTTTTATTTTGAACAGCTTTGCAAAAACATTCAAATAATTTAAAAGCTTCATTTTTAAATTTTAAAAAGAAAATCCATGTAAATCTAGAATAGTCATCAACCAAAACATATAAATATAATTTACCAACCAAGATTTCTACTCTTGAAGGTCTAAAAAAATCCATATGGATAAGTTCTAGAGGTTTAGATGTAGCAATTTTGTTAACAGATTTGAAGGATGATTTGTGCTACTTTCCAAGTTGACAAGCATCACAAAATAACTTTCAAACTTGAGACTAGGAAAATCGGAAACTAATTATTTCTTAGATAATTTATGTAAATCTTATATATTGAAATGTAGAAGTCTTCTATGATATATCCAAGATTCATTTATCTTAGCAGTTAAGTAGTTTACTTGTTGTTTACACAAGGAATTTAAATCCAGGGTATACACATTGTCAGTTCTAGGTGCTCTAAATTTAAGCAGTTTATTTTTGAAATAAAACAACAATTGTTAGAAAAATCAACACCATAACCATAATCACATAGTTAAGAGATACTTATCAGATTGTGTTTTAATCCTTTTACATAAAGTACTTTATTGATTGAGATAGATTCTGGATCTCCAACTATTCCAATGCCAATGATCTTCCCTTTGTCATTGTCACCAAAAGTGACAAGTCCACCATCTTTTTGAGTGAGTGTAAAGAAATTCGATGAGCATCCACTTATATTCCCTGATCAACCACTGTCCATATACCATATGGTATTTTTGATTCTATGACCTGCATCCTGTGAAGGCATTTAAACAATTTTATTTGGTACCCATATTCTATTGGGTCCAGTTGTGTTAGCCAGCAAAGATTTGGGAATCCAGACTTGCTCTATTTTTATAAAATCAATAGAATAAAATAAATTATTTGAAACAAAAGCTTATTAATACCACTTATTTGAGGTTGTCTTAAGAAACAGTTTTTAGAAATATGTCCCCTTGTTCCACAGTAATTAAAATTTAATCTTTTTGAACTTGGAAAAAAATAATTCTTTTACAGCTTAGGTTTTTCACCTTTACTTCCAATTCCAAATCTTTTTTTCTTAATAATAGTTTTTCCAAGAATTTCATTCAAGATGTTTTCTCATTTGGTAAAAATAAGGGCTGCACTTTTATAGGTTTATACTTCTGTTCGCAGTGTTTTTATTTTAGCTTCATGGTCTGTATAGTCAATGTTAATTGAATTATACTTATCAGTTAACTCCTTAAATTGATTTAGTATTGTATCTATTTCATCTGAATCATCCTTGTGAATGTTCATTAATGACTTATGTTTCTTAAAAATAGTGTCATATTTTTCTTCAAGCATATTGCAGTAAGCTTCAAGATTTTCATTAAAATAGCTTATTTCAGAACTAGAGTCAAAGTCAGAAGATTAATATGTTTGTAACTCATCTGTTTCTGGAATAAAGTACATGTTGGCTTTCAAATTTACTTCTTCCTTCTTTGAGTCTGATTCTGAAGAGCTGCTGGAGTATTCAGACACACTCCATGTAGTTTTCATTGATTTATTGTCTTTTTGCTCATAATCATTCCTTTTGAAGAACTTCTTCTTCTTGTCTTCTTTTAACTGTGGACAGTCAGGTCTGATATGACCCATCTTCTTGCACTCATAACATCTTACTTCTTTTTCATACTTTTTGAAAGTTTTTATGAAAACTTTATTCTTTATGTAGAATACACTAAACTTTCTGGCTAGCTGATCCAGTTCTATATCAGAATTTGATGAATTAGAACTTTCTAATTTCACCTTTACAACTTTTTTCTTTAGCTTTTTGATTTCCCCTTGAGATGAAACTTTTAAGGCAGTGTCTTCTCTCTTTATCATAACCTTATGCTCATTTGATTCATCTTACATCTCGACTTCATACATCATAAGTGTTCCAATCAACTCTCTCATATTTAATCCTTTGATAGGTTTTGATTGTCTGATTGTAGTAGAGATTCTATTCCATTTGGTAGGTAGTACTCTTAGAACTTTTAAAACTTGATCAGCTTGTTTGATTGGGTCTCCCAAAGCTGTTATATTATTGACAATCTCTGTCAATCTTCCATTCATTTGAGTAATGACTTCACCTTCAAACATTCTGAATGTCTCGAATTTAAGCTTAGTAGTAGCATATCTCATTTTCTTGACATTGTCAGTTCTTTCATAAGCAACAATAATATTTTTCCACATATCATATGCTGTTGGGAATTGATATACTCTGTTGAATTCATCAGGTCCTAGACCACATATAATAGCATTTATTTCCTTCGATTTCATATCATATTCTACTTCAGTAGTTGCACTCCATGTCTTAGGTTTGTCAGGTATTTCATAAGGATTCAGAATCTTTGAATATACTTTTTATCCAAGGTTTTTTAGATATGTTATCATTCTTGATTTTCAGCATCCATAATTTTCTCTATTGAAGTACGGTGCTCTGACCATAGAAATTCCCTCTCTTTTATCAGTCATCTTGCTCTGTGTATAATTAATTTTAGCTTGTTAAGGCTTTATCAGAAAGATCAACCTCTGATAACAATTGTTGGATTGGATTATACCAAATATACACAAGAGGGGGTTGAATTGTGTCTTTTACAAATTCTTTGCAATATCATGTTCTGCCCTTTAACTTTAATCAGATGAATTAATGCAGAATAAATTTAAATAGCATAGACACACGATGTATAGTGGTTCGGGGAACATGAGTCCCCTAGTCCACTCCACCAACGCTCTACTCCCCGAGCTTGGTGATTTTCACTATCTGCTCCTCTTGTCAACAGACCATTCCACAACTGAGTACAGGCAGTTGACACCTTTACAATCTAAGGCAATAAAAAAGACTTCTGGTTTACTCACAGAACCTATACAGTTTAGTACGATAAGCTGATCACTCAAGAATAGAAAAGAAATGTATTTGTACTTTGAAAATACTTTCCAGTTGTTCTTCACAATTACAACAGAATGCAATTGACAGTAGATGGATCGTAGACTTTAAAAATAATGATCTACAAATAAGAGTCGTTCTGAGTCAATCTTGTTGCAGTAGATATAAAAAATACAATTCAAAAATTCAGTAGTAGAAGATTCACAGTAGATCTTTGATGTAGAATGAGTGAATCTTTTATCGTGATTCTTCTTCTTTAATAAACATGTCACGACCCCCTCCCACCAAAGATGCCCCTCCTGAGCTGGTAATGGTGAAAGGGAGATAATGAACCCTGAGTCTCGCCTCCAGTAGGCCCCAGGTTGGCGACTAGCACCAAGGGTATGAGCTTTCAGAAATATTTGAGGCATTAACCTTTTATTATTTTAAGATCGGGAAATAGGACAAGTCAACCACCAAAAAGGAAAAGAACAAGTGTATATAAATAAACCCAAACCAATCTAAAATGCATGTTTAAACAATTTTATAACAAGGTACAAGTAAAAGAAAGCTCAAAAGTACAATACCAAAAGAAAACAAGAGTACAGCAACAGCAACAACTCCAACTGTCCGACTAGTAGGGTCCTGCACGGCCCTGGTAGTCCTCCTGGAAACCTGAAAGTAAACGTAGGGTGAGCATACAAGTATACTCAGTAGGGAAACCTAAAGCTCTCGTGCACAAGTGGGGAGACATCCTAAGGTCCCATGAGAACAACAGAAGAAACCTAGCAAGGAATTCTATCCACCCAACCTCACCAGCCACACTCACCAAAAACACAATCACAACAGGTAGTAGTATATAAGAAACAAGAGTATTGGGTACCCTGCACCATTTCCTAGTAGTTAGCTACTCTTCCTAATGGCGAACATCCTGACGCTGCCACACTCTCCCCACCCGCACACACCTGGGCCTCACAACCACGCATCCCGCCCGCACACACCTGGGCCTCACAACCACATATCCCGCCCGCACACACCTGGGCCTCACAGCCACGTATCCCGCCCGCACACACCTGGGCCTCACACCCACGTATCTCGCCCACACACACCTAGGACTCACAAACACGTATCCCGCCCGCACACACCTGGGCCTCACAACCACGTATCCCACCCGCACACACCTGGGCCTCATCCCGAAGATTCTTGGGAAACAGTAGAACCTTCCCGAAGAGTCTTGGGCTAAAACCACCCCAATCGAAACCTACCCGAAGAGTCTTAGGTGTAAGGCCGTCTCAAGCCATCACAGCCTAGGGGAGAAGGAGCAGGAAGGAGCTAGTAACTAAGGGAAAACACCCTCTCCCATGAAATGGGAGTGTTCAGCACTAAGTTCTCAACATGGGTGTGGTGCGATAAAACACAAAAGATACAGATATATATATGTATACCAAACACAGAGTCCAAACTATGGCTTCTAAACAGAGAAACTGAGCACGTACCTCGGCACTGCTACTACGAAGCATGCATACAACAAACAACCCCAACCCCATTTAGGTTTTCACATTTCAGCAGAATTAGTTTATTTAGTTCCTTAACTACTGGGCAACTATCCACAACCAACCACATCGATCATTCCTAAAACGTATCCCTGCCATCCACAAATCAAGTTAGAAAAACACGAGCAACACAACCAAGTCACTCTTATCAACCAACCAACCCATTGATCATTAATCTCATTCCATTACCATGACCCACCATTCATTAATTCTTACACTTTATTTATTATTCACAACCCACTGTTCTTTCACATTAAATCCCATCCCTGCAGCCCCGCTGCCAAACACCATAACCATAATCACACCGAAACCCATACATCAATATCCCTTTAATACCATTTATCACAGCCTCGCTACCCATTACGAACTTAACATTTTCACCAACCCACAACCAATCCAATCGCAGCCCCACTGCTCACCCTATCCACAACAACCCAAAAAACACCCCCATCACATGCCACGTATCCAAGCCAACACCCACATGTTCATTATTCCATTTTGTTCAATCGGGGTGATCACACAAGGGTTCCAGATTTTCATTTAATCAGCCAACTTTACGTGATTAACCAATTTCCATATTTAACAAAGTTTTCATTCACAAAAATGGTCTAGAAAGATAGGTCGACATTTAATTGCGCAATCAAAGGCCCCCAACGACCGTGATTTTTAGTAGGAAGAAGCTCATTCACAACATAATATCACAGGATATAAAGTAACAGCAATCACAAACTTCCCAACCCCGTTCTTTAACTAGTTATTATCTTTATTTAATGGTTAAACTGATTCTCATGAAAACAAGAGGATACCCACCCCGCATGATGCACAATTTAGAAAGACGAAGGTAAGATCCCTACCTCAATAGGTTCTGATCAGAATGCTCCCCCGGATCAACTTTAGAAGACATCCGTCTGCGTCCGTCACTTCTATCGGGTCCCAGAAAAACCTCCTCAGGTGGAAGTCGGAAAGGAAGGGTCAAAGGAGAGACAAAGAATCCAATCTCAGAAGTTCCTCCTCATCGTTACGATCCCATGGCCGCTGACGGATCGTAAATCGGAGCTCGGACGAAGAAGTTATGGAGGAAAGAGCCTTCGAGTCTCTTGGGAGAACTCTGTTCAGAGGAATGGGGAGGAGAGGAGTGAGTTGAAAAGGAGGAGGGGAACCCTCCTTTTATAGGTGAGAAAATAAAAAGTACACGGCATGTACTTTATGGTACACGGCGTGTACTCGGTTATTTTACATGGTCTCCACGCGGCTTTCAACACAGCTCCGCGGCCGTTGACTGGTCAACACACGGTTTGAGGGTAATGCATATGCGGGGAGGGACTACACGGCGTGTAGTTTGGACACACGGCGTGTACTCATTTATTTCACATGGATTCAACACGGAACATGGACGTTGACTGGTCAACACACAGTAACGCGTACGCGGGGAGGGACTACACGATGTGTAGCATTGGATACACGGCGTGTACCCATTTATCTCACGTGGAAAGGACACGTCCTTCAACATGGGGTATACCCGGAAAGGGGGTACATGGCGTGTACTCAAACTACACGGCGTGTAGTTTCAAAATTCTGAAAAGTGTGGGAAAAGTCCATCTTACCCTCCAGAACACTTTGTGGCCTTCTTTTGACAAAGGAATGGGCCGGAGAGGTCCGATCCATTACATCATATAACTCTTAAAACATTCTCGTCCCCGAGAATTCAAAAACCAACCCAGAGGAACCCAACAATATACCTCTTAGGGTTCTCGTTATAACAGGAACCCAACCAACAACCCTAATCATAGGTGTTAGGAATTCCCCCTCCTATGTCGAGATATTATCCACTTTAGGTGTCACTGACTCGCCTTCACGGGTTTAATCGCATCCGCATTAATGCGTCTCGATTAAGGATTGGGCCTTCCCACTTCCATATATTAGGATTTTTCAACTTTCACTACCCCCAACACCACACAACCAACACACTGCCTGAACATGTGGTTTTGGTAAATTCCTTCTCCTATGTCGAGATATTATCCGCTTTAGGCGGCACTGACTCGCCCGCACGGGTTCAATCGCATCCGCATTAATGTGTCTCGATTAAGGGTCAGGTTTTTCCTTTTCCCCACACATCCATACATTTTACACATTACCAAGGAATAAGGAAACAAAAGTTCTCACAACTGACAAGCCAAGCATTCCATATATTGAAGGTACAGAGTACAACATCAACACAAAGCTCAGAAGAACAAGGGAAAACACAAGTCAAAACAACTCCGGGTACTGAGCGTGCATCTGGGTCTCCCGCTCCCAAGTGCTCTCCTCGAGGCCTCCATGCCTCCACAACACACGAACCAACAGAATGGTTCGTCCACTGAGCACCTTCTCTTTACGATCCTCGATTCTGACTGGTCGTTTCTCGAAGGTCGCGTCGTCTCCCATATATACCTATCCCCAATCGATAACGTGAGAGTCTTCATGTAAGTACCGACGAAGCTGGGAGATGTGTAAGATGTCATGAACCTTATCCAACTGAGGTGGCAGGGCCAGCTGATATTCCACCTCGCCAACTCGCCTCAGCACCTCAAAAGGTCCGATGAACCTAGGTGAGATCTTGCTCCCTTTCCCAAACCTCTACTGCCCCCATCGAGGGGAAACCTTCAATAACACATGATCTCCCACCTCTAACTCCAAGGGCCTCCTCCGACGATCAGCATAAGACTTCTGTCGGTCCTGAGCTGCTTTCATCATCTCACATACAAGTTGGACTTTCTCTGTGGTGCTCTGCACTACCTCTGGCCCAAGAGCACCTGTCTCACCAACCTCTGCCTAGAAAATGGGTGAACGACATGGTCTTCCATACAAATCATCAAACGGTGCCATGCCAATAGTAGAGTGAAAGCTATTGTTGTAGGCGAACTCTACTAAAGGCAAGTGTCGTACCCATGATCCTCCGAAATCTAGAACGCATGCTTGCAGCATGTCCTCCAGTGTCTGGATAGTCCGCTCTGTCTGCCCATCGGTCTGGAGGTGGAAAGCAGTGCTAAGGCATAGCTGGGTGCCAAAAGCATGTTGTAACCCCCTCTAGACTCGTGAGTTAAACTGAGTATCCCGATCTGAGATGATAGTCTTTGGGACTCCATGCAACTGCACAACCTCATCTACGTACCTCTGTGTAGGTACTCACAGGGGCTGACTCCTTAATTTCTAAGAAGTGAGCTGATTTCGTTAGTCGATCCACCACTACCCAGATAGCATCATAACCACCCTGAGCTCTAGTTAATCCTGTGACGAAGTCCATTGAGATGTCATCCCACTTCCACTCGGGGACATCTAAAGGATGAAACAAACCACTGGGAACACGGTGTTCATTCTTCACTTGCTGACACACTAGGAATTTAGCCACAAACTCCGCCACTACCCGTTTCACCCCGGGCCACCAAAACTGTTCCCTTGGGACTTGGTACATTTTTGAAACTTCTGGATGTACCGCCAAGGCTGAGCTATGGAACTCACGGAGAACTCCCTCACGCATTGTCTCCGGGACAAACAACCTTCCATGGAAAATCATCCGATGTCGGCTGTCCTTTGACCATACTTCTAGAGCATCCCCCTGATCGACACGATCCCGCATCACTTCCGCCTCTGAGTCCCCCCACTAAAACTCTTCCACCTGCTACAACAAGGAGGACTGCACTGTCATCTGAAACAAACAGCCTCTAACACCTTCTACCCTGGAATCCAAGTGAAAGGCGGCCAACTCTCCCATCTCTTTCTAAGAATCAGTGGATTCTCGAACCACTTTCTTATGCGACTTCCTGCTCAGGGCATCAGCCACATCGTTTCCCTTACCTTCAGTGTAAGAGATCTCAAAGTGATAGTCTTAGAGAAACTCGACCCATCTCCGCTGCCGCAAGTTCAGGTCACGCTGGGAGAAGATATAACGCAGGCTCTTGTGATCTGAGAAGACCACAAAGCACTCCCCAAAGAGGTAATGTCGCCACAACTTCAGTGCGAACACTACTACTGCAAGCTCTAGGTCATGGGTGTCATAGTTACACTCGTCAGGGTGTAACTGTCTAGACCCATAACAGATCACTCCCTTCTTCTGCATCATCATGCACCCCAGACCAAGGCCAGAAGCATCACAAAACACTTTACACAACAACCCTTCCTCTGGAAACCTGAGTACAGGAGCACTGACCAACTTCTCCTTCAGGTAGTCGAAAGCCTTCTGGCATTGCTCGCTCCATAGGAAGACCTGGTTCTTCCTAGTCAAAGCTGTCAATGGAGTAGAAACTCGAGAGAAGTCTGAAACGAACCTCCGATAGTAACCTTCTAACCCCAGGAAACTACGAACTTCTTCCACGCTCTTTGGTGATGCCCAAAAAACAACTGCATCCACCTTCGACGAGTCCACTGACACTCCATATTGAGACACTATGTGCCCAAGGAAGTGTACTTCTTATGGCAAGAACTTACACTTCGACAATTTCCAGTAAAGATGGTGGTGTCGAAGGACTTCTAAGACTGCCCTGAGATGCTCAACGTGGTCCTCCTCTGATCTTGAGTAGATCAAGATGTCATAGATAAAAACAATGACGAACCGGTCCAGAAACTCTTGGAAGACAAAGTTAATAAGTCCCGTGAACACAGCCGGTGCATTTGTAACTCCAAACGGCATCACTACAAACTCGAAGTGCCCATACCTGCACCTGAAATCTGTCTTCGAGATGTCATTTTCCTTTACCCTCAGCTGATGATATCCAGATCGTAGATCAATCTTAGAAAACCAACCTGCTCCCCTCAGTTGATCAAAGAGATCATCTATCCTTGGAAGGGGGTAACGGTTCTTGACCGTTACCTGGTTCAACCTTCGGTAGTCTATGCATAGCCTGAGACCACCATCTGCCTTCTTCACGAACAAAACTGTAGCACCCCATGGCGATATGTTGGGTCGAACAAAACCTTTCTCCATCAGATCATCAATCTGAATCTGAAACTCCCGCAAATCCGAATGTGCCATCCGATAAGGGGCCATCGAAATCGGACGGGCACCAGGCTATAAGTCTATCCCGAACTCAACGTCACGTCGGGGGGGTGGGGGTAGAGTCACAACCTCCTCAGTAAAAACATCTAGGAACTCCCCAATAACCTTCAGGACATCCATCATCTCTGTATCGGTTGGGACCACTGATAACCCGCCTAACAAGTAAAGGATAGGCTTCACATGCCGGCTTCCTACCTGATAGCTCCTCTCGCCAACAAAAGATACGCGCTACCCATCCACGTCGGAGAACATGACTCTTCTCCGAAAGCAGTCGATAACGGCACTAACAGAAAACAACTAGTTGATTCCTAGGATGACATTGTATGGCTTCATCTGTAACAGAAGAAGGTCCCCACTAGATCGATGTGGTCCCAACGTCAGCCCACATCCCTGGAAAACACAAGATACGCTGGTCTGGCCTCCAACTAGTGTACTTAGCACCCGTGGTATGGAAATTATCTCTACGTCTAGTCCCAAAGCATGGGCTAGACCAGGTGCAACAAAGGAGTGTGAAGATCCAGAATCGAACAAAGTAGAAACAAAAGTGTTGAACAAACAAATCATACCTCGCACTACCTCTGGTCCTGTCGGAGATGTCAACTCTGCTACGTGAAACTGTCTACGCCCAGCTCCTCTGCCTCTCTGATGTCGTCCACCTCCCCGACCATGCCCTAGTCGAGGTCCCTGAGGGGAACCCTGAGGTTGGACTCCTCCTGCAAAGTCTGCCCTCGGAGGAGCATGGTCCTGCTGCTGCTGGAAGGGCCCTGCCGGCAACTGGTGCTACTGAGGTGGGAGTTGAACCTGCCCACCTCCATCGTACTAAGCTCAGGTCGGGCACCGACTCTGAATGTTCCTGAAACCTCCATAAGAAAAAAAAACTTCAGTCCTAGGATCGTGAAAAAGGGATGGGGACCCAAATATCTAAACTGGAACTGCTGGGTCCTGCTCCCCACTGGCCTGAACATGGAAGGTCCCATTGCAGGAGACCTGCTGCTGACTGCCTTCCCCTTCGACGAGCCCAGCTGGATCCCCTCTCAGGGTGCACCTCCCAGCGAGTGCATCCTCTCTACAACCTCTGCCTTCTTCTGTACCACCAAGTACGTCGGAAGGGTGAAGGGGGTGACAGCATACTAGAGCGAAGGACAAAGCGCATCCTCCAAACGTCTCACCTGAGACTCCTCATCTGGAAAGAGATCCGGAGCAAAGCGCAGGAGATCCTTGAACTTGATCCCCAGCTCTCGTACTGACATACTCCCCAGCTGAAGGGAGAGTAACTCCTGCCGCTTCTCCTCTTTGATCATGGAAGAAAGGAATTACTCTCAGAATTCCTTCTCAAAGTCAGCCCATGGAACCTATGCCTTTATCCTCTCTCTGAGGTAGAGCATCCACCACTATCATGTCGCACCTCTCAGATGACTGACTTCTAGGGAAACCCAGTACTCCCTCAGAGCACGGATCAAGGTAAAAGCGATCCCTAGCTCCTCAATCCACCCCTCCGTCTCCGTATCCGAAGTACAACCCTCGTACTTCTTGTGGGTCTGCCGCTGAAAATAACGGAGATTCTTCTACCACTGGCTATCTTCCTCCTCTCGATCAATCCTCAACTGATTGACCACCTGAATCTGCTGGGCCTCAGCTGTCTGAGCCACCTGGGGACGACGTCCAGGTGCCATAGTTGTACGGTAAACAGAGATCGCCTAATCCCAAGTAGTAAGGAAAAACTCAAGGTTTTATTTTATCATTTTATTCCAATTTCTTTCCCAGAACACCCAAATCAAGTAAAACACAATCACGATGATGCATGTACCTTCCCTAGGGTCTCTACCCTGCAATCAATGTAGTCTCACTTGGTTGTTCGGTAGGATCAGAGTCCTTGCATCGAATCACGAGGGGCCCTAAAATCCCGTGTCCTAGCCAGTCTTCCCTGGCCTATGTCACCCACCAAGATTAACTAACATTGTTTCCCTATCATCCCATGTAATCCTCACTATGCCTAACTCCAGACTCCATCCTATATCTCAACCATCACCTCTTATACCATTCTGTCATGACCCCCTCCCACCAAAGATGCCCCTCCTAAGTTGGAAATGGTGAAAGGGAGATAATGACCCCTGAGTCCCGCCTCCTATAGGCACCGGGTTGGCGACTAGCACCAAGGGTATGAGTTTTCACAAATATGGGAGGCATTACCCTTTTATTATTTTAAGATCAAGAAATAGGACAAGTCAACCACCAAAAAGGAAAATAACAAGTGTATATAAATAAACCCAAACCAATCCCACATGCATGTTTAAACAATTTTATAACATGGTACAAGTAAAAGAAAGCTCAAAAGTACAATACCAAAAGAAAACAAGAGTACAGCAACAGCAACAACTCCAACTGTCCGACTAGTAGGGTCCTGCACGGCCCTGGTAATCCTCCTGGAAACCTGAAAGTAAACGTAGGGTGAGCATACAAGTATACTTAGTAGGGAAACCTAAAGCTCTCGTGCATAAGTGGGGAGACATCCTAAGGTCCCGTGAGAACAACAGAAGAAACCTAGCAATGAATTCTATCCACCCAACCTCACCAGCCACACTCACAAAAACACAATCACAAGAGGTAGTAGTATATAAGAAACAAGAGTATTGGGTACCCCGCACCATTTCCCAGTAGTTAGCTGCTCTTCCTAACGGCGAACGTCCTGACGCTGCCACACTCTCCTCGCCCGCACACACCTGGGCCTCACAACCACGCATCCCACCCGAACACACCTGGGCCTCACAACCACGTATCCCACCCACACACACCTGGGCCTCACAACCACGTATCCCGCCCGCACACACCTGGGCCTCATCCCGAAGATTCTTGGGAAACAGTAGAACCTGCCCGAAGAGTCTTGGGATAAAACCACCCCAATCGAAACCTACCCGAAGAGTCTTAGGTGTAAGGTGGCCTCAAGCAATCACAGCCTAGGGGAGAAGGAGTAGGAAGGAGCTAGTAACTAAGGGAAAACACCCTCTCCCATGAAATGGGAGTGTTCGGCACTAAGTGCTCAACATGGGTGGGGTGTGATAAAACATAAAAGATACAGATATATATATGTATACCAAACACACAACCCAACCTATGGCTTCTAAACAGAGAAACTGAGCACGTTCCTTGGCACTGCTACTACGAAGCATGCATATAACAAACAACCCCAACCCCATTTAGGTTTTCACGTTTCAGCATAATTAGTTTATTTAGTTTCTTAACTACTAGGAAACTATCCACAACCAACCACATCGACCGTTCGTAAAACATATCCCTGCCATCCACAAATCAAGTTAGAAAAACACAAGCAACACAACCAAGTCCCTCTTATCAACCAACCAACCCATTGATCATTAATCCCGTTCCATTACCATGAACCACCATTCATTAATTCTTCCACTTTATTTATTATTCACAACCCACTGTTTGTTCACATTAAATCCCATCCCTGCAGCCCCGTTGCCAAACACCATAACCATAATCACAAAGAAACCCATACATCAATATCCCTTTAATACCATTTATCGAAGCCCTGCTGCTCACCCTATCCAAAACAACCCACAAAACACCCCCATCACATGCCACATATCCAAGCCAACACCCACATGTTCATTATTCCATTTTGTTCAACCGGGGTGATCACACAAGGGTTCCATATTTTCATTTAATCATCCAACTTTACATGATTAACCAATTTCCATATTTAATAAAGTTTCCATCCACAAAAATGGTCTAGAAATATAGGGAAACATTTAATTGCACAAGAAAAGGCCCCAAATGACCATGATTTTCAGTAGGAAGAAGCTCATTCACAACATAATATCACAGGATATAAAGTAACAGCAATCAAAAACTTCCCAACCCTGCTCTTTAACCATTTATTATATTTATTTAATGGTTCAACTGTTTCTCATGAAAACAAGAGGATACCCACCCATCATGATGCACAATTTAGAAAGACAAAGGTAAGATCCCTACCTCAACAGGTTCTGATCACAACGCTCCCTCAGATCAACTTTAGAAGACATCTGTCTGTGTCTGTCACTTCTTTCGGGTCCTAGAAAAACCTCCTCAGGTGGAAGTCGGAAAGGAAGGATCGAAGGAGAGACAATGGATCCAAGCTCAGAAGTTCCACCTCGTCGTTACGATCCTGTGGCCGCTGATTGATCATAAATCAGAGCTCGGACGAAGAAGTTATAGAAGAAAGAGCCTTCGAGACTCTTGGGAGAACTCTGCTCAGAGGAATGGGGAGGAGAGGAGTGAGTTGAAAAGGAGGAGGGGACCCCTCCTTTTATAGAAGAGAAAAGAAAAAGTACACGGCGTGTACTTTATGGTACATGGTGTGTACTCGGTTATTTTACACGGTCTCCACGCGGCTTCCAACACGGCTCCGCGGCCGTTGAATGGTCAACACACGGTTTGAGGGTAACGCATACGCAGGGAGGGACTACACGGCGTGTAGTTTGGACACACGGCGTGTACTCATTTATTTAACACGGCTCTAACACGGCACATGGCCATTGACTAATCAACACACGGTAACGCGTACGCGGGGAGGGACTACACGGCGTGTAGCATTGGATACATGGCATGTACCCATTTATCTCACATGGCAAGGACACGGCCTTCAACACGGGGTATACCCGGCAAGGGGGTACATGGCGTGTACTCAAACTACATGGCGTGTAGTTTCAAAATTCTGGAAAGTGTGGGAAAAGTCCATCTTACCCTCCAGAACACTTCGTGGCCTTCTTTTGACAAAGGAATGGGCCGGAGAGGTCCGGTCCATTACAAAACAGAGATTTGTCGGTCTTTTCAATCAGCGGTTCTGTGTTTTCGATAGTCTCTGTTTTCCTTCTTTTTATGAATGTTCGATGTTTCTGTTCGGAAAAACTCCTATATATTCTCTGTGTAAATATCACATCTATACAATAACGATGAGCACTTCCCCTACAAATTTAGATCCAAAAAAGTCGCCTTCTGACTCATGATAATCGAAAATTCAAAATAACAGAGCAGTCGTAACTTCCCTAAAGATTCGGCATAAAAATATCCTTTTAAATTGATCCTTTAAATCATTGATAAAATGGATTTGAATCTGTCAATGTCGCGCTTCAAAATAAGATTTAAATCCGGCTAGAAATTAGCCTAATAATCCGCTTGAAGACTGTTGCATAATAATATCATCTTTAATTATCTGACACCAAACGTATGGTTGAACTGTATAGCATGCATATTTCAAACGTAAGGTTGAACACAAACATAGGGTTGATGTCGCATCCTTAAAACATAAGGTTGATTACAAATGTAGGGTTGATGAACCATACTTTTCTTTTCAATAATCAAACGTATGATAAAAGATCCATACTTTTATAAGCTTCCAAACATAAGGTACATGATCCATAATTTTGATGAAATGTAAGATTGTTTACAAAAGTAAGGTTGATGAACCATACTTTTGAGAAACAAATGTAACATTTAAAACTTACATATAGTTCTTCTTCCATACTTTTTCAATAACCCAAATGTAGGGTTCCTTCCTAACGTAGGGTTCCTCTTCCATACTTTTCCGATAACGTATGGTTGATTTACCATACTTTTCTGATATCTCATAAAGTATACATTACATTTTATCCTTACTCTATGTTTCTCTACATAGGGTATGAATAGTGTTTCCAGAACACACTTAACCAATTCCCGAATATGTAGAGCATGAACAGTGTTTCCAGAACACGCTAATGCGAATACTTTAGCAATTAAATCTCATTGTTCAAGAACTTAAATATTTATTCCAGAAATAAAAAAATAAATAATAAATTCCTGAAATATACTTAAAAAATAAAATCATTAAAAAACAATTAAGGGTACTTGTGATCATAAAAATCATCATAGAGATAGAGTATTGTTCTCAACAATCTCCCCCTTTTTAATAAAAATATTATGTATCATTGAAAAACAAAACTTGCTCAACACCTTAGACCATGAAAGTAACTATGTTGAAATAAATGGATGAAGTATTTATGTATTATGGTTGTCTTGAAAACCTTAGTTAAAAGACTATGTATTGAGTAAATTTAAATGATTTCTATCATATTTATTTTTCAAATTATGTTAGTTTGGTTTTCTAAAAGGAAAACATGTATAATGGGTGATGTCCTATCAAATCTAGTAAGGCCACAGGACATGAACCCATAACCGAAGGATGATAAGGGTTTAACACCAACCACCAACCTACAAAATAACCTTGTTAAAATGTCATTGTTTTTATTTTAACAATTTAATAAATAAATATTAATGATAAACTAAGAGTTTTACTTTTAAGTTTATATATTATGGTATTAAACATATTGGATCTAGAAAATAGTCAGGGAAAAATTGAAAGACTTTTCACTCTTTTATGGGCCTTATGATCCGTTAAAATTTTATTTTAGTTCTTTGGTAATCAAAGTTAATTTTTGAATATCTGTTTCATGGAGTAAGGAATTAATTACAATTTGATAGAAGTATAATAAAAATATAGAATTTTTAATAAGAAATTAAAATATATCAAGTAAGAAAATTTCATTACATTATTAGGTAGTAAAATAATTACTCAACATTAGGGAAATGATCAAAAAATATTGTACTAATACCTTATTTTTTGTTCAACTGATGGTCTTCTAAATCATTACATATTTATGGATTTGAGGCCCTTAATTTTTTATTTAATATTCAATTATTAGTGATTGATGAACTCAATCACTCTATATAAATATTTACATTTTTCCTCTATGTATGTATCTCTACTTTTCATTGATGTTATCCTATATAGAGTCATAGTTATATGTTAGCCCATGTGACCATTGTAATTCCCATTCTCTCTTTTCTAGAGGATGTTTTACAAACACTCATCATGATTTGGGATTTCATCATAGTAAATATCAAACAAATCATTTATCAATATCAATTTTAAATTGTGAGAATGCAATTTATTTAAGGTGGGGAGAATATGAAGCCTCAAAATTCTAAAGTAAGAATATTATATTTGATAGCATGTATAACACGCAACACCAAACGCGTAAGGGAATATATTATCCCAAGAATTAATAATATAATTAATATTTTAAATAAATTTAATATATTATATATATTTCCATTTACACGACACTGAGTTAGTGTACATCGCACATAATAACAAGTTTCTTCAATGGCTTGCGTTGCACGCAAGACTGAGTTTTACCAAACAACCATATATTAATAAAACATAATTATTTATTATATTAAGATATAATGTAGAAAATAAATTAAAAGATATGAATAGTATTTAATAACTTATGATAATATATAGTCTATAAAAATATAATATGAATTCATTGATTATAAATTAATTTTAAATCGAAATATAAAACGATTGAATATAAAGGAAATATTTTTATACTCCTAAAGGCATGTTTTCCTCATAAATTAAATTAATTAATATTAATGAATGATATTAATAAAATATATATACTATATTTTCAACAAAATATTGGTGATATTCATCCAATAGTTCTTATTTGTATAAGATAAGAATAAATCTAGTTATATGCTTAAAATTGTATTTTTATAAAAAGAAAATTTTACCACCTTTTAATGGAGATCATATTTTAAATCAATATTTTGGAACATTAATAAATTTATATTTAAAAATAAACTTCATTTTTGAAATTGGAACATAAAAAGTGGCTTATGGTGAATTTTTTGTATTTTTATGAGAAGTGTCATTTTTTTATGAATAATGAAAAATATTGAATTTTAATTCAAAAATACTTTTTTGTATAATTTATTTATAGGGTTGAATTATATTTTAAACTAGTTTTAAAGTCGATATATATCAATTATACAAAAATTAATCCAATTTAGTTCATTTTAATACATTTTTCAATGAAATTGGATATAAACACATCTTAAACTTTTGAATATTTTTAATTTAAAAACCTGCTTTGTTGTCCTATTTGTGGGATTAAATTTAAATTTATTTCTACCACTTCTATTATTTTAATTTGGGAAAATGAATTCTATGTTTTTTAACAGAATAATTTATAATTTCTAATAAGTTCAACTTATTTTTTGACAAAAAAAATATAAGTGAAAGTGATTAAAATTAATTAGAGTGATTAAAAGAAAAATTAGCTTAACAAGGGACTAAACCATAATCTTAAGGGCCAAAATAACCTAGAAACATGCCCAAAATCCATTATAAAGACATATTTCAGCCATATATTCCCATTTATCGAATTTTTTCTATAATTGGATCCATCTTTCATTGGAAAAACATGGGTGGTATTACTTTTTTGAAAATTTATAAGAATATGACTCATCCTCCACTATGAAAAAGAAATCACCCCTCCCACTTATTCACACCTCTAAATCCCTTTGTCTCTACAAAACTTAGGTCAAATAAGCTTAAAATATACCTAACCTCAACCATAAATCCTCACATTGGGCATAAATTCATCCAAGGAAGCCATTTGGTGAAAACCAAAAGAAGTTTCCAAAAGAATAGATAGCATCCTACCTCAAGCACTTTTGTTTTATTTTCATTATGCACCCCCTTAAATATTGTTATTACATGCTTATATAATAACATAATTATAATAAATATACTGTTATTTTTTTACATTAATGTCAAAACATACACTTACACTCACTTACATCAAATGGGTATAACCAACTTACCATTTGTGTGTACGGCGAACTACCTCCTCACGAAATGATGTTGGTCGTTTTTCCATTAACACCTCTCATGGTTGAGAATTATGATCCAAAAATTATTTCTATATGATATATATTATATTTATTATGTTATTATGATTCAGTGATATTTCTATAAAACATAACTTAATTCTTTCTATTTTGTGGGAACATGATAATATCGTTTATAGAAGTGTGGACTACTGCCTTCTCAAAGTGATGTAATTCATTCACACTATACATAAAAAACATAAAGGATGGTTTTAATAGACCTATGTAACATATATGAAATATATATGATAATTTAATTCTAATATACATATAATTCATTTACTCTTCATTCTTTTAATAAGTTAAAGAAATGAAAGTAGTGTTCAGGCATACGTATAGTCTATTTTCTCCTTGAACGGTGAATTTCACTTCCTATATCCAAATATTATGGATTATAATAAATAAATATATACCTTATATATAGGATAATTAAGTTATGGTTTATATTCTGGATATTATTAAATCATGATCGACATAAAAAGAACAAAAGTAACAAGTCAAAATATACTCAAAAAACTAGGCAACTAACACCTGAAATAGTGGAAATAATGAAAGATTATTAACTAAGTGGTAATATAATATTTTAAAAAGATCATATATGATATTATAAATATTATTATGGTAATTTTATAAGTTACTAAAATGTTTAAAACCATTATACATTATGTTAATGGATGTTCAACTGAAAGGAAACATAAGGTAAGGGATTTTCATATCGCATTTTACATATGTGAGATAAATGTAATATTCACCACTCACTTATTTTTTGTAGGATATCTACTACCCATTTTGATATATTATAACATTAATTATTTTAAATTCATGTTATTTTCAGTTTTAATTTGAATTATTTCTTCTAATGGGATTTTAAATAAGCTTTACTAAGTGAAAAAGAATTTCATAACCCAATTTCTTTACATTGGGTTATATTTCATCCTCGCAGTCATTAATATTATAAGATTATGTGTGTAATTAATTTTTACTATATATTTTTTTATTTCCACTTGTTTTATGTGGATATTTACTTGACACACATAATCTATTTATTGAATTATTCTCACATCAACGTTATGCTCTTTTGAAGGATTTACTTAAAAATCTCATTTCATTAAAGATTTTTTATACTTGAATTTAAATCAAAGGAAATTATTTGATAATTGTTCAATAAAACCATTCATTATCTTATTTTATGGTAATTAAATAAATTTTCAAGTAATAGTACCATTCTTCCATTCTTTGGTGCTCAAAAGTTTTTAGAATTTTTTTAAAAAAACAACTTCATTTCTCTCTTTTGTTAGAGAACTTGTTTTCCTATAAAACCCTATTTTCTAAAAAAGTTTTTCAAAAATATTTTTTAACCTTTAAAAATGGTTTATTAAAGAAATTTTTACTCTTTTTTTCTTTTAAAATTTGTTTCAACAGAATCTTCTTATAGATTTCTGAAAAAGAACTTTTCTAAACTTTTTACCTTTCAAAAGGAATGTTATTTTTACCTTGTATGGCATCTATAAATTTACCCATATCCCTTTATTTGAAGATTACTTTACAATTTTAAAAGGTTTATTGTTAAAGAAAATGATTTTAAAGGTTATTTTCATATAAAAAAAATTAAAAATGGAAAGGATATTTTCCTCAAGAATGTTTTTAAAAGATCATTTTATAGTGTTTCTGTTCATTAATAACAAAATTCCTTTATTTTTACTCTACTTAGGATATGTTGTATTGATACCATCTTTATTATTCATCTAAATGGATTATGATTTCCTTAAACAATGATATTATTGAAATCCACTACCTTGATTCATTTGTTAGTACCCTTGAAATATTAAATTTCCTATGATCGTTGAACATTTAATTTCCCCTAATTATCCATAGTATTTATCATGGATATGTTTATTACCTCATATTTACATTCAGTTCTTACTTTGATAGTTATTTGATTATATGGGTACATATTGATAAATCTATATCCATTATTCAATACGAATATTTGATAAGGCGCATTATTCATTAATTAAATTGATTATTTCACTATATGGGTAATAATTTTAACATGAAATATATAGGTTGGGGTATGATTAATGCAATACCTATAGGTTGGTCCCATTTAAAGTAATCCCTGGGATGTATCAGTAGTCTCATGAGACGAAACTAGTTAGCAAAGAACCCTTCGAGTTTGTTTCTTAGAAGAATAGACAAGTTTCTACCAACTGACTTAAACCATATTATGAAAGGTATTTATGGTAGTGGTTTATGTTCTAGATACCTAAAGTCTAATAATTAAGAACTTTATTCATTATAATCCATGATATTTTCACTATGAAAAATATATATAGATGCATTTTATTCTCATTTTATTGATTAAATTTAATGTGTTTTAGTTTCTTACCTTTATATATTGATTATACCTTATCTAGTTATTTTAAATAGAATGTTTTTTTAGTTATTTACCTTGAAATATTGATTATTCTCACTGATTCATTGTTTATTACATTTTACTTACCCTTAATAAGAATTTTTGCTCACCTTTATTATGTTTCCTTTCCCCAAGAATCCTTAAAGTGTGTTAAGAAAGGTATGCAAGGATACACTAGGTGGAATGTGGTTATCCTTGAAAGAAAAAAATTATTTTGTAATTATTGTATTCATTTGTAATATAAGACTCATGTATGTATCCAGTTTACTAAGTCTACTAAACTCTTTGTTCCTTCTAGATTTGATTCATTGTAATCATGTCGATGTAATGGTAGTAGACACTGGCTCTATGCTATCTGGGGTCGGGTTGCTATGGTAGGTATGAATTTGTCATATCTAACTATAATATTTGTCATGAGCCATCCTTCTCAGGCTAAAAGCAGTACATTCGTAAGGTATCCTTGTTATTTGATCACACGGTCATATGGCTTCATGATAGTAGGTTGAGCGAAAGTATGTGTACAAATGATTATTTTTTTCCTAGTCTTCAAAATTACAAATTGAGACTCAATGTAGGATATTTCCAGATAAAAACTCAAAAATTGATATAACAATGAAGGGAAATACAACATTAAATTACTTTATCCTTTATTTCCCTAATACTTATTAATTAAAATAGAAATTCCTAGGTGTATTAATTCATTTCATCATGAAACTTTTAAGAAAAAACTAATTGTTAATTTAGGTTTATTTCAAAATTATAAATTAATATATATTTTTTCAATTCAAAATTAATTAAAATTGAGTCTAAACACAAATTAAAATTCTAACTAAATGTTTCATCATTTAAAATTTCATAGTTTAACTCATTAAAAGATTCAATTTCATGATTAATTACAAAATAGAATAAACTATTAAAATTTTAATTTTAATTTTTTTAGGGATTCAAATTTAAATCCATAAAAATGAATAAATAACTAAAATTCACATTTTCAGTGATTGAACAAATAAATTTATGAATTAAAAAAGTCACAAAATGAACCAATTTACTTGGTATTTACTTTAATTGGTGGGTTATTTTCTATGAAATGAATACATTTTTTTTTAAACTTGGGTCACATCACTCCCACACACTTGTACTATTACACTCATAAGAAATACAGTAAATTTAATTATTCAAAGAGATCAACAAAAAGATTCATTCTTCATAATTTCAAATAGTATTTCTAGAATAAAATAAAATTACATATTCCTCATTTGTTTGAATTATCATTCCATTTCAATGATTTCAATTGACTACATTTTTAAAATTCATCAATGATTTCCATGTCTAAGAGTGAAACAAAAAAGGATTAAGTATGATAAAAATTTTATCAAGAATAAATTTCATTTATACCCCTCCCCTAAATTTCATAATTAATAGTTCCAATTTCCACTTTATTGATACAACGCAATTTAATTTTTTATAATTCAGTTTTCCCCATCTTAATCTAGATTCAATATCCCCCTCACTTAAGTGAATTAATATTTGAATTTTTCCCTGAAATTTATGTGTGAATCACTATGCAAAAGATATTATTCTATGTTCACAAATGGATTTAATTTACACACACACCTGGTGCAAAATGTATCATAGATTCATTATAGGATCTCAAGTGTCCATTTTACTCCATTTTTAAATGACTTATATCAAATTTATTTTATGATTGGTCATTGATGTGTTATTTTTCATAGAGGACAAGTTGCCTCAAATTATGTTAAAAAATCTAGTGACCTCATGTTATAATTTTGATTTCACCAAATTATTTTCACTCAAACTCCTTTTCCTAGATTTAAGAAAAAATTTCCCTAAAAGTAGTGGTAAAATCACTAACAAATAATTTATGTTTTACAATATTAGAGGAAATTAATTCCATGTACTCTATAATGTTATTTAAACTAGGTAAGGAAAAAATTAAGTTCAATATTTTATTATCCTAAAAACACACTAAAAACTATAAATATAAAAACATTACAAAATTATATACAAATTCCAAAAAAATATATTTTTTAATATATCTAATTATATATAATAAATTAACAACATAAAATGGTATTTACATCATAAAATAATTTTTCCCTCTCCCCAAGACATATTTTAAACACATTTTCATTAAATTTACCAAATGTATATTTTCTACGTGAAACAAATTTAGAGGATATGTACAAACAAGTATAAAGGAAAGAGACAACCTAGGTTTTATTAATTAAATGTAATTATGGAGTAGTTTCAAATACCCCATTATATATTTCCAAAAATACTCATGAAATTAATTTAATTTTTGGTTTTTCACTTTTAAGGGGTTATATGATTTGGATCCCTTGATTTCAAATTCACATAATGGAAAAGTGTTAGTCACTATATAAGATCCATTTCAATTGGAATGAAGTTTGTTTATTATGAGTTTCATACTTGAGGATATTATTAAAACCTTATCTATAATTTTAAAGTCTCTTCTCTAGATATGATTACCATGTACATACATGTATTTCTCCTTATAATGTAGTGAATTCTCGTATGCTTCTATTTTTATCTCTTCAAGCTCCATCATCAGTAGCTTCCTTTATTCTCCTAGTTTCCCAAGCTCTAGGTTAACTCTCTTAACAGCCTAGTAGGGTTTTTTTTGGAACTCAAAAATTAGGATACAATGTTTTCAAAAAAACAATTCTATTATATTAAATTCTAAATGAGTTTTTTAGGTAGTCATATATGTCTACGGTGCATCTGCTTGGTTCGTACTCAAGTATTCATGATTAGGTTACACTATCTTCTCCAGAATCCCTATTTTATATCTACTGTATTTCTCAACCATCTCATTGGTGTATGGGTGATAAGAATTAGATGTTTTTTAGTTCACAACATACATTTTCATCAAGGGTAACATGTTTATTTTACAAAAGAGTGTGCCTTGGTCACTTATTATTGTTAAGGAATTCCAAGCCTAAAAAATGTTTGATTTTAGAAACTCAATAATTGTTTTTAGAAAAATTAATTCATGTGGATTTTTCTTCAGTCCACTTAGAAACAAAATCAATTACTAAAAAATGTATAAAAAACCCAAATATGGTTGGAAATTGGCCCATGATATCCAATCACCATACATCAAATATTTCATAGAAAATCTATGTTTTTTGGGTAATCTCATGTCTTGTGGAAATTCCACTAATAAAATGATAGTTTTTACACTTTTTTGAAAAAACATGTGAGTCTTTGAAAATTGAGGTCCAAAATAAACCATCTTCTAAAACCTTCTTATAAATGTTTTGAGTACCAAAATGGCCTCTATATGTAAGTGTGTGGAAAAATTTAAGGGAATATTTAATTTCCTTTATGAGGATGCATATCCTAATTACATGATCACTACAAGTATTCCATAAATATAGATATACCATAACATAAAATTTTGATTAACATTTTAATTTAGATTCCTTATGTTTAGAAAAGATATAGGGTATGTTTTAGGTGACTAGAAATCCACTATTTCAGTATGCCTAAGAACATGATTGGATTCAAAAATCTAATCGCTGGGAAAAAGGTCACCTTGGTTTTTTTAGGTGGTAGTTCAACCTCAGGGTTGTAGGGTGGTCAAATCATGTGGTCTATAACCAAGATATCACAACTATTCTTATACGTGATCATTATGTTGGTGTATTATAGTAGAAATATCCATCACACTAGCCTTAACTTTTCATTTTATTTCTTGATCAAATACCTGGGTGCTACACAATGAGATAAAAATATAACTTTACTTCCTAACAAAAAATCAATTTTTTTTCAAAGGAAAAAAATAGATAAACACCCATTCTCTGTTGTGGTATAATTGATCTAATATCTTTTTAGATTCTATGAATTATAATCTATCAGTAGTGGGTATCTATAAATATTAAGGGAAAGTACAGATCATGAAAATATATTTAAAGTGGAATTCTATATCTCAAAGGGATGATCTTTATTTCATGGTTAGATTATGGGGTTATGGTCAAGATTTTCTTCACTATATAAAAATCTGTCCTACTAGAATAATCAAAAACAAACATAGTTTCATTCTTGAGAAGTTAATTATATGGAATATCAATTTTTATAAAGTTGATAATAAACATTTTTTAAAATATAACATGGAATAAAAATGATTTAATGTGTCATACAATGGTAGGGTAAGGAAATGTAGAAATAACATCAATTTGGGCTCTATCAACCTCAATCCATTATTTAGAAATTATGTGGAAAAAATTCATTTTTCTACCATGAAATAATACTTTTAAAATTTTAAAACTAAATTATTATGAATAAAAAATTCTAAAACATACTATGTTCTCTCTATAAAACATTGAAAAAAAGTTCCATAGACTGTAAAATCATTAAAAAATACATCAAATAAGCTCTCAATTAGGTTTGAGAAGATACTTACCATGCAATTTTAAAAGGAACCAAGAGTATTGCAAAGACCAAAATGAATCCTTAGGAAAGAAAAAATACTGAAGGGTTATGTAAATGTTGAATTATTTTTTTCCACCAGGTAAACTGGTATATAAAAGTACCCATAAAACCAATTATAGAAAAAATAATTACCTTTTCCATCTAGCCTCACTAAAATTTGGTCTACCAAGGGAATGAGAAAGTGGTATTTACCAGAAAAATGGATTAATTTCCAAAAATCAATGAATACTATCCAACTATTTAAAATTCTTGTAGGCACCAATTCATTGTTATCATTTTATGAAATTTTATATCTAGTTTTCTTTGGAATGATTTGAATAGGACTCACACATTGGGAGCCCAAGATGGGGTAATGTATTCCTTCTCTTCATAGTCTTTAAAATTCCTTTATCATTGTCTCCAAAAGGGTTAGGTTGTTCCTTTCACTATAGGAAAACCAACAGATTGTGGTGGTTTTAACAACCTATAACAGGTTTCATGGTGGTTTTGAAAAAACTTCATAAAATAGCATGTCATTGAATATTAAACTATAATTTTATTTATTTCACTATGATATATTTTTTTATTGATAAAATTTTTATTTTTTAGAAGTTTTAATTTAATTTTCAATAGCTTTCCTTGATACAAAATTTAGCAATGTTTTTTCTAATTAGAAGTGTATTTTATGATGAAAAATGTGTGGTTGTAGTATAAATTGATGTTAAATATAGAAATTTACTATATTTTTTGGTGGTTTTCACCATCTATATTTTATTTTAGGTTGTTAAAACCACTGGTAGTAATATATTTTTAGAAATATTTGAATTCATGGCCACCTAATCCACAAAAAACTAGTATATAAGAAATATATTCAAAAAATAGGAAACTAATATAGTGTAATAAAAACAATAACTTAAATACATAAAAAACATTACATTACATATTATACAACATTTGATTACATTACAATGTACAAAATTTCATGTTTCACAAGATTTCATCTTTCACGTAATGTCAACACAAACATGGGTCATGGATACTTTACTGAAATGCATACCCCTCACCCTCTATTGTTCTGTCATGATATTACCCATCACCTTCTTCCCCACATACCATCTCTATTTCCTGGATTTTAATTAGTTAAATACACATAAAATATGAGAATATTCAATTAATAATAATTGAAGTATAATTTAAATGATATATGATTTGATCTAAATTCAGTTTATGTAGTGGTACAATAATGAATAATTGGTATCCATGCACATGACTAGAAAAATTAATGAGCTACTGTATAATGAAGGAGAATCATTAGTAAATTTAAACCATCAAAAGGGTAAACATATGTCTCTTGAATCAGTTTATCTCATACTCAAGAATATTTTTCCATATTTAATGATTAAAAAATAACCACTAAAATGACAAATATAGGTATAAATTTTGAAAATTTACATCTCTTTCACCTATTATGAGCGTTTCTATTTATTTAAGAATTATTTCAATAATATTTTGAAACATAATATCCAGAACACTCTCCAATGTTTAAAATCAATCATTACATGAATTTATAAGTGATTTCTAGTCTTAAATGGTATTCTTCAATGTATCAATTTTCTTTTATGCACCAAAATCACTAAAACCTATAATCCCACCCTCTAATTACATTGGTGATGAAGATATGCATAACCTATCAAGAACCCTCAATGAATATGGCCCACAACCCATCCCAATGACATTACTAAAATGCTCTTATCTATTAACTTGAGCCATAGATCCTCTGAGGATATTGAAATTGAGAAGGCATGGTTAGATCCCATGATTATTTGAGTTTACATTGTAAATTCAATAATATTATGTTATTAAATAATTTAGTAACACAAACTAATAATTAAAATTGTTAATCTATTTTATTTATATAGGGTTTTTAAAATTACTTCTATATTTTCTGTGAACAAAAAACCACAATTCTTTCCTACCAACAGAATGACCTACCTCCTTCATTTGTTTCAAAAAACTACATGCATAATATTTTGAAAAACAATAATTGATGTGTTATAGGTATGTATTGAAATATATTGAATGGAACATTTTCATGTAATTTCCTCATGAAACTAATCTATCTAGAAGTGTGGGGAATCAATTTCATCTCTTGGTTGATAGAATTTGTCATACAAATCAGCCGAATAAATTAAATATCAATAAAACATGGAATGTTATTAAAACATTTTTATTAATATATTAGTAGTTAATAAAATACCAGATGATATTTGGTATAATTATGTTCAATGAATGTTTTCCATTTTTCGCTAGGAATTCCACCTCATGCATCTGTGACACTGATACAGATGTGTCATCGAATTGATGTCATAATTACCACTTGAAATCATTCCATTTTTTTAAAAACAATTACTATCCATGGATATGAAATTACATTAGACACGTTAAAATGGAACATCATTTATAATTAAATATAATAAATTCAATAAATTATTAACATATTAAGTAAATATATTTATTTTAAAAACATATGAATACATAATAATGATAATACCTTTAGTTGAGAATCAAATAACTCATTTTTTCAGGATAATGAAATGTGTCTCCAATCTAAATAATGAATAGGGAGGGATATATCTTCAAATTCTAAGGACCCAAGGAAATGCCTAAATATGCCCAATTTATTATGAGTGGGTACCTCATATTCATTGAAAGGAACAATGAACTTTATATTAGTAAAATTACAAACACCATGTCTATTTCTGTTTTTCTCCATGTTATTATTATTTTCACCTATTTATCATATAAATTAAAAAATTAGTATCAATATTTATGAAAGTAATTTCATCACATTTAATTAAATACTAATGATTGTGACCCAGAGATGTCCTCCCAATGACAAATGACTGTTTGTCAGATTACTAGATGGATCCATTATAGTTATCCTGTCTAATTTGTTGGCATCATTAGTAGAGGTAATACCAACTGATGAAAGAATATTAGGATAAAAGGAAATGGTATGAAAAAATTGAACAGGGTATGTGATGAATTGTACCTTATGTCATGGAGGTACAATGAGAATCATGTGATGTAGTGTAGGTACTATCACTAAACCTCTTTTGGCATGGAATACCTATAAAAAATTCCCTATATTTATTAATATAAAAAAATATTCCTTTAATTTAAAAATATAATAAAAAACCCTTACTTCAATTTGTTCAATTAAAAAACTTAAAAATTATATTCTTGGTTGGTTATAATTTTATTAGGTTCCTTTGTTAACATTATTTCTAATTCTTCTTGTTCATATTCTTCTTCACTCTACCTCACATTACTAAAATTTTCAATATTATCAAGTACAAAATATTTAGTTTTTTGTTGTTCACAGGGTTCAATATCATAAATTACTTCACCTTCATCACCTATATCATGTATGTATGTTAGTTTCATGTGGAAAACAACACTTTTCCAATAATACACTATATTATCAACATAATATATTATATTTTCTTATTAATCCATAATTATTGTGACCTAGTTTTTTCATACATGGATTTTACATCATTTTTTATAAATATTCATTACATTACAAACACATGTCAGAGAATCATAATAGTTTAGTGCCTTTGTAAACTTAGAACATAATCTTATAATTTAGTGAAATATCTTCAACATCTCCCACAAATATCTTCTCACATAATACTCCTCTTAGATATACACTACTAAAATATTTCTTCATAAATTAGGGAAGGAAACATAAGAAGGGGTGCTCTTATATTCTCATTAAGGGTAAACATAAGAGATATTAATATATGATCATATAAAAGAATAAGATAATCACAATCTTACATGATAATGATCATAACAAACAAATTTTATACCCAACCTACCATAGATCATAAACATGAGTCATGGAAAAAGATTGATAGTTTATAAGACATAAATCGTAAGGGAATCAAAGAACATGAGTCATGAGAGATTAACATTGGAATAAGACACATATTTGTGGCATAAAAACAAGATTATATCATTATAAATATGTATAAATATAAATAGGTTCACTCATTAAATTAAGTAAATGAAATAAGGACCTTATATAAACTTATGGACATGAAACCAAGCCCATGAATAACATTATGGACATGAAATACATGTCCATGCATAACATTGTGAACATGTAATGAGGTTCATGCATAACAATGTGAACATGTAATAAGGTTAATGAATAAATTGTGAACATGTAATCGGGTTTATTAATAACATCATAGTAGTTAAGGTTCACTCCCAAGACCATCATAGCGAAAAAATACCCTTACTGTACTAGTTTCACTCCTCATTCTATACATGTCTTACTATATTGGGTTCACTCCCCATTCTATCCTTGTATATCTCATTTGATATATAAATGTTTACCTAATTCATTAGAGGTAGATATATGCCCCACCCATCACATAATGAAAACCATATATATCTATGCCACGAGATCATATAAATTTATCACATTTTAACCCATGAAATGAAATGGGTATCATAAAAATTTCATCATATCATAACCTATGGAAAAGCGATGGTTTTCATAATCATTTCATCATAGAATAATTTATGAAAAGGAGTAGGTTTCATAATCATTTCCTCATGGTATAACCCATGGAAGAGAAACAAGTTTCATAAAAAACATTCAATCAAAACATAAAACATTTATAAAAATAATATGAATTTTATCCTTGGATAATTTCCCCAACAAGTCATATTTAATGTCAATTGATGTCATTTTATATGGAAAATATTTTTCAAATACCATTTAAAAAAATTCTTGAGGAAAATATCTTTTTGTCTTTGAAAATGATTTTTAGAACATAAAACATTTTAAAAACATTCTAATTTTAAAATATCCTTCAAAAATTATAAAGATTTTTAAATCATTTAAAACAATTCTTTAGGGAAATAATATTTTGTATTTGAAAAATTCTTTTTAGAACATAAAACATTTTGAAATCCTTTTTCTTTGAAAATATCCTTTAAAACTTATAAAGGAAGATTTTAAAATAATTTAAAACACTTTTTAAGACATAATATATTTTAAAAATAATTTTCCTTAAAAACAAGATTAAAATATAATTTAAAAAAAATTAAAAACATTTTTAGAAAACATGGTTTTGGAAGAAAACAGATTTCCGACCGAAAAGACAAATAAAGTCATACTTTCATAAATACAACTTTTTAATAATTTTAAGTAACAAAGAGTATAAAATTGTTACAATTACTATAATATATCATTAATAAACATATTAGATTAAACTTCATGATAATTATTGAGATATATATCATAATATTTTATCATTGGAGGCATAATCATAAACAATCCTGATAAATAATGAGATTGTAACATAAAATCATTACCATTATGGTAACCTTGAATCTTAATCCCCATGAGGGGATAAAATGAAACTTAAAATATCATTATGATAAATAAATTCTTGATATAACATTAAAAATATTCTTTAGATACAACTCATGAAAGAAAATGGGTACATAACATGATGTTTTTCTCAAAGAAGGAAAATTGTAACAAAAATCCCTTATCGATTTGGTAACATTCAAAATGTACACCAAAATGAAATATATTTACTCATATGGATATGTAAGTACCAATAATATTAATTAATATTATTAAAAAATACATTCATGTGTAGTATATACACCACATAATTGAAACATGTTATGAATATGTCATTTTTCTCACAGAAAGTAAAAGTGGGATGGAAATCCCTTACTACTTGAGTTACTTTTGAATTGTAATCCCCATTAAAGAATAAAATAAATTAAAACATTAATTATCATTAAATTATTTATATTAATGATATATCATGTCATATTTCAGTATATAAACCACACAAAATAAATTAGTAGTCAATGTGACATAAGTATCTCAGAAAAAAAGTGAGACTAGAAATCCCTTTACCTTAATTCTTCATACTCATTAAAAAATAATATTTACTAAATATAAGTTCATTATAAATATATTAAGTAACCCTATTCATATATATAATACCATATATTATTTTATTATTACCTTTTATTACTTGTTTATTAACAATTCCATGTCAAAGTTACATTTTGGATAATAACCGCTTTATTTTTCATATATGTTTTGATTCATTATATTTTTGGTCCTAAAAATTTTATAATGATTTCATAATATCCATAATTCAAAACATGATATAAATATAATATATTTTTATTAAATATTTATTTATATTAATCCATAAAATTTAGTGATATGAAATGAAAATCACAGTTCATGGATACGGTAAGCCATACATTCACATGAACATTGTTTTTCATTTTCATGTAAGATTAAAATAAATAAAAGTAAATGATATATTATCATTATAGAATTATTTTTATTTCATATATATCACATATTTTTATTAAAACCATCCTTAATACATTCCTTCTAAATCATGAATGAATCACATTGCTTCCCGAGGCGGTAGTCCGCCGTGCACACGAACGATGTTATCATATTTCTAGAAAATGAAATTAATTAATTTATCTATGATATAACATTTAAAAATATTAATAACATAATAAATATCATATATATCATATATAAATAATAAATCCATCATTATGACCATCCTTGATAAGTGGTAATGGAAAAACGAATGATATCGGTTCGCGAGGCTATAGTCCTCCATACACACGAATGATGGTTTCGTAACCCATTTGATATAAGTGTGTATAGTTGTAGGTAATACAATTAAAATTAAAAAAAATCTTAGTATATATAATATAATTATTTAATTATATAAGCAGGGAATAATTTTAATTGAATAAGGTGGAAGAGGAAATATAATAAAGGTGCTCGTTAAGGAACCTTACCTCTTCTTTAGGTACTGTCCATAGGTTTGCACTAAAAACTTATTAGGATGGATTTATACCAAAAATAAGCCTTATATGATGAGGAAATATAATTTTTTAAGTGCTTATGGTAGGGTTTTTTCGAGACAAATGGGTTGGGAGGTGTGAAGAAGTGGGGAGAGTGAGTTCCCTTTTATAGTTGAGGGGGTGTGGAATTCTTGTAAATACCCAAAAGTATTCACTATTGGGAGGTCTCAATTACCTCATGTGGCTCAAAAATTTATTAATAATGGATTTTATGAATTAATATGTCGGTAAAAACCTCCACCACACAAAAGAAACAGATTTTTTCTCAATTTATTCCCTATTTTTTAAGTTTACTTAACTTTAACCATTTAGTTTTTACCATGGTAATTTTTATTTTTTTAATTTAACTATGCAATTTATCCTTTAAGAATATAATTAAAATGATTTTAATTAGATAATTTAGACCCAATTATTCAAAATATGAAATTAAATTCATTAAATAAAAATTATATGGTTGTGTAAAATTAATTTTAATACAAACACATGTAATGCACAAAACCCCATTTTAACCTTAATCACATCAATTAATTTCAATTTTTTCGCTAATAATAATGTTAAATAAGTAAGTTAACATGATTATATAATATAAATTATTCTAGTTACATATATTAAATCCATTTTTACACATTTAATTCTTATAAGTGGTATAATTTAATTTAAAATTTGACCCAGAGACGGAATGAGAAAGCAGGTTTTTAAAGAGAAAAATATCAAAACTTTGCAATGTTTTTACATCTAATTTCAATTTAAAATTGATTCCAATGACCTAAATTAGATTAATATATGTATAATTGAACTAATTATACATTAAAACATATTTAAAATATAATTTAATTTTGTAAATAATTTAGGTGAAAATATAGTTTTCAATTAAAAGTGTTTTTCACTATTCATCAAAAAATGAAACTTTCTAGAAAAAACCAAAAAAATGATCCTAATATAATTTTTATATTACTATTTCAAAAACTAAGTTTATTTTTTTAATAAATTTCATAAATGTTTAAAAAAATAATTTTTAAATAAGTGTTCCATAAAAAGGTGACAAAACTGCTTTTTGAAAAAAAAATTAAACATAAAATTGGATTTTCTTTTCTCTCATTTCTATAAAAAAGGATGAATTATAAAATTTATATTGAATATATAAGGTTTAAATTTCATTTATAAAATTCACCAAGGGTGATTTGTTTAATTTTTTGGTAGAAAACTCACTTGGGCGCATAAAATTGTTTATCAGGCAAGATTTCTTTTTTATTTTCAAAAGGAGTTTATTTTAATTTCTAATTAATTGTTCATGAAATAATTCATTATATAAACATTTTTAAACAATATTTTCTTAATTTATTTATTCTTATTCATACTCTCTATTCCAATGGCTATTTGAAAATTATCATATAATAATATATTAATAATATGTCACATTTTGTTTAAACTCATTATTACATGTAACAGAAGATAATATCAAGATTATGTGTAACACATGACAAAAAGAGTGTTGAATGAAATAAAAGATAACCCATTGTTGTGTGTAGAAAAATATTAATTGGTGTTTTGTGTAACAGATGCTATCAAATAAATTTAATTTAATCGAAAAAAAAATTATAAAAACTCGGGGTGTTATATTCTACCCCTATTAAAATGAATTTCACCCTCGAAATTTTTTCTCAGTCATCCAAGGATTAATAACTGACATTTTCTTTCATCGAAAACCACATCATAAAAAGGGTTAATACGACATCCTATTGAAAAATAGAAAAGGGATGTGTGAAGGTCATTTGGAATAACACATATTAGGTTTCCAAATAAGATAACAATGGTTGGAAGTGAAAACATGGACATAGAAGAGAAAAATAACTCCCAAATATTGATGGGGAGTGATAGAGAAAATGGTCTATAGAAATTTAGTGAAAATTTATCCTTAAACAAAATAGGAATGAAAAAGGTCATTGATATCATCAAAAATGATGATAATATGAAAAAAAAAATTAAAGGATTTTTTTCTAATGTTGGGGAATTTCTTTTTTCTATATAGGATGAGAACATATAAAAATATACTTACTTGATATATTTTTATTTCATAAGAACAATTTCAACCTTTTTTTCCTTTATCAACTTCCACTACATCTCTTACTCCCAGAAATAATGGTGAATTTTTTATTCTTAAAGCACTAATATAATATAAGATCTATAAATATAATGATAATTCATTCCATTTATCTTCAGTTTTCATAAAAAATGTTTATAACAAGTTATCTAATATACATAAATCTCTATATGGATAAATAATACATTAATCTCTATAACCTCATAAAATTTCAACTTAAACGATTTCATAAATGGTTATTCTTTTGAACCTTTTGAAAGATTGAAATCATAAACTTTAGAAAGAAGGTCAATGAATTCCCAAAAGAAACTCATCATCAATTCACATATACTATAAATGAAACTTGATTTTCACATACAAAACATGTGAATACCTTTATCATTTATTCTCTTGAAACAAGGTAATAACCTGAATTACCATAAAACCTTATTTTAAAAATCATTCTTCATTTTTCCTTAAATAAATCACAGATTATTGGATTTGTTCCTTAAATCTAAAAATTACATAAACTCCATCAATAATATAATAAATTAATTTTTCCAAAAATAATTAATGAGTTCTATGGAATTTAGTATTATCCAATTTACATATTCGAACCCCACATCTCTTTATCCCAAAAATATTATCTCAACATCCACAACATAATAAGAGTTGTATTCTCTTAATAAAAGTATCACATTACCATTAAATTGATTTTCTAGTCCATTAGTTCCATTTAACATATTCTTTAAAATACTTAATGCAAAACCTCTACTAACAATCGTTATATATATTTATATAACATAATTCATTAATTCCATTACATAAACATTTTTATTATACCACCTAATCTGTAATCCATTAACTAGGCTCTATCATCTTAGTCACTAATACCTCTTTCCTTTCATAAATAATATATAGCCTCTTCATCATCAATAGGAAAACCATTATTCATAAAACCTTGTTGATTCACTACATGATATTTCCCCTTAGGGGATTGATTTTTGTAATTACCATTCCTTCTACATTTAAAGAATTTTATAGTCGATGATACCATGGGAAGACCATTATTCTCTTCCATTATGTTAACTAAAATCTTCATTTTTCCTTTGTAGTTACCTAATTTGAGCATTCTTTTCCACAATAAAAACAGCTTCATGTTCCTCTAATACAGCCACTTTGGTGTTTCCTCTCGCATTCTTGACACAAAGGAAACAAAATCTTCTTTCCTTCATGGTTACCATTACCTGAAATTTCACTGAACACTTTCCTTCTCTTATCTAGTGAGTCTCAGAGCTGTATAAGGTACATATTTTTATTCATGTTCTGTGAGAAATGATTAGACATAATCACAACATCCTTTACTTCAGTTAGCATCCCATTTGGTTTCTCATCATCAAATTGTCCATCACATTAAATGTTAACACAATTCCTTTGGGTTATCATCATTGAATAAGACAAGAAAGCATATTGTGTGAAACTATAATCTTGTTAAGGAACCACATAATCATCAAAAATCACTTATAGGATATCTAAATTTGGAAACCTTCTTATTTAATCAATGACATATTAGGTTTATCCTAGGTCATTCATAGTCATCTCATATTTAAATCTGTCATGATGTTTCATAAATAGCTTGTGAATTCCCAAAGAAAAGTTCTCTGGAGTTTCAAACCAAGCGTATAGAAAGGCTCATTTTCATGTACTAGTTTCTGATCGAGTCTAGATCAATACAGTGTTTTCAGGTTTATTACCCCTATGTACATATGTGCCAGATCCACATCCACTTATAGTATCTAGAGAGGTATGTAATTTCTTGTAAATCACTTGCTCTATCCTTTACAAAACATCTAGAACATTTTCCTATAATTTAAATCATTCTTATGCATATCCTTAGAGACATGCCTAGAAATATCCTTACAAATGTCCCTAGGGATCTCACTAAAGTTTTCTCATCCTTGTTTCTAAAGGTTAATTAAACCTTTCCTTTGATACCAACTATAGCGACTCCAGATTTTCATACATGGATATTACATAATTTTTAATTAGTATTCATTATATTATGAAAACACATGCATGAGGACCATAATATTTTAGTGCCTTTGAAAATATGTAACATGATCCTATATTTTGTTTTAATATATTCAACATATCCCACAAATATCTTCTCAAATAATACTCCTCATAAGCAAACCCTGCCAAAACCTTTCATCATAACATAGGGATGGAAACATAAGAAAGATTGAGAACTGATGCTTGGTAAGGGTAAACATGAGAGATATTGATATATGATCACATAAAAAGAATAATAAAATCATAAGGGTACATGATAATGATCATAACTAATGAATTTCATACCCAACCAGTCATAAATCATAAACATGAGTCCTGGCATAAAGATTGGCAGTTCGTAAGACATAAATCATGATGGAATCAAAGAACATGAGTCATGAGAATATAATATTGGCATAATACATAGATTTTTGGTATACACATCAGCTTATAAAATTGTGAACATGTAAAAATAGAAATAGGTTCACTCGTTAAGTTAAGGATATAAAATCATGCCCTCGCACATGAGCCTCAGCCCAGTTGGTGAGGACTCGCTAGGTGCATCCAAGTGACCCGAGATCAAACCTGGGTAGAGGCATATTTCCAGATACTGAAGCAGTACTATAGAAGGCACTGTTTAGTACTATAGTAGCTGTAACTATTCATCCATCTGGGCCTTCGGGCCACAGGTTTGGTCCTCGGGTCCTGTAAGACTTTTTGTCCACCCAAGGCCTTCGGGCCAATTGATTCTCAAGGCCTTCAGTCCACCTTAAGGCCTTAGGGACACCCAAATGCCTTCATGCCACATTAATGCAGGCCCCAGACATACTACAAAAAGGAGCAGCCCCAGAAGTGGATTCAAAGCAGGTGCACTCACCATAGCAGAGCCAAATGGATTGTCAGAATGAGAGGGTATGGCTATGCCATCGGTACCAGCCTGTGCTTGCACGGGAAGCCTAGCCAGACAGTCATGCGAAGGTGGAGAGCTACTATCAGGATGAAAATACTGGGGAGGGGCAGTTCCTTGTAGATAGTCTGGATGAATTCCCTAAGACCTTCGGGTCATGTAATCTCCTAAGCCTACGGGCCATGTATTCTATGAGCCTATGGGCCTTGTAAGGGTTCCCCCTCATCCATTAAAAGGGGGGTTATCAAAAATAAATAAAAAATTAAGGCCTTCAGTCCATTCAGGCAGGTAAATCATGCCCTTACATTAACTTATGGAAAAGAAACTAGGTCCATGCATAAAAATATGGACATGAAATGTAGGTCCATGTATAAAATTGTAAAAATTTAATTAGGTTAACTCATAACATTATGAGAATTTAATTAGGTTCACTCATAACATTATGGACATGTAATTAGATTCATTCATTACAACATAGTAGTCTGGTTCACTCCTAAGACCATCATAGGGTAAAAAGTTCCTAACTGTACTAGGTTCACTCTATGTTCTAGCCATATCTTATTGTAATAGGTTCACTCCATGTTCTAGATATATATTATTGTACCATGTACCCTCCCTGTTCCAGCCATGTATATATCATTAGATATAAAAATCATTACTCAATGCATTGTATGTAGATATATATCCCACCCTTCACATAATGAAAACCATATTTATGTTTTCCACAAGATCATAAAAATTAATCACATAATTATCGATGAGATGAAATTTTTATCATAAACATTCCTAAATATCATAACTTATAGAAAATAGATAGGTTTCATAATAATTTCATTATATAATAACCCATGAAAATAAGTGGGTTTCATAATCATTTTCTCATGGTATAACCTGTGGAAGAGAAAAAGGATTCATAATCACTATGAAACAAAAACATAAAAACTTTAGAGAAATAATATGAATGGTATCCTTAGACCATATCCCCAATAACAAATAGGTATCACCAAAGGATATAATCTCAAATGGAAAACAATTTTTATATCATTTGAAACATTTCTTGAGGAAAATATCCCTTTTTCTTTGAATTTTTTTTAGAACATATAACATTTTGAAATCATTTTTATTTGAAAAGAACCTTGAAAACTTATAAAGGAATCTTTTAAAACTAATTTAAAAACATTTCTTGAGGAAAAAAACATTTTTAAAAAAATAGATCATAAAACATTTTGAAAACCTTTTTCTATAAAAATAATCTAGAAAACTTATAAAAGAAGTTTTTAAAATCACTTAAAAACATTTTAAAACATAAAAAATTAAAAATTATTTTCCTTGTAAATTATTTTAAAATATAATTTAATTTTTTTTGAATTCTTTTATGAAAACATGGTTTTGGAATAAAACGCATTTCCCACCAAAGAGAGAAATAGTCATATTTTCGTAAAAACATTTTCTTAATAATTGTAAATACAAAAGAGTAGAAAAATTTCTACAATTACATTAAGATATCTTTAATAACTATAAGAGAATAAATTTTATTATAATTCTTGAGATATATATCATAATATTTTATCATTATAGTCGTAATCATAAACAATTCGGACAAACAATTATATTGTAACATAAAATCATTACCACTATGGTAACCTTGAATCATAAGCCCCATGAATGGATAACATAAAAAGGTTTATAAAATATAATGAGGATAAATAAATTAATTATATCACATATAAAATTGTTTTTATACATACCTCATGAAATAATATAGGTTCATAACATAACATATGTCTCAAAGAAGACAAATTGAGACAAAACCCCTTAACGAGTTGGTAACTTTTGAACTATAAACCCCGATGAAAGAAAGATCATAAAATTGATATGTAAATGCCAATGATATTAAGTATGAGAATTATAAAATAAATTCATGGGTAAAATATACACAACATAAAATAAACATGTGGTGAATATGGGATTTGACTCACATATAATAAAAGTGAGATGAAAATCTCATACTGCTTGAGTAACTTTTAAATCATAATCGCCATGAAATAATAAAAACAATGGAAATATTAATTATACTTAAATGAAGTATATTCATGATATATCATGTCATATGTATGTATATACACCACACAAAATAATTTAGTGGTGAATATGGCATGAGTCTCTCAGAAATAAAAGTTACACTAGAAATCCCCTTACCTTAAGTCTTCACTTCAGCCGTAATCCTTAAAACCTACTATATAATAAATATAAGTTTATTTTAAATATTTTAAATAACCATAATAATATATATAATAACATATAATACTTTATTATAACTTTTTATTACTCTTTTATTAACAATTCAATGTTAAAGTTACTTTTTGGGTAATAACGGCTTTGTTTTTCACATATGTTTTGATTTGTTATATTTTTTCCTCTTACTTTGATCATGATTTAATAATATTTTGAATTGGAAACATTTTATAAATATCATATATATTCATTATATATGTATTTATATTAATTCATAAAAAAAATTGATTGGAAATGAAATGCACCGTTCATGGAGACAGTAGATCGTATGTACGCATGAACATTGTTTTTTATTTTCTTGTCAGATTAAAAGAAAGAAAAGTAAATTAAATATTATCAATATAGTATTATTTTTATGTCACATATATCACATATTTAAATTATACCAATCCTTAATGCATACTATGTAAATTATGGATGAATTGCATCGCTTTGCAAGGCAGTAGTCTATCGTACACACGAACGACGTTATCATATTCCCACAAAATGGAAAGTATGAAGCTATGTGGGATATAAAAACTCTATAATCATAATAAAATAAAAATATATTATATATCATATATAATAAATAAATAAATCATTGTGGTCAGCCTTGATAGGTGTTAATGGTAAAATGAATGACATCAATTCACGAGGTGGTAGTCATCCATGTAACTTGAATGATGATTCTGTAACCCATTTGATGGAAGTGTGTGTTTCTTTAGGTCATAACAGTAACATAATAAAATATTATTATATATAATATACTTATGTTATTATATAATTATGGATTAATAATAATTTAAGATGGTGGAGAAGGGAATAAAAAAATTTCTTGTTGAAGAACATTACATATTCTTCATGTATTCTTCTTAGGTTTGCACTAAAATATTCATAGGAATGGATTTCTTCCAAATATAACTATTATATGATGAGGGGAGGGAATTTGGGAAGTTATTTGGGCAGGTTTTGGTTGATCCAAATGGGTTTAGAGGTGTGAAAAAGGGGGGAGAATGAGTACCCTTTTATAATTGAGGAGGAGTGGAATTTTTATAAATACCCAAAAGTATTCACTATTGGGAGGCCTCCCTAACCTCATTTGGACAAAAAATTGATTAATAATTGATTTTAGGGAGGAATTTTTCAATAAAAACCTCCACCACACAAAATAAACACATTTTTTAACAAGCCATTCCTTAGTCCTTAAGATCACTCAACTTTAACCTTTTAGATTTTACCATTGTAACTTGTATATTTTTATTTACCTAGTAAATTTATCCTTTAAGACTATAATTAATATGAGTTTTATTAGATGAGTTATAAAAAATTATTCTAAATATGAAATCCAATTCATTAAATAAAAATAATATTAGCGTATAAAATTATGTTTAATACAAATACATGTAATGCTCAAAACCTCAATTTAACCTTAGCTGAGTTAATTAATTTTTACTATTTTCACTAACCATTATGGTAAAAATTAATTTCATATTATTAGATAATATAAATTATTATTATTACAAATATGGAATCCATTTTTTCAAATTTAGTTTGCAAAATTTTCAGAATTTAATTTAAATTTTGTCCCATAGATGCAATGAGAAAGCGTGTTTTTAAAGAGAAAATGATCGAAAGGTTACACTGATTTTAATTAAAATTTCAATATGATATTGATTAAAATAAAATAAATTAGATTAATATATGTATAATTTAAATAATCATAATTTTAATCAAATTAAAAATACAATTTAATTTTTTATATAATTTAGGTGAAAAGGAATTTTTTAATTAAAATTATGTATTTTTCAATATTCATCGAAAAATTAATCTTTTCAGGATAGAAAATAAAATTCATCATAAGGTAATATTTATATTAATAATTCAAAAATGAATTTTATTTCTTCAAAAAAATCTAAAAGTGGTACAAATTAATTTTAAAATAAGTGCACCCTAAAAAGTTGACAAACTGCTTTTCAAAAAAGATACATTTTTAAACGTAAATTTGGATTTATTTTTATTTATTATCTAGAAAACACATATGATGAAGGATAAAAATTATATTGAATATAAAATGTATAAATTTAATTAATATAAATCAGTATGAGTTATTTTTTAAAATTATTGGTATAAAAATTACTTGTGCGTATAAAAATAGTTTTTTTTTTAAAAACATCCTTTTATTTTCAAAATGGTTTTATTTTCATTTCTAATTAGTTATTCACCAAGTAATTTATTATATAAATATGTGAAAACAATATTTTTATAATTTAGTTAATCTTATTCATTCTCACTATTCTAATGGCTATGTGATAATTATCATATAATAATATTTTAATAATATTTAACATTTCATTTAAACTCAGTATTGCGTGTAACGAAAGATAAACCTGGGATTGTGTGCAAAACAATAAAACTTGGTGTTTCATGTAAAGTAATCTAACCTAGTGTTTCATGTAGAGAAAGCTTAACACGGTGTTTCTTGTAACAGAAGCTATAAAAGAAATTTAATATCATCAAAAAATATAATTAATAAAAAAAATAGGGTGTTACAATAATATATAGATCACGTACTTCCTACTCTACTATATTAACCAACTGATAGAAATTCACATAATTAAATTTAAAGTAATATTTCTTTATATACCTATTAATCTTGACCAAGTTATATTTAAATAATAGAAATCAAAATTTTCCATGATAATTAAACTCAATAATATCAACCAATATTACATAGTAACCTTGATGTGTAACTTTGAATATACCAGTATTTTTTATTTCTAAACCTTGTTTTCAATTGTATGAAAATCGATACCCCCAATATTGCAATAATTAAATCTCTTATCATACTTCAAAGTAACTCTAGGTAAAAACTTCAAATATTTGAATGGTTCTTCCTGATTATCATCATTCATTACCTACACAAGTTGATATAAAAAATTGTTACATAATTTAGATAATTTTCAATATATTCAAACTATGCATTAGTTTAAGAACTTAAATAATGTGAAAACCATTAAAAAATTTCTTCAGTATCAAATTTGTTTATCTATTAATCATTCTGAGTTTAGATACTAAGGAGACTATTTGATTGTGTCATTAATTATTCAACAAAGGGATTAACAATATCTGTATTGAGTAGTAAATATCTAGGTGGTTTTATTAATTTTATATATATCAATGAAAATGAAAAGAAATTTAAAACTTCTAGACCTAATGTTTTAAAAACTAGTGAATCGTTATTAGAATGTAGTTGACTGGGATTATCATCAATGTATCCCACTCAATTGAATCTTGTCTCTATAAAATACAAATACCTTGAAAAAAAATTAGGCACTCTTTGGAAAGGTAAACTTATGCAATAAAACATTTTGGATGAGATTTATTTTTCATATAATACTACAAATGGACAAGATACATAATGATAAGTGGTAATAAATTAATAAATAATTTTTTAAAATAATTACTATGAAAATTATAATTTCTTAATGAAAATAATATTAAAATAAAATACCTCTCTATGACATATATCTATCGATAATGTATGGGCCATCCAATTATAGTTTTATTAGATAAATGAATTTTTAGTTGAATCATTACAATGAAAATTTATAGGGGAAATAATATTTTAAAAAGATATAGCATTTATACAATTATTTCTTTATGTTTGTCTTATTCATTGGGTTTTAATGTCTTATCATAAAGATAAATAAAGTGAAAATTTTGATTAGAACGGAAATTTATTTTTTAAGTAAATTTTTTACAATTATAAAGGTAGAAACTACTCCACCAATTCATTTGATTCATTAATATTCACTCCAAGTAACTTATGGTGATTCAAATAAACACTTCTTGAAATATCACTAGAATATCAATCAGGCACTTTCACATTTTTTAATATTTAAAGGAAAACATCTTTTAAAAAAATCATGTTGAGAATGGTTTCTAGATACTTTCTATTCTCATTTATCCATAGATTATGTTTGATATTGGTTTCTTTTAAGTACATAAAATCATTTAAATGATTCTTTGTTTTCCCTAATAATTAAGGAATATAAATAGAACATTATCACACATATTCTTATCAATGTTCATAACGTCAAGATTATTATGTAACAAATGAAATTCCCAATTTTGAATTTCAAAAAATATGTTTGTTTTCTTCAATTGTTGAGATCTAATTGTAACTGACGATGTTTTTACTATTTTTTAATTTCATTTAGCTGAAAATATTTTCCAAATCATATACCAACATTTGATAATTGTACCAATATCTGTGATCCCAATGATAATTTTTGTGGAAGGATTAAATAAGTTTTCCATTGGATCATGACATGTTAAACAAAAATCTATGAGATATATCATGGAAGCGGTGATGACAATTGAAACACCAGTTTATTCTATAAGGCATCCATTGAGACTCAAAATCAATGTTACAAACTGGAGTAGCCAAACCAATGTGTTTATTCAAAGAGTAAAAATTTTCTATTCTAGGAAAGTCACTAATGGTCCACATAAAGGTAGCATGAATTTTGAAAATGTGACCAGTAGATGAATCATATTTTTCTACACCATCATTATATAACTCTTGTAAATCTTGAATAAGGGGATAAAGGTTGACATCAATATCATTTACAACCATTTTCTTTCCAGGAATAATCATTGATATGATGAATGAAGTCTGTTGAATATAGATCCATGTAGGTAGTTTATAAGGGATCAAAATTGCTATCAAAATATTTTAAAAGCTACTTAAAGTCACAAAAGAATTGAATACATCATATGCAAATCCCAAGCATACATTTCAAAATTCATAAGAGAAATATGAATGTAGTGAATCTAAGGAATTCTATACTTTTGAATTTCTTGGAAGTCACGTGAACTCATTATTATGTAAATAATTAAACTCCATTTTTTCAATGGTTTTAGATGACATGAACAATATTTACAAACTCTATTTTAGTAGAATGTATTTTAAAACCTTTACACTGATTTTTTCATCAATTTCTTTATGGTAGAATGAAGATTCAAACTAACATCATTACTTATTGATATCCATCTATAAGTACAATATATTTTTTCAATTTTCACTATTCTAATCTTCTTTCTAATAAATCATATAATCATTGGGATATTCTTGTATCTTCGTATAATTGATTCCATGATTGATAATAATATTTTTCATCACATAAAATTATACAGGGGTATTATCTTTAACAAATGCCTCACACAATAATTTCAATACCAAGGACATTGCTTTATTTTTAATTATACATAAACACTTGATGTGGTAAAAATTTAGAAGAAAATAGAATTTTGAATGTTTTACATATCCTTCATATAAGACATGATTTATATCTCCATATAATTTAGGAAACTTTGTTGTTTTATCATTTGAGTTTTTTCTTTATATCAGTCTCCTCATCATCATCCATTAATATGTTATCATCTTGAAAAGGTTGTCCTGTAGTTATGAAAGCATCATTATTATCTAAAACATCATCAATTGAATCAACTAATGTATTACATTATTTATAGAATTTACCTACTTTGCTAAAAGCTTTATATATCATGTTTTGAATTTCATTATGCACTTTTGGGGCATTAACTTGTTATTTTTTATTGTATACATAACTGCTCAAATTTTCTATAACGTTTGATTCTCTATGTCAAATAAAATGAACATAATGAGGGGGAAATCGATGCAAAATAAAGTGATCAAATACTCCATATATCTTTAACCATCATCAGATTTTTCATTTAGGACATCAACATTTTACTCCTCTATGCAGAAATCAATTTTCAAAATAAAAATACAAAAACATGTTCAAACCCATAATATATTGAGATGTGTTCCAAGGTAAGGTAATGCAAATTTTATCCATATATACTTGACTTCATACACTAAAAAAACACATAACCTAAATTGTGACAAAAATGGAACAAAAAATGAACCTAAATTGTTATAACAATAATAAAGTATTATCCATATCAATGTGAACTATTGAACCACCCATAAGATAACTCCTCAAAATAAAAGAAAACTATCACTTATTTTCCATCTAAATATGGTGCTTTACTCATACATGAATTGATGAAATCATGTCTACAAATACACAAATTGTGTTTGAATAATGTATGTGAAAATACTAAGTATGTGTCATGACCCCCTCCCCACAAAGTGTACCCCTCCTGGGTCGACAATGTGAAAAGGGAGATAATGACCCCTGAGTCCCGCCTCCAGTAGGCCCCAGGTTGGCGACTAGCACCGAGGGTATAATAAACACACAAATGGGAGGCATTACCCTCTAAGAAAACACATGCGGAAGAGAGAGATAAGATAGACACCAACCAACTCCAACTTAGAACTGAAATCTAAAAGAATCCCAAGAACTTATATGAAATGCCATGAAAAAGTATTACAACTGAAAGGGAAAACTACAGGTACCCAAAAGAAAGTAAAACGGCAGCGACCACAAGCCCGAACAGCTCCTCCAACCACAAGCTAGTAGTAACCAACTTGATCTCTAACCTGCTCCAAGTGACCTGAAAAAGAGTTTATATAAACGTAGGGTGAGTATACTAGTATACTCAGTAGGATCCTCCCCAAAGCCTCTCGTGCAAAGGTAAAGAAAGCATGCTAAAGCACGGTGAACAACAAGTGAAACTAACTCGTCACCTAAACATGTATAATAAGTTCCCAACCTCACCATGTCTACTCTCACCAAATAACGCATACAAGATTATAGCATATAGTAAAGAATATCAAGGGTACCCCGCTACTACTTCCCCACTGGTTTTTCGCTTTTCCCCAATGACATGCGTCATGTGAATCTCTCTCCAAAGGCTTGCCCATATACACCTGGGCTAAGCTCCACAATCTACACCACGTGCACCACAAAGGCTTGCCTGCAGACACCTGGGCTAAGCACCACACCATCTTCATAACCAAAAGTAACCAGGTAGTTTCTGGGATCCACCACATCTCACATAATGTGTATCATACATCGGGTATTATACCTCAAGCCATTACATCTCATACACCGAGTAAGGATCCTCAATCCATCACAGCCTATACATGTTACACCTATAGTAGTCTGTAGGATAATATATCCAGAATATGTGTGAATAACCACAAGCCATTACAGCCCTCTACACACATATATGGGGAAAACTAACCGATGTGCCTCATGGCACTAGTATCTACCAAGAGAAGAGAGCGGGGTCAAAGGGGGTAGTCGGCCATTCATCCTCCCACCGAAATGTTGGGGAAAACACCCCCCCCCCAAGGCTCAGAACCCCCGAGGTGTCAGTTTCCCTTACTGACAGGGTGGAGTAGCATATAGAAACACAAAAAGTACAGAATATATTATAACACACAACCACACTATGGGCATGACCTAGTCTTAGTTTCAACTACAGCTAACGTCTCTCGAACTCCGGGCTGCTATTTCTAAGACTAGGTATCCTATAAGAACACAACCAATTAAAGAACTTCATTAGATTACTTCATCCCCTTTTTCATCAATTCCATTTTACGTTAATTAATTCTTTACACATTAATTAACTATGAACAAAACCACATTAAATTCATCAACATCACAGCCAATGTCAAATGTTCCTTCAAAGTTACAACCTCATCATTATATTCCAGCATCTTCATCCCCATGGGTTAACACCAATTCTTCAAACATTCATTACAGAATTACTTTCCCATATTCCCAGGCATTCTAGAAAAGCATCATATGCTACTAAACACAAGGGGCTCAACACGGTGAGTAGATGTACTACCCGTCGAGTCTGTGCTGCCTATAGCAAGAGCGTAGACCCATTCTCCCTGTAGAAGCTAAACACGGAAAGCACGTGGCATACCCCGCGTTTATTTGCCCCTTTCGGAAGAAGGGTAAGCAAGACCAGTTGCCTGGAGCAGTGGGGAAAAGCAAAGCAGATAAACAACCAAAGAATCCACAAGCATCCAACAACCACATCCATCCCATTCCATTATCCCCGGTGTCCTCCCTGACACCCACATGCATAAACCGATGCATCTCGCCACTCTAGGCATCATCTACTGCCACAACCACAAGGCCTCCATGCCCCCACATATCACAAAACCCTCCCAGGGTCACATCACCGCACAAGCAGAAGGAAAACAAACATTACAACAAATTGGGATCTTGGCCCTTTAACAAGGCATCCGGCCTTCAAACACCAAGCACCAACAGATTTCAGTTTTACCAACCAACTGAATTAAACACATACATCAGCATCAATTTGATTAATATCAATTTGGAACAACATCCACAACAACAACAACCAGATTCGTTTACATGCCTCTTTATCTTTAGCCAAATAATTGTCAATTAATTCTGGCTTTACGTTCTTTATCAATTTCATCAAGAACCCCATGCTAAAAATCAAGGCATAGATATCACATTATCTAGCAAATCAAGAGGCAAACCGTTATCACGGTCCAAAGCAACAACATGCGATCAAACCAATTCTTTTAATCCGTTTCAAGTATTTAATTAGGTCAATTCCATTGTGATCCAAAGGGCTAAATCATGCTAACTCTACGATTTCACATAAACAATTAGAGAAGCCACGAATCTCCTACCTCAATGGTTTTGATGGAAACCACAATGGTCGAAGAATGCCCAAGAAGACAGGGCTGATTCACTAAGGATCCTCCCTAGATCTCTTCTCCTAACACAACCAAGACCAAAGATCATCATAATCGACATCCACACACTTAGATCTACCCATAACAGGCGTGGATCTAAGATCCTGAAACAAGAGGGGGAGTAGATCTAGGTAGATCTAAGAAACTAGACAAAAGTATCACATACCTCGAGAAACCAGCTTCGATTCGTGAAGAGAAGCCTCTGGATCGCCTCCAAAATGCTTGGGAGAGGTTCTTCTACCTCCAAGGAAGGGTAATCCCAAGTTATGGCCGCTTAGGGGCTTAAACGAACCATTTAGAGGCAAAAGAGTTCAGATCCACAATTTTAGGATCTAACTTTAAGTGTCCACACGGTTAGTCCACATGGTTTAACAAATCGTGCGCTAACCGTGCGTTAGCTTCTACCTCGCCAAACACTCCTCGCACGGTTAGTCCGCACGGTTAGACAAACCGTGCGCTAACCGTGCATTAGCCACTGCCTCCAACACCAACCTTGCACGGTTTGACCGCACGATTTAGGCAAACCGTGCGCCAACCGTGCGAAGACCATAACCCTTTAACTTTCCTTAAAATTCCACCCCAACGCACCCCCAAGTCACCTTGACCTCCCGGAACACCTCAAGAACCACATTTTCACAAAGGAATGGACCAGAGAGGTCCGGGACATTACATCAGATACCTCTCAAAACATTCTTATCCTCGAGAATCCAAAACTCACCTAAAGAGAAAACGAAACAGGGTCTGAACAACCAACCATTGAGATACCTCTCAAAAGAGAGCAAGCCACCAAAGAAACAAAGGGTTCCATCTCATAAACATGAAAGTTCCACAACCACATCAGCTACAACGATACATGGAAAGAGTTAAACATCAAAAAACTCTGGGTACTGAGCACGTATCTGTGATTCATGTTCCCAGGTACTCTCCTCCATGCCACTGTGTCGCCACAAGACACGAACTAAGGGGATGGAATGCCCGCGCAACACCTTCTCCTTGTGGTCTTGGATCTCCACAGGTTTCTTCTCAAAGGTGGAATCATCATCAACATTGATCTCTCCCCAATCGATGATGTGGGAGTCGTCATGAAGATAACGACGTAGCTGTGATACATGGAAAACATCATGTATCCGACTCATCTGTGGGGGAAGCGCTACTCGATACGCCACAGCTCCAACACGATCTAACACCTCAAAAGACCCAACAAAACGGGGAGAAAGCTTACTCCCATGACCAAACCTTCGCTGCCCACGATAGGGAGTCACCTTCAGAAACACATGATCTCCAACATTAAACTCTAGGGGCCTCCTTCTTTGATTGGAATATGATTTATGATGATCTTGTGTTGTATTCATCCTCTCACGAATCACTTGAACCATCTATATTGTATTCTGCACGAGTTTCGGTCTGAGAATTGCTGATTCTCCGACCCCAGTCCAGCACAACGGAGAACGGAAAGGTCATCCATACAAGGCTTCGAACGGCGCCATACCGATGGCGGAGTGAAAACTATTATTATAAGCGAACTCCACCAAGGGTAAGTGCCTCATCCATGAACCTCCAAAATCAAGAACACAAGAGCGCAACATGTCTTCAAGAGTCTGGATAGTTCGCTCTGTCTGACCATCTGTTTGAGGATAAAAAGGAGTGTTAAGGCATAGTTGAGAACCAAAAGCATATTGGAGACCTCTCCACACATTGGAGGTGAAATGAGGATCTCGATCAGAAATGATCGTCCTTGGGACTCCATGAAGTCTCACCACCTCCTCTAGATACTGCCTCGACAAAACCTCCACTGAGTTCGACTCCTTGATTGCTATGAAGTGGGATAATTTCATTAAACAATCCACTACCACCCAAATAGCATCATAACCACCCGGAGCTCGAGGAAAACCAGTAAAAAGGTCCATTAAGATGTCCTCCCACTTCCACTAAGGAATCTCTAATGGTTTGAGAAGACCACCAGTAACACGGTGTTTGGCCTTCACCTTCTGGCAGACTAAACATCGAGACACAAACTCCGCAATCGCACGCTTCAGCCCAGGCCACCAAAACTGACTCCTTAAGGATCGGTACATCTTTGTCACACCAGGATGCACCGCTAAAGGAGAACCATGGAACTCTCTGAGGACCGTATCGCGCATCGCCAAGGGAACAAAAATCCTCACATGATACAACACTCTGTGTTGTTTATCCTCAGACCATCCATCAAGGGCCTCACCACAAACAACTCGGTCTCTCCAGACCTCCACCTCAAGATCCCCCAACTGGGACTCTTCCACCTTCTACACCAGGGATGATTATACTGTCATCTGAAAAAGACAACCTCTACCCCCAACTTCTCCCATATCAAGATGCAATGCTGACAATTCTTCCATTACTCTCCATGAATCACCATATTCATGCACAGCATCAATGCGTGACATTCAGCTCAGCGCATCAGCTACAACATTCCCTTTTCCAGGGGTATATGATATTTCAAAGTCGTATTCCTGTAAGAACTCCATCCATAGACATTGTCGTAATTTCAAGTCACACTGGGAGAAAACATACATCAAACTCTTATGATCGGTGAAAACCACAAAGCGCTCACCAATGAGGTAATGTCTCCACAACTTCAGAGCAAACACCACGGCTGCCAACTCAAGATCATGGGTGGCATAGTTGCGTTCATGGGGACGTAACTGCCGAGACCCATAAGAAACAACTGACCTATGATGCATGAGAACACAGCCTAACCCTAGATGTGAAGCATCGCAGAAAACATCAAACTGAACTCCTTCGGCTGGAAGACAAAGGACTGGAGCACTTACTAACTTCTCCTTTAGATAATCGAAAGCTTCCTGACACTGATCAGTCTGTATGAAAGCCTGATCCTTCCTGGTCAAAGCTATCAGAGGAGTCGCAACCCGTGAGAAATCGGCTACAAACCTCCTGTAGTAGCCTGTGAGACCAAGGAAACTTCGCACCTCTGACACTGTCTTGAGGGCTTCCCAAAACACAACTGCTTCAATCTTCGATGGATCCATAGTTACTCCTTGTTGGGACACAACATGCCCCAAGAAATGGACTTCTCGAGACCAAAACTCACACTTCGACAACTTCCCGAATAACTGATGTCGACGAAGAACTTCCAAAACGGCTCGTAGATGCTCTGCATGATCCTCTTCAGATGTGGAGTACGTAAGGATTTCATCGATGAAAACTACCACAAACTTGTCCAGGAACTCATGGAACACAGCATTCATCAAACCCATGAACACAGTTGGAGAATTCGTCACACCAAACGGCATTACAACGAACTCATAATGCTCATGACGACAACGGAAAGCAGTCTTCGGGATATCCTCATCCTTCACACGCATCTGATGATATCCTGACCGCAAGTCGATCTTTGAGAACCAACTTGTACCCTTCAGTTGATCGAATAAGTCATCAATCTGCGGAAGAGGATAGCGATTCTTTATTGTCACTTTTTTTAAGCGACGATAATCGACACACAACCGCAAACTATCGTCGGCCTTCTTCACGAACAAAGATGGTGCACCCCATGGTGACACACTTGGCTGAACAAAACCGCACTACAACAGACCATCAATCTATATACGCAGCTCTCGTAACTCAGAAGGGGCCATCCTATATGGAGACATAGAGATAGGAGATGCTCCTGGTTGTAGCTCGATCCCAAACTCGATCTCTTGTCGAGGGGGTAAGGCTACAACTTCTTCTGGAAAGACATCAGGGTACTCCTCTACGACCCTAGGAAACGCCAACCGTTGAACCTCTGAAGAACTCGGCATCATCTCAGCCGCCATGGATGATAAAGATGAAACGTGTCTATGACCCATCTGAGGGTATCGCTCACCAACAAACACCACTTGCTCTCCATCCGCACCAAAGAAAACGACCTTCTTCCTAAAGCAATCTATGATATCCTACACCGAATACAACCAATCCATGCCAAGGATGACATCATATGGTTGTATCCGTAAACATAGAAAATCTCCCCAAGAGTAGTGTTGCCCCAACACTAGCTCACAGTCTCTACATACTTCAAACAAGCTAGCTCGACCTCCAACTAGCGTAGTCAACGCCAAGGGCACTGGAAGCCTCTCCACCTCAAGTCCCAAAGCATGGACAAGGGTAGGTGATATGAAGGAGTGTGTCACTCCTGAATCAAACAAGGCATACACCAAGGTAGAAAACAAGAAAAGGGTACCTCAAACGACATCCGACTCATCTGGTTCTGGTAACGCTAGAGCATGAAGCTGACCACGACCTCCTCCACGGCCTCTCTGACCCTGATGGTGACCACCACCATGGCCGCGCTCTGCTCTCTGGGGACGGGGAGCGTCATAGGGCTGTCATCTGCCTGCCCCATCTACCCTCTGCTGATCTCGATGCCTCGGCGGAAACTGCCTCAACGGAGGAACCTGGAGCGTAACACCTAGTGCACAATGATTTCTCTGAAAGGTCGGGCACTCCCACTACTGATGACCACGACCACCACAAGAAAAACAAGCGCATGATCCCTTGGCATAGGCCTGAGAGTTACTGCCTCCGGAGAAACGAGGTGTGAAGGGCTGGGACCTACCCCCGGCTGAACGGAAACTCTTCTGCCCTGAAAACCGGGAACTCCGGACCACAGCCTTGATTTGTGAGGAATCATGTTGATTCCCCTCTCGTGATGATCTGGTCCTGGCCAAAGTCCTCTCGACAACCCCCGCCCTCGCCAGCACCTCATGATATGTCTTCAGCATAAATGGGGTGACCTAGCGCTGGATCTCTAGATGAAAAGCCTCCTCGAAATGCCTTTTCCTGGCCTCCTCATCTGGTAACAGGTCTGAAGCATATCGTAAAAGGTTCCGGAAACGGATTCCAAACTCTCAAACAGTGGAGCTCCCCTGTCGAAGGGTAAGAAGCTCTTGGCGACTGGACACCTTTGCAGTCGAGGAAAGGAACTCGACTCTGAACTTATCTCGGAACTCCTCCCATAAGATCGATGAATCCTCACGATCCCCGAGGAACAAGAACCACCACTGTCTTACTGCTCCACGCAGCATCGCCACAACTAAGGACACCCAGTGCTCCTTCCGAGCACGGATCAAACTGAAGCCTATCTCGACCTCCTCCAACCAGTCTTCTGTGACTTCATCTGAAACGGAGCCCTCGTACTTCTTCAGGCTCTGGCGCTGAAACTCTCGGAGTGTCTTCCTCCAAGTGTCATCGTCGTCAACCTCTACCCTACAGCGTCCTGATGGAACAGTCTGCTAGACATCTTCTACGCAAACCTGACGAGGACGTCGACCTAGAGCCATACCTGCATAATAACAAACACTTAGATCTCCTAAGCCTGGAATATGGAAGACTCAACATTTATTAATTAATTGTTTTCTTTTATTCGTTTTAGGTTAACCTATCCCAAGGTCTACCCGTTCAAACACAGGCACAAAGAAAAATGATGCATGATCCTTCCCTAGGTCTCTACCCTACAACCCGTACCACCCTGTTTAGTAGCCATTGTAAACTTAAAGGTATGTACATCATATCATAGGGGGGCCTAAACGCCTATATCTCAGTTGATCTCCAGTGTTTACCTCACTTGCTAAACATGAATGACACGGTTTCCCTACCAACCCATGCAACCTCACATGTGCCTAACTCCAAACTTCATCCTATCTCTCAACCTGGCTCTGATACCACTCTGTCACGACCCCCTCCCCACCAAGTGTACCCCTCCTGGGCTGGCAATGTGAAAAGGGAGATAATGAACCCTGAGTCCCGCCTCCAGTAGGCCCCGGGTTGGCGACTAGCACCGAGGGTATAATAAACACACAAATGGGAGGCATTACCCTCTAAGAGAATACATGCGGAAGAGAGAGATGAGATAGGCACCAACCAACTCCAACTCAGAACTGAAATCTAAAAGAAACCCAAGCACTTATATGAAATTCCATGCAAAAGTACTACAACTGAAAGGGAAAACTAGAGGTACCCAAAAGAAAGTAAAACGACAGCGACCACAAGCCCGAACAGCTCCTCCAACCACAAGCTAGTAGTAACCAGCTTGATCTCCAACCTGCTCCAAGTGAACTGAAAAACAATTTATATAAACATAGGGTGAGTATAATAGTATACTCAGTAGGATCCTCCCCGAAGGCTCTCGTGCAAAGCTAAAGAAAGCATGATAAAGCACAGTGAACAACAAGTGAAACTAACTCGTCACCTAAACAGGTATACTAAATTCTCAACCTCACCATGGCTACTCTCACCAAATAACGCATACAAGAGTATAGCATATTGTAAAGAATATTAAGGGTACCCCGCTACTACTTCCCCACTGGTTTGCCACTTTTCCCCAACGACATGCGTCCTGTGCATCTCTCTCCAAAGGCTTGCTCGTATACACCTGGGCTAAGCTCCACAATCTGCACCACGTGCACCACAAAGGCTTTCTCATAGACACATGGGCTAAGCACCACATCATCCTCACAACAAAAAGTAACTAGGTAGTTTCCGGGAGCCACCACAGCTCGCATAACGTGTATCATACGTCGGGTATTATACCTCAAGCCATTACAGCCCATACACCGAGTAAGGATCCTCAAGCCATCGCAGCCTATACACGTTACACATATAGTAGTCCATAGGATACTATATCCAGAATATATGTGTGTGAATAACCACAAGCCATTACATCCCTCTACACACATATATGGGGAAAACTAACCGATGTGCCTCATGGCACTAGTATCTACCAAGAGAAGAGAGCGGGGTCAAAGGAGGTAGTCAGCCATTCATCCTCCCACCGGAATGTTGGGAAAAACACCCCCCCCCCCCAGAGCTCAGAATCCCCGGGGTGTCAGTTGCCCTTACTGACAGGGTGGAGTAGCGTATAGAAACACAAAAAGTACAGAATATATTATAACTCACAACCACACTATGGGCATGACCTAGTCTTAGTTTCAACTACAGCTAACGTCTCTCGGACTCCGGGCTGTTATTTCTAAGACTAGGTATCCTATAAGCACACAGCCAATTAAAGAACTTCATTAGATTACTTCATCCCCTTTTTCATCAATTCCACTTTACGTTAATTAATTCTTTACACATTAATTAACTATGAACAAAACCACATTAAATTCATCAACATCACAGCCAATGTCAAATGTTCATTCAAAGTTACAACCTCATCATTATATTCCAGCATCTTCATCCCCATTGGTTAACATCAATTCTTCAAACATTAATTATAGAATTACTTTATCATATTCCCAGGCATTCTAGAAAATCATCCTATGCTACTAAACACAAGGGGCTCAACACGGTGAGTAGATGTACTACTCGTCGAGTCTGTGCCGCCTATAGCAAGAGCATAGACCCATTCTCCCTGGAGAGGCTAAACATGGAAAACACGTGGCATACCCCGCGTGTATTTTCTCCTTTCGGAAGAAGGGTAAGCAAGACCAGCTGCGAGGAGTAGTGGGGAAAAGCAAAACAGATAAACAACCAAAGAATCCACAAGCATCCAACAACCACATCCATCCCATTCCATCATCCCTGGTGTCCTCCCCAACACCCACATGCATAAACCGATGCATCTCACCACTCTAGGCGTCATCCGCTGCCACAACCACAAGGCCTCCATGCCCCCACATATCACAACACCCTCCCATGGTCACATCACCGCACAAGCAGCAGGAAAACAAACATTACAACAAATTGGGCTCTTGGCCCTTTAACAAGGCATCCGGCCTTCAAACAGCAAGCACCAACAGATTTCAGGTTTACCAACCAACTGAATTAAACACATACATCGGCATCAATTTGATTAACATCAATTTGGAACAACATCCACAACAACAACAACTAGATTCGTTTACATGCTTCTTTATCTTTAGCCAATTAATTATCAATTAATTCCAGCTTTACGTTCTTTATCAATTTCATCAAGAACCCCATGCTAACAAGCAAGGCATAGATATCACACTATCTAGCAAATCAAGAGGCAAACTGTTATCACAGTACAAAGCAAAAATATGCGATCAAACCAATTCTTTTAATCCGGTTCAAGTATTTAATTAGGTCAATTCCATTGTGATCCAAAGGGCTAAATCATGCTAACTCTACGATTACACATAAACAATTAAAGAAGCCACGAATCTCCTACCTCAACGGTTTTGACGGAAACCACAACGGTCGAAGAACTCCTAAGAAGACCGGGCTGATTCACCACGGATCCTCCCTAGATCTCTTCTCCTAACACAACCAAGACCAAAGCTCATCATAATCGACATCCACACACTTAGATCTACCCATAACAGGCATAGATCTAAGATCCCGAAATAAGAGGGGGAGCAGATCTAGGTAGATCTAAGAAACCAGACATAAGGATCACATACCTCGAGAAATTGGCTTCGATTCGTGAAGAGAAGCCTCCGGATCACCTCCAAAATGCTTGGGAGAGGTTCTTCTACCTCCAAGGAAGGGTAATCCCGAGTTATGGCCTCTTAGGGGCTTAAACGAACCATTTAGAAGCAAAAGAGTTCAGATCCACAAATTTAGGATCTAACTTTAAGTGCCCACACGGTTAGTCTGCACGGTTTAACAAACCATGCGCTAACCGTGCGTTAGCTTCTGTCTCGCCAAACACTCCTTGCACGGTTAGTCCGCATGGTTAGACAAATCATGTGCTAACCGTGCGTTAGCCACTGCCTCTAACACCAACCTTGCACTGTTTAGCCGCACGGTTTAGGCAAACCGTGTGCCAACCGTGTGAAGACCATAACCCTTTAACTTTCCTTAAAAGTCCACCCCAACACACCCCCAAGTCACCTTGACCTCCTGGAACACCTCCAGCACCACATTTTCACAAAGGAATGGACCGGAGAGGTCCGGGCCATTACAGTATGATTACAACACATTTCCTTTTTATAAAATTATAAAATAGTCCATGATATAAATTTTTAAAATTCATATATAAATTACCATACCAAATTTATGAAAATCTTGTAAAATTTAATAGTATGGTAAGACAATTAAATTAATGTTCAACATGTTATAAAAATTTAAAATAATATATAAATCATTAAGATAAATAGAATTTTTAAATATATTTATAATTTAGTTAATTTTAAGTAATCATGGGAGGGTACCTAACATATGATGGATCAACATTCAAGGATCCCAACACTAAAACTTTCAATCCTTGTTATATAATCCACTAAGGAAAGTATATTTCTAGAGTTCCCAACAATAATTAGTTAGAGTAACATAATAAACTAGTATAGAATGAAATTCTAAAATGGAACTATCATAAGAAGAATCTTAATCTAAAAAATCCTTAATTTTATGAAATCTCTACTAGGTAGAAAATAAGACATAAATTTTTTGAATCATAACCTAGTCATTTTTTATCTCTTGATTACCCTCCTTTGGTACTATGAGTATACCCACTAGATTTATTATAAATATAGTACTGTAATTGAATAAAATTTATAGGATATAATCACACACCAAACCTCTAAAAAAATATTAATAAAATAAAAAAAAACAAAATTTATTCTTCAACCACACATTAAATAATTTAACATATATGAATTTCATAATAAAATATGGAAAAATATATATATCGATGTGGGGGGTTCAGAATCGTGCAACCTTAATAGTATCAGTGTGGGGTGAGGGTATCAGTGGGGGGGTCCTATGTTAGGTTTCTTCGAGGGGGTGATGGTGACGGGTGAGGGGGGAGAGGGTGTTGGGGAAAAGGGAGAGGGTATCAGTGGGGGGTCAATGTCGGTTGGTATCGGGGGAGAGAGCATGTCAACAACGATGAGGGGGATATGGTGTTGGTGTTGAGGGGGAGGGGGTGTCTGGTGATAGAGGGTTTTGATGATAGGGGCATGTTGATGGAAATTATGATTTTTTAAAACATAGAGAGGGGGATTAATAAAAACCACATCAAAATAAAATAGATAAGGACACTTTTATAATACCCCCCACTAAATATCATTGTTTCTAATGAATTTCCAAAGTGTCACTAGAAATATGGATTAAAATATTATTCAAATTTTTATTGGATATTTTTTAAACTATTTCTAAAATAACACCACAATATACTATATTTCCTGTAATGTTATTCTGGGGTTTACCCCTGGTTTAGACTCAATTTCATGAAAATTCATATGCTTGTAGGTGGTAGGGATGATCCACGTAAAATATCATAGTTTCCAACCTATTTCCCCATTATTTTGTTTCAAAATTTCCTAAATTTTTTATTCTTGTTTGGGTTTTATATTATTTTAAATTGCCAATGGAAGTTTTTCATTTTCTTTTCGACAACAATATTTCAAATTTGAGGGAAGTAGTTTCAATTATAGTTTATGGGGGATTTCTAATAATGTTTCTAGATTATTTATCTCTATGATGGCATCATGTACATATATAGAATAAGTTTCAGTGGTAGTTTTTATAAATTATTCAAAATAATTATCATCAAAATAGTTGTCATGAGAACAAATAATAATTTCTAGATTTAACACATTTTCAAAAACAGTTTCATTATAAAAATCATGCATTTACTGAGATTCCCCTAATCATATTATGTCATAAAATATGTCAATTTCATCCTTAGAGAAAAAATGAAATTCAAAATGATTCAAATTAAAAATAGATTGCTCATCGGGGGGGCTTTTCATTAAATCTAGTATGTTAACATTCATTGTTTGTTCACAAAAATTCATTGAAATAGTTCCTCAATTAACATTGATTATTTTATGAAAGTAATGAGAAATGTCCTACCTAAGTATATAGGGGATTGGTCTTTATTTTTTTCTTCCTCCATGTTCAAAATGAATAATTCATAAAAAAAACAAAAATCCATGTACACTTACCAGCCCATCTTCTTGAACACCTAATAAGTAGGCAATGGCTCGGTTAGCAAGGTTCAATACCACTCATATCGGTTTGATATCTCCAATCCATAGGAAATAATAAAATGAATAAGAAATTACATTAATTGATGCCATCACATAATGCATTGGAAAATTTAAGATCTCTAATAGTGAAAGTAATAGTTAAGGTACTTTTTTTTGAAAAAAAAATGGATATTGATTTCCACATTTTTGAAGAAATATTTTTACCTAAACATGCCTTCTCATTAACATTCAATATTTTATTCCCGATTCAAATATATTTAACAAATTTCACATACCTTGTAATTCATTATATGGCTTCCAATAAATGGATATTGATTTCCACATTTTTGAATATCTCATGGAACTCCTATTTCAATGGGTCTTCATTGGTCCACTTGGGGAGTTGATCCTTATAGGGAAGGGTGGTTGGGGCTGATTTGAGTCCTCCATATTGGTTTTCCCTTTATATTTCTTAACAAGGATTTCATCCATATGTGCTTCATATTATTTTTCATGGGAAGACTCATCATGTTCAATGGGATGTCCACCTCTATCTTCCTCTCGAGGTGGTGATGTTCCATTACTTCCCAATTCCTTGCCACTACTTAATGAAATAGAGCTAACATTTCCATCAGGTTTATGAATTTACTAAGCATGAATCTTTCATAAGCCTTGATTCTACAAGTCATTGATGACAACCATAATCTAGCTATATTGTCCTTGCAAGTCCTTTAGTAGTGATCTATGAGTGTTGAGGGTAGTTTATTGAGTGGTGTGAGACTCTACAAGTTGTTTCAATAGATCCTTCATGGTATGTTCTTGATTTTTCCCATGTTTGTAGCTTGTATAGGGTTGAGAGGTACTTGTTTTGAAGGGTGATGGCTATAAGGATAGTTGAAAATTTTACTTTAAAGGTTATATTTTTTGTTGTTGGTTCCCATATCTAAAATGAGTATTGGAATTCTCCTTGTATCCTTGATTGTTTGCTGGTTGTGGTTGATGTTGTCTATGGAACATGACATCATAGTGTTCAATCTGTTGAACTTGGGGACATCCACCAGTGTATTAGTCCTGAGAATAAAAAATTCGGCAGAACTGTGGGAGTGTGGTGGGTGATATCTCCTACACATTGTTCTGAACTAGATGTATCACAAGAGAGGTTCATATATTCTTTCTTCTCATAAAGGAGAGTTGGAACTGGTAACCTTATATACTCTTCTTATTTTGGATCTTCCAACAAATTTTTGAAAGTTTGAGGAGATCTTCTCAATAATAACTCTAAATTTATCTGTGGATTTTACAATTAATTCTCTTCTAGAGGAAGCATCTAGAAAATTTCAGTCACTACCCATCAACCCTTGGTAAAATAATAATAAGAAATAATTATATTTGAGAGGATGGTGTGTGTTATAGGTTGTTAATAACTTAAATATCTCCCAAAAATAATATATATTTTTTAATATTTCATTCTTGATTTAATATATTTCATTCCAAATCTGAGTGATCCTTGAGGTAGGGATGTACTTCTGGAGGAATTCTTTCTATTTCCCATCCCATGTTGTGATTTCTCCAAGATGGAGGTCGTAGAGCCAAACCATGGCTACTCCTTCAAGAGAGAAGGAAAAATACTTCCCACTAACTTGATCTTTTAATACTTATCTTGACTTGAAATTTCTAAATACATCATCAAATTATCTTATATGATAGTTAGGGTTCTCTCCTGCCAAGCCATGAACCTTTGATAGGACTTAGAGCATCTCAGTTATTAGTAAAAGATCATATAGATTGTTTGGTGGTTGATGTTGATTATCATTGTTGAATTTTTGTGTGTAAAGTTCTTTCAATGTTTTATTCAATTATTCTAAGTTATTTTCCATTTTTACAATCCCTAAAATCACATTTGTAGAAGAAGTAGACGGGGATGGGAAGTTATTCAATGGGTCAGTGATAAACTTCCTTTAAATTTCCTATTTCATTCTCAAAGTTCTAAGTCATAGTAGAAAATATCATTCAAACTCTGGGTAAAACCAAGGAGGTGAAATAAACTAGATCTTTTCATTTGTTGAAATCGTTTTAAAACAAAAAGCTCCTATAAATATTTACCTCCTTGGCAATGAAAAGAGGTTTGATGAATGGCGTATCGAGGGGCCCTCAAAAAACAAATTTCAAACCTGAATAAATGTACTACTAAGTGGGACTATAGTTGTATCTAGAGAGAAAAGTGTTACGGTCGTGTTTTTCTTTTCTTCTTTTTTTTCTTTTTTGGATGTGTTCATTGTGAGGAAATAGTGAATGAGAACTATTGGTTTTATATTCATTTTTAAATGAAGTGTATTAACTTCAAATATCCTCACCCCTATATATTAAATAATTATTCCTTATTTTCTATCCCCTATTATATCTCTAGTCAAATAAACTCTCATTTGAATACCCACCCCTAGTTATTTTAGTTTAATTAGAGGGATGTAATAGTCATTGTGATCTCTTATCTCACATAGCCTTGTGATCACATATCTCTAATCACTGAGGGTTCGTCATGTTGCAAACTATCATTACAATGAAGAAGCTCTAGGCGGCCTGTGTGTGCAAACCATAGGGAGAGGAAGAAGATATTGAATGCATCTAATAAAAGGAAATATCTTCAAATTAAACACGATAAAAAAATACCAACCGGAAATAGAATTGAATTATCAATTATTTATTGAATTTAACAACAAGAGGGAAGGGGGTCTCCTCTACTCCACCATAAATGGCTTAGTGCTCCATTGCTAGAGAATTAGAAACTAGAAATTAATGAAATAAAAAATAGTAGTAGCATGTCTCTCCTAATGATTCAAATATGCCCCTCTATTTGTAAACAGTTCTCAATTTACATAAAAATGCTCAAAGATTATAAGCACCCATTGCAATTGGCCTCATGAAAAGCACATATTTCTTTGACTCTTCTAGGTGACTCTATACTCGAGAATGTTCCTCAATTTCATTTCTCATCCCCAGTGAATTCATCTTCTTTTGATGTTTGAGACATGTTTATTTCTAGGGGTACGATGGCTTCCCAAGATGTAATTAAGCTTTTACAACAGCTTCATGTCCCTCCCATGACTGAGATTCATACTTGACGAATATTGGAGTGGAATTGTTTTAGTGGTTCATGGATTCATTGGATGTCAGTTCTTTTGTACATGATCATGTGAGGATGATGATGCACATGTTTGCAAATGGGCAATATGAATTGGGCCTCATCGTCATTGAATTTTGTCCTACACCGATAGTTAGGTTTGGATCAACATGATGTAGGATTGTAGATTTTGTGTCTTCTCCCATGACTCGATTGTGACTCAATTTTTTCATCTTCTATTAAATGAATCAAGATGATAAAAACATGACTGTTGTTGAAACGTACCTCTCTGCAATTTGACTAGGTTTCGTGGTTCTAGAAAACCCATTATCTAGTTGATTTAAACTTATAAGGCTTAACCTCAAACACCATGTGTGCAATTTTATCATGCTTTCCATAAGTTTATTTGGGTTATGTGATGCTCCATCATCTGTAACTTGAGTTTGTGGGTTTTTCAATGTCTCTTGCTCAGGGAATTGGATTCCAGGTTAGTCTCAAATAAAGGATTTTTATCAAGAACCTTGTGTATGATGTTCTTCAGAAGTGTAACCAGTAAATGGGGAATGAGTGAGGCCCTGAAATCTTGAAACACATACACTGGGAACAAAAAATGATACAATCATCAAAAGCCTTAACATTGGTTCCGAATATGGCTTTAATCAGTCTTCGTGGTTTCGGGTTCATCCACTAGTTCAGTTTGTCTTTCATTAAAATCAACCTACTTTCATCGAATTGGTAGACTCTGTGTGTTTGATCACGGGCTTCCTTCAATATTCGGTTCTTCTGCGATTTACTTGTGGCTTACCCAAAAGCGCCTTGGACTCTGTTGGTTAGAATCCAAACATTATTCTTACTTGAATTTGGTGTCATTCATCTCGCTTCCAGATTGGTGGTTTCATCCTCGACAAGCTGACTTCCATATTTTGTGGCGGTCATCTTCTTCATCCAGCGATTCTCAACTAAACATCTCCATTAATCACGCCATAAACTTCAAACTTAGATCTATAATTTATACGTCCTTTCAATTGGTGTTTCAATTGTAACTCAATATTTTTTATTTTATTTCATTAGATATTCTCAGCAGGAACATATGATCTGTGTGAACATTGCAAAAAAGGGCGGTGTGATTTATAGTTGGGATTCCATCATTCTCACAATAGAAGGGGAAAGGTCATAGTGGAACGGTAATATGGTGATATTATCTCACGATCACAAGGCTTTACGGGAGTAGGGTGCACAGAACCATTGGCGCAAATGGTCATTTTTTTCTATCCTACACAATTAAAAACCGAGACTCAATAAATTCTATGTCCGGATAAAAAAATAAAAAATTGAAAAAACAGAGTAATGAAACTTCAATTTCCTTTCTCATTCATACCCCTAAAAAAGATTTATTGATATTAAAATACCGAGGGTGTGTTAAGAATTAGACCCGAAAATAATTGTTAATTCAGGTTCATTTCAAAAATAAAATTTAATATAGATTTCAACAACCCACAATTAATTCAACTTCAGTCCAGACACAAATTAGAATTCAAACTAGAAGCTTTATCATTTAAAATTTCATAGTTTAATTCATTAAAATCATGCATGTAATGATTAATTACAAAATCGAATAAAGAATTAAATTTCAAAATTTTAAATTTATGTATGGATTATCATTTAAATATGAAAAATATGAATAAATCACTAAAATTAAAATTTTAAGTCATTAAAAAAACAAAGTAGATAATTCAAAAAAATCACAAAAAGAACCAATTCACCTCGGGTTTACTTGAATTTGGGGGTTAATTTCTAGGAAAAGAAGACAATTTTTTTGAAATTTTGGGCTCACATCACCCCAGGTCTACTTAATTTGGGATTACTTCTTCACAATCCATATGCAAAACTAGTTTTTTGGATAGTTATGACCAAGACCTCCACCCTAAGCATGGAATAAGAAATTCCCTAACCTTTTTCTCTTATGCATAGGCACACTCTCCCAAATCCACCGCACCAGGCATGGTTTTTGAAACATCCATGTCAGTTGCTCACAATCACTGGTCAAATAGAGAAACATGTGTGTAAGCCCTTATGACTATCTCCCTACTCTCAAGCAACACGTGAGCCTCTTATTAGGTATATTCTAAAATCATGGAATTATCGAAGGAAACTACCCCTGTCCAACTGATAATCCATGCTACCCCTTGAAAAGCTTTACGTGTAACCCTAAATGACCCCTCATTGTTTTCCTTTTTGAAACATGAATGCTCTCAACACAATATGTTAAACTACAGGCAACACCGGTTAATGAAAGACATTAAACTGAAGTAAATGTCCTTGGAGAAACAAGTTAAACACCAACTAACATCTTCAGCATAAGTTGCTTAATTATAGACAATATATTCATGGAAAGATGTTAAACTACAACTTACCCAATGTGATTAACATAAGATTCCTTGTGTGATGAGTCCAAAATTTCCTGGGTGATAAGTATAGGATGCCTCATACAATGAGAAAGAGATGACCCCCCCCCCCCCCACACCCTTCCGGGAACCCAAAAGTGTAAGCTCCACACCATCCCTTTCCATTGTTCTTTTAGTGGCAAGGATTAACAAATGAAATCAAACTGTATGGTACAGTCCTATCACATGACCATGAATAGTAAAAAAAATCTAACTATATGGGTTTTAATATTTATTTTATAGTGTGGTATATAATCTTTTTCTCTCATTTTCAATCCTAACATCATCGAAATCCCATCCCCCCCCCCCCCCAAGGACACGGTATCATGAAAGTCTGGTCATCTTTCTAAATCATATCAACCCTCTCACCATACCTTCTCAATGTCCCCAATAGAGAAAATAAACCATGAGAGTCCCCAAAAAACATTAAACTATATCCTACTGTCCTGACTAGAAATTTTCATATTCCCTCCCTTATGTGATGAGCAATTATGGATTCATCCCCCTGGGCATTAACATGTGATAGCCACGAGATGAGCGTACATGGGAAGCATCCCCACTGGAATTTAAACATACGACTCTATATTGTTTGAAAATTCCAAGAGGTCTTATGTGACAAGCCTAGGACTACGCCTACCCAAGGAATCAAAAAACCATCCTAAGGTGATGATCCTAGGGTGCCTAATGTGACAAGCATGAGAACCATATGTGATGACAATGTTATCTATTCCCCTTTTCCTTATGTCATAAACCTATGTTTATACCTCATGTGAAGATCATGAGATGACTCATATTACAATCATGTGTAGACTTTGGTGGTGATCTAGGGTTTCTCTAGCAAATGAGGCTAGGATACCTTTTATGATGTGCATAAGTTTTCCTGTGTAATGAAAATTGGAATCCTTGGGTCCCGAACCTAAGATTCCCTATGTAGTTAACATAGGGTACCCTTATGGACCATTTATAGATTCTCAACGTACCCAATGATTTCTGATGAAGCCATAAGACTCATCCTATTTAATAGAAGGTGTTCACTTGGGTAAGGTAGCCATTGATATAATGAAATAGCATCCACTTGCAGATGGAATCAGGAATGTGATTCTTGGGAATGTATTAAATCTATGAAGGAGACATTGAGTAGGTAATTATCACCATAGAAGAATCCATGGAAGTAAGGGTTGACATCCCACCATCACATCTTGATTATGAAGCAGACACCACCAATCTGGTGGTGAAGGCTGCCTACCTTTAAAAAGTAGGAATTTGAGACCAAAGTATTATGACTATTCATGATACAGATCTAATAATGGAGGTTAGGGTGGAAAGAAATGGAAAATAGAATGGTGAACCTGATATGAATCCCTTCCCCTTTTATAGTGAGAGTAAGAGTAACATTGGGAGATTCAACATCATCAGACATATCTAACATCAAGCATGTTGGGAGTCACTTTATTTATACATTTACTCATTAATGGATATATCTTTTTTATAATTCCTTCCAAAGGTCTAGAAAAAAAAAAGCTACCCCAACCACTAAAAACTTCCATGGGGTTAAGAGATCCAACTGCATGGAAATCCCACACACTTTTAATCACGCTATGATGGAAACCACTCCCATGGATCTTAGGTGACCTCACCCTCCCAATCAGAACTCATCCAGTGAAGGGTTATTAATTCCCTCCTTCAATAGTATGAGCAGGAGGAATTCATTCACACTCAATAGATGGCTCATGAAGACTTGGAACCTATAGCACCTTACCAGTAGGTTCATCGGTAGGGAGAATGCAGTGAAAAATCCCCCCTCCCATTACCACTACCAACCATTATGGATGTCTCTCCCTTGAATGCACCGATAGAACTATCCATTACACCAAATAGGTATGGGATGTTCAATCTGTGGTAGATTGAAACACCACCCTAGTGTCTCTAAGGAGGGATCCCACTACTCGATGTCCCCAAAAGTATAGGGCATCCCTACCAGCCAACTAATAGGTTATTATTATCTATATTCTTCCTTACCTTGTCCAAACATTATGACATCCACATCAGGGGAAGGCCTCCAATCCTTTCTGATAGAACACAACTTCAATAGCTCCTATGGACCCTATCGCAACCAACACATCCCCTTCTATTCTCATCACCACACAAGGATAAATTTTCAAAAAATAGGATAGAAACCCAACCACTCCCCAAGATTGGTGTGTTGACTCTCCTAACCTCTGGTTTTATCACTAGTCATCATAGAGGTCCTCTTGATGAGAAAATCAAGGGCCTTGGATATTATGCTACTCTACTATTCATCCCCCTCGTAATGGAGTGATAAATTTCTCCAATTTGACCATTGGATGGAACCATCATCTCTCTATCACTGAACACCATAATAGTGAATCTCATCCTCTTACTTAATACGATCATGAGTCTGTTGGTGAAGCACATAAAAAGGATCTGTCTTGATAGGAAAAAAATGACAGATTAACCCTCTAATCATTATTTTCAATCGTTATAAAAGAGGGGATATGGACCGTGAAACTACTTATGATGCAACATCTCTAAAAACCATCCATAAACTCCTTGATAAAGGAAAAGGGATAATAGAGTCTTCTAGTGCTCTTGAGGCCATTGAGGCAACAAATGATGATGCTATGATTACTTCTTTCCATAATATACTAAGGGATATAAGTAGGTCAGTGCTAAGATCCTCGAGTGATATCATCCTGAATGGGGAGATGCCCAAGACAATCCCATCACACTCTCTTTAGAATAATGGAAACTAGTAATCCTTTTCCATTCCACAAGAAACAAAGTAGGTGGTTCTTCCAATCTGTAGAGGAAGGATTCTGTTTACCTCAAGGTAAAGCAGAGGCCTTATTTTATAGACTGAGAAAGAGGAATACATGATGGGGTATTCTGATGTGGTACTCAAAAATACATAGAATAATAAAAACTGGGTTTAACACTCCCCCTCAAGCTTTATATTCCCAGATTGGACCACGAGTCCCACAAAAGAAAGATGACATCAGACAAGACCATATACACTCCCCCTCAAGATGGGTCGTAGATGCTATGGATTCCCATCTTGGAACTGAGCGAGGCCAGGCGAGCCCCTGGTAGGCCTTTGGTGAAGATGTCGGCAAGCTGGTCCATCGTCGGACTATGGCTAAAACTGACATGGCTATGTTCAAGGTGGTGGTGAAGAAAGTGGCAGTCCACCTCGATATGCTTCGTGCATTTATGGAAGACATGATTTGAAGAAATCTTGGGGGATGCCTGATTGTCACACCAGATATGAGTAGATGTCTATGGAGGAAAGAAAAGCTCATGTAGAAGATGACGGAGCCAAAGAATCTCCGTAGTGACGGTGTCCATAACCCGGTACTCAGAATCCGCACTGAATCTAGAGACGATAGTTTGTTTCTTGTTGTTCCAAGATATGAGGTTTCCTTCCAAGAAAACAGAAAACCGAGAAGTATCCTTCCAGGTAGAAAGGAAACCAGCATAGTCAACATCACAGAAGGCCTCAATATTCAGATGAGCATGGTGGTAGTAGCGAAGACCACTGGCAGGGTCTCTCTTGATGTATTTAGTGATGCGGAGAACAACATTCCACTAAGAGGTGGTCAGATACTCCATGAATTGGCTCACCTTTCCAACAGCACAGACAATGTCTGGATGAGTCATGGTGAGATAATCAAATTTTCCTTCTAGTCGATGGTACCTCTCTGAGTGTGAATACAGTTCCAAGGAGTCATAGAGAGACTGTTTCCCAGGCTCAAGAGGAGTGGCAATGGCGGTGGCCTATGTCAGCCCAGCATCCTGCAGAACATCCAACACATATCTCCGTTGGCAGAGGAAGATAATGTCTAGAGAGCGGGAGAACTCAATGCCAATGAATTCTATGAGAGGGCCGAGATCTTTAGTATGGAAGTGATGATAAAGATTCCCTTTGAGGTGGGCGGTTCAAATAGAGTTGCTCCCGATGATGATGATATCATCCACATATACTATCAATAGTATGATGCCGGTGAATATCGTCCTGTAGAAAATGGTGTGGTCCTTCATATAGTGAGAGAGCCCAAAGTCGGTGAAGACGGTGCTGAATCAACCAAACCAAGAATGAGAAGACTTCTTGAGACCATATAGAGAGCGACGAAGTTGACAGACTTGGGAGTCGACGCTGAAGACACAAAATCTGAGGGGTTGCTATAGATAAACCTCTACCTCAAGAAATCCATGGAGGAATGGAAGATTAAATGGGTTGTGAGGAACATGAGCGACTGAAGGCAAACTAATAGACGGAGTCAAAAGGCATGTGCCAAATCCCTCAATGGGGATCGGTGATCCATTGGAAACAGTGATTATATAAGCACTAGTAGATGGATGGTAGGTAGTGAACATACAAAAATCCCCTATGAGATGTTCGGACGCACCGAAGTCGAGCATCTAGGCTAGCGGTCGATGAGATAGACATGCGTTAGAGCCATCAGTCTGAGAAATGGTGGCTGGAGAAGAGGATGGTTGCTCAAGCAGGGGTTGGGAAACTGCGAGAGGTGGGCTGAGAAACCGCCGAGCAGGGCAGGGGGTGGGATACCGCATTAGAGGCGGGCTGAGAATCACCAAGGAGGGAGGGGGTAGTCGGGCGACCACGTTGAAGGTGGGTCGGGGAGTGCTAAGGGAGGGGAGTCTAGGAGACCACATCGAAGGCAGTGGCCGAGAATCTACTGAGAAGCCATCCAGATTGCGGGAGGTCACAGCGAACTGGAGAAGCCAGGAGAGATGGGCCGTTTGTCGAGTGGGAGAACCAGTGGGGGCCTGGAGATCACGGCGAGAGGCCGTAGGGAGGCGGGGCCGGTTGAATATGGGAGTCCGTAGGGAGAGGCAGTCGGTTAGCAGCTAGAGGGCACCGCGTCTCGAAGAGGCGGATGGTCGGGTGCCGGCGTCGAAGGTTCGCCGGAGAGAGAGCCGCGATGGGAGACAGTGCAGGGAGGTGATCCCTGTCAGGAGATGTGCTATCGGGATGGCGAGCAGGAGGCCTGGCTAGGCACTGTGAGTCTGGATCGCCACTAGCAGAGGGCTGCGATGTTAGAGGAGGGTCGCAGCAGGAGGTCCGATCAGGGAGGGGCGTCGTGGGCGAGGCGGGAGCCTGGAAGCAGGGGCCGCCAGGATGTGTAGCGAGAGGGAGACGAGAGGCATTGCAGGAGGGAGATGGAAGGTGTCGTGGGAGGGCGATGGAAGGCTTGTCTGGTAGCGGGGCCGCCGAGATGTGTTACGGGATCCGCGTCTGGAAGCGGGGCTGCCGGGAAGTGTTGCAGGTGCTGCGTTGGGTGGGATACGGGAGCAACATCAGGAGGGGACCAGTTCTCCTACCACTCACCTTGAAATTTTTGGGACACATTGAGCCACAACGCAACATAGAAGAAAGACATACCCAACATGGGTGGACCATTCTCATCCACTACCATATTTCAACAACTCAATCTTCACCTCCTTTAATGTAACGAGTGATCCAGAGAAACACCATTCCCACAACATGTTTGGAGGATCTTCATTGCAGGCATGGTAATCCCTTCCTTTCCCATTTACATTTATCTTATACTAGGATCCATAACTTGGTTGGAGGATATTCACCATCAATTCCTTTATATGTTCAACTCCAACTAACGTATGATGGGTGTCACTGATCTCTCAATGTGAAAGTAGTGAAATGAAAAATGATTCACCAACTTCATTTCTCGATAGAAGGGACTAACCTACTCCCTTGACATCCAGAATCCAGAAGAATACTTGTTGGTGATATGCATAGATAATGTACATGATGATCTTGATCCAACCTTTATCTCACGGAAGTATCCAGGTGGATTCTAGGAATTTACCAAGAGAGATCAGAAACTTGAGGAAGCCATACAACTAACTATATAATGGCCCAACCCATTTTATCCTCCTACATTAGCATAAAATCTTACTAGAGTAGAGACAACTTTCATTTCTAAAACTTTATCCCCTTGGCCAATATGACTTTATCTGGACCCATTAAAAGAGTCATGTTTGGAATAATCTCACACATAGAATGTCATCCAAGGCCCCCATTAGAGGAAAACACCTAGGATCCCTTTTCAAGAGTGTGAAAATAAATTCTACTCCTTTAAAGATGATCAAGCCCTTGGATTCTATATCTACACCCAATATAAGTACATGAACATACTCCTGGAGGTCAATAAGCCATAAGTGGTTGTGTTGAAGAACTATCCCAACTACTGACCCTACAACATGTTCCATAGAAATACAATGAATGGTATCTTTTCTTTAACAACTAGATCTAGTATAAGGTAGACCGCGATGTAGTGGAATTGGGTGACCCTTTTGTACTTGTAACATGAATCTTCACCACTGTCAATGATGATAAATACTTCAGGAGTTGTAATAGGCCTATAACAGAGGAGGCCAAAAGTTCAATGATTGATTAGCTCAAAAGTAGATCACTCAAGCCCAAAAAATTATTCTTGATCGGCTGAATCCACTACCACCCTCCACTATTAGTCCCTCTCCTCTAGTTGCGCCATCATCTTTGAATCCCTCCCAAGATTAAAAGATAAAGCACCAGTAGTGTAAAGACGGTTAGGAACCCTTTCTAGTGGAAAATCTAGTGTGTAACCTCATGGACTTCATGCCCCCTGCATTGGGAATTTTTTTGTGATTCTCCCAATTCTAAAGGAATTCTATTATGAGGGGAAAGAGAATTCATCAGTCAATTCCATCTTGTTTGGGGATTATTGTCTAGAGATCAAATATAAGGAATCCCAAGAAGCTCATAAAACCTACCAAATGTTCTCTCGAGGCAAGGGAAACATCCCTCTCCTAAGTGCCATAACCGGGGTTCCATCCCTGCAAAAGGTTTTTTATGTTGTTGATACTAAAAGACAAGTGATTCTCAAGGATCGGCAAGAAAAACCACCCCATGAAGTATCCTCTAGTCTAACTCTGCAACCCTTTTGATTGGTTATGTGTTTAGTAAATACATAGATGTCCAATGCATTTTCAAATGCATCCAACTTCTATAAGAAATCAGAATCTGCTGGCCACACACGTTCATCTCAGCCAGTTTGACCCACTACGCTTCTTCTTAAGGAGTGAACTCCTGGGCTAAACACATGACCATAGCCCAGAAGAACAATGTCATCAAGAACCTCGCTGGAATTCTAACATGTATCTCTTTCCTTGATATGCTTTCACATGTCCTATGAGATTCATGAGGCCCTTATCAGGGCTTTGAAGATCCCCTTATAGTTGGAGATTGATGTAGTTGTGACTGAGTTATACCATGATGTTGAGGCCATGCATGATGAGTTTAACGATATTATCTTCTTTTTATGGAATATAAAGGTGATATTATCTAAGGGTACATCTACCCCTCTATAAATCAGGAAAGCCTAATGGGGTAGAAGTATGTTTGTGTTTCATGGCCATTGGTTTTGGGATCAATATCATCCAAATACTAACACTTTACAAACTTGGGTATAGTGCGGATGGATTAACCCCATCCAACTAGACAATCTAGGGAAATTACAAGAGCAAGTGAAATCCATGTTGTGAGATTCAAATGAAGACCTAATTTAGTGATTCAATATCAAATAACAAATTAATAGTTCTCGAACAAGACATAGCCTTCAACAAATTTCTAGTAAGGCCTTGGCTTCATCTTCTTGTAGTCATCACTGCGTTATATAACTAGTGCCTCAAATACTCCATCAATGGTTGAGTATTGGTGATCTTTGGTCATGTGTCTCCCTTTTACTCTTGTGAAGGAAACTACCTTGATTCGAGGTATTATAATAGAGAGTAAAAGTAGCCTCAGATCGAAGATCTTGAGCGCGTCAATTCTACCAATGGGTTGAAACATAGCCTATAAGATCCCTTAGATAACATGAAAAGAAGTTTCATCCTACCCATAAATCATATAGAAGAAACATCTTTAGAACTTGAGCAACATTTTATTGTAAAAAAAAGTTTTATCAAATTACATCTTTCCCCTATAAAGGGAAGGTTCCTTTAAAGTATGGGAAACCTTTTCTTACATATCAGAAGGTTCAACCTTTATCAAATAATAGAAATCACCCCCATTCCAGAGAGAAGGATTGGACCATTTTTGGTCTACCGAGCCACATTGCTTTGATATCAAGGGTAGACCCCACTGGTGAAGGACTCATGGAATTGTAGTCTCAACCACTATCTCCATGGTATCCATAGAACAATAAGGACATGCATATGATTTTGAATATTATACCCCTGTATAGGAATATGATTCCTTAGCATAGTCTCATGTGACTAAGGAGTCATTTCCTCCTTCCAACCCTCATACTTTAGATGAAGAGGACCTAGATGAGGCTTCTCCTACCTTTGAAGGAGTCTCCACCACTTTCGATGACCTGATATAGGTGAACCTTATCACCAGTGAAGATCCAAAGTTGATGTTGATTAGTGTCGTCAGGTCTTTCGATGAGAAACAATAGTAATTTGGGTCCTCAAAATAACACTATGACATATTTTCATGGAACTACAAGGAGATTTTAGGGCTCGACCATCAGGTGGTCATCCGGAATCTTGTCCCTCGCATCGACAACCATGGATTAAAATAGACATCTAGAAAGATACATCACACCCATGGTTCCAAGATTGAGTCTAAAGTGGATAAGCTGATCAAGGGCAATATTTTCAGGAGAGTTTATTACACCATGTGAATGGACAACATCATTCCATAACTAATGAATAATAGAAAAAACAGTTTGCATCAACATTCGGGACCTCAACCGGCATTTCTAAAATGGCAATTTCCTGTCACAGTCATAAAGTAGATGATTGATAAAACCACCAAATTTCAAGAACATTATTTCATTGATACCTACTCCGAGAACAATCAAAACTATATTAATCATAATGATTAATATTACACTACATTTAGGGAACATTAGAGAACTTACTGCTACTAAGTGATGCCCTTTGGTTAGAATAATTCTAGTGCACCTTTTAGAGGGGACATGAAGCATATATTTTATCCACTTCTCCAAACAATTTAGTATTATGTGGATGGTTTGGTGGTCAAAAACCATGAATTTTAGGACAATATTAATGATCGTGATAAAGTGTTTGGAATTCTCCATTTCCCATTACCTAAAGATGACCCCATTGAAATGTTCATTTGGGTTCACCTCTGGGAAATTTCTAAGCTTCATTATCAGATATAGAGGCATCGATATTGACTCAAATAATTTAAAGTACATCATTAGAACATCTCTTCATGAAATATCCAAGATTTTTTAGGACTTCAAGGTCATATAGTATACAAATAGCATTTTTTCACCAATCTGGTTAGAAAATGTAATCCCATTTCCAAGATGATGAAGAATGGCATCATTTGTGAGTCAGACGAAGAATTCTAGACTGTGTTTTATGAAATCAAGTAGTACATACATCCTATTTATGTCATTATACATCCCATTCTAGGGAATCCATTGATCCTTTATTTGACTACCCAGTGATCCCTTGGAACCCACTTATCTCTGAATTACAATAAATGAAAAGGGATGAGTCTCTATTAACATAGTTGCATGCTTCTTGTCACTATAACCATGTATTATCCTATCGAGAAGAACTAATCTATCTAATTCTTTATACATCAGAAGATGAGTCACTATCTAAAGAATCACAAGTTCTATCTAATCTTCAATATTAACCTGGTGAAGTATATCCTTAATCATCATATATTGACCAGTTGATTATCACAGTGGGAAATGATCTTTTAGTAGTTTGATACCAGATTCATCTATCAGAAAGTTGTTAGGGGTAAAGCATTGGATAATTTCTTATAAACACACAAAAACATTGACGAATTTCCTCTAAACATAGATTTCCTAGATGATACCTTCCTCCTTGTTGATCAAGTAATGTTTTGCTTGTAATACACTGAGACATTAGAATATAATTTCTCTTTATTAATTTGATGTCTTTGATAGAAGCATTTAGACGCAACACCAATCTTAAACAAACAATGATAAAAATATTATATTTTATATGAACTAGACATTAGACTAGAGGGAAATTAGACTAAACAAATTATGAAATATATGAATAAAAAATTTCCTTCATCCACATTTATTGAAAAATTCAAATGAAAATATGTACTCAATTTGAAATTTTAAGAAAAACCCATTTAATAATAAAGTATCTGTATTTCATGATATTTTGTACCATTATCACTGATTAAATTTTATTTTGATGAAATATATTGGTAATTAATGAATAATAATTAATTCATTTACTATTAATTATATAGAAATAAATATGAAATTATTTTAAGGTAAAAGGGATATTTTTCAAAAAACTGTGTTATGTAAACAATATATTTTTATCTTAAATATCAAAATAATAATTATTGATGAATGATTTTAATGAAATGAGTATAGTATATATTCAATGAAATAAATTTAAATTCATATAATGATTATTAATAGGAAAATAAATAGATTAACTTTTGAACTTTAAAATTGCAATTTTCGAAAAAACGTTGTTGTTTCATTTTGTGTGCTTATTTTAAAATTAATTTCTAACACTTATATAAATTGAATTTGATATAATGTCTTCCATATTTGGAATCAAAATGTAAAAAAAATTAATGAGTCCACTTTCATTTTTATCCATAATTAATAGTATCTATGTTTAAAATTTGTTATTGCGGTAAAGGTTTAAAATGTTTAACGGTGGGGTAAAACAAAGAGATACTGTTTAAAATGGAAATTAGACATTTCTAAATTTTATTAGATAAAGTTATTTAAACCTTACCCTATATTGTATTCTAAAATTCATCCACTTGGTGCCACTTTTACATGAAAAATAATTTATAATAATTTAAAACTTTGAATATTTATAAGATTTCCACTCACATCACTTTTAAATGGGCACCACCACTTCTATCTTCATCACACTGTATGCATCAAATATCTAAACCAAAATATTTATAAATATCTTATAAAATTCCCTAAACAAATTCTTGAGGTTATGGTATTCTCAAAAGGCCCATCCAAGATTTCTAAAGGTATTTTCCAAAGGGGATTTATCAAAGAAGAGATATATGTTCTTACCAATCATTTTCAAGTTTATTTATTTTTAGAACTCCTATAAATGTTCTATAAAAGTTAAAATATTATTTCATAATTATCTTAAATATATTTTTATGTTGTTATGTTAATGGTAAAACCATTTTCTATCTCCCTTCCATCCGTTGAAAAATGATAACGTCGCTCGTACGTAAGTGTGGATTACCACCTCCACGAAATGACGTAATTAATTTTCCGTTTATGATTTATATGGATGATTATAATAATATAAATAATAAATAAATATGATATATATAAAATTATTACAATTATGTAAAGGTTAATTATTATATATCATAGTTTTTTTTTCATCCATCGAAAAGTAAAAACGTCACTCCTGTGTACCGACAAACTACCGTCTCCATGAAGTGACTTATTTTTCATCACCACTATATATGGCCGGTTATAAAATTTTATATAATGGAAAAAATATTATAATTATTTAATTATTAACTTTCTATAGATGAATAATCCATGACCAATGTGGATGAACCAGAACTGTCAGACGAAAACATGCATGTAAAATGGATCAGTTTTCACATTATTTTTCATTTTAAAGAGAAATTATTAATAAATGGGAAATTGGAAATTATAATGGAATGATATATAGTAGGATATGTATAAATATAGTTCTAAAATAAATATATAATGAATATATAATTATTATATAGGATTCGTGAAAGCATATGAAGCAATACAGGATTTGAAGTGAGGGTAAATATATTACAATCTCATTTTTTCCAGGATTATATATGTTAATTTTACATTGAAGGAAATTATATCATCCTTAACCATTACTCCACATATATTTTCTTATACTCAAGATATTTTTGAGGCTTTTATTTTTTCTTACATTTTCATCGCATTGATACTTAAAATAGTCTAGAAAATATTATTAAGAAAAACTAACATTATTTCTTTTTTTTTCGGGATGTGATTGTTTCTCATCAAGGTCCACATTCATAAAAATGTTTTATGGAAGTTTTTATCTAAATTTATATATTTTATATAAGTCATTTTTACTACCACTAAAATTATTTAGAAATTGTTATAATTAATATTTTTAAATATTTTCTGTATGACTCACCTTTGACTTTTTTTTACAACAGTGTGGAGAGAACATTCTATTTGAATGTTTACATCATGAAATAATTTTCCCAAATTCATAAAAATTATTTAATTTGAAGATTTCATTAACATATTACATGGTTATTTTCAAAGAAAATATTATTCTATATGTTTTCAAATTTTTTGTTTAATATTTTATCAAAAGAAAATAATGTTTACTTTTATTTTTCAAATCATATTTTTAATGATTTTATAAAATTTATTTTTCATCTGATTCAACATTCATTATGTATTTTTATGCTTCACGGGGATATAATCTTATGATACGATCCAATTTATTTACATGGATAGTTTAAGATGATGATATTTTATGGATGATTATTTGAAAACTTTTTTTTCCTTCTAGTTAATTGATATATGTTGAGATCTTTATAATACTCATTTATTTTCAGTGGGATATGAAATAATAAAAAGGAGAATGTTTTATGATCTTGTTGCACACATATGTAGGTTTTTCATTACATAATGGGTGGGTTCTGAATTATATAGACCTCTAATGAATTTTTTAAAGATTGATGTCTCATGACATGATATGGGATGGAATAGGGAGTGGACTCAGTTCATTAAAAGACTTTGTCCACTATGATAGTCTTCGGAGCGAACCTTAACTATGAAAATGATGGAATATGGAGCGAATCCAATCCACTAAGATAGTATTGAAAGTGATCATTGACTAAGGAAATCTCTTATATGCATGTGTATTTCAAATACTTACGTCTTATACTTATGATATGTTCTCATGGATCATGATTGAATATGGATGATTCCTCACATTTATGCCTTCTATCTCTTGTTAGGACAAAGCATTATTTAATAAATCCTAATTTATGATCCTTATCTGATTGGGTATTATTTTCGTAATTTATGATCATGTTCTCATACCCTTATATTTATCTTATGTGAACTTCTGGTCATCGATTGATATATCTCATGTTTACCCTTATCATGCATCTAAGATCTCCCTTTCTTCTGTTTCTTTTCCCCCGGGTTATGAGGATAGTATTTATGTTGGGTATGTCTAAGAAGATTACTATGTGAGAATAAAATTGTTAGAGATGTCAAAGATCTTTTATGATATGTTGATTGTGTATATAGTTTTAAAAGACACTAAACCTTAACGGTATCGAGATTTGGATTAATATGTGATGTATTGAAAATTCATCTAAAATTATGTAATAATTACATATGTTATTCTTAGGTCACGTCAGTTGGTATAAGATCTAGGTTTAGTTATCTTTAGTGATTAGGATTAGAAATATTTGGTGAAAACCTTAGGGAGAAGTATAAGTATAGGATAATATCATGATGTTTTATTAAAGAAGGGATTTTGTGCTTTCCTAGTAAGGAATTACCTTTCTAGATACAAATTAGTGATTGAAGGATCTGACATAGATGCTCCTAGAGGTAATGACCTTGAAAAGGATGGTTGTCTATCAACTCGGTCTTGACCAGGTCCATGATAAATAGGCATAACTAAGAACCTGGTTTGACACACCTGGGTGATTTTCATTGGTTAATTTACATTCTCTTTTTGGACCACTATGAAGAATGAGATGTTGGAATCTATAACAACTTATGATAAGCTATACTGATATAGGATGAACTTAAACTGTCATGGGTTGAAAGAAGGTGTCATAATTTAGGGCATCATAAGAATTATTTTCGAAATCAAATGATTATTTACATTGATTATTGATGTTTGATACTCACACTATGATTTTTGGTTTTAGTCAAAAGATGGAACTTAGAGGAATCAAGTGAACAACGAATGTGATGTCCAATGAAATGACAATCCTCATAAGAAACTAAATAAAATGGGATTTGGGATGTTGAGTCATTATTTTTTCTCAACCAACTCTCTCAGTTTGTGAATGTTAACATGAATCGTACAAAACATCCAAATGATAAAAGGGTAGATCAACTTACCATTGATACTTTTATGTGGCAATGTACAATGTCCTTCAGTGGGTCATCTAATCCACTTATTGCTGAGAAATGGATCAATTCTATTGAAAATGTATTATTCGTTCTCCAATGCTTGGACAAAGATAATGTTATTTTGAATATGTAACATTTGAAAGGTGAAGATGATCAATGGTGGATTCTTATCAATAATATGATGTAAGAGTAGGAAATTGACTCTATGAAATGAGAATAGTTTAAGAAGGTACTTTTCAATAAATATTTTCTTTTAAACCCTTCACACTAAAATGGAGATGTAATTTCTTGAAATGATGAAGAATGATAATGAATTCATCAATACCTATGATTAAAATTTCATGAGACATAGAAGATACTATTAGTGTTTCATCATCGAATTTGAAAGAAATGTTGACCAATTCCTTAGTGAATTAAGACAAAGTATCTAAAAGGAATTATATATATGTGACTTTGATAATTATGAAGAAATAATTTGATCTGATTTTAGAGTTGAAATGAAAAGTGGAGACTTGTTATTCTCGAGGTTTTTGGGGCAAGAAGAGAAAAATGAAATTTGAAGGAAATTATAATAATAAAAACCATGGAGGAATGCAAATTAATATTCCTTTATGAAAAAAGTGTTGAAGGAAGCATCAGATAAATTTCCTCAAGTGGTTTAGTAAATGTTCTGAGTGTGGAAAAGAAGGCCATCGAGCAAGAGAATTCCAAAGTGAGGTGAATAGGCTAGTAAATGAGATGAATAGAGAGAAAGATCAACAAAATGCAACACGAACTGTCCAATGTAATAATTGGAAAGAGTATATAAATTACATTAGTTAGTTCATGAATCCTAGTGTTCATGATGAAAATCAATTTCATAAACCTATTATTACAAATGGTAGAGAGAAAGCTCTTGCAATCACAAATGTTGATGTGGCTTATGTAAACGTTGTGGAGAAATGTACACTTACCATCCTGTTGTGCTTAAGTATTTCATTTATTATCAAGTATGTGTCATAAGTATGAAGTGGTGATGCTTGGAGAATTGTTATAGATTTTTTAATGGCATTGGATGTCAGGCCTGGACAATTCTCCTTGTAAATATGATGATGGTTTGAACTGTTCTTAATTTTTAATGACCTATGGAAAATGACTTTGATGAAGTGCACAATGATTACCACTGAAACTTTTCCTTTTATTAAAAATTAAAGAGAGAAGGATCATCATTCAGGGGGGAGAAATTAGTGTAAACCCAAAGAATCATTCCAAACAAAGTTCTTACGCACTTTCGGTAAGGATCCCAAGAAATGAAAAATACACTCATTTGAACTCGCATGACTAGATAAAGAATCTGCATAATAATTACCTTCTCTCAACATATGTCTGATCTCAATGCCTTGATTCTGAATCAACCTATAGTCCCTAATAAGATAAGCGAGATCCCAAGGATTGGCTTTCTTGTTGCAACGGAACCCTACTAGCATAAAGGAATCAATTTCAGTTGTAGAAATATTGAGGTTATACTGGTCATAGAGAATGAGACCACTATGAATGGCTATCGCCTCCGCTCCAATGGATGTACCATAGGAGGAGCCCATCGAACCCATCTTCCCCACCCTGGGTTGCCACTTTCCGTCGAATGAAGATAAGACCTCGGCACGATGCCCCTTAAAGAAACCCAATACCCTCCTCCAGGTATGAGTGATCCAATGTCAGCCACCAGATACCTGAGGCAGGCCTTAATCCCAAGAAGTGAGGTCCTTTTTTCATTCCTCCTGGCATTCCTAGCCTCCCAAATGGCCCAGCAAACCGCTGCGAACAGCGCTGCACGAACTCCGATTTCCATTCACCCCTGGTCGGAGCGCTGAAATCAGGAAGAGAGGAAATTCTGAACGTGGTCCCCATGAGACGTGATCCCCATACAATGCCTGATAATGTCCCACAAGGCAACCACCCAATCCCCACTGAAAAAGAGGTGCCAAATAGTTTTGGAACTATGTGATGCACAACACTAGCAACGAGTGGCATGCTGGACTCCTTTCTTTTGAATATTATCATATGTGCATATCGCCTGATTCCAACCTCACCAAACCAAGAAACTAAAAATAATAGGAATATATTTGTACCAAATTCTGGATGTGGTTTCATCATTCATGTGGTTAGCATGCACCCATGAGTGAAAAGTCTTGCTACAAAACCAATCGGAAGAAGAGTCCGAATAAACACACCAATCAGGTTCATTCACTAATTAAATGTATACATGCGAGGCATTCTACACCTCATTTAGCATTGAGTTGATGAAGGATGGGTATCGTCTTGCCTCTGTATGATATATCAGGTACAGGTCACCCCAGGAAGAAAAGATAATCCGCACCTGTCCAATTATCCTTATAGTACCTCACATCCCCACGGCCCACAACCAAGTGCACTTTCTCTACAAGAATATCCATCTGATCAAGCATACACCTTGAAACTTTCGACGGCCTTCTAGGACTGTTGGGTGTGTCTCTCCAATCCACAACATATTTTCGAGCTTATATCTAGCCTAGAGAGTGTTGTCATCAAAAATTTCCAATGAATGCTTAGCCTGCGTTGTCCGCATGGAAACTGTGACACTGTGTAAGTTAATTCCCCAAAATTCAATTGGTTTCGCCAGCTTATTCTAAGAGGCCCAATGACAACGTCCATCTTGGTTTGTATCCCAAATGAAAGTTGTTATAATCCTCTCAATCCTGCCAATGGTTCCTGTAAAATCAGAAATCCCCCTTTCCTCAAGGTGAGAAGAGAGCCTTCATTTATAGAAAAGAAAGAGGAAGTTACAAGGGAAGTTACAAAGGAAGTTACAAAGGAAGTGGGGCAGGAAGTTACACATACTCCAACACTCCCCCTCAAGCTAGGTGTACCTAGCTTGAACACATAATGAAAAGAAATCAACAAAACAGACGCTAACACTCCCCCTCAAGCTGGACATACCCAGCTTGATGACAAAACAAGACAAAGCAAAAATAAAAGATAAAAGCGGCAAGGATGATGCCCCTCCTCACGATCGCAGCTCCTCCTCAAAATGAGGGATAGATGAGGATGCGGGCGCAGCAGAAGAAACCACTCAGATCGACCGGTTGACGGAGCGCCAGGAATGCTGCACTAGTGGGGCCGGTCGATGAAATGCCGGGAAATCCAAACTAGCACCGGGAAAACCGCACTTGCGGGGCCGGCGACGGGAGGCGGGGATTCCGCAGAAATGTTGCGGGATCTGGCGGCGCCAACAGGGCCCAAATCCTAGGTGGTCGAGCTGCTGCGCCAGCGAATGGACGTGCCACGTGCCGGCGGATAGAGATGCGGCTGCCGGGAGTCGCCGGGAGATGCCGACGAGGCGGGGATGCCGCAGGAGGTGCCGGAGAGCCGAAACTGAAGTTGGGCAGTCGCTGGGAGAAACTGGAGTCGGCTGGTTGCCGGAAGAGGGAGGTCGTCGAAGGAGCAGGACAGCGGGAGGCAGAGCTGGAAGCCGGAGGAGGCCGCCGGCGTGGAGGGGCCGACAAGGGTGGAGGCCGGTTGCTGGAGGCCGGCTGTCAAAGATCGCCGGCAGGGGGAAGATCACCGGGGATGGGAGGCCGCTGGTGAAAGAGAGCAGCCGGGCAAGAGAGTCGCGCTCGGAGGAGCTGGAGAGTCGCGCTCGGAGACTGCTGGTGAAGAGAGTAGCCGGGCAAGGGAGTCCGCGGCTGGGAGGCGCGGCTGGAGGAGCGGGGCGCCGCTGGAGGAGCGCGCAGGGAGCCGCGGGCACAGAAGGGCCGCCGGGAATCGCGCCTGGAACCGCCTCCGGGAAGAACCGTCCACGGGATCTGCGGGAACCGACCGTTCTTCTCGCCGGGAGATGCGGGAGTGGTTGCGATAGAGGCGGAGCCGTCTGTTCCGGTCGCCTGGAGAAGCGGGAGCCGGTTCTGGCAGTTGTTGGAGCCGGAAAAGATCGTCGGGAAGGGCGCAAGCGGGTGCCGGTAGTTGTGGGGAGCCAAAAATATAGCCGCAGGGGTCGCGCGCAGGAGCCATCGCATGCAGGAGCCGCCACGGGAGGGAGGAAAGCCGTCGGGATACGCCGCATCGGGAGGGAAGACGACAGGAAGCGCTGCGGGATGTGGCGGCGACGAGCGGGCCGGCGTGCGCAGGGAGGATGGCCGTCGGGAGAGAGGGCCGCTGGACAGAGCCGTCGGGATGGGAAATCCGCCGGGAAGGGATCGCCGGCAGGGGGCGGCAGAGGGAGCCGGATGGCGCAGCGGGAGGGCGTCGGGAAACCGCAGGAGGGAGCCGCGCGGGAGGAGTTGCGACGCGCCGAATGGGAAGGGAGACCCGCCTGGGAGCCGCGTAGGGCAGAGGCGGAGGGGCGGCGGCGGTAACCCTACGGGAATTTGAGGTCGCCGCCCCCCACGGGGGAAAAGCAAAGAACCTAGATAGAGAGGGGGAGAAAATTGAGGGGCGGGGGGTTAAGTTAGGATGGAACTTAGCCCTCTGATACCATGTAAAATCAGAAATCCCCCTTTCTTCAAGGTGAGGAGAGGGCCTTCATTTATAGAAAAGAAAGAGGAACTTACAAGGGAAGTTACAAAGGGAAGTTACAAAGGAAGTTACAAAGGAAGTGGGACAGGAAGTTACACATACTCCAACAGTTCCTTTAGGCGGCTTGATAATCGATAAGTAATACATGGGTATTGAGGTGAGAATGCTATTCACCAGAGTTATCTTCCCTCCAAATGATAAAAATCGATTTTTCCAATTCAAGATGCGTCTGGTAATTTTGTTGATGATGTTATTGAACATAGCCTTCTGGATCCTGCCATCAGAGATGAGAGCTCTGAGGTACTCCATCGAGAAGGAGCATTTCGGGAAGCCAAGCCTGTCTTTAATAATGTTGTTGTGTCTAACAGAGCATTTCGTGGACAAATAGACATTGTTTTTAGCCTTGTTGATGCGTTGTCCACTCAACAGACCATAAGAGCCCATTAAAATGTTGAATCTTTCAATGGACCTAAGCCTACCATTAAAAAAATAACATGCCATCAGCAAAAAGTATGTGAGACACCAATCTGTTCCCTCCCCTGAATGGGAGGTTGGTCCCATCCAGCAAGGCTCGATGAATGTTCCGAGAGAGGGCCTCCTGAGCCAAAATGAAGAGGTTGGGGAAAACTGCATCGACTTGTCTCAAGCCTCGCGTGGACTTGAAAAAGCCAAACATCTTTCCTGCAATGGAAATAGAAAGACATGGTGAAGTATAACATCTAAAAAAATGGTCAGAATCCCACTTTGAGAATCTAAACCGTCTCATGACCTTGATGATAAAGCTCCACTCAAGCCGATCATACGCCTTGTCCATATCAACTTTGATCATTATATTAGAGCCAAAAGTATTCTTATTTATATCTGCAACCATCTCTTCCGCGATGCCTATGGCTTCTTGGATTCTTTTTCCTTGGACAAAACCATGCTGCTCCTTGGAAATGATCCTTTGGAGGAGGTTCCTGAGTCTTTTTTTCAGAAGACAAGCCATAATTTTATAATTGAAATTACAGAGATAGATACAGCTATACTGAATGAGAGAATAAGGGTCCCTGATAAGCGCCCGTCCCCTGAAGTAATCCCGCACTAGTTCAACCACATTCACCCTGATGATATCCTAGGAAAAGACATAAAAGTCCCCTGGAAAACAGTCAGGCCCAGGAGAACTTTCCAGGTTTAAAGAGAGCATCGAATCCCTTATCACCTACTCCTCTAAAGGGACACATAAGATATCATTCTCCCTTCCATGCAATAAACATGAGATACTACTCAAGAAAACATCGTCTTCATCCACCCCGGATTGTCTCCCCTTAAATGAAGTGGTCGGCCCCGCTATTTTTTTTTAAAGTCCTCCATGAGCATTCCCACCGTGTCAGGATCAAGGTAGTCAAACTTGGCGAGTTTACTCGTAGACTCGTGGTAGACTCGTGGTAAACTCGTGTATAAAATATATGGACTCGGTGTAAACTCGCCCGGCTCACTAGATAGACTCGTATTGTAGACTTGAGATTTTAACTACCATGGTCAGGATCATTCGTATATGGACCGTCTTCGAGCTTAATATTGATCCTACCAGAAACCTTTTTTCTCGAAAACAGGCCTGGAAAAAAGCATATTTTCGGTCTCCCTCTCTATGCCAAGTGACTCTGGACTTGTCCCTTAAACAGCTTTCGACCTCCAGCAGCTTCGTGGCCTGCAGCTTCTGTTTTTTTCACCAGGAGGGAGAAGTCTTCATCATCCCAGTTTTCTTGGAGACCCTATTCCAAATTAGCAATGTCATCTTTTAAGTCCTCCAAGCTGGAAGTAGAGGATCTGTTCGAAGTCCATTGGAGCAAGTCTCTTTTGAGGTGATGGATACAGTTCACGAGACCTACCCAAGAGGAGCCCCGGATCGGCTGGTCCCCAGATCATTTAACCTCCTGAAAGTACCCCTCCAACCTGCTACAATTCCAAGAATAGAAAAATCCTTTTGGGCTATGATCTCCCTTCTCCAGTTTCACTAATAATGGGGAGTGATCCAAAATAGGGCGAGTAAGGTGTTTGATGGAGGTTTGAGGGAACAGGTCAACACCTTGGAGGTTCGAAATCCGGTGCCTGCCTTTGAAATTATCGCACCATGTAAATTTGGGTCCCGAAAAATCGAATTCTAGGAGTCCATTGATAGAGAATAAATCCCAGAAATCCTGCATGGACCTTCTGTGAATTAATGAATTAATTCATTCATGTTTTTATTTAAATTCATTTTAAATTCTGTTTTATGTTAACTCTACCTATTTACTTTGCCGCATGCTCTGTTTATTTTTTCTGCCGCGTTTTTTTGCCACGCTGGCAATCCTTGTGCTGCCACCCCTTGCATCGTGGCCCTTGATCTGCTCTGCCGCCCATTTCACCTAGGCCGTCCACCTGGCTTCACCGTTCGAACAGATTGAATCACCCAGTGGGTTTTCCGCTTCTGTTTTGCTTCGTGGCACACTCTGGAGAGATTGGTTGTTGCGTCGAACCGTCGATGGCAGGGGGTTTAATCACCCCTGCTTCGACTCATCTCCTCGACGCTGCTTAGATCGATCACCTCGGCTTCGCTTTCCTCTGGAGATCACAGCTTCCCTCGTCCTTAGATCCTGGCGCTCGAACCCGTGAAGGGTTACCTCGACAGCAACGGACTCTGTGGCACACAGCTGGTGTGCCGCTTCTAGTGCAGCTCCGTCACGGCCTCTGCTCGGCGACAGCACTCGGACGGCCAGCCCGAGACCACTCGAACCAGATCCAGGCGTCAGCTTCAAGTGAACAGGACGGCCGGGCAAGTTAGCGTCCGGCGTTGTGAGTATCTCTCCCTTTCTTACGGTTTATTGAAACCTTGGAATTTTTGTATCCCTGTTGGTTATCTCTTGGGGCGAATTCATTCGATTGTAATCTGTTAGTTTTGAGAATTAATAACAAAGCGTGCGTGGGGATGTTCTTGCCGTGCAGTAGGACCCAAAGGGTCCGAAGCACGTTAAATCTTGTGTTCATCTTTCATTTCTGCATTTTCATTTATGTTCTTCTTGATTCTGTTTGTTCGTGTATCATTGGCACCAATCCGCTCTTTATTGTTGTTTGTTGGATGACTTGTGCCCACCATATCTCCACTCATCCGCGTAACAAGTGGTATTAGAACCACCGTTTGGTTGCCATTTTGATTCTTTTCTTTGCCTTCTGTATTCTTTACTGCACGGTCATTTCTGCCACACTATTTTGCAATATCTGCTCAAACTTCTTGTTCTGCCATTCGTGAATTTTAAGTTCTAGAATTGCAGAATTGCAGTGACCTGTTTATTGCATATTAGTATTTGGCTGTCTGTTGTGATAACAATTTACATATTCGCAATCCGCTGGTTTCATTGCCACTGTTTACATAGAGTAAGAAACCCTGCTTCTTGTGATTATAAATTGCATATTGAAATTTTATCACAATCTGCCCGCAGTATCACTGCTACTTTGTTTAGATTGTTTTATAATTCTGCTTCTCGGTTTTTTTTTATTTTCCTATTGTAACTGTCATCTAGGATGTTATTTGTAGCAACCCCCTGTACTATTTCAAACCTGAAGAATCTGTCTATTTTAGGCTCTGTTCCAGCATTGTTGTAATTGTTGTTTACTGGTTTCGGTTTATAGTCTAGCTTGCTCTTAGTTGTGTTAATAAATTGGGTTTATGTTTTCTTTCCGCACCTTTGTATCTGTTTTATTCTGCCATTTCATTGCTGTCTTTAAAATTTCATTTGAGACTGAAATTATTGTCTTCGGTGAATAATTTTGTTTTTTAACCCATTGTACAAATTTATCCCTAGTGAGCTTAGCCAATCCTTTGGGGGCGTACGCTCTCGTTGTCCTCAATTGCTTGGCGTTCACTCACTATATAAATATGTCTACAATGCGGTATAAAATCGAAAAATTCGATGGAGACAATGACTTCAATTTGTGGCGTATAAAAATGAGGGCATTATTAGTTCAACAAGGTCTTATTGATGCCCTGTCTGGGCCTACTAAACCCATAGCAACTATAAATGAAGCTGGTCAAACCATAACTGAACACCAACCGGTCCCCAATGACACTCTAGTTAAAGCCCATAGTTCCCTCTTATTGTCCTTAGGAGATAAAGTCCTTAGAGAAGTGACCTTCGAGTCCACTGCTGCCGGCATCTGGCTCAAGTTAGAGAAGCTCTACATGACTGCCTCCCTAGTTGGTAGGCTTTATAAGAAGCACCGCATGTTCACTTTTAGGATGAGACCAGGTTCTTTGAAATACCATCTTGATGAGTTCAATAAAATCATGCTAGACTTAGCCAATATAGATGTCATGGTAGATGATGAAGATCAGGCTATTATTCTCCTGATCTCTCTAGATCATAACTATAGTACTTTGGTCGAGACCATGATATATGGTCGTGACTCCTTGACTCTAGAAGAAGTCAAGTCTGCCCTTCTATCTAAGGACCTTCACTCAAAACCTAAGGCGAAAGGTGAGGCTGAGAGTTTGTTCACTAGGGTTAGACCTCAGGTTAAGAGCAAAAAGAAACATTTTAGCAAAGATAAAAGTAGTAATAGCAAAGAACCTAGGCATGAACGAAAGTCAAAGAATAGTGATAATAAAGACAGAAAAGTTACTTGCTTCCATTGCGGGAAGCCTGGGCATATTAAGCCCGAGTGTAGGAAGCTTAAGAGAGAGCAAGAGCGTGCGCAGCCCACTGACCAGTCTCTTATTGTTGACTCTGGTTATGATACAGCCAAAGTTCTAAATGTATCCAGCCATACACTCGATCGTGAGTGGGTCCTCGACTCTGGCTGCTCCTTCCATATGTGTCCCCATAGAGAGTCTTTCTTAGAGCTGGTCGAGAAAGTGGAAGGGGACGTCCTATTAGGGAATAACAAAAAATCCAAGGTTGAGGGCAGAGGATCTGTCCTGATAAAATTGGATGACCATTCCATCATCACCCTACTTGATGTAAGGTGGGTCCCCAACTTGCAACGAAACTTGATCTCCCTAGGAGTCCTAGATCCAAAGGGATATACCTTTAGATCTGAATCTGGTACTATCAAAGTTTCAAAATGATCAAGAACCATCATCAAAGGATCCCTTGTGAATGGTTTGTATGTCTTAAATGGCAGGACCCATTCAAGACAGTTGGGTAGTGTTTACAATACGAACACTGACAACACTATGCTCTGGCATAGAAGGCTGGGGCATGTAAGCTTCAAAGGGCTTGAAGAACTCAATAAGCAAGGATTGTTGAGTGACATCACACCGACGAATCTCCCATTTTGCGAAGATTGTGTGATGGGAAAGGCTAAAAGAGTGACCTTCAATAGATCCTCCGTCAAGGTGGCCGCCCCACTTGATTACATCCATTCGGATTTGTGGGGGCCGGCCAGGACCTCCTCTCATGGTGGAGGTTTCTATTTCGTCACCTTTATCGATGATTACTCCAGGAAGGTTTGGGTATACATCCTCAAGAATAAATCAGATGTTTTCCAAACGTTCAAAACCTGGAAAGCCTCAGTCAAGAATCAGACTGGGAAGAAAGTTAAGACCATGAGAACCGACAATGGGCTTGAGTACCTGTCCACTGAGTTCATTCAATACTGTGAGTCTGAAGGAATTAAGAGGCATAGAACTGTTAGGAAAACTCCCCAACAGAACGGCCTAGCAGAGAGGATGAATCGGACTATCCTTGAAAGAGTCCGTAGCATGCTTGCTTACTCGGGCCTCCCCAAATCCTTTTGGGCCGAGGCCACTAGCACTGCAGTATACCTGATTAACAGGTGTCCCTCTTCTGCGAATCAATTCATTACTCCCGAAAAACTATGGACTGGCAAGCCTCCTTCGTATTCCTACTTAAGGGTCTTCGGGTGTACAGCCTATGCCCACATCAAGACTGATAAACTTGAACCTAGAGCCCTCAAGTGCATCTTTGTTGGTTACCCCGAGGGAGTTAAAGGATATAAACTCTGGATGGATAAACCGGGATACCAACGGTGCATTATCAGTAGAGACGTTGTCTTCCATGAGTCTTCTGCTCCTAAGACCAGGATTGACACACCTGGCAGTTGTGATCCAGACCTCCATAAGTCTGATGAACATGAGTCATCTACTCATGTTGAGACTGATGTTCAGTCTATTCCTCCTCTTCCTCAGCCCATTGATGCGGCTGACTCTGAGACGAGTTCCGGTTCAGACTCTAACTCTGGACCTTCCACCAATCATCAAGATTATCAATTAACTCGAGATAGACAAAGGAGAGTATCTAGACCTCCTGCTCCAGCCGGTATGATATGGCATCATATGCCTTTCATGTGGCCCAGGATCTCATCGACGATGATCCTCAATCGTATAGGCAAGCTTTAAAGGATAAAGATTCAAAGCATTGGATCATAGCCATGAATGAAGAGATGCAATCTCTAAAGAAAAATCACACCTGGACCGTTGTTCACAAGCCTTTGAATGCTAAAGTGATTGGGTCCAAGTGGATTTACAAGAGAAAGGAAGACAACACAGAAGGAAATAAAGTAAGGTTCAAAGCTAGGCTAGTCGCCAAAGGATTTCTTCAGAGAGAGGGAATCGACTATGCTGAGATCTGTTCCCTTGTTGTCAAACACTCTTCCATTAGGCTCCTGCTAGCCTTCGTTGCCTATCTCGATCTGCACATCGAGCAACTTGATGTTAAAACGGTCTTATTGCACGGGGATTTGAATGAAAAACTCTATATGAAGCCTCCTGACGGTTATCCAAAGGAATTCAAACCCAACCAAGTATGCCTTCTGAATAAGTCCTTGTATGATTTAAAACAGGCGTCTAGGCAATGGTATAAAAAAATTGATTCCTTTATGTTAAATAACCAATTTACCAGGAGCCAATATGATGCATGCGTCTACTTCAAGTCAATTCAAGGTTGTATGATTTACCTTTTTCTTTACGTAAATGTCATGCTAATCATATGTAAGAATATGAGTTTTATCACTTCTATCAAATCCCAACTGAAAGGCAACTTCGAAATGAAAGACTTAGATGCAGCTAAGCAGATTCTAGGTGTTGAAATCATCAGAGATAAACCTAACAAATTGCTTTACTTATCTCAGCATGCTTATATTTTAAAGATCTTAAAGAGATACATGTTTGAAACTCTCAAACCTGTAAATGTACCTCTTGCTCAACACTTTAAGTTGTCTTTAACACAAGCACTCACTGCTGATGATGACGAGCAATTTATATCTAAAATTTCATATGCTAGCATTGTTGGTAGTATAATGTACTCTATGATTTGCATCAGGCCTGACATTACTTTTGTTATCTGCACCCTGAGCAGATTTATGGCCGCACCTGGAAAGCCCCATTGGCATGCCCTAAAGTGGCTTCTCATATACCTATCTTGTACATCTAATTTGTCTTTATGCTTTGGTAAAAATATTGATACTTCTAACATTTTGGTAGGCTTTGTAGATGCTGATTGTGCAGGTAACATTGACACCAGAAAATCATTGACTGGATACGTATTCACTGCCTGCGGTGGACCTATCTCTTGGAAGTGCAACATGCAGTCCGTTGTTGCCCTCTCCACCACTGAGTCCGAGTACATTGCACTCACCGAGGCGGTAAAGGAAGCCTTATGGCTTAAAGGCTTGTCTTCTGAACTTAAGCTTTTCAATTCAGTTATTAATGTCTTTCCTGATAGTCAATCTGATTTACATCTATCAAAAAATTTAGTTTGCCATGGTAAATCAAAGCACATAGACATTAGATTACACTTTATTAGAGACGTTATAGAACATGGAACCGTGTGTGTCAATAAGATACACACTGATAAAAATCCAGCTGATAGTTTGACTAAAGCTGTCATTTTATCTAAGTTCAAATTTTGTTTAGATAGTATGAACTTGGTTCCTGTTCCATAACCCTAGGTGCAAGAACATCTCTGAATTTAATTAAAAATGGTGGAGTTTTGTGAATTAATGAATTAATTCATTCATGTTTTTATTTAAATTCATTTTAAATTCTGTTTTATGTTAACTCTACCTATTTACTTTGCCGCATGCTCTGTTTATTTTTTCTGCCGCGTTTTTTTTGCCACGCTGGCAATCCTTGTGTTGTCGCCCCTTGCATCGTGGCCCTTGATCTGCTCTGCCGCCCATTTCACCTGGGTCGTCCACCTGGCTTCACCGTTCGAACAGATTGAATCACCCAACGGGTTTTCCACTTCTGTTTTGCTTCGTGGCACACTCTGGAGAGATTGGTTGTTGCGCCGAATCGTCGATGGCAGGGGGTTTAATCACCCCTGCTTCGACTCATCTCCTCGACGCTGCTTAGATCGATCGTCTCGGCTTCGCTTTCCTCCGGAGATCACAGCCTCCCTCGTCCTCGGATCCTGGCACTCGAACCCGTGAAGGGTTACCTCGACGGCAACGGACTTCGCGGCACACAGCTGGTGTGCCGCTTCTGGTGGAGCTCCGTCACGGCCTCTGCTCGGCGACAGCGCTCGGACGGCCAGTCCGAGACCACTCGAACCAGATCCAGGCGTCAGCTTCAAGTGAACAGGACGGTCGGGCAAGTTAGCGTCCAGCGTTGTGAGTATCTCTCCCTTTCTTACGGTTTATTGAAACCTTGGAATTTTTGTATCCCTGTTGCTTATCTCTTGGGGCGAATTCATTCGATTGTAATCTGTTAGTTTTGAGAATTAATAACAGCGCGTGCGTGGGGGTGTTCTTGCCGTGCAGTAGGATCCAAAGGGTCCGAAGCACGTCAAATCTTGTGTTCATCTTTCATTTTTGCATTTTCATTTCTGTTCTTGATTCTGTTTGTTCGAGTATCATTGGCACCAATCCGCTCTTTATTGTTGTTCGTTGGATGACTTGAGTCCACCGTATCTCCACTCATCCGTGTAACACCTTCTTTAAAAGACTGAGCCGCCTTTCTTCTCATTATCGTCAGCAATTGTGTTGAAATCTCCACCGACGAACCAAGCCAAGTTACCACGACTGAGTTCGTTTTCCAGAGAATTCACGTTTGCTTGTTGCGTGGGTATCCATACATGTAGTTAGGAAAACCAATACTGCGAGCAACCAATCCAATGCGATCCGCAGACTGCTTTGGTTCCAGAACCACAACCATAGAAACGTGAAGCCTACGAGATTCATTATCCATAAATTCAAACTTCGCCCGAGACCCCAGTCCCCGGGCATTCCATAGGATGATGTGATACATTCCATCTTTTTCGCTAATCTCACTCGATCGTATGGAATGCCCGAGGACTGGGATGCGTGGTTTGGATTTGAAAAAAGGGATGGTGCACAGGGAACAGAAAGCTGAGGCGGGGAAGAAACCTCTTGAACAAAAGACGGACCCTCACCGGCAGGCTGAGCCGATGCTGCCGCCGCCACCATGGGCCCTTTCCCGGAAGGAGGGCGACTACGGCTGCAAACCTCGGCCGACTGACCTTGGAGGTGACACGCGGAACAGAAGCGACAAATATCCTGATATAAAACGCGTTTCCACCACGAAAAGCCCTCGACGGCACGAACCAAAACCCGCGAAGGAAGAGGCGACGCCAGATCCAGTTCCACGGCTTTCCGAGAGGCGAGGAGAACGAGAGCATGTTTTGAGTATCATCATCCAAACAAAGGTAGGAACCAGGGGACTCACCAATAGCCTGTAGAATCGACGGGTTGAGCAGGAAGAACAGGGAGCTTAACCAACACCGCAGCCGAGCGAGAATCCATCCCAGAATGAACATGCCACGACCACCGATGAAAATCCGCAGCAGCCTCCAGATGCATCGGTAAAAGGTCCACCGTCGGACACCAATCGACTCGATCCGCGCAGCTGGGAGCCCAGGGGATGGCCGGGACGCTAGACTGAGGTGAGTAGCAGGCCGTCGGCGAGGTGCCAGTGAAAGTGCTGTAATCTTAATATTTGATTTTTGGTTAATTGATCAGTGTGGGGATTTAAGAAAAAAGTGTCCAACCAATCCAACTTGGTAGGAAACTCAACCATGTTTTATGAGATAGGGCTCGAACACATATGGAAGCCAGCCAGGCCATCCAGCATGATGGTAAGAGGAAGCATAGATCCCACATGGATAACGCGAGGATGGGATGTATTGGGGCCATAAGGACACACAAGGGTGAGAGAACATAGGTGGGAAGGTGGGCCACCATGGGTCAGGTGTGCATGGAGTGTTACCCATGCAGAACCTCACTGCCGACTCGAGTGTCTGATGGCACGAAAAATATATGGGATCTCTTGATTAAGTCGATCTTTGATGTAAGACATAAGTGACGTGTGACACTATTCACAAGTATCAAAACATTTAGGAATTTCATTGGCAGTCTGATCTCTTCATTCTGAGCCTTATGATCGTCTTGTGTGATAATCTTCTACCTTTGGATGATTGAAGGTGGTGCAATAATTCCTCCATTGCTGATCTGAGGTCATCATGTGGAATTATGATCATTGAATTGGGCTAATTTGATGATGATTTTGAGTCTTGTACCAAATTGTAATGTTGGATTCAGTTATTATAAGCATGATTCGTGCATCATGGCGTTTCTGAAATCATGAACATGCAGGCAGCTACGAAGAGTTACAAAAGCTCGAAACGAGTTCTCTGATGAAGCAAATGCTTGGAAAATTTAAATGTTTGATTGAAATGTTATATTCATGCAATTTCACTAGGATGAATATACATTGAATAAAGAAATGAATAATCCCACAAATGTCTAGCGACCTAAGTCTGAATACCCTACGGACATTATGTTTATGCATGTGGATTATTGCATGTTTACACGCTATTGATTGTGAATACATAAATGACGAGGTATGATATTAAGTTATTCCACGAGAAGAAGAATAATGTGATGGATTCAATACTATTGAAGTAACATTTCATGTAGCCATTTTTTATATAACCGTTTACAGTGTAGAATGATATATTCTTTTCCTAAGAACCCGATTTTTCGCTCATGTATAGATCCTTTAAATTTCGGTCTAATTCCTTATTTTGGACCTATTTTGGATGCCTAATTTGTTAGTGAAGGTCCCGAGGGTGTCCAAGGGCTTTTTTGAAGCCCAGAACCTAACTTTTTGGGAAAATAGGTATGGTGCACGATTTATAGTAGACCTTGTGGGAAGGTCGCAAGGTTAGACCAAACCGTGCAGGTGACATGTTTTTGGACAGAGCCTTACCACACAGTTGGTGCATGGTTTATCTAACTGTACGAGTGCCTATCTTTCCCAGGTACCCGTGCATGATTTGCGCACAGTTTGTCAAGTTGTGCGGACAAATCATGCACAAGCTAAATATTGGGTAATTTTACTATTTTTTCCCTTAATGATCTAATAAAGCCTCCTCCTACCTCATAATCCGAGTTTATGCAAAATTGACCTATTTTTCTTCCCTTTTGGGGCTCTTTGAAGGCCAAAGCTATGGATTGAATGATCTCCTTCGTTCAGGATCCGATCGAGCTTCCGTTTGTCACGTTGGATGTTCAACAGTAAGTACTAGAGTCCTTTTTTTTCGTTCTTCTCCTCTCTTGCTCTCGACCTAGTTATCGATGAGTGAGCATATTTCCCTTTTTCTCAGATCTACTACATTCTAAGTCGAATTAGAGGCCGATATCAAAGGAGAAAGATCATACAACCCTCGGGTGGGTGGTTTATAACCCATCCCACAAGTTCGTTGATTTTGGAATTATCGTGTGGGGCCCACCGATTTCATCGAGTGTCATTTATTGAATGTATATGTCTTGCTTATAATCATTATAACTGCATGATTCTGCTCGTTCTATGTAAGTGATTGGTTGGTGGTGGTTACGCCCACAATGCCCATCATCCCATGTAGAATGATATTCTATAATTGATTTTTTTAGTGTTTTTACAGTTTTGAGCCATTGTTCAGATGTGTTCGAGCTTGAACACACTAAATGTAGGCCTCCTTATAATAAATTTACATTGTATCATGTAATGGTGAATGGAAAGTACCATGTCAGTTCCACTTGACCCGCCTAAGGTAAGTGCTTCAAATTGATAATTAAGTGTGAAATGGAAATTGGCAAGTATACTAAGTATATGAATTGACAGGTTAAATGTGAATGATTAATAGGTTTCATGTTTGTATCACTCCTTACCACATTAATGGAAGGTAGCTGAATGAACCTTAATTACTGAATACGCCTTAAATTGAATTAATAAAAGTTTCATGCTACTTGGAATTGTCACACTAATGAAAGACAATGCTTAAACCAAATGGACTTATTGATTAATTATGACTTGATTAAAATGTTGCATGCTACTTGAGCTTATGGTCTCACCCAAATTTACCAATGATTTTATGTTTATGCAGGCGCTTGTAGTTTAGCTTGGGTTGTTGAATCCTTAGAGACCTAAGAAGAAACCTATAAACACGTACATTCTATGGACTGGTTTTGGCTATTAAGTGGCCAAATTTGGCTTGATTTTAGATAGGTTTAAGAGAACACTATGTGACTTAAGTGAAATCAAATTATGAGAAAGGTTGATCTTAGGTTATTACAATGGGTGGATTGGATGAAATTCTTTTTTAACGATTTCAATTATTTATATTCAAGATGGGTTTATTCAAGAAGATCAAACAAATTCATCACTTTCTCGTTTAATACCAAAACACCATAATACTAATCACCTATACACTTGGAGGATAAAATTCATGATCACTCCAAGGTAAAGGTTCGTATTAACACTTGAAGTATGTGACCTTAAAATTCAACAAGGACGAATAAGTTTTAAAATCATCAAATTAAAATATCAATTTAAAAGAAGTGATTTGACTTTAATGGGGTGATAAATAACATCTAATCCAGATCCTTTATACTCCCTTGGATCAGCCCATGAGTGGGTTAGACCTCCATTGATGCAATAGTTTCAATGGAAGCGGGAAGTAGACTCATGCGGGAGGAAATGGAGAAGTAAAAAAGAAAACAATGAAATAACGATCACTCCATCGTTGTGTGATAGTTTCACGAAGTTTGGTGTGAATAAACTCACAACTTGAGACAATGGTATCAACATGATTTTAATAAGAACAAAATCAGAGGAGAAGAAGAACTTTTATTAAGAAACTAAGATGAATTAGAACAACTTACATGTGAAAGACCAACTTGGGACAATGAAATTGCAGCATAACATTACAATGAAATAAAGTACCAAAGATGAATAAATCCTCGAAAACCATTTCCATAAATAGGAATTTTAGGAGCCTTGGGTCGAGACTCCAATAGTGAAAGTCATCCCACTTGAGTATGGTAGGCTTAGTGTGGTGGAAAGCTTGTGGAACTTAGACTTTTCCACCATTGACCCGAAGTGGAAGGCAACTTGCATCCACCAAACAAATGCATCAAAATGACCTTCTAGATGGCCGAATTAGAGTGGGACATAGAATAATAAAATTGATAGCTAGATTTCTCCTAACTTCCTGTAAAATTTCAGATCAAATGAAGTTTTTTGTTTTTAGATAATATCGAAATGGTGGGCTATTTTTCTGGGACTCAGAATCTGTCCTAGAATTTCATATCCAAATTGGGCCACCTAAAACTCCATTAAAACATCTGAATTAGGTCTTTTCACTGTTGGGTGAAATGTTATACATGATTTCCTATATCTTTAGATAAATTCTGAGAATCATTGAGCTTTTATCTTGGCTGATACAATCTCTTTATTGGGTTGCTTTCCAGTTTACTTTTCCCAGAATGTTGTTGGTTCAAGGCCAACTTTGGTGGTCTTCTAATGTGAATATTCTAGTGCTTCAAAAACATAAATTTTTCCTTATAGCATGGGAGAACTGAAAATAAAATATGAAAATAAAATCAAGACCATTTTTTATTTTTAGTATGTGTTTAAATATGTATCATGTAATAGTGCACTTTAACAAAGAATTACAATCATAATATGAAATAATGTTCAAAGTGTAAAATTCACTAAAATGGTGTTTCCGAATAATTAATCTCATGAATATTATAAATATTAAAAATTAATATTAGCCTATTTCAGTGGCTAATCACACCCCCCCAACTTGAGTTTTTCTAGTCCTGAGAAAAATGTATCTCAAAAATATGAAATTCAAATTCCCTTTTCCAAAAACATTTTAATACACAATGATCACCAAAAACCCTTATACCAAAAAACTATGAAACCCATCAAAATATTTTAATACAACATAGTTTTATAAGATTATTCCAATCTCAAGCCCATTCCATTGATCAAATTCATCGCCATATTTCATACCATATCAATTAAGCATGAGGATGTGTTGTATATCACAATAGACAAGGGGGGTTCATCTTAATTCAAGGGGAAATGAAGGAAACACTAGGTGGAATCACATTTCAATATTAAGATGAGTATTCCATTTTTATTTTGCAATTTTTCCATGGTAATTGAAATTGCACTCAATAGATTCAACCTAGGTAGCGAGACTTTGCCGATGACTCCCAGGCTCAAAGACCTTAGGGCACCAAGTGAAGCTCACATACTCAGGCATCATCTCGAGTTAACTTGGTCAAAAAAAGTAAAATTACCATAAATAGAGATGAAATTACTAACTCCAGCCCAAACAACTATGGAGTCATGATCCCCAAGTGCCGAAAGCCACACATTAGGTCATTTCATTGCTCTACACCTAAATTATTTGTTTTTATTATTATTATTTTTTATTGAATACTTATATTGAAACTAAAATGATCACCAAACCTATGTTATTTATTTAGGGGACCCCCTAAACTCAAACTAATACCCCACTATCCAAAGGATGTGTGTTGGGATCTTTTTTTTATTTGGATGAAAATATAAATGATGAAATTTCACATTAGACAACCACACTTTTCAAAATCTATGCTCATGAAATTATACATGGATTAAAATTAGAATCAGGTCATGATAAATTATTTTATATTCAGTTTCTAAGTGTGCAATGTGTATTATCATGTTCAAGGATAAATAAATTCTTCCTTCCACACATTTTTTATGCACACAATTTTTTTCTTTCTTTTCACCCCATCAACTTAGAATAACATTGTCCCTGGTGTTTATAGAAAATAAAATTTAGATGGGGGTAGTGGTAGAGGAGAGGAGTTATAAAAGGAATTTGAAATAATAAACATGGAACAAAGTCACCTGGTGGTTGAATTTGAAGTTCATGCTACTCTAATTTAGTCCTTTGATATCCATGTCACTTGCAGATTTCTCTAGTGGAAAAAGGAAAAAACAAACAATCAAACAAAAAAACAATATATATATATATATATATATATTCATATAATAAAAAAGGAAAATTTAAGTAAATATACAAAAATTATAGAATAAGGGATCACTATAAGTTGTTGGTCAGTGGTAAGCGTGCTCCCCTATCTCTCTTCGGTCCCGGGTTTGAGTCCTCGCAGCTTTGTCGGTTGTGACGAGGTTTTCCCCACGATCTACGATGTGTCCTTTTAATTATTTTTTTATTATTTAATATTTTTTGTACTTTTATTTTAAACAACAAACACATAAAAATAAAATGAACTGATGATACATTGTCTTCTTTTTAAATTTCTGGGTAAGGTATTACTCAAGGATTACACCATGTGACACAGATGAATATGACACTCCCCTTTCATACCCATCAATGCTCATAATAGAAGAACATGTTAATAGTTTAATTTTTTTTTATTTTTTTTAATATCAAAATGATTCATTAATCCTTTGAAAAAATAAATATGGTTCAAAAATATTGGAAACATGAAAACCACGAGTTGCCTCCCATGTAGCGGTTTTGTTTAACATCATTAGCTCGACATAAACCCACTAAATTATTGGATACCAACTTTCAAAATTTTAAGGACCCCATATTTATCCACATATACTTTATTGATATTGATTATTTTTTTCTAATTTGTGTCATGTACAAACCTATGTTCTACAATGAGTGGGAAAATCCACAGAATATCAGAAATGGTTGATCACGTTCCTTTGTAGTCTTGCCTAAGATATCAATGATCATTCCAACTTTTTTAGTTTCAAGAGAAGAATGAATTCCAATTGAAAGGTCATGATTAAAACCTATGAAGGAAAATTTATTGGGGAAGGAAGGATAATAATTTTGAGCTTGGGTTGGATAGGACATTCAAACACAAGTGGAGATTTTGAATCCAACCCAGTTTCATTTTCTAAATTTCTCAACAAAATTGGTTCCTTTTGAGTAGAATATTCAACCACCCAATAGGAAAGACCGGTGTTAGGAATGGGTATGGACTCAATGTTTTTTATTTCTCCCAATTTATTTAGTGATTTTCGTTTCTACAAAATCATAAATGGATCTATAATAATTGGGTCACTCAATCCATGATGTCAAATTTCCCTCTTGTGAATACATGAAATCAATTTCCTCCTGATTTAAGACCCTTAAACAATTCCTTGTTCCTATTCGTCTATCCCAAATCCAAAGGTTTGTTCTTTAGTAAATTCATGTGGGGTTTTTGGGGAACAAGAAATGTCACATAAGGATATGGAAGATACAGTCAAGTCGGGTTGTGTTCCTCACACATTTCAATTCTTTGTAGTTCTAATCTCAATGATGAAACTACCAAATTCATTTTATCCATTTTTTCACACAATTTTTCAAGATGTTTTTGTGGATTAGGCTGGATAGAAGCTTGTACATCATGTAATTCCCTAATACTGATCTCTTAAACTATCCTTGAGAGAGATGGAAATTTATCCTTTGAATATTCATCATCCCAATGATTGTACATGTCACCAGGTGTGTGGTAATTAATCAAGGTTTGATCAAAGAAATTTACTAATTTAGGGGATTCACAATATTGATTTTCTATTTGATTACAACATGGGTTTGTGACATGTTAATTTGTAAGATACTTCATTGGAGAAGACTGAAAGTGGTATGTTAGATTCTCAGGACACACACAAACAGAAAGGGGTAAAGATAAGAGAGATGGGGGTGATAATAGTGAATGGGGGTGGGAAAAGGATTATAGTGTATAATATAACTTAATTAGGTCCTCGTAAACAACTCCAAAATTTGGTCTTTCCCAAATTTACCCAAGATTTTAGTTTTAAGCGGTCACTTGTAGTTTAGCTTGGGTTGTCGAATCCTCAGAGACCTGAGAAGAAACTTATAAACACGTATATTCAATGGACTGATTTTTTCTATTAAGTGGACAACATTGGGATGATTTTAAATAGGTTTAAGAAAACACCACATGAATTAAGTGAAATAGAATTATGAGAAGGGTTGATCCTAGGTTATTAAAAGGGGTGGATTGGACAAAATTCATTTTTAATGATTTCAATTTCTTATATTCGAGATGGGTTTATTCAAGAAGATAAAATAAATTCATCACTTACTGGTTTAATACCAAAACACCATAATACTAATCAACTATACATGTAGAGGATCAATTTTATGATCACTCCAAGGTAAAGTTTCATATTATCACTTGAAGTATGTGGCCTTAAAATTCAACATGGACGAAGAAGTTTTAAAATCATCAAATAAAAATATCAATTTAAAATAACTGATTAGAAATTAATGGGGAGATAAATAACATTCAATACAGACCCTTTATACCCCCTTGTATCAACCCATGAGTGGGTTATCCCCCCATTGATTCTATGGTTTCAATGGAAGTGGGATGTATACTCATGAGGGAGGAAATGGAGAAGTAAAAAAGAAAACAATGAAATAAAGATCACTCCACCATTGTGTGATAATTTCACAAAGTTTGGTGTGAATAAATTCACACCATGAGCCAATGGTATCAATGTGATATGAATAATAACAAAATAAAGGGATAATAAGAACTTTTATTGAAAAACTAAGCTGAATTATAACAACTTACATGTGAAAGACAAACTTGAGACAACAAAATTGCAGCATAACATTACAATGAAAGAAAGCGCCAAAGATGAATAAATGCTGCCACACCACTGCATTAAATAAGAATTTAATAATCCTTGGGTCTATTATCCAATATTTAAAGTCATAACACTTGAGTATGGTAGAATTAAGGTGGTGGAAAGCTTGTGGAACTTAGACTTTTCCACCCTTGACAAGAAGTGGAAGACAACTTGCATCCACCAAACAGACGCGTCAAAATGACCTTATATATGGACAAATTAGAGTGGGAAATAGACAAATACAATGGAGATCCATATGTCTCCTAACCTCCTGTAAAAGTTCAGAACAAATAGAATTTTGATGTTTGAGATATTATCGAAATGGTGGATTGTTTTTATGGGCCTCATAATTTGGCCTAGAATTTCATCTCCAAATTGGGACGTCTGGAACTCCATTAAAATATCAAAATTAGTTTTTTTTTTCAATATTGTATGAAATATTCTACATGATTTCCTCTATCTTTAGTTAAATTTTTAGAATCAACGGTTTTGTATATTGGCCTCTACATTCTCTTTATTGGGCTACTGTCCGGTCTACTTTGCCCAAAATGTTGTAGGTTCAAGGCCAACTTTGGTGGTCTTCTAATGTGAATCTTCTCGTGCTCCAAAAACATGAATTGTTCCTTATAACATAAGAGATCTTAAAATAAAATATGAAAATAAAATCAAGACCATTTTATATTTTTAGGATGTGTTTAAATATGTACCAAGTAATAGGGAACTTTAACAAAGAATTACAATCATAATGTGAAATAATGTTCAAAGTGTAAAATGCATTAAAATGGTGTTTATGAATATTTAATCTCATGATTATTATAAATATTTACAATTAATATTATCCTATTTCATGGGATAATCAACTTATCAAACTAATTAAAGGAATGACTTGAACTAAATGAAATATTACATGAATTCATAATTAAATAGGAGTGGCTTGACTTGAGCTTGTCGTTGATTCTTATCGGGGAATGACATGAGCACTTGGGAACCCCATTCCGATTCCATGATACAACTTTATTATGTTGAGACCCACCTAGATCCCAATCCTAGTATATTCATGTATTCCCATTATGTCACTGTAGGATCCCTCACATAGTATTAAAGGATGCCTTGGATACACTCCTTGGATCCAACATTGATAAGTAGGTGCCATAGTTGCAGCCCATAGGACCCTGTATTTGCTTTGCCTCATTTTAACTTGGATGATCACCTTGGATTCATTAGGCATCTTATGGTGGAATTCCTTAGAATATTATCCTTGGATTACACTCTTACCCTTAGCTAGGTTATGGTTATTACTGAGTTGGCGACCCTTGAGGTATACATTGCCTTGGTTATTACCTTGGAATTTCTTTATTAAATGTCATTACATATTTCCTTGTCACAACCTGGAACCTTCACTATTGTTAACATGAGACTTATTTATAAACTATTAATAATCATTTAATGGACTGGTTATGTTTAGACGTCAATTGAGGGCTGAAGCAGGTACTTCATTATTTAGTTATATTGTACTGCTTTATATAAAAATGCTTGCACACCGTTACATTTCTATCACACAAGTCGAATGTCATAGACACCATTTGTGGTGGCCCACTGAGATTTATCTCACACCCTCTCTGAGCGTCATTTGGTACCCTGAGTAGATTACATGAATGCAGGTTTTGATAAATAAAAGCATACAACTTTGAAGACTTGATTGCTTGTTGTTTCGGATCGAGCTTGATGGTAGATGGCCAAGCCAGAGCTCGAGATGATTGGGATAGTCTTTTGATTTCCTTATTACTTTTGTGGAACATTTTATGTCTAATTTATTGTATCCATGTTTTCTTGTTTTCTAGTGACATGAAATATCACCGTTAGTTGTTGTATGCTTGTATGTTATTCTAGTTATTTCAGTAATTGTTACTATTGTCTCTATTTTCTATTGTGCCTTTCATTTAATTTTATTGATTCCATTATTAATCTTTGTTTATCTTTATTTTTTGTGCTACACTTTGGTAATGAGGGAATTTTCTCCCCGTGGACACACCTTAGGCCCTTGTTGTTAGTCAGTAGCCTCTAGAATTTGGGGAGATGCACTTGAGGCCGTATGGCCCACTTGGATCAAGGTACCTATTAAGTGGAATTCAGGTCTGGGACGTCACAAAATTGTATCAGATGCAGTTAATTCTTTCTTTACTATTTTGAGACAATATATTGGAGATTAGAAACACTTGGGACTTGTTCATAATCCATGCTTGGGCATCACGGACCCAAGTTCGGGGTAAAATCCATGTTAACCAAAATATAACTGTTATTCTTTTTTGCCTATTACTGTTGATATTATATCACCGTTGGGTGACACACATGTTGTGTGGTGTTGTGGATTATTACTATGTTGGAGGATTTTATTTCATCCTTGTCCTGATTATATGAGGGCAAGGATCATTGTTACATGCATCATTTTGGAAACCTAGAATTTACATGTCATGCATATTTCCATGCCATATAGGTGCATTTCACTATTTTTCATTGCTTGATATGCCTATGACTATTGCATGATCCTATGTTAGTTAGATTGTGCATGTATTACTTTTGGCTGCGATTGAGTGATTTTTTGTCTCGGTTCATGAGGTTTATGGTCCCTCATGGGTTGGGATGAATAATTAACCTAGTTTAGCCATTATGCAATAAATAAATGGGTGTCATTTCCAATGATAAGGTATATTGGAACTGATTCACCAGAAAATGCTATCCATTATAACATGAACCATGAAATCTAAAATGAATTGGTTGTACATCCTTATCCCACCATCTCATGTTCATGAAAGGTAAATGAGTAAACCTGGTAATTAAATGTAAAATGAAATGAATCTTATACTTGATCACTTATAGATACCTGGCCGTCTAAGTGGGTAGTTGGGGTAGTATGCCTTGGGTAGTGATTTTTCTTATGTTCATCTTCTACTAGTGATGATATCTTTCTTCTTAAGCTTGTTCTAAGGCGTGTTCTTGGAATTTGTAGACTAATGTCATCACGACGTCCACATATCGTACGCTAGGAGGGTGGCGACAATAATGCTCCAGATGTGGTGGGCCCTAATCTGGAACTCTTACCTCTAGGAGTGCCACTCGAGGCACTTCCTAATGTACCCAATATGGGCATTGATTCCCATGTTCATGATAGTTTTCTACGTCTGATGCATTCCATGCATGGTGCTCCACAAATTGCACCTACGATGGTTGATCTGACTGATGAGTTTCAGTAGGAGCATCCTACCACTTTCTCAGAGGATAGTGGTCTGTATGCTATTGATTCTTGGCTAGAATCCACCTTATCTATCTTTGGGCATATGAAGATGCCTCCAGAGTGGAAGGTCAATCTTTCCACCTACATGCTTCGGGATTCGGCCAAGCATCGGTGGGATATGATTACCCAGGTTGGTCATCATCAGGGCATGTAGTGGGTTGATTTCCAGACTACCTTCTGTGACCGGTTCTTTCATCGGATGCTAAGAGATGACAAATCCAGAGAGTGTATGCATCTCAAATAAGGTTTTATTTCATTCATAGATTATTTAGCACATTACATGGTGTTGCAATGCTTTGCACTGCTTTTAGCTGGTGATGAGTTTTTGCGTGCCAGACGTTTTGAGGATGGGCTCCAGTATGCCATCCATACATAGATTAATGTCTTTCACCTACCTACCCTTTCTTCAATAGTCAATCAGTATCTTATCACTGAGCATAACCTAAGGGATAAAAATAGTACCGGGAATATAAGACTCGTGTTGTGTTCGTCCAATAGTTCTTTTGTTGGCAGGAAGCATTCTCTTGAGGTTTCTCATTAGGGAAATGTCAACTAGAGTGTCCGTTTAGATATCTCCAAAGTGTGTCATTAGTGTGGATTATTGAGGCACCTGAAGCCTCATTGTGATAGAGACCCAATGGAGTGTCGAGCTTGTAGACTCATGAGGCATCTTCATCATTTCTATAGGACCTTTCCACCAGGTTCAAGTGGAAAAGGATTCATGCCAGCTCCATCTTCAGGAGTGGATTCTTTTGTGGGATGTATGGTAGGGAGTTGGAATAACACCAGAAGGACTGGACGAGGAGGAGGTCGTGGCCATGGAAGCCAAACCCCTAATCACCAGCAGTTCCAACAGAGCAGTTATGATCATGGTAGTCCATCTGTTACATAGTGTCGTGGATCAGGTCAATTGCATTCACTACAGCTGATTCGTGAGGACCAGGCTATGAGACCACATACATTATGTGGTACTATTCTTATGGAATCAACCATAGTATCTGATTTATTTGATATAGGTTCTTCGAAATCATTTATCTCTGTATCTATTGTGGAAAGTCTCGGTTGGGAGATATAATATTAATATAGTTTAATGACCCTAAATACATTTTATGGGTACGAACATAGGGTATATTCTCGTGTGGGGACTGTCCCCTTGAGGAAGGTAGTTACCCTTTTATATAGAACCTCTTCATTATAGAAATGACAGGATTCTATTTCATTCTTGGGATGGACTAGTTGGTTCAGTATCATGATTTTGTAGATTACTACTACAGTTGGGTATCATTTACATAACCAAAGGGAAATAATTATCTATATAAGGGTGAGTGGGGTGTCCAGATAGGTAAATCGGGACAACAGAATCATGGTCTAGGTAGAGTGACCACCTAGATTTTAAATCTCTTCATAAAGGATCAGGGTTTACAATAAGCTGATTTCCCTTCTATAGTGGATCATTTCAAGGATGTCTTTCCCTATAATTTTTCTAGATTATCTCCTGAGGGAGAGGAAGAGTTTAAAATTGATCTTGTTCTAGGGGTAGCACCAGTGTCCATTAATCTGTACAAGATGACACCTATAGAACATCAGGAGCTCAAGAGACAGTTATAGAATTTAGAGGCCAAGGGTTTTATACAGCCCAGTACACCCTCTTGGGGTTCGCTTGTGTTTTTTTCCAAGAATGTGGATGAAAACTTACATCTATGCGTTGATTATAGAAGGTTGAACCCAATTACTGTCAAGAACCGATATCCATTGCCTCAAATATATGATCTCTTTGACCTACTCTGGGGAGATAGGGTCTTCTCTAAGATCAACCTGAGATCGGGTTATCATCAAGTGTGAGTTAGGCCATTAGACATACCGTGTAAAACTCTTCATAGAAGGTATGGTCTGTATGAGTTCCTTGTTATGTTGTTAGGTCTTACTAAAGTGCCTGATGTTTTCATGGCTCAAATGAATAGGGTTTTTCATCCCCATCTAGATTCTTTTGTCATGGTCTTTGTGGACAACATATCAGTGTATTCTCATACTCGTAACGACCATGATAAACACCTTGAGATCATTCTGAGTACACTGAGAGAGAATTAACTTCATTCCAAGCTTGATAAATGCAACTTCTAGATCGAAAAAGTTCAATTCTTGGGTCATATTATCCTAGAATCAGGCGTATCTATTGACCTATAAAAGGTTAGTGTTGTAGTTTCCTAAGAGCAGCCCAAGAATGTATTTGATATACAGCATTTCTTGGGGATGGATGGATATTATAGGTGTTTCATACAAGATTTACCATGACTTGATTTACCTCTCTGTGTCCTTAGAAAGAATGGTGTCATGTTCCTTTGTTTAGAATCATGTGAGAAGCCTTTAAGAAGCTGAAGGGGAGGCTTGTATCAACGCCTATTCTAATTCATCCACAACTAGATGTAAGTTATACCTCTTCTATATTGCTTTATAAATCATCCAAGGAGCATTGCTAATGATGGAAGATAGATTTTTTGCATATGGATCTTGAAATTTGAGTCCTCATGAGTGAAATTACCCGACATATGACCTTGAACTACCAGTAGTTTTCCATGACTTACGTTGCTCAAGACACTATTTGTTAGGTGAGAGCTTTGTGGTGTACACAGACCATAAGAGACTCAAATATATATTTTATCAGTGTGACTTAAACCTCATACAATGGATATGGGTCGAATATCTTTGATATTTTGATTTTGATCTTGCCTATACACCTAGGAAGGGCAATGATGTTGCAAATGTGTTGAGTCGGAAAACTCAATCACATGTCGTATGGGAATCCAACGATGAATGTAAGTTAATGGACCTCCATTCTGAGTTGCATCTAGAGTTTCATAATAGTCACAAGAAATATTATCTCACATCCTTGGAATTTAACACTTCCCTCCTTGAGAAGGTGAAGGGTATAAAACTTTAAAATCTTGAAGGCTTGGTAATCCGTGAGAGTATATCAGGAGATAACCCGCCTCCAATTTGGTCCATAGACAAAGATGACATTCTACGTAATCATGGATGTGTGTGGGTCCCTACAGATATGAGAGAGGAGTTTATGAAAGAGTCCCATGCCTCTTTGTGGACAGTTCATCTAGGCATCTCAAACATGTATCAAGACATAGGACACCAGTATTAGTGTCCTATGATAAAACATCAGATTGCAGGCTTTATCACTAGGTGTTCCACTTGTCAGAAGGTGAAGGTAGGGCACTAAAGACCTACATGCTAGCTAAAACCACTTCTAGTCCCAAAATGGAAATGGGAAGATGTATCTATGAATTTTGTAGTCATTTTACCTCGGTCGCCTAGAGGAAGAGATGCTGTATGGGTTTTTAATGAGAGACTAACAAAATTAGCCGACTTCATTCCTATTTGGGAGAATTTCTCAGTTGGTGAGCTAGGAAAACCGTATGTCTATGAAATCATATGACTCTACGAGGTCCCACATACTATTTTTTTTTCAAATAGGGACTTTAGTTAAAAAAGTATTTATCACATCATAACTTTAACATCGGTTATTTATAACCGATGTGCAAAGTTGTGTAATTTCATTTATCATGTCTATTATAATATAATTGACGTTAAAATAACTCATCTTGATTTATCATGTGAATTATTTTCTAACTGATGTGATAAATCAAGTATATCGCTTTATCATGTCATTAATTCTATAACCGAAGTGATAGAGCCAATTTTTATGTCCGTTATAAAATAACCAACATGATAAAGCAAATGTCATTGCTTTATAATGTCAGTTGTTATATAACTGTCATTATAAACATTTTATCACGTCGGTTATTATATAACCAATGTGATAAATGTCATAAAAAAATATTTATCACATCAGTTACTAAATAACTGACATTATAAATCATTTAAAAAATTTATGAAGCCCCATTTTGAGTCATTTTAGTGTTTTCTGTTTAGGCGAGAGTAACTCGGTTCTCTCACGCACAGACACCGTAGAATCGATTCTTCAATCCCATGGCCTCCAACCTGCCTGAATGGCCCAAAGGCCTTCATTTTTATTGATTTTTGATAACCCCCCTTTCAAGGGATGAGGGGGAACTCTCAAGTAATCCTCACACTACTCGATTTATGTCATTTTATTTCTTGGATTCCCTAAATATACATTTTGTGATTTGAGTTACTAAAATATCACAATATCTTGTTTAATTTCCTCATGTTATCACATTGCATTCATAGCTAGAAAGGAAGTAAGTTTCCAATCCATGTGAGAATTTATGTTGGACATGGTTTTTATTCCAATTACACACTATATATTAACTAGAAGTCTTTGTTTCATTAATTTAATTATATTTATATTTTTTTTATTATATGAATTCCTCATTTTTTGAACAAATATATTTTTTGTTTCCCGCAAGGTGAACCTCTGTGAGGTTGAAAATCATGTATACTTTTTACACAACATGAAACCCCAGACCTTGTTGCATATGGCTAGAAAATAGGTTGTTAAACTCCCCAAAATGACATGCCATTATTTTTTTCCTCATCCAGGGGATATAAATCTCTATACAAGGACTGTACTTCTTCGGTAGAAGTCATGTATCAACGTTACCTTTAAAAAAATAACCTCTAGTTGGTTTATTCAAGAATTATTCACTTATTCATGGCCTATTTAGATAATTATGTTGGTCAAACTATTGTTGAGATAAAGGATCCATGGGATAAATATATGTTGCATTACTAAAAAATGAACTCCATGAACCTCAAAACATCATCATAAAATAATATATTGATAGAATGAATTATTCTATTATATTATATCACTCACAAAATAATGCAATGAAATCAATTATGAGGATTGAGTAACTCAATAGAGTTATCTCGTTTTCTAGAATGGTCATAGGAGTAATGATGATATTGGTTCTCCATAAAGTTTTAGATAATAGTTTATTCCTATGGTTGGGAGAATTCTCTAAAGAGGATTTTCTTACAATAGTAATCTTACTATAAAATAATGAAACCCTTGTACATTATTTATATACCACATCACATAGAAATATGTTAAACTATAGTGTGACATAAAATGTGAGTGAATTATTATATGACTTCAAGGGTTTTATTCTTATGTATTGATTTTCCATGAGTTACATTGACACAAAAATTTTGTGATGGGTTAATATTTAATCACACTAGTGGATTGTGATTTATTTTTACATAGTGGATTTCTATCTTACTATTCAAAAACAATACCATTATAATTTTCAAATACGCAGATATTTTTTTTATATTTCAAAATTGTGTTACTCTCAAATTATGCAATATTTCATATAAATATAAAATTGGATTATCTAACTATATTTTCTTTTTAAAATTATTTCCATGCATATATTTTTACGATTAATCATTTATGTTTAAACTTATCTTCCATTATTGTGTATAATTGGTAATTATATTTTTCAAATAAGCATATATTTATTTTATATTTCAAAATTGTGTTTCTTTCAAATTATGAAATATTTCATATAAATATAAAATTGTATTATCTTAACAAGATATATAATTTTGATATTTTTATAGGTAATAATGATTCAGATTTGTATTACAACACATCGAATGAGTGATGAATATGAGGAAGGTGTGGATGCTTTTTTGGAATTTTCTAAATGAAATTTTCCAAACAACGATGTATTTTTCTATACATGCTTGAAATGTTTAAATATAAAGTAGTAGAAAATTAGAGAGATAAAATATCATTTAATTTGTCATGTCTTTAATCCAAATTATAGCCTTTGGATTTGGTATGGTGAAACTGGGAAATTTTTTAGATTTACTGACGATGATGCTTTACAAGATGATAACTATGTTGAAATTGAAGAAATGATTCATGATATTGAAACAGAAAAAATTGAGAAAGAATCGACAATTGAACAATTATATGGTGATGCTGAAAAACCACTGTATCCTGGTTGTATGGATTTTACAGTTTTATCATTGGTGTTAAGATTGATTAACATGAAGGAAAAACAAGGATGAAGTGACAAGAGTTTTACAGAGCTCATATAGTTCTTGAAAGACATTCTTCCTAAAGACAACAATCTTTCTGATTCAAATTATAAGGCCAAGAAAATATTGTTCCCATTGGGATTGGGGTATAAAAAAATGCAAGCATGCCTGAATGACTATGTGATATATATGAAGGAATATGAATTTCTGTCAGAGTGTCCTAAATGTGGGACGTCACAGTATTAGTTGAAAGAAAAATCATAGGATTATTTAGAGGTTACAGAGACCCCTACCAAGGTATTTTGGTATCTTCCTATAATTCCTCATTTGAAATGTTTATTTTCTAATTCACATGATGCAAAAATGTTAAGATGGCATGTTGATGGGTGGATATGTGATGTAAAAATATGTCATCCAGATGATTGTCCAAAGTGGAAGAAAATTGATCACTAGTTTCCTAAATTCAGAAATGAAGTTAGGAATCTCAGAATTGGGTTGTGCACAAATAGAATGAATCCATATCAAATCCTTAATAGCACACATAGTTAGTGGCCTGTTTTATTGGTAATCTACAACCTATCTCTTGAATTTTTTATGAAGTACAAATATGTCATGTTGAGTTTAATGATCTATAAACCAAAGAAACATGGAAATGATATTGATTTTTTATTTACACCATTAATTGATGATTTGAAACTCTTATGGGAGGATGATATTAGGGTGTACGACTCTTATAAAATTGAATATTTTCAACTGCATGCAATGATTATGTTCACTATAAATGACTTCCCAGCGTATGGAAATTTTTCTAGATACAATGTTAATGGGCATAAAGGGTATTTAATTTGTGAAATAAATACTTCATATTGTCAATTGCATCATGGGAGGAAAATAGTATACATGGTTCATCTAAAGTTATTTCAAATGGATCACTCTTATAGAAGATTAAAAAAAGGCATTAAATGGCTCACAATAATTTGATATTTCTCCAAAACCTTTATCCACTAATGAGTATTTTTAGAGGGTGCAAGACCTTTATGTAACATTTGGAAAGACACAAAAATATGGTAATGATAAACATATTTGGAAGAAATAATCAATATTTTTTGGGCTACCATATTAGAGATATCAGGAAGTGGAAGGTAACATTGATGTCATCCATGTGGAGAAGAATATATGTGACATATTGATTGGAACATTGTTAGATATTAAAGGAAATAATAAATATGGGTTGAATGAAATATTTGACTTACTATCAATGGAAATACATTTAGAGTTGGATCTCACTCCTGATGGAAGGTGAACATTTTACCCCGACTTGTCATACATTATTTAAGAGGGATAAAATTAGCCTTTGTTAGTGTCTTCATGATATCAAAGTGTTGCAGGGTTATTCTTAAAATGTAAAAAATTACACCTCTTTGAAGGATTTGAAGTTGATAGGTATAAAATCTCATGATTTTCAACTTATGATGTAATAAATTCTATCAGTTTCATTACGTGGAATATTTCCCATCCTTGTCAAAAAGACTATCATTAAGGTGTGTTATTTTTTCAATTAAATTTGTAATAAGGTGATTGATCTGGATTCTTTGAAGATTTTGGAAAGAAATCAATTTATATACTTTTTCAATTAGAAATGTATTTTTCTCCATCTTTTTTTGATATAATGGGGAATTTTATGGTTTATTTGGATCAAGAAATAATGCTTTTGGACCTATATATCTACGTTGGATATAACCTTTTGAAAGGTATATGAAGATATTGCAGGGATATTTTAAGAATCCATATCGACCTAAAGACACTATTATTGAAATGTATATTTCAAAGGATGTTGCAGTGTTTTGTATGAGCTACTTGTCTGCGGTGGAACACATTGGTTTGCCACCATCTTGCCATAAAATATTTAATTAGGGTGGAAAAGGGATTTGTGGCATGAAGGTAAAATATTTGTCATATGAGTAGATAAATAAGGTACATTTATATATCTTGAATAACATATATGATGCTCAACCATATATAATGTTTCTTATCAATGAGTTGAAACAATTTCATGCAAAGAAGAAAAAATGTGGATTTTGAATGAGCATAAAGAAACTTTTTTACATGGTTCAAAAAGACGGTGTTTGGTAGACCAGATGCACGAGAGACATTAAGAATGTAACAATTGGGTCCTGGTGACAGCAAAACCACCCCTCCATAACTTGGCCATTGGCTCCTGGCCCGCCAGGTACCGCCAGTTGCCCCTTAGACACGTGGTCCCCACCCAAGGGCCCACCCACGTCCTTGAACGGGTCATCTGACTAACGACTGTCCCCATAGGCCAACACATGTCCTTTCCAGTGTACTTTGTCCGCATTCAAATACACCCTGAGAAACTTCCCAGAAGGTCACCCATCATGATCACTACTCCAGGCCAAGCATGCTTAACTATGGAGTTCTAATCTGGTAGGCTCCTGAAAAGAAAGGTGCACCTTGTTGAGGGGAATATTGTTGACATGAGTCATATCATTTAGTAATTTAACCCTTTATCATTTTGGGGTGTTACAATCAACCCTCCTATAGAGCACAACATCCTCATTATGGTCCCTACATCTCAACCTAGGTAGTGCGCTGCACTTAAGGCTGGGTACCACCTCTAATACCAAATGTGACAAATGGGTCCCATTGAGAGAACAACCACCCCGCATTAACATGGTCGTCGGGTCATGGCCCGCCAGGTACCACCAGTTGCCCGACAGACATGTGGTCCCCACCTAGGGGCCCACCCACATGCCCGAACGGGTCATCTAACTAATGGCTGTTCCCATAGGCCAACACATGTCCTTTACAGTGTGCTTTGTCCTTACTGACACACACCCTGAGAAACTTCCCATAAGTTCACCCATCCTGATCACTACTCCAGGCCAAGCACGCTAAATAGTGGAGTTCTAATCTGGTTGGCTCCTGAAAAGAAAGGTTTACCTTGTTGACATGATTCATATCATTTAGTCATTTAACCCTTTATCATTTTGTGGTGTTATAAAGATGGTTAGTGGTTGGTCCTAGTTTAAATTGATAACATGGTCTAGGTATGACATTAATGACTATACATTTCATATGAAAGATCAGGACAAGAGAAGTGAAGTTTAGAATAGTGGGGTATTGGTGTTCACAGAAGCAATTCTTTTTTCGATTTCTAAAGAAAAAAACCCAATTTACGCATCAAGTTCTTATTATGGAATCATTTAAGAAATATGGGAGGTTTAATACATTAAATATAATGTTATATTATTTAAATTCAAACGGTTTATCAGTAACAACAGTGTCAGTCACGATGAATTTTGAATGATACTTATTAATCTGAATAGATTGGAAGACGCAGCCGATTCTTTTATAATGGAAGCACATGAAAAACAAATTTTCTATGTTATTGAACAATTTGATATGTAGTGGTCTATTTTTTAAAAATAAAAATAATAATATGTTGGTGATGATCAACTTGATGAAGATGTTGATTTATGTGATATCCCTACTTCCATGGAAAGGTTAACAAATAATAATGATGAGCACGTCGTAGACATGGTTTGTGACATAAGGAACAATCCTGATAAAGGAATTTGGGAAAAGAATTCATTAGTACATTCTTAATATTATAGGTAACATATGTTTATTCCTCATTTACTTTTATTAATTTCATAAAATGTTACATATTTAAATGTTTTTGTTCATTAAAACACATATTAAAACTAATAAGTAAAAATGTTTGTTTATATTAGTTTTTTTGTTTAGTTTACCAAGTTTACCATTACGTAACTTATATATTTATTGATTTTGTTGAAATAAAATTATTTTAAAACTAATATAAAAACAAAAACAATTTATAAGAGTATATTGAAAAAATATTTTTTTTGTGTAAAAAACAATTTATTAGGTTGGACCATTTTTAATATTCCTACACCAATTTTGTATTTTTGTTTTCATTAATTCACATGAAATTTCATAGATAATTACTATTGTTTTCATTTTAGTTAACTATAAAAATATGAATAATAATTTGTTAAGTTGCAGTTTACTTTTGTGTTTCATAATTTTTCTTATTTTATTTACATTAGTATTTTAATAGTTGAATTTTTATATTTGTGCTCTAATTATTTGTTTCTTTGATTTGAAGGATAATTATAGATCAATCATCTGATCAAGAATATACATTTGGGATGAGCATCCTGATCATACCTCTGTGGTGGAACATGCACATGATCTTCTTGATTATTCTTAACCATCATATACTCCCACAAAGCCAAAGAAGAGTCTGAGGGTCAGTAAACGTGGATATACACGTTTACCAAAATTATGAATTGACCATATCTGGAACCAGTGGATAGTGGTATACATTGATGAGAAGATATTCCAAGAAATCTTGATGCAAAAAAACTCAAGAGTTTTGTATCCATTCAAGGAAAAAGTAATGTCTGTATTTTGTTTAATGATCGAAGAAGTGTTGATAAGGCAACAATATCTCATTTGTGGGAGACCATTTTAGTAAGTTCATTTAGTATTATTTTACTAATCTTTAAATTTTTATAGTATAATATGTTTTCCCCATTCTTATCACATGAAATTTTTTATACGTGAGATTGGAGGATTCATTAGAAAATGTTTATCAATGGCTGTAGGGAGATAAAAGGATTTCAAATCATCCCTCACATCTGATTTCATTTTTGGGCACATAAAACATGACAATCCATGTCATGTATATCCTTTTATATACGAAGACACATGGAAACAACTTGTTGAAAGTAGAAGATAGAAAGCATTTTTAGTAAGTGCAAAGTAAAATTCTATAATTTTTCATGTATTAATTATCTTATTAATGATTTATTATTCTTAATTTTTATCAATCGAGGAGATCTCATCAGGAGATCCAATCTAGAAACTTACAATCTCATACGTTATCTTGGGGAGGGTATACTTTATTAGAAGATCAAATTATGGATGAAAAATTACAAAAAACTGAGATTTGAGTCTTCAAGCTCTGGAGAGGTTGCCCCTCCCCCCTGCTAGACATGAAAAATAGAAGAGGACTCAGATGATCAAAAAGGGGAAATATCTTCTGGAAGAATCGAGGGTCATAGTTGATAGGATTGTAAGATGTGTATTTTATTTATTTATTTAAGTTAATTTATTTATTTATTTATTTTGAATCATTAAAGAGTTTTTCAAATAATTCATACAATATTATCTTGAGAAGTAGAGAACATAGGGGGTATTGTTGCTGAGGGGAGGCAAGATATTTTATCTATAGCATTTGTAAAGCCCAAAAACCCAGGTCATGTACGAGGATACATGACCGGTGTATTGGTGAGAAAAGTGTTACCATGTTTTTCAGCTTATACAATAGAGGGTTGTTATAAAAAAATAGATTATTTGGAGTATGAAGTTAAAAATATTAATATGATGATGGAGGAAAAGATCTGAGCATCAGTACAATCCATGTTGATAGACATGCAAAGACAATTTCAGACTACTGATCCCACTCTTCCACCTCTTCCAATAGCTCCCACTCCCTCACCTCAGCATGCTGACCCCATTATTTATCCTCCACCTCTGCTTACGAACCCCATTTTATCCTACTCCTACACCCACTCCTCCACCTCATCCTGTAGACCCCATTTTTATCATACTTCTTCACCCCCTGCTTTATAGCTTCCTAGTTACTATGAGTTATATGTTGATGATCCTCACTATCATATGGTTGCATACGGGCTGATATATTATATAGGAGATACCATTCATCATAAATAGTTAGAGATAGAGTAATGTAAGGTCACTATAAAAGATATTATAAATATATTAGCTGGAGTACCATTACCTACAGATGAGGTGAGGACAGCTAGAAAAAGTATTATCCACTTTTTAGTTTGGCCATCTTGACTTATGTGACATATTACCGTATAGGCATGTTTATATTTTATCTTTTATTTTGTTTTCATATTAAATTTGTTTTAACATCTAAAAGTAAATATATTTATCTATTTATTTATAGGAATACTTTAAAAGGTAAATAAATATTATATAGCCAACAACAAAGACAAAGGGTTGTGACTTCATATACATATTCCAGTAGTCTTGATGAATTGTCAAGATATTCAAATTTATTGGCGGGTGTTTATATGTTTCCAATGGAAGATCATGTATCTGGGTGTGTAATAAATGTGGGTATTTTAAAAAATGATATCTTGAAGCTTGTAACTAGATATAACTTGGGAATCAATGTGATGCAATTCTTTTTCCATGTAAGTATTAACATAAATATTTACCTACGTTAATTTTTTTTAAAATCTATACATATGTTATTATTGTATTAGGTATCTTTATAAAATATGTGAGGAGAATGAAAAGACAGATTTATATGGATTTATGGATCCACAATTAATTTCACATGAAGCACATACATTGACTGAAGAATAAATAACAATTTATTTTACTGAAAAATTTGAACAAAATATAATTATGCACTATTAGATGTTTCCTTTTATTGAGAGGTATAAAACATATATATCACAAAGTGTTATTTATCTTTTAACATAATAACCACTAACATTAAATTTTCTTTTATATTAGTGAACATTGGATGTTAGGTGTTTTTTTATCAAAGAAGAAGACACTTTATTGGATATGCTATATCTATGGCAATGTGTGAGGAAATCTTAAGAACATGCTGGAAAAGTATGTTTTAATTTATTAATAGTTATTTTTATTAAAAATGAATTTTAAATTTATTTCAATAAGACTATTTTATAATAAGGGATGAAATTTCTTTCAAAAAATCACAAATAAAAAGAATTATATGATCAAATATATAAAAGTAAAGGTGGATTTTCATTTATAATTAGTACATTTTGGATATATTACATAAAAATAAAATGTTGAATTGAAAAAATCATTTAAACATAATTTTAATAAAAAAAGTCATCAACAAATATGGATATTATGTGTTAATATTTATGTATGAAATAATTACAACTGGAATAGTTAGGAAGTTCAATAATGTTAGATTTCCTTATAAACTATTCCTTAATATTTCATTTGTTTTATTCGTTATATATGTTAACTACTTTCCTTTTAATTTGTAGCTGTTTGATAACTCTCTACCTTATAGTTCACAAGATCTCACACACTTACAAGTGGAATTGGAAAATCATTTTATAGGTTTGGTTGAATTTTATTTTTTAGTGAATATTGTAATTTTTAATGTGGTAATTGCAAATGAGTAGTTGGTAGTTATTGTTTTTGGATTTAGGTTTGTTTTTAGTTAATATTATAATTTTTGAATTTTGAAATTGTGAATGTGTAATTTTGATACTTTTTTATATTTTTTATTGTTTCTGTGTTTTTCTAGTTTGGTTGGTAGTAGAGAGTAAGGGTATAATGAAATATAAAAAAAACAAAGTTTTTACGTTGATTACTTTATAACCATCGTTAATAATATATTTTGTTGGTTTTTACATATGTTTTTATAGAAACAACGTAAAAACCTTTCATCTTGAATCCTTTTCATGTCAGTTTCATAATAACTAACATAGAATATTGTTTTCTATGTCGTTTAATTATTAAATGACATAAAAAATGCTTTTGGATCCGGTTTTTCCAAATCGGTCATATAAAAACTGACGTGGTATATGATGTTTTACATCAGTTATTAAATAAATGATGTTAAAACACTTCATCCCAAATCTTTTTTCACATCTATTATATAAAAAACCAACCTAATATATTATTTTTTATGTTGGTTATTAAATAACCAATGTAAAGACCCTTCATCCTAAATCCCTTTTCACATCACTTGAAAATCGACATAATATATGATTTTTCACGTCGGTTATTTAATAATCAATTTAAAAAATTAGTTCCATTATAGATTTACAATGTTTATTTTTTTAACCGATGTTAAATACATTATTTACAACCTCTCCTTTAGTAATGGTGGCTAATAAACAATGTAAAAAATAAAAAAAAAATGATGTGAAAAAGTATTTTTGCACTAGTTGGATGCTCGTTTCACGTCAAGGTTCTGGTAGGTATTGTTGAAGGCTATTAGAAAACAGGTGATTATAAGCACAAATTTATAACCTGAGACTGATGGACAATCAGAATAGATGATAAAAGTTCTATAGGACATGATTCAATCATGTGTCCTTGATTTCAGTGGTTCTTGGGAAAATCATATATCTCTTTTTGAGTTTGCCTATAATAACAGATTTCAGCTGACAATTTAGATGACTCCTTTGGAGGCCTTATATGGTAGGTCATTCCATTCACCCCTATGCTGGATAGAGGTAGGGGAGGCATCCCTACTAGGTACTCATCTCATTTAGGAGACTTTAGAGAATGCTCGACTGATCAGAAAAGAATATGACTACTACCCAGTCTAAACAAAAATCTTATGATGATCACCATTGATGACCTCTAGAGTTCGAGGTCAAGGATCATGTTTTACTTTAGGTATTACCTAGTCTAGGTCATATGTGGTTACAGAAGCAAGGAAATATATCACCTCATTATGTAGGTCTGTTTGAGATCCTATAGACAGTTGGGTCGATAGCCTATCTGTTGTTACTACCTATGAGGTACCATGCCATGCACGACATCTTATATGTTTCACAGCTTCTCCAGTATCATTCTGACTCATCTCATTCCTTTGGTCCCATGGAAGTGGAGTTAGATACTGATTCAAACATTAAGGAGTATCCAGTACACGTAGTAGACGGGAGCATGAAGGTTCTCTAAGGCCGGTCTGTCCGTCTTGTATGGGTGCTATGTCAGCATGGCCACATGCAAGATGAGACATTGGAGTGGGAGTCCATCATATGTTCTCATTTGTTTGAATTGTTCTTATACAATGTTTCTACACCCTTAGAATATGATCTCAGGGATGAGTTCTTTTAAGGGGAGAATACTGTAAGAACTTGATTTTCACTCAGGTATATATCCTTTAAATTTTGGTCGAATCTGTTCTTTTGGATGCCTAATGTGTTAGTTAAGGTCCTGAGGGTGTCTGGTGGATTTTTCAGAGCCTAGAACCCATCATTTTTGGAAAATAGTCCTAGTGCACAGTTTATAGTAAACCGTGCAGGAAGGCTGCACTGTTAAACCAAATAGTGTAGGTGGCATGTTTTTGGATGGAGCCTTACCGCATGGTTGGCACACATTATACCTAACCATGAAATTTCCCCTCTTCCCTAGGTACCCATGCATAATTTTTATAAGTCTTTCAAATCATGCAAAAAAACCATGCACATGCTAAATATTGTGTAATTTTACTATTTTTCCCTTAAAGATCTTATTAAGCCTCTTCCTTCCTCATAGTCCATGTTTATGTGGGATTGAGCTATTTTTCTTCTCATTTGGAGCTCTTTTAAGGACTAAGATAGTAATTTAATGATCTCATTCATTTGGGATCTGATTGAGCTTCTATTCATCATGTTGGATGTGCAAGCGTAAGTGCTCAAGTCCATTTTTTTGTTCTTCTCCTCTCTTGCTCTCGACCTAGTTATCGAGGTGTGAGTGTTTTTCCCTTTTTCTCAAATATACTCCATTATAAGACAAATTAGAGGCCGATATCAAGGAGAAGGGTCATACAACCCTAATATGGGTGGTCTATAACTCATCCCTCATGTTCGTTGACTTTGGAATTGTCATGTGGGGCCTACTGATTTCATCGGGTGTCATTTATTAAATTTACATGTCATGATTATAATCATTATAACTATATGATTATGATATTTCTATATATGTGATTAGTTATTAGTGTTTACGACCACAACACCCAACATCCCATGTAGGATGATATTCTATAGTTCAGTTTTTTTAGTTTTGACACTTTTGAGCCATTGTTCAGATGTGCTCGAGCTTGACCACACTAATGGTAGGCATCCTTATCATAAATTCTTATTGTGTCATGTAATAGTGAATGGAAAGTACCATGTCACTTCCACTTGACCCTCATAAGGTAAGTGCTTCAAATTAATAATTAAATGTAAAAGGGAAATTGGAAAGTATAATAAGTATATGACTTGATCAGATTAAATGTGAATGATTAATTGGTTTCATGTCTGTAGCACCCCTTAAAACATTAATGGAAGGTAGTGTAAAGAACATTAATTATTGAATATTCCTTAAATGGAATTAATAAAGGTTGCATGCTACTTGGCCTTATCATGCTAATGAAAGACAAGGATTGAACCAAATGGACTTATTGATTAATTATGACTTGATTAAAAAGTTTCATGCTACTTGAACTTATCACACTAATGAAAGGAGAGGCTTGAACCAAATGAAATTTTACATGATTTCATAATTAAGTTGGAGTGTCCTAACTTGAGCTCGCCTTGGATTCTTATTAGGGATTTCCATGAGCACTCATGAACCCCATTCTGATTCAAGGATACGACTTGCTTAGGTTGAGAACCACATAGATCCCGATCTTTGTCAATTATTGGATGATTGGTATGATACTATTACTTCCATCACATAGTATTAAAGGATGACTTAGATACACTCCTTGGATCCTGTAAGAACAAGGATCTTTTTTAGGTATGTATTTCTTTTATAGTTTTTTTGAGAAAAAGATCAGTTTCTTGAAATTTTAGGATTACACGCTGTGTACTTATAAGTACTCTCTGTGTACCTGGTTGTCACAGGTAGCCGTGTGCTAGAAATGTGGCGTGACCAAGAGACTAACTAAAGAGGGGGACGGTTAAGGAAAGTACATGCTGTGTACCCTTGAAGAACACGATGTGTACTTTCTTTTTATTTCATTAAACAGACTGGGGTCACATCTCGTTCACAAAAATACCTTCTTCTCTATTCGTCTCATCCAGAAGTGACCTTACAATGCGATTATTCTCCAATCCCCTAAATTTCTATCCATTCTCTAAATCGACTTCTGTCGATTGCATTGGAATCGCCCTAGGAAGTTCTTCCTTATTCTAGATCATCATTTCTTGATTCCTCCTCTTTCATGAGATATCCTCAGTTGAACATTTTAGACATTTTTGTAGATCTATGGATTTATTGGGAGATTCAAGACCCTAGGATCATGTATATTGATTTTATAATGCTGAGGTAGATGGTTTGTGTCTTTATGTAGTTAGTCTCTGAGTTATATGTGCAAAAGTTCCCAATACCTTTGTTCGGGGTATTGCATGTTTATGGTTTTTAGCACTGTTATTGTCTGGTATGCTTTGTGTGCTTGAGTAAGAGGATTTATGATTGTAAATAGGGTTATTTACCTTGATATGGATGTGTTTCCCATGTTTTCTTGATATTGACTATTTGGTCTAGATTTTCCTGTTAGACTGCTTTTTTCCCATGCCTAGTATTGTTAGGATGGAGTGATTTTTTATGACATTATGTGAGATGCTGTAGACAATTTATCCAAGAAGTTCTTGAGGATTAATTTTATTTCCATATATCATTTGTGAACGATTGATTTACTAAGGGTTGTGGGAACCTTGTGTAGTAGACCACAAGGAGAATGGACACTGAGAGCTTCTCTGGATTGTCTGTTTACTTTTATATTGCGAGACCATATGGGGGATGGACTTTGTGCTCCCTCAGAGTGTCTGTAGTTCCATGTTGTGAGACCAAATGGGTAATTAGACATTGAGTGCTTCCTTACAGTGTATATAAGTACCATTATGAGACCATATGGGGAATTTACGGTGAGTGATTCCTCATAGAGTATGTGTTAAAGCTGAACCAGAAGGGTTAGATTGTGAGAACTTCCGAGAGGGTTTCTTGTGATTGATTAGTTGAACAAGAGGGTTTAGGTTATGAGTACTTCCGAGAGGGTTATTTATGATGGTAGGTTTCTTAACTAATAAATGAAAACGAATTCAATTGAAACTATAAGATTTTTTACTTTTGAGTACTTCCTTGTTTACTTCTTCTTCTTTCTTATTGCCAGCCATATATATTCACTGACTCTTAGGCACATATTTTTGGGTGGTTTCTTACTGGTATTAATATCACACCATATTTGGGTCATTATTTTGGGCCCAAAAGATTATATTGTTGCAGGTCTTGATAAGGGCAAGCACCCTTCTACTTCAGGTACTTGATTGCTGTGGATCTAGAGAACATGGGACCAAGATGAGGCTTGTGATGCTATTGGAGTTTTTTTATTTTCTTTGTAATTTGTTTTAGTACTATATTCCATCATTGTGACTTGTTTGGATTCTTTCCTAGACATGTTTATCATGCATCATTTATATATATGTGCTCCAGTAGTTTATTTCCTTCAGTCTTCCGCTGTCTACTTATTGCATGTTATTACTACTCCTGCTATTGTAATCTCTTTATTTCTGCTGATTTACTCTAACAATGAGGGAATAGTTTCCCTACAATCACATCCAAGTCCCTCGCTGCTAGTCGGAAGCCTCTGGCATTTGGGGAAATGCGCTTGAGGCCATGTGACCAACTGGGTACGGGGCACCTCTAGGCGGCACCCGAAACCTAGATGATACAAAAGTGCTATCAAATGAATTATTTTATTATTGACTTACTATTTGGAGGCTATAGTTAGGGATAATATGGAATATGTACTTTGTAATAAGCCGTTCTTGAGAGAAGCCAACCCATGTATAGGGAAAATCCAAATTACATCATTTATTACAATTTTTTTTTCTGGTTTTTCAATTGTTATAGTTGATTTGAATTCACCATTGGGTGATTCACATGTTTTATGCTGTTATTATTGATGTTCAATTTCTATTTCAACCCAGTGAGATGAGGGTATTCCATCTTATGCATCATATAGGCACTTGCTAGAGATCACATGTCATGCATTCTTTCCATGCCATTTAGGGTGCATTACTGATTGTATGTTTTTTTGATAGATGTTGTGCTAGATATGCATGATGTTGTGATAGTTGCCTTGATATAATACCTGCTATTTGATAAAATATTGAATTGATTAAGGGTTAGTTTGAATGAATGCCAAACATTGGTCCTTGAAGTGTTATGGGTCCTCATTGATCATCATTTGGTGGATCATCCATTTTTTATGTTTTTATATGACTTGTATAAGATGTCAATCTTTGATTCGTGGGGAGTATGGGCCCTCACAGATCGGAATTTGGCACTTTCATGTTCATTTTAGTGTTTTTCTGGGTTCTGGAGTAGTTTCTGTGGCTTACTGTTCAGAAAAACCTAGAATACATGGCATGTAATGATAAATACATGCCATGTAACCTTCTGTTCGTGCATGAACTATTTTTCTTAAGCACACACTATGTACTGTATGTTCCTTCCATGTAGTCTCTATCTGTGTCACTAGCTATGTGGGTAGACACACGGGGTTGGAAAAATATTTGGTGGAACATGCTGTGTACCGGACATACACGCTCTGTGTATAGTCCATGTGTCCAACCGTGTGACCAATGAAACAGGTGGATAATGGGTAGTTAGTACACACCATGTATGGAACATACACGTTGTGTAGAGTCACCTGTGTAACCAACCGTGTGACTAACAACATGGGTCAGTGATGTTCATCTAGTACATGTCCTGTCTGGCACAAACATGCATTGTAGACTTTTTCTAGGGGAACTTTGTGGGTTAGTCATGTATAATAACTTAGGAAGGGGGAAAAAATTAAAGTACATGCCGTGTCTTGGAAAAATACGTCGTGTGTATGGGGTGTTACAAAACCAGAGTTGGTAGGAGTACACGCCCATGTGAAGGCTTAAAGGAACAAATTGTGTAGGGGTTATACATGTTGTGTATCCCAGTTTTGAAAAACTTGAATGCTTTCTTTCTCCTTCTCCCTTCTTACACTTCTATGTTTTAGTCCTTGATATTCTCGAACTAAGTGTACGCTTGACCTTGCAGAGTCATGCCACTGAGACGTCCTATGGTTGTATGCCACTTACAGGGCAGTGATCAGACACCGGATATAGCTGAACATAGACTACCATCATATCCTCTTATAGTGCCAGTCTTGGCACCAACCTTTATTCTTGATGCAAGTGCTGATGCACAATTCTGAGATGGCTTCATGAGGTTCATGAAGACTTTCCAAGGAGTTCTACATCATGACCCATCTATGGAAGAGTTGACATGGGTTTTCTAGTAGCAGCATCCTCCCACCTTCATAGGGGACGAAGGACCTCAGGTTACAAAGTCATGGTTAAAATCCATGCTATCTATCTTTGAGCATCTAGAGACGCCTCCAGATAGGAGGGTGAAGCTATCTACGTATATTATTTGGGACTCCACCAAGAGATGGTGGTATGTGTTCTCACAGGTGGGACACCATTAGTTCATGGAATGGGATGAGTTCCAGCATGCCTTCTATGATTATTTCAACCTGGAGACATTGAGGGATGATCAGGCCTGATAGTTCATGAGTCTAGAGTAGGGTACTCTCTTAGTCATGGAGTTATCTTCTCGATTCACAGAGTTATAGTGCTTAAAACCCAACCTTGGAGGTGATGAGTTATTTCTGGTGAGTTAGTTTGAGGATGGTCTCAGGAACGACATCTGATCTCAGGTGAATATCTTTAGGTTGACTTCCATCACATCTATAGTCAACTAGGAACTAATAATGGAATGAAATATAAGGGATTCTGGAGTTGAGAGCTAGGGCGGTTCGACATCCGGATTTGGTACCCCTCAGTCTGACAGCAGGAAGCGTTGTAGGGAGTATACACATGGATATCATAGTAGGTGGGATACTTTTTATGGTAGCTAGGTTGTGTGCTACTAGTGCAGGAAGAGTGGGGGAATACAAGGCCACATTGCCTAAGAGACCCAGTGTATTGTCCATATTATGGAAAGATGGGGCATCTTCATTGTTTCTGTTAGTTATTCTCACCAGCAGTAGGTGATGGGAGTTCTATTATGACTCCATGTTCTGGACCAGGACAATTAGTTTCTCATCAGTTGGGGAACTGAAGTTCATCTGAACATTCAGTCCATGGTGGTGGTCGTGGCCGCTATGGTCAGACACAGGTTTTTTGATATCCGTAGGGTGGATCAGCTCAAGGATCTCAGACAGCTTCATAGGGCCGCGACACAAGTTAGGCTTTTGCGATAGAGAAGACCTGACAAGAGTAGGATCCCAAGCCCTCAACGGTTTGAGGTATGATTCAAGTTGCCTTAGTTATAGCTTCTACACTTTTTGATATAGGGGATTCCCATAGCTTTATATTTTCTGTTGTTTTGGAGAGCCTTGGGCTATGTATCTTTTCTTCTACTGATGTTTTGATGTTGGGAACTCCGTTGAGGACTCGAACAAATAGTTTTTTTTAGTTCAAGGAGTTCCCTCTTGAGGTTGGTGGGTGTCACTTTTTATGGGACCTCTATATTCTAGAGATGAAAGGCTATAATGTCATTCTTGGAATGGACCGGTTAGTCCCCTTTTAGGATATTGTCGACTAATACTACCATAGTGTGAGTTTCACGTCCCCAAAGGGTGGGTCCTTTTTTACATAAGGTCAAGTGGGATTTTCAGGAAATCAGAGCAAGAACCGAGCATCATGGGTTGGGAGGGGTTAAAAACCAGATTACTAGTCTATATCTGGATGACCAGGGGACTTCAAAGTTGGACTTTCCTCCAGTGGTCAGTCATTTCAGCGATATCTTTCTAGAGGACTTTTCATGTTTTCCTTTGAAGTGAGAGGTAGAATATTATATTAAGTGTGAGACAGGAGTGGAATCAGTGTCTATTCCTCCTTATTGGAAGTCTACACTAGAGTAACAGGAGATCAAGAAGCAGTTAGAGGAGTTATAGTCTAAGGGTTTCATCTGACCAAGTACTTCTCCTTGGGGTTCGCTTGTCCTGTTGGAAAAGAAGTCAAATCATACCTGTAGACTTTGTGTGGATTATCGGAAGTTGAATTAGTTGATGGTCAAGAAATGATATCCCTTTCCAAGGATTGATGATCTCTTTGATCAACTTTGATGAGCCTGTGTGTTCTTGAAGATTGACATGATATACGTTTATCATTATTTGCGTGTTAGACTATATGATATACCTCTTACAGACTTTTAGAGTTGGTATGGTCAATATTTGTACATGGTTATGCTGTTCTGTCTCACAAACGTGCTTGTAGTTTTCATGGAACTGATGAACCGAATGTTCCATCCATACTTGGATTATTTTGTGGTAGTCTTGGTGGATGATATCTTGGTGTACTCTCATACTCGATACGACCATGCTACACATCTTGAGATCATTTTGAGTATGATGAGAGAGAATCAGTTATATGCTAAGCTCTCAAAATTCCACTTTTGGATGGACCAAATTCATTTCATGGGTCATGTTATCTTGGATATAGGGGTTTCAGTGGACCCTGAGAAAGTGAGAGCAGCAGTTTCTTGGGATTATCCAAAGAAATTCTTTGAGGTAAAATGTTTTATAGTGCTTAATGGTTACTAGAAGCATTTTATATAGGACTTTTCATGCCTAGCAGCACCATTGACGGGTATAACTAATAAGGGTGAAAAGTACTTGTGGTCAGATTCTTGTGAGTCAACCTTTCAGGAGCTGAAAGAGAGGTTGAATTTAGCACCAATACTAGTTTTTATAGAGTCAGGAAAGAGTTATATAGTTTACTATGATACATCTGGTATCTGGCTGGGAGCAGGTCTTCTGTAGTGGGAAGGAGTTTTTGTGTATGAGTCTCAATAGTTGAGGCCATATGAGGGGATTTAACTGATGCACGATCTTGAGATAGCTACCATTGTTCATGCTTTACACTGTTGGAGACATTATCTTTTGGGATAGAATTTTTTGGTTTTCACTGACCACAAAAGTATCAAGTATATCTTCACTTAGCCCGATCTGAATTTGAGACAACAAAGGTGGGTTGAGTAACTTCTATCCTTTGAATTTGAGCTTGCCTACACACCTGGAAATGGAAACGCATTGGCTGATGCATTGAGCAGGAGGACACAGATATAAGCAGTTCAGGAGGCCATTAGTGAGTGGATGCTTATGGATCTGTTCTCTGAGATGCATTTGGAGGTACATGATAGACAGGGGTAGACATTTATTTCTTTTGTGGATGTTACATCTACTCTACTTAATCGAGTGCAAATGAGGATTCTATTAGATGCAGAGGGCCTAGTCCTACAGGAAAGTGTTTCAGGAGAAAACCCTATTCCTGGATGGACCATATGCTAAGATAAGATCTTGTGTTTTCATGGGAATGTATGGGTTTCAGGAGTAATACGCGAGGAGTTGATGCAATATTTTCATTCCTCGGTTTAGGAAGTTCATCCCGGTGTCACCCAAATGTATTGATATCTATACCATCAGTACTGGTGGCCAGTAATGAAGTGAGATGTTGTTGGTTTTGTGATTAGATGTTCCAATTGTCAGCAGGTGAAGGTGGAGCATCAGCGACCAACATGACTTTCTCAACACTTACCCATTCCTGAGTATAAGTGGAATGATGTAACAATGGAATCTGTGATAGGTTTACCGAGGTCACCTCAAGGGAATGATGTAGTCTAGGTTGTCATTGACAAGCTCATGAAGGTTCCACATTTTTTTCCGATCAAGGAGACCATCAGTGTGGATGATCTGGGAAGTTTGTACATGTGATAGATTGTACGTCTACATGGGGTTCCGAACTCCATTTTTTCAGACAGAGATGCCCATTTTACTTCCCAGGTCTAGAAGTGACTACAGAAGGCATTGGGTACATAGGCACTTCTAAGTACAACAGACCATCCCCAGACAGATGGCTAGTCCGAGCGTACAATTCAGGTGCTGGAGGACATGCTGAGAGCATGCGTCCTAAATTTTGAAGGTTCTTGGGAGAATCACATACCTCTTGTGTGGTTTTCCTAAAATAATAGTTTTCAAGAAACTATTCAAATGGAACCTTATGAGGCTTTGTACGGTAGGCCAGGCCGATCACACTTATATTGGATGGAGGTAGGAGAGGTAGCGATGTTGGGACGTCGCCTTGTCCAGGAGACCACAAAGTAGATATAGATGATTTGGAAGAGGATGGATACTGCACAGTCATGACAAAAGTCTTATTCTGATTGACGGAGATGACCTATTTAGTTTGAGGTCAAAGATTAGGTGTTCCTGCATGTCACACCGAGGTTGGGACACAGGAGGGTCAGGAGACAGGGAAAGCTTTTGTCGATATATGTTGGACCATTTGAGGTTTTGGAGAGATTTGGCAGTTGCAATTACCTCATAGGTACTAGGCTATGCACAAAATCTTCCACGTTTCTCAGCTACGTCATTACTTCTCAGACTCGTCTCATTTTTTTCAACCTAAGGAGGTTGAGTTGGAAGCAGATTCCTTGTCCAAGGAGCATCCTATCCGGATTATTGATCAAATCTTGAAGGTTCTCTATGGCCGGTCTATTTCTCTAGTATGGGTGCCATGGCATCACAAATGAGTACAGGATGCAACATGGGAGAGGGAGACCGATGTACGATCGTAGTTGCCAGAGTTGTTTGAGGTTTCTTCTTCTACCCCACATTACTATGGAAATTTGGGGAAAAATACTCTAAGGGGGGATGTTTTTAAGAACCCAGATCTTTTTTAGGTATGCCTTCATTTTCTGGTTGTTTTTGAGAAAAGAGCAGTTTCTAGAAATTTCAAGAGTACACTCCGTGTACCCGATTGCTACAAGTAGCCGTGTGCTAGCCGAGTGGGGTGACATAGAGACCCCATAAAGTGGGGGATGATTAAGGTAAGTACATTCCATGTACCCTTAAAGAACAAGCCATGTACTTTATTTTTATTTCATTAAACGGACCAGGGTCACGTCTCGTTCAAAAAAGTACCTTCTTCCCTGTTCGTCTCATCCATGAGAGACCATACAACATGATTATTCTCTAAGCCCCTGACCCGCCATCCATTCTCCAAATCGACCACCGTCGATTGCATTAGAATCTCCATGATAATATTTTCCTTCTTCTAGAGCCTCGTTTCTTGATTCATCCTCTTTCATGAGATATCCTCTATTGAACATTTTAGACATTTTTGTAGATATATGGAGTTATAGGGAGACTCAGGGCCTGTGGCTCATGTATATCAATCATACAACACCGAGGTAGGTGTTTTGTGCCTTTCTGTTGTTAGTCTTTGAGTTATATGTGCAAAAGGGCCCAATACCCTTGTTCGAGGTATTGTTTGTTTATGGTTTTTAGCCCTGTTATTGTATTCTATGCTTTGTGTGCTTGAGTAAGAGGATTTATGATTGTAAATAGGGTTATTTACCTTGATATGGATGTGTTTCCCATGTTTTTTTTGATATTGACCATTTGATCTAGATTTTCTTATTAGGTTACTTTGTTTTCTATTCCTAGTATTGTTAGGATGGAGTGATTTTATCTGACGAGCTATGAGATGCTATAGACAGTTTAGACAAGTAGTTCTTGATGTTTACTTTGGCTTCCAAATATAGTTTATGCATTATTGATTTACATAAGGATATGGGAACCTTGTGTAGTAGACCATAAGAAGAATGGACGTTGAGGGCTTCTCTAGAGTGTCTGTTTACTTTTATGCTGTGAGACCATAGGGGGGATAGACTTTGTGCTCCCTCAGAGTGTCTGTAGTTCCACATTGCGAGACCACATGGGGAGTTGGATGTTGAGAGCTTCCTTAGAGTGTCTATAGTTACCGATACAAGACCACAGGGGGGATTGAAAGTGAGTGCTTCCTTAGAGAGTCTGTGCTAAATCTAAACCAGAGGGGTTAGACTATGAGTACCTCCCAGAGAGTTTCTTGTGTTTGATTGGTTGAACCAGAGGGGTTAGTCTATGAGTACTTCCCAGAGGTTTACTTATGATTGTTGGTTTCTTAACTAATAAATGAAAATGAATGCAATTGAAACTGTAGGATTGTTTACTTTTGAGTACTTTCTTGTTTACTTATTTTTTTTGCTTATTACCAGCCATATATATTCACTAACTGTTTGGAAAAGATCTTTGGGTGGTTGCCTACTGGGATTCATCTCACACCCAGTTTAGGTCATGCTTTTGGGCCCAAAAATATTATATTATTGCAGGTTGTGATAAGGGAAAGTGCCCTTCTACTTCAAGTACTTGATTGCTATGGAGATAGAGAGCATGAGACCAAGCTGAGGCTTGTGATGCTATTAGAGTTTATTTGTTTTCTTTTTTACTTTGGTTTAGTAATGTATTCTAGAATTGTGACTTGTTTGGATACTTTCCTAGACATATGTATCATGCATCATTTATATATATGTGCTCTAGTTGTTTATTTCCTTCAGTTTTCCACTGTCTACTTATTGCATGTTATTACTGCTCCCACTATTTTTATTTGATCATTTCCATTACATTACTCTGCCAATGAGGGCATAGTTTCCCCACTATCACACCCAAGGCCCTTACTTCTATTAGGTAGCCTCTGGAATTTAGAGAAATGAACTTGAGTCCATGTAACCAACCGGGTACGGGGCAGCTCTTGGCAGAACCCAGAACCGGGACATTACAGATCCATCATTGAAAAGTAGCTTTCATGGTTACATCCCATAGGGCCCTATCTCTGGTTAGCCTTATTTTACCTTGGATGATCACCTTGGATTCAGTAGGAATACTATTGTGGAATGTCTTGGAATATGCTCCTTATATTACACTTTGACCCTTATTCAGGCTATAATTATTATTGAGTTGGTGACCCTTGAGGTCTATGATGCCTTGGTTATTACCTTGTAACATCATTATTAAATGTTATTACAGTTTTCCTTGTTACAACATGGAACCTTCACTATAGTATACATGTGACTTATTTATAAAATGGTAATACTCAATTAATTGACTGATTATATTTAGACGCCATCTAAGGGTTGAAGCAGGTACTTGGGTATTTTGTTAAATTGTATTTCTTTACATTATATATGAATGCTTTCACACTATTATATTTTCATACATAGGCCAGATGTTATAGACACAATTGGTGGTGGCCTAGTAAGATTTTTCTCACACCCTACTGGAATTGTTTTGTACCCAGAGTAGATTACATGAATATAGGTGTTGATAAATTGAAACATATGGTTTCAAAAACTTTATTTCTTGCTGTTTATGATGAATCTTGATAGCAGATGACCAAGCAGGAGCTCGAGATGCTTGGGATAGTGTTTTGATTTCCTTATTACTTTTGTGGAGCATGTTGTGACAATTGTCTTGTAATAATGTTTTCTATTTTTATAGTGACATGAAATATCATCATTAAATTCTGTATTCTTTTATGTTATTCCATTTAACTCAGTAATTATTAACGTTTTCTCTATTTTCAACTATGCCTTCTATTTACACGTATTTATTCTTCTATTTACCTCTGTTTATATTTATTATTTATGGTACACTTTGGTAATGAGGTAATAGTCTCCCCAGGGATACACCCTTATCCCTCACTAATAGTCATAAACCTCTATAATTTAGGGAGTTTCTCTTGATGCCATGTTCCCCCCGATCTCGGGAAGCCTATTAAGTGGCATCCAAGTCCAGGATGTCACACTTTGTAGAAGAAAACCACACAACCGAATGCTGAATAGGGAATTCATAGAACTATTTTTCTATATAACCGATGTTTCATGTATCCATTTGTAATATATATCCACATATATGGTTTTCTATGTAACCAAATACCTCACATAGCCAAATTCATGAAGGAATGATTGATGAAGTCATTTTCAATTTGCAGTGGGTTGATTGTTGAAGCAAGAAATGAGGATCCGTATAAATCATATGTTTTTAAATATCTTGTAAATAAATGGTATCCAAGTCATTAATACCTTTAAATTATGATTTTAAGAATTAGTTATATATTTTAAATTATTATTTTATTACTCGATAAAAGAAAACACGCAGAGATCATGGATTAGTTAGATTATTTGGGCCATGATTCATTTATGGAGATTATGGAGTGGTCAAAATTTTCCCCCCATTAGATACAATAAAAAATTTAGAGAATATATGAATATTTATTGATATTGTGGAGGAAAAAATAATTACATGAAAAATAAATCGTTGTTGAAATTATAATTATTATTACATACACACATATTTTTTGATAAAAAGAGTACAATAGAGAGTTGTTTTTCTATTGATGTTGTGATATGAAACTTCTAGAATATCTTATGGTATGAAAGCTGTGATGATTCACTTAGTAAATAAAGATATATTTCATCTAGTGTTTAAGGATCATTTTATAATCTTAAAACATTTGTGTATTAAATATAGAAATATACTGAAGCTAGGATAAATTTTAAGAAAAAGAAACTTGTGCACCCAAGTATTCATAGATTGAGGAGAATCCAAATTGCACTAAAATTTAAGAAGATTGTATTTGGGTTTTCTAAAAAGTTTTGGGATGATTATGATTGGGAATATAACAATTTAATGAAGAGTAGTTGGGATATTGAACCAATTTCTGAGGAGATTTTAACTTGGGTGTATAACCAATTTTATTAACTTGTGAGTATTTTAAATAATCTATTACTAGGGGGAATAAATAGTTTCAGGAAGGATTAGGAATTTATGATAAAAATTATAAATATTTTGTGATTATCTATCTTATTTATTAATGCACATGAAAAAGAGGATATGAGAAATCATTGAGTGGATCAAGAACAATAACTAGTTTAAGAGGATGAAATTAAATGGAGAAAATTTCATAAAATGAGGGTGCCACTAATTCACCCCTATCAGTGGAACCTGAATGGTCCTTGGACATTTCATGTTGTTACCTATAAATATAAAAATTATTTACTTTTTTTAATTGATTTTATGAAATTTATATTTTTGGAATTATTTTATTTTCTTGAGATGAAGAAAAATAAATTTAATCACATGGATAAAAAATGTACACTTTTCTTCCAATATTCAAAAAACATGATGAAAGGTAGGTAAGAAAGTTAAAGAAGAATACAAAATTAAATGATGAAATACAACTAGCTAAAGGATTTTAGTGTGGTATATGTAGTAATTATTCTCTTGATTCTGATTCTTCGAATGATTCTTATTCTAGCTTTGATAATAATGGATCATTTAGTGATCTTTATTCTGAATTCAAAGAACATCTAATGAAACTTCTCAAAGAAGTTGTTAAATTTATTTTTGGTACTATCAAGGGACTTATTTTTGATTAATCACAGCTAAATTCATATGTTATGTAACTAGAGTATTTACTATGTAAGAATTTAAGAAAGTGAATCACTCTCATAAACTTGGTGGAAGCATAGAAGAAATCCATCATTCATACTAACGAATAATTGAAAAGGTATGCCTATGAGAAAGTTGTTATTGAAATTTTTTTATATAATACTTCCATTCACATAAAATTTTTACAAAGTTTCTATAGATGTTAAGAATCCTTAATTTCATGTTAGATCCAATAAGATCAAGGAGATAGAGTCATTGTTACAAGAAAATATTGTACTACATGATGATTAATTTGAGAATATGAGTAAATACTATGAATTTGGAATGATATTTTCTAAAGATCAAAATAATTCTCTTAGTATGATATGTATTTAATTGGAAATCAAATTGGGAAATCATGGAAAGACTCATGTTAAAACTTCAAAACAAAGATGTATATCTATGCTTTCAAATAGTGATATTTGGATGACCCTATAGAAATAGGACCTCTATAATATGGAAAGATGATTTTTATATCATATAATTATTTTTAAGAAGATGTTATGAAGGAGGAGGTACCATCCATATCTCAACATAATAATTTTTTTGAAATCTATTTTTATAAAAAATGTAGCATTAAAAAAAATTATGTATAAATATGGATGATGAGAAATAATGTTGATCCCAACACATTGTTTATGGTGGATAATAGAATACATATAAATGATGGTTCCCCAAAAAAATCCTAATAGGTGGTGAATAATACCCAAAATAATTATGATTGAAATTATGGATAACCTGAAGAAAATAAAATAATATCATGGTTTACAGGACAATATTGGTGTTGCAATAGATTCAATCATTGTGCATTGGATTGTTAGTAAAAAATTTTAAATTCTATAAAAATGGAATCTCATATCAAGTGGGAGAAATATAGAGAAAAAAGTCAAACAATCATAGACTATGAAAAATTTATCAGGCTCAAATAGATTTGAGGTCCATGATTATATTTGTGATGTTTTCAATAGAAGTGGTCAAAAAAGCAATGTCTATAAAACTTTACATTTATAAAAAAGGAATTGTAATAGAATAACCTAACAGAATAAAGATTCATACTTGGTTAAAAAACTAAAAAAAAATTCAAATAAAATTACTCCCAAGAAGTTTTAGAGGATGACATACTTGGGTACAATGCATAAGAAAAACTAGAGACAAAGAGAAGTTGAGCTGTATTACTAAATCTCAGAAAAGATATATAAATAAAGGAACTCTTGTGGAGACATGTGGAATCTCCAAACAAGATATCAGTATTTCCAAATATATTATTGTGATTTTTCTAGTTAATTTGGAGAGATAAAGAAATCTAGTATAATTATATAAAAGGCTAGTTTTAAAGGTAAAATAAAGAATCCACATGAATAATATGAATTTCATGACAGGTTGTCAACAAATGAAAACTCAAGTGCTAAACAAGTTCTGTGTAAGAGATTCAATAAAGATGGACAAAATTCAATAGGATATTTAGAAACATTTCTAGCATAAGAAGAATCCTTAATGTGAATGACGTTTTCATCAAGTGATGTACATGGTTTTATGGATAAAGAGATAAGAACCACATCACACAATGAAATTATATGTATAATAAGATCCATGTCACCCTAGGCTAAATCAGATTTGGACATTATATGTCTAAGTATAAATATTAGAGAAAGTAGAGGAACTTAGTTGAGAAAAACATCTCAACCTTTCCATTTTCATTAAGGATCAAGTATATCCACCTTATTCACTTATATCATTTTATTTTATTTTATTAGTTGTTAAAATTCATGGAATTGAAGGTGAAACAAGTTATTAGGGGGATAACCCCAAAATGAGTGAGTGATGTCCAATCATGACAACATAGAAAAATAATTCTATATTCTTGAGTGATTTTCTCTTGAAATTAAAATACAAATATGATTATGATTCATAATTGAAGAATTAAAAATTAGGATTATATCATAGAGTGATCCATCCATTCTTAAGTGTATGCATTAAAGAATATCATCCTTAGTGAAGGTGTGGAATCTGTCAAAATTAAACATCCATATAAAGAAATCTTATTTAGTGTGCTCTCATAATGTAACTTCCTGAAATAGATTCGTGAATGGATTCACCATTATAAATATGTTTATGTGTGTTTAACTTTAAGGGGATTGAAGATAATAAATGAGGCTTTCAAAACATTTTAATATGAATATGGAATTTTATGGACAACATGATAAAAATAAATTTTTTCATATACCTATCACACTCTCAACCACTATTCATAATTTTATTAAATATACTCATAAAGGGGGAGTTTTGGTTATCAAAACATGAGAAAAAGGGAAAGTTTTATGACTTATTCATGAACTATTTTGATGGTTTTTTGAGACATGTACAGATTATATGATTCTTTTAGAGGCATCTATTTATATATATCCCTTAATTTAGGAATACAATTTTATGATTTTTATTTCACTTTAATTTATTTTATAGAAAACTTATAAAACCTTGTATATTCCTCTCTAGTTTTCTATAACGAGTTATCCTATGTAGTCTTAGAGTTGATTAACTAAAGGATATTTTCCATGTTACATGTGATACCATTTCTTCTATTAAAAAATAAGAGGAGATATATTTGAAAAGAAAGATAAGACGATAAGACCCCATTTACCCTTTTCACTTTATTTTAAATAAGGTGTAGAAATATTGATCACACATATTGACTTTTTGGAATATGAGAAGCTATTTTCAAAAAAAAAAGTATAAGATTTTTGATCCCATGTGTTGAATTTGTTTTGAATGATATCCAACTATGTGTTTAGAGAATTAAGGATGAATTTTTGATTCTTAGAGAATTGTTAGGGATCCTTTTAATGGAATTGGATTTCATGATTAGAAATATTTTAGTAAGTGTGATGATTATTTGAACTGATCTTAAAGATTAATGACATAAAAAAAAGTAATTTTATGAAATATATAATTCTAACCATAATAGAGAATATATTGAAGAGATATTTTCAATTAATATTCCATAAATAAAAAGAATAAGGAATTGAATAAAACCATGAAAATGTTTATTTTCATGTAGAATTGTTTGTAGAAGAAATAATTAAAAAAATGAGACCATGAAATATAATTATTACTATATGAGAAGAAGGATTTCATATGTATAACTAAATTAGAGAAGTCCACATGCTATTATATTCATATGTGATTATGGATAACTGGTTAGTATGTCTCGGTTTAACAAAAAAGTAGCCATACAAGAAAACTTTCTAGGCCATCTAGACCATGTTTTGTCAAATCCAGGTTAACCACACATTGGAGCCGGACAAGAAAGCTGCATAGTGGTAGGTGAAATCATATAACCCATATTTAGCGCATGATGATGGGATTCATTAGGCATAAAGGGATCACATTGGTGAGAGTGTGTAGGTGGGACAGTGTGGAGAGGCATGGATCATGAACCTCGGGTGTGTGTATAGTGTTATGTGTGGAAAACCCTACTGTTATCTCAAGCGTCTGTTGAAACAAAAATAATATATGGGAGAATTTGAGCAATAAAATATTTGATGTGGGATAAAAGTGATATGGGAGACTGTTCATCTATTTTAAAATATACATACATGTCATTGGCCAAATGATCTCTTTATTTTGGGTTGTCTGGTCATCACACTTAATAGTTTCTACCTTCAAATGATTGAAGGTTTTATTGCATGCCATAATTCATTCGTTGATGAGACTATGTGATCTTGTAAAATCATTAATATTGATCTAGAAAAAATAAAAGATGATTCCAAGTATTCTTCTATGTTTTAATGTTTGATAAAATTATTATATACCTGATACTTGAATCATGGCATGTCCAAAATCATTCACACCAAAACATACTTGCATCTTGTATGGGCCTAGTACTAATGACAAATCCATACCCTCTATTTCTTCCAAATTTGAATGGAAATGCTCTGGTGGATGCTTTCTACTGTGTATCCCCATCCAGATATGATCCTTGTAGTGTTCTAGTTGCCTTCACAGTCAAAATTCAAAATATAACCAAATTACAACATACCGTGTCAAATCCCACCAATTTCAAATTTCAAAAACCACCTCTGAAAATTTTCAAATTTCAGATAAAAAAGTCACCAAAAATATACCAAACCAATATCTTCAAAAATCATAGTTTTCTAAATATCCTATAAATAAATGATACCCAAGTCTTTGGGATGTTTAAATGAGGATTTTTAAAATCAGTTAAATATTTTAAAGGATGATTTTAATACACTGTAAAAGAAAACATGAAGAAATCGTTGAGTGGTCATAAGATTTGTTCCATGATGAATTTTTGGAGGTCATGGGGTAGTCAAAATTTTTATTCCATTCATTATAATAGAAAAAAGAGGGAGTGAAATAATATCTATAGAGATCATATAGTAAAGTAATAATTACATGAAAATGAATAAAAATATAAAATTTTCATTATTATTATGCAAAAATTTATTATAGGATAAAAAGTAAGCAGATATATTTTCATTTTTGTGTTGTTGTTCTGATACAAAACTTCCAGAATATTTGCTCATATCAAAGGTGTTATGATTTGCTGAGAAATATAGAGATATTTCATCTAGTGTGCATGGATAATTTCAGAATCCTGATAAATATGTGCATTGATGTAAGGAAGAGTTTGAAGTTGGGATACATTTAAAGAAGATGCAACTTGTGTCCAAAATTATTCATATCTTGAAGAGAATATGGATTGCACTAAATCTAGAAGGAGTCCCAATACCTGTACTATTTAAGTTCTTGAGTAAGTAATATCTATATTAATATTGAAGCATCTTATAGTTGGGGTGTCTAACTCGCTAATGGAGGCTTCTGATTGGGGTTTCTAACCAATCATAGAAGAGGAACATTTATGGTGCCTAAAAAATTACTGATGTTATTGTAACTGGGGTGTATAACTAGTTATATTCACTTGTAGTTATAGTGAATAATCTATAATCAGGGGGAATAACTCATTGTAGTAAGGAGTAGGCCTTTATGTCAAAACCTGTAAATATTGTGTGTTTCTCTCTCATATTTATTACTACACACGAAGGTGAGGCTATGAGAAATCATTGAGTGGATTAATATCTTTAATAAATTCAAGAGGAAGAAATTAAAAAGATAAATTTTCATAAAAAGTGGGTACAAATGATTCACCCCCTCTCTTATTAGAAGATGTCCCATCCTTGGACACTACAAGTTATATCAGAGGGATGTTACCTATAAGGATCCAAATCCCTTCCTTGATTATTTTCAATAACTTTTCTGAAGTGCATATTTTTTGAAGTGTTTTAGTTTCATGAGATATAGGACAAGAAAGTTACACTTCAGGATAAAAATATATATTTTCCTAAATACACTCAGAAGAACATAATGAAAAGGGAGGAAAGGAAGTTAAAGAATGATCCAAAATATAATAGAGAAACACCACTATCTAAAGGTAATTATGGTTGTACAAGTGGTAATTATTCTCTTGATTTGATTTTTATAATGAATAATGTTTAATTTAGGATGATAATGATTCATTTAGTGACATTCATAGTGAATTCAATTAACATCTGATGAAATATCCAAAATAAGTGGTTAAATGTATTTTTGGTACTATTATGGGACTTATTTTTGATCAATCACAGCTAGAAATAATTTTTAAAGAATTAGAGGATGAAACAAGTAAGAAACTTAGAAAGTATATCATACTCACAGTCGTGGTGTTAGAGTGGGAGAAATTCATTATTCATTTTGAAGAAGAATTAAAATTTCATGTCTCAGATGAAGTTTTTTTTGATAATATTTGTATAGAAGCCTCCCACACACATATAAAATTTCTAAAATTTTCTATGGATGTCATGAAAGATCAATTGGATATTAAGTACAAGAGAATCAAGGATATAGAAGCATCATTAAAAGAAAAGTTTACACTGTATGAAGTATGTGTTGAGAATATAATGAATGACTATAAAGTAATAATGGAATTTATTAAAGATCAGAAGAATGCCCTCAGTGTGCAATGTCTTGAATTTGAAATAAAATTAGCCAATCTTATAAAGTCTTATGTTGAGACTTCACAACCAAATATGCATGTTTCTACTACCACACAATTCTATTGGGTGGATTCTACAAAAATAGGTCCTCCATCATATGGAAATAAGATCTTTACATTATCAAATGTTCTTTCCCAAGACATTGTGAAGAATGTGGTACCATCCCTATCTCATCATAACAATTTTTATAAATATGTTTTAAAAAAATACAGGATTAAATAAAAATTCAATACATATATGGATGATGGGAAATTAATAATATCCCATCACCATGTCTATGATGGATGATAGAATATGTATAAGTAGTTTTTCCCTAAAAGGATACCATAATATGGGGAAGAATCCCAAAAGAAATACAAGGGAAATTTAAAAAAATAAATGGAAAGAAAATCAAATTTTGTGGTCAATATTGGTGCTACAATCAATTCAAGAATTATGCATCAGAAGTTTTTATAATCCTTTAAATTCTATAGACTAAAGGAAGCTCATATGAAGGAAGATAAATCTATATAAGAAGATGAAACAATAAATGACTAAGAAAACCTTATCAGGCTCATATAGATCTAAGTATATTTATAATATCTATTTCATTTACAATAAAAGGGGTCACAAAAGTGTTGCATGTATATCTCAACATGTATAAAAAGGCATGGTAAGAGAATACCACAAGATAAAGAAGAGTCATCCTCGGTTAGAAACCTAAAAAATATTGCAAATCAAATTACTCTAAATAAGTTCTAAAAGAATTTATCCTTATACACAATGCAAAAGAAAAACTAGAGACCAAGAAATTCCAAGAAGATGAGTTATAGTGCCAAATATTAGAAAAAAGATACAAATAAAGGCACTCATGTGGAGACATGTGGAAAATTCAAACAAGTTGTCGACATTCCCAATTATATTCTTGTGATTTTTCTAAGAGATTTGGAGAGAGCACGAAAGCTAAATGAAGCACAAAAAAATGAAAGTGTTAAAGGAAAAAAGTAAGATTCCACATGAATAATTTGAATTTATTGAGATTTTTTCAACAAATAATGATAACTCATGTGTTAAAAATGTTTTGTATAAGACATGTAATAAAGATGGTCATAATGTAATAATATGTTTAACCACATTGCTAATACAGGAAGAAGCCTTGAAGAGAATAAATTTTGTATTAGGTGATTCATATGGTTTAATAGATAAAGAGAGATGAACCATGTCACATAATTAAATGATAGGAATAATAAGATCCTTTCTACCATAGGCTAAATCATATTTGAATATCATATGTGGAAGCATGAGGATTAGAGAATGTGGAGAAACTTGGTTGAAAAAACCATCACAACCTTATTGTTCAAATTTAGGATCAAGTAGATCCACCTTATTTCCTTTTATCCTTTTTATATGTATTGGTTCATTCAATGTTAGGAATTGAAGGTGAAGAAAGTTCTAATGGGGATAACCTAAGAAGTAATGAGTGTTTTCTAATCAAGAAAAAATAGATATAGGATTCACTATCCATGAATGATTTCTTATATGAAATTGTAATGAAAATATGATTAAGAATCATCTTTGATGAAGTTAAAAATTAATATCACATCCCAGAGTGATCCATCTATTCTAATGTGTCTACATTAAATAAGATCATCCTTGGTGAAGGTGTGGAAGCTATGAAAACTGGAAAACTATATAAAGTATTTTATTTTGGTATTCTATCATAATGGAACTTGTTGAAATACATTTATGAAGAGATTCACCAGCAAAAAGATTCTAATGTGTGTTTTCCTTGAGGGGGAGTTGAGTTATGAAAATAGGCCAACAAAACCTATTAATATGAATATGGAATTTTCTATAGAACTTGTTAAAAAATGGAATTTTAGGTGTTATTATCACAAAATCAACCCCTATTCTCAATTTTATTAAATGTACAAATTAACGGGTAGTTTTTGTCATCAAAACATGAGAAAAATGGAGAGTATGATGACTTATTCATGATCTTTTTTGATGGTTTATTGAGATGTGTGGAGGTTACATGATTCATTTTAATTGAATATATTTCTATACCGCCCTTATTAGAGGAATAAGATTATTTGATATTGATTTTACTTATAAGTATTTTATGGAATGATTAGAAAACATTGATTACTTATCCCCTATTTTCTACACTGGGTTAGCCTTGATACACTTTGTGTTGATTAACTGAAGTCTCTTTTTTAAGTTTCATGTGATATAATTTATTCTTTTAAAAAATAAGAGATTTTATTGAGAAGAAATATAAGATGATGTGACCTCATTTACCCTTTGAATTTGATTGTCAATAATGTTGTGAAATCTCAAGTTTTATGGGATCAAGTTCACCCACACATTAGACCTAGCTAGGACTTTCCAAATGGTCATCAGAGGAAGAATATCACCCACATGGGAAGCATGAGGATGGGATGAATTAGGCCCGCATGGACATGCATGGTGATATCACACAAGTGGGCTAGTGCAGGTAGGAACAACCCATGAATAATTGTTTATAGAAGAAATAATAAGAAAATGAGACCATGAAATATAAATATTACTACACGAGGAGAAGGATTTCCTATTCCAAATTTAATTTGAGAAGTCCATGTTATGTTATCTTTATATGTGATTTTTGGCTAACCGATATGTATAGTGGTTTAACAAAAAAAACTAGCTATCCAAGCCAAATAGCTAGGCCAACTTGACCATATTTTGTGGGAGAATGTTCAACCACACATGGGAGGAGGCTCGACCAACCAGCATAGCAGAAGGAGGAAGCATAACATCCAAATAGAGCAGATGAGGATGAACCGAATTGGTCCCAATGGGATTCCAAAGGGTGATAGTTCATAGGTGGGCTATCTTGGGTAGGCATTGTTCATAATGTCCAGGCACAAGTAGAGTGTTGGGGGTGTCGACCCCCATTACCAGCTCAAGTATATAGTGACATGAAAATTGTACATGGGAACACTTGAAAAATCAAATATCTTACATGGGATAGAAGTGATGTGGGACATTTTTCACTCTTATTAAAAAAACACAAATTTCACAGGCCATATGATTACTTCATTATATTTCATTTGATCATCAGGCATGTCCATATTCTACCTTCAAACAATTGATAGTTTTACGGTTCACGATAATTTTTTCATTGATGAGCCGAGGCGATCATGCGGAATAACTAATGTTGAACTGGGCCACTTTGATGATGATGTTGGGTATTTTACCATGTTCTAATGTTGAATAGAATTATTATGAGCTAAATACATGTATAATGGTGTGTCCAAAATCATTAAAATACAAACATATATGATGAGTTAAAGAATATAGATCCGAGTTCTCTAATGACATAAATGCTTAGATTAATGAAAAGGTACAGTCAAAATGATTTTATCATGTTGTTTCACTAGCGTGAATACATTTAACGAATAAATAAAGAATTTCACATAAGTCCAGAGATCCATATTTGAAAAATCAATTGAAGAAATTTTTGTATGTGAGTATTATTGAATGTTTATACTATCCATTATAAATGCATAAATGTTGATGTTTGGGAATTGGTTTTTCTAAAATAATAAAATAATGAGAAGGATTAACATATGTATAAGTAATCGTTTGTATATCCATTTAACTACATACCCATTTATAGTGTAGAACAATTCATCCATTTTCAATATCAAATCTCATTGCTGAATGCTATATAGAGAATTAATGTAGTAATTTTCTATGTAACCAGTGTTTCATGTAGCCATTTTTAGGATAGATCCACATAAGAGATTTTTTACGTAACTGAATATCTCACGTAGCTGAATGTATGAAGAAATAATTCACTTATACATTTAAAATTTGTAGTGGGGTGATTATTGAAGTGAAAATTAGGATATGTTTATTTTATAGGTTTTTAAATATCCCAAAAATAAATGGAAATTGAGCCTTTGGGATATATAAACAAGGATTTTTAAAATTAGATAAATATTTTAAAGGATGATTTTTCACACTCTTAAATAAAACTTATAGTGTTCATGGAGTGTTCAGATGAGTTTTACCATAATTAGTCAATGGAGAGCTTGGAATAGTTATAAATTTCACCCATTTTCTGCAAAAAAATAGAGGATGTAAAAATATGTGTAGAGACCGTGGAGGAAAAAAAGAATTATGTGAAAAAGAAACAAACACTATAATAGTCATTATTTTTATACACATATATATTGTTGGATAAAAAGTAGGAGGTTAGGGATTTATTTTTCTATTGTTTCTCTAATATAGATCTTTAAGAATATCTACTGGTATCGAAGGAGTGACGAGTTGCTATAAAAATAGAGTGATCTTGCATCTAGTGTGCAAGAATAATTTGAGAAGCCTGATAAATCTATGTATCGAAGAGAGAATGTTTTTGAATTTGTGAGCCTTTTGTAGAAGAAGGAACTTGAGTGATCATGTATTAAAATATTTAGGAGATTCAATATTTCACTAAGTCTAGAAGAAGTCTTGAGACCAATACTAACATATTTCTCATGTAAGTAATCACTGGATCAAAATTGATGAAGCTTATATCTAGGGTGTCTTTATAACTACTGTAGGCTTATGATTGGGGTGTCTAACCAATAATATAATAGGTTATGTTGGTTTGTCTAAACAATTTCTAAATATATTGTAACTAGGGTTTCTAACAAGTTTTTTTCAATTGTGAGTATAGCGAAGAATCTGTAACTAGGGAGAATAACCAATTAAAACAAGGAGTAGACCTTTAGGCCAAACCATGTAAATATTGAGAAATGATCTCTATTTTTACTACTATAAACTAAGGTGAGGTTTTGAGAAATCATCGAGTGGATCATAAACATTAACTATTTCTAGTGGTTGAAATTATAAAGAGAAAAATTCATAAAACAAGGGTACCACTGATTCACCCCCACCTCTTTATAGAACTTGACCACTACTTAGATACTACACATCCAATCTGGAACTACAAGTGTTTTATTTTATTCTGTATCCAACAACTTTATTATATTTGAATTATTTTATATGGGTTTCATATCACCAAATCAATGAGTAGATGTTGAGTTAGGAGTAAGAAATTTAAATTTTTCATTGATCACATCTCAATCCTATAACTTATCTACAAAAGAAGATTGTGGGATCATTATTTTTGAAATTTTTTTTATTCTCCCAATAATTGAATTTGATGCTATTTGGTCATGTATTGGATTTCCTCATATATATCCCATAACAATATACTTATAAGGGAATCCAAATTTGACATTCCAAATTAACTTTTTATGTTCTATTAGAGCAATGATGAGTATGAACATTCAATTGAAATTAATTCCATTGTATGGGTCATATTACCTATCATTGAAAGCTATTTATCTCAAATGGTTGGGGTGAAACTCAAAATTAAAAACATTCCTATTTTTTAAGAATATTATTTTGAATTTCCTTATAAAATTCTTAGTTTTACTACGAATAGAAAAGTTATGTTTTCAATAGAACATCATTCCCAATGATATACCTATTTCAGAGGATCCATATATAATGTCCCTAATCAAGATATTGGAATTGTAGAATAAACTCAAGGAGAATATGGAAGAGGGATTTATATGACATGGTTCATCTCCATGTGGTACACCATTTCATTTTGTAAGAAGAATGATGGATCAATGTGTATTTTCATTGATTATTAGGAAATAAACAAGATCAATATTAAGAACAGGTATCATATACCAAGTATGAGAGACCCATTTGATCAATTTCAATGAGATTAATTCTCTTCCAAGACTGAACTTGGATCTGGATATCATTGGTTGAGTGTCAAAAATGAGGATACATTAATGAAAAACTTTTATACCGGGTATGAACTATATGAGTTTATAGTGATTCCATTTGGAATTATTAATGGACCATCCATATTTATGAACTTAATTAATATATTCTTTAGAGAATATCATGATCAGTTTATGGTAGTATTTATTGGAAATATTATTATATATTTGAAGAGAAAAGAAGATAATGAATGTTATTTTAGAATTTTTTTTGAAGACCAGGTGGAATGATAAGTTTTATAAAAAAATTACCAAGCATGAATTTTGACTTCATAAAGCTTCATTCTTGTGTCATATAATCTCCAGTGAGGGTATATTAGTGTAACATTCAATGATAGAAGTTATTTGGAAATAACCTCGACCAACCATTGTAATCAAGATCTATAGTTTTCTAAGGTTGTATAGATGCTATTGAAGTTTTTTATAGATTTATTATGCTTATAAAATCCATAAACCAATTTGAGTTGGAAAGGATCCATGTTCATTTATACTGATGAATGTGAGGAAAATTTTGAGGAACTGAAGAAAAGGTTGTCCAGTTGAATTATAATTACACTACCCAATAATGGAGAAGTGTGTTTAATATTTAGTGATGCATAAAATAATGGATTAGGATGTGTTCTCATGCATAATGATATGGGGATAGTATCTACTCTCACTAACTGAAAATATATGAGAAAAATGACCTAACTCATGATTTGAATTTAGCTATAATAATTTTCTCCATTAAAATATTGAGACATTATCTTTATGTTGAACTATTTGATATATATATATTTTAATAATAAAATATTGAATTATATATTCACAAAAGAGTTAAATATTCACCAAAGGAGACAGTTGGAGTTGATTAAAGATTATGAATTCTCAATACATTACCTTCATGAGAAGGTTAACAAGTTCTTTGATGCTCATATTCAAAATGGCCATGTCAGTTTTCCATGATAAGAATTGAAATAGAACCAATATTTACATATTAGATGAAAATTGATATCAAAATCTTGACGAGATGGGGGAAATATTATCTTTCATAGATTAATGTTCAACCATCCATCCATGTGAGAAATAAAAATGCGTTAAAGGAAAATATGGAACTATAGAAGAAGGTAATGAATATTCTAGATTTTAATCTTGACCATTATAGAATAACCAAATTCATGAAATGTGTATGTGTCCCATCTATACTATACTTGAAGAGATATATATTAGATAAAGATCATAGTTCATTATTCTCTATACATCATAGAAGTATGAATATTTATAGGGATATGAAATAGTTTTTTTGTGGGGTCAACATATAAAATAATATTTCAAAGTATGTATCTAAATGCATGGTATGTCAAAAATTTGAGACTGAGAGTTAAATTTATAATCGGATGATACAACCATTACCCATAACAAAATGTAAATGTGAAAACATCACCATGGATTTCATTATTGGATACCACAAAACATATAAAGTCTATAATTCTATTTGGATTGTATTAAATCACATTTCTAAATCAGTGCATTTTGTTTCCATTAACGAGGATTTCTCTCTTGATCAACTTGTCAGGATATACATTAAATAAGTGGTAAGGATTCATAGAGTACCACATTATATTACATATTATGCAGATATTATTTTAACCCTGATGTTCTAGAGATTTATTTAGAAATATTTTAATACAGAGTTAAACTTTAAAAGTATATATCATCCTTAGATCGATGGAAAATATGAGAGGACTATTCAAACCATATAAGAGAAGTCAATATCATTCTCTTTGTATTTCAAAGGAGGTTGGGACCAACACCTTCCTTTGGTGGAATTTTCATACAATAATATCATTCACTCAGGAATTTATAAGACTCATTTTATAGATTTATATTATAGGAATTATAGATCTAAAACATTCAAGGATGAAGTTGGAGATATAAAACTGTTGGGACTTTAGATAGCTGAGAATATAGAAGAGAATGTTAAATCCATTACTCAACACATTAGGGTAACTCAGAGTAAATAGAAAAGTTATGTTGATATTTTTTTGAGATTAATAGTTTAAAGTTAGTAATAAGGTATTCTTATAAATATCTCCTCATATAAGATTTATGATATTTGGAATGAATTGAAATATGATCCCAAGATATATCGGCCCCTTTGAGATTCTTGACCATATTGGGATGATAGTTTATCGTTTGGTGCTACGACCAAACCACTTATAAGTTCATGATGTGTTCCATTTATCTATTATGAGGAATTACATACCCGATCCTTCACATATAATTAGTTTTAATGTTAAACTTCTAGATCATGATCTTTATTATAAGAAAAAACTAGTAAAGATTCTGGATTGTAGAAAGAATATTCTGCGGAACAAGACAACTCACCTGGTCCATGTTTTGTGGAGAATCGATAAATTTGAGGAACCTAGTGGGAACCTAATTATTTGATAAAAAATAAGTATCATTGTTTCATTATATCATATGAACATAATTTTGGGGGAGATATTCTTATAAGGGGAATATAATGTAAAACCCTAAGATGTTATAATATAATTTATCTGTATTATTTTAATGTCTTTGATGTATTTCATTACATGACACAACTAACTTAAATGAACCAATATTGAAATATTTTATTATATATGACCTATATTATGGATTAAAAATTATGAATTGGATTTTTTTTAAATATATGAATAAAATATTTCCTTAATATAAGTTTATCGGACAATTCCAAGGAAAATGAGTGCTCATTTTGAAATGTTAATAATAAAATAATTTAATGTTAAAGAATCTATGTTTAAAGATATTGTTTATGATGATCTATAACAAAATTTTATTTTTGGAGAAATATATTATTAATTAATTAATAATAATTTATTCATAGATTATCAATAAAATAGAAATAATATTAAAATCATTTGAATGAAAAAACAGATATTTGTTATAAAACCATTTTTGTGTGCACAATGTATTTATATGTTAATAAATTAAAATAATATATATTTATTAATTATTTAAAATAAGTGAGTATATTTTATATTCAGTAAAATAAATTTACATTCATATAAGGAATATTACTTGGAAAACAATTTGAGTAAGTTTGTTTTAAACTTAAAAAATACATTTATCTAAAAAAAATTTCATCTTTTTTTTCTTGATTATCTTAATATAAATTTACAACAATTATAAAAATTAAATTTGAAAAAATGGTTTACATATTTTTAATAATAATATAATTTTTTTAATGTGGTCACTTTCATTTTTATCCAAAATTTAAAGTAACCCAGGAATAATTTTATTATCTCGATAAAGTTTATAAAGGGTTAATGAAGGGGTTAAACTAGAAGATAAGGTCTAAAACCACACATAAACTTGTATAAATTTGGTTAAATAAATGAATTTATACCTTAAACTATATTAGATTCAAAATTTATCCACTTTGTTCCACATGGAATTGAAAATGAATTTATAATATTTTATAACATTTAATTTTTACAAGATTTCCACCCACCTCACCTATAAAAGGGAAACAAATGTCCTCTATTATTGACACTTATTAAACTACAAAAGTCAACAAAAATATCCCTAAATACCTTATAAACATACCTATCCACATTGATGAGGTTTTGGTCTTCCAAAAAGGCTTATTCAAGAAGCCCTAAGGCATTTTCCAAATGTGATTTCTTAAAGAAGGGTACTTGTTCTTAATGGTATTTTTAGGTATATTTATTATTAAAACCAATATAAATTTTATATATCCATTATAACATGAAAAAACTAGTATTATAACTATAATGAGATGTTTTTATCTGATATTTATAGACATTTTCTATCTTCTTGACAATTTTTGGAAAATGAAAACTCACTCGTGTGTACATGTGGACTACCACCTCCACAAAACTAGGTGATTCATTTTTCATTCTTGATTTATATGGATGACTATAAGAATATAATTAATGAATATATATGATATATATTATATAATGATGAATATTTAAAGTATAATTATTACTTACCTTTTATTTATTCCATCCATTGAAAGGGGAAACAACACTCGTGCATATATTCGAACTACTCTCACTATGAAGTGATTCATTTTTTATCGCCATCATATATAGATGGTTATAAAAGTGTATCTAATGAATAAATATGATAATTATTACATGATTAAGATTCTATAGATGATAAGACCATCACGAAGGTGCAAGTTGTAAGAACCCAGTTATCTATTAGGTAGAGATCCTTACATTTCAGTCAAATTATCTATTTTGGACCTAATACAGATGTCTAATGTGGCCAAGGAAGTTTAGGGGGATGTACAGAGCTTGTTCAGATCCTAGATCTCTATTCGGTGGAAGAAAACCCTCAGATTGATGGTTAGTAGAAACCATGCAAACCATCCCTCATTGTATCCCCTAACTATGAGGGGTGTTTCATTGGGGAAATTAGGGACACAAGACTTTCCCAAATCGTGCGCCCAGGGCCACACGACCATTCATGGACCAATGCAGTTTTTAATTGTGCCACTAGCACTATTGGATCACCATTTTTCAAACTGTGTGGCCTAACCATATGGGGTCCCCCTTGAGATAGTTCTATGCGTATGTTTTGGCCAACCGTGTAGCCAAACCATGCAACCTTGTTTATTTGATGTGAAATGAACAAATTTCTGTTAAATTATTAATAATATTACCCTCACATTTTTTCTTTCTATTTTTAGTGGATGAATCTATCCTCCTTCATGTTGGAGCTCTCTAAGTGACATCTTCATAGCTTTTGATCACATGCCTTCATCCTGTTTCCAATTGAAGCTCTATTGGTCTCATTAGATTCATCCAAGTAAGATCTTTTATATTTTAGATCAATTCTTAATTCTACTTACTCTCAACAATACTATCTAGATACAGGCTCATATGGCTTATTTTTAGGGAATTGATCCATTCTTCATATGTATTTCGATCCCATCTAAACTAAAGGTTGATACTGGATTATAAGAGTGGTATGAGAATATGGTAGGGATTGTATGACTCATCTATAATGTCTTTACATTTTACAAACTATCATTATTGGGAATATACCGATTTTATCGTATGTTGCCAATTTAATTCATATTTCATACATATAATCATCATGATCATATTCTAGATCTTGTTCTATATATGTTAATCTTTTTTGGAGGTTATTTACTCAACATCGACCAACTAGAGTAGGGTGTTTCCCCTTATGTTATTCCTTTATTGGTTTGATACATCTTCATGTCCCACCATATGGGTGTTCTTTGACTTGGCCTTAATAAAGCTAAGTGTTTAAATTAATTTAATGAATTGTTAATGGATATTACATAATAGTTTCACTTGACCCCTATAAGGTGAGTGTTTTAATATAATAAATGAATTTAAATTTTAATGGAAAATATATTATAGACATTACATGGCCTAATTATTTATAAATTAATTGCATATGGTTGCATGTAATTATCCCATCTTGTCAGGATTATGAAAGGTAAATGTATAAACCTAATAATTAAATATGTAATGAAATCAATGAATTTTTTCATGTACTATTATCCTTATAACTTAGTATGAAATGAATTGGAATGAACCTATTTAATTATTAAATGGAATGAGTGTTACATGGCCTTAATTAATGAATGTATTTTGTAAATGGTTCGTATTTGAAATGGACCTATTATTCTTTTACATGCATTGTTAGACGTGATCCAGCCTTGGATTCTCAAGGGAATGCATTGAGCACTTAAAATGCCCCATTCCGATTCAAGGAGTCGGTTTCTAAGGGAGATACCCACCTTGTAACATGGTATTTTTCAACTAGAGGATGACCTACATGACACTGTAGGATCCGATCACTATTTTTGGGATATTAGGATGCCTTGGATACACTCCTTAGATCCAACGTGATGTCTTTGGACAAGTGGAACCATGGATACACCCCATTGGGCCCTTTCATCCTTAGCTTTTTTACCTTGTATGAGATTCTTGGACTTAGTTAGAATCTACATTAGTGGAATGACTTGGGAGATGCCCATTGGATTACACTCAAAACCCTTATATCCAAGCTACCTATTATAATTGAGTTGGATCGACCCCTGAGGTCAAGGATGCCTTGGTTGTTACATTAGATCCTCTATTACTATCATCATCATCATTGGATTCCTTGTTATACCTTGGATACTTTTTACTATTATCATCATTACAGGATGCCTTGTTATATCTTTGATCATTCATTATCATTATCATGCTACATATTCATTGTTGTTATATCTCACGTGACTTATTTATATAAATTGAACAAAAATTAATTAATTAAATGATATCATGTTCAGAGAGAATACCATTTGAGGATAAAGGTATCTATTATCATTATATAATTTCTAAAATTTTTATATACATTCAGAATATTTCAGTTTATATTTCACAACCTAGATTCTATAGACGTCATTGGTGGTGGACTACTGAGATTTATCTCACACCTTATCCCAGACGTCGATGGTACCTGGGTAGATTACTTGTATGCAGGTGTTGTAAATGGGAAGCATCCCACTCCAGAGATATAATATTAATTTCCTACATTTGGATGAATCTTGGTATAAGATGAATGATCTAGTGCTCATAATGCTCGATATTTTTTAAATTCCTTTTATTTATTTTGTATATCATGCAATTCAAACTACCATGTATACCGATTTTCCATTTTTCTAGATACATGGCATGCATTATCATAATTTTTATAAGATTCAATTTTTTGTTATTAGTTGATTTCTATTGTTGGATGTTTATTCTATTTCCACTACGGTGGGATACTGGTCCAGTCTCATAGTGTCTATTTCTACTCTTCCATTTTCTTTATCATGCTTCTAATATTTATATGTAATTAATTATATCTGATGTGATCCACTAAGGTTTTGTGGGAATAGTCTCCCTATAGACACACCCTAGGCCCTGTCTAGTAATAGGAAGACTCTAGTGTATGGGGACCCATGCTTAAGGCCATGTGGCCAATTGGGCTTGGGGAAACTTTGAGTGACACTTAGGTTTGGGATATCACAAAGTGGTATCAGAGTGGGTTCCTTTCTTGATTTACAATTTCAAGACAATATAAAGATGATAAGGAATTATTCGAAATTGTTCATAAGCCATGTTTGGACATAACTGACCCATGTTCAAGGTAAATGCTGAGTTTCATGAGATAAGAATTGTTGTTCTATATTTTTTATTACAATTGATAAACATTCATCATTGGGTGATGAACATGACTTGTGATAGTTATTGTTATTATTGTGATTGAGGATTAAATTTTATCCCTTTCTTAATGAGATGAGGGAAACAAAGCATCAATCATGAATCTTTATAGGCACCTAGAAATCACATTCCATGCATATGTTATGCCATATAGGTTCATTTCATTGCTTTCATTTTCCTGTATTGCCTATGATTATCGAGCGACCCATGCTTTTTATATATGCTCGTTCGGTGAAATTTTTTATTATAGGTCAGGAAGTTGGTTATTTAAAGCATGATCATAAATCTAAATAGTGTTTTCCTATATAGGATGATGGGGTCATCTTAAATAGATATCTTGTACCCATGTTAGCTATATACCTCTAGTCACATGAGCTGCTATTTGGCTATGATTGAGTGATTTATAGTTTCAAATCAAGAGGTGTACGGCCCCTCATGGATTGTAATGGGTAATTTACCAAGTCAATTCATCATATATTACCTCTTAAAGTTTGATATAGAATGTATATGGGGTTAAATAGAAATTAAATGGGTGTCGATTTCAGTGATAAGGTGTATGAGCCCTTTTTCACTGAGAATAGAAATCTATTTTAATCAAACCTTGATATATGTATCTAAAAAATGAAAAATCCAAATGTAAATATGGACATATAAAATGAAATGGTTTCCAATAATTAAAGAGGAAAGGTATAAATTTTACCATTAACATATAAGAACCTCTATAAATTAAACAATAACCCTTACAAATACTCAACCTCTTAAGCGAGTAGTTGGGGTATTATAGCTTGGGTATCAAGCCCTCATTATTACGTTACTATACTAAGAGTGATTACATATTATTCAAATATTTTTTTGAGGTGTGTGATTGGAATTTTTTGAACTATGCCACTATGACATCCTCATGTCATGTTCCAGGAGGGCGGTGATGACCACGCTCTAGAGATGGTGGGTCCAAAGCCTCCATTCTTACTGCCAGGAGTTCCACTTGAGGCATTTCCTATTATACCTAATCTAGAAACCAATACTCAGATTTGTAAGAGTTTCCTACCTCTTATGAAGTACATGAAAGGTGATCTATGACCTGTACCTATGATGGTTGATCTGATATGTGAGTTCCAACAGAAACATCCTCCCACCTTCTTGGAGGATGGACGTCCATAGGATGTTGAGTGTGGGATGGAGGACACTCTATATACCATTGTGCATTTGGATATGTCTCTAGAGGGGAGGTTAAATATTTACACCCATAGGCTATGTGATTTATAAAATCACTAGTGGGATGTGATTACCAAGGCTAGTATTCATTAGGGCATGGTTTTGGATGATTTTTATACTACCTTCTAAAATAAATTATTTCCTAAAATATTTGGAGTTGAGAAAGCTAGAGAGTTGATGCACCTAGAGTAAGGTGCTATGTCAGTTATGGATTATTCAATTCATTTTACTAAGTTGTAAAAATTCACACTACTTCTAGCCGATGATGAGAGATTATGTTCTAGATGCTTTGAATATGGGCTTTTGTATTCCATCCACACTCAGGTGAATTTATTTCACCCACCTTCATTTTCTATGATTATGAACTAGGCCCTTATCATTGAGCGCAACCTGAGGGAAGGAGATAGTTCTAGGTACATAGGTTCAATGTCAAGGCATGGTAGTAGTTCTTCTAGTATTAGGAATCATACCCTTGAGGTTTATTATCAGATTATGGATGTTAGAGTAATTACACTTGAAACTCTGTTAAATTCCACCAGAGTGGATGGCATGGGCATATGAAGACTCAGTGTGATAGAGCCCATATTGAGTGTTGTGATTACAACTATATGGGGAATCTTTAGAGATTCTATCAAAACATTCAATTTACTCATTGTGGAAGAGGTTCTGCACCAGCTCTACCTTTAGGGGAACGATATGTTACGACACATATGGCTGGGATTTGGTTTAGAACTAGTAGGACTTTTCGAGAAGGTGATCATGGACATAGTTGAAAAAATTCTAATTATCAGTGTCTGTAGAGCATATCTGATCATGGTAGTCTAGCTATAGCACATGGCCATGGAATAGGAAAGACACATGCTTTGCAACTAATACTCAAGGATTAGGGTGAATTTTTTTATATAGCATGAACTACTATTCTAGTAGCCTCTATTATTATATCTTCTCAACTGGATATAGGTGCTTCACACTCCTTTATATTTATATCAATAATGGAAAGTATTGGGTTGTAAATTTAGTATTTTTGTGGTGTGATGACCCTAGATACACCATTGTGAGTATGGTCAGAGGGCATAACACAATGCGTGGACTTCCCCTTGAGGTAGATAGTTATCCCTTCTTATGAGACAACGTTGTTCTTGTGATGATGGGATGCAATTTAATTATTGGGATGTAATGATTGGTGCTATATAACACCTACGAGGACTTGTATCACCTCAGGGTTTCATTTACATCACCCGAGGTTGGAAACAATATCCACAAGGGTGAGTGGAATGTCCAGACTAGTAGATCTATACTATAGCTTCATGGTCTAGGGGGAGTGACCAACCATTTTTATCATCTCTTAATGGAATAGCATGTAATAAATTTTTCATATTTTCCTCCCATAGTGGATCATTTTAGGGATGTATTTCTAGATGATTTTTCTGGATTACCTCTTGAGAGATAGGTGGAGTTTACGATTGAACATGATCTAGGAGAAAATACAATGTTCATTACTCCATATAGAATGGCACATATCAGATCCATGATCTGAAGAGATAGTTAGAGGATCTAGAGGCCAAGGTTTTTATAAGACCCATCACTTCTTCTTGGGGTTAATCCTTGATTCTCACCAAGAAGGAAGATGGGACCCTTTATTTATGCATGGATCATTGACAGTCGAACTAGATTATGGTTAAGAACTGCTATCCACTACATTGAATAAATGATCTCATTAACCATCTATGAGGATATAGAGTGTTTTCTGAGATCAAACTGAGATCGGTCTATCATTAGGTGCATGTCATGCATTCATAAATACATCATTCAACTTTTCATAGTAGATATGGTTTGTATGAGTATCTCGTTATGCCATTAATTATTTCAAATTCACCTATCCTTTTCATGGATTTGATGAATAGGGTGTTCCACCAATATATGGTTTATTTTATCATGGTCTTTATAGATTAAATCTTGGCATATTATCACACTCATAACAACCATGCTAGACATATTGAGATCATTTTGAGTACACTGAGAGAAAATTGGGTTTATGGAAAACTTTTTATGTGCCACTTCTGGATCAACGAAGTTCACTTATTGGGCAAATTTATCTCAAAATTAGGTGTATCAGTTGACCCAAAAAAGTTGAGTGATGGGGTTTCCTAGGATTATTCCAATAATATGTTTTATATATGGATTTTCTTGGGGATATATGGATATTAAAGGTGTTTCATAAAGGAATTATCATGAATTTGTGCAAATATTACTAGTTTTAAAAGTAGGGTGTTATGTTCCTATGGTCATAAGTGTATGAAACAAACTTTATGTAGTTGAAATAAAGGCTTGTTTCGTTACCAATTATGATCCGTCCAAATCCTAGAAGAGACTATACAATGTTATGTGATTCATCATGCATCATCCTGGGTGCATTTCCAATGTAGAAGGAAAGATTAATTGCACATGGGTCTCAATAATTGAGGCCTCATGAGAGAAACTATCAAACACATGACTATGTTCTTGAAGTTATTGCCCATGCCTTACACTTATGGAGACACTATATGTTGGGTGAGCACTTTGTGGAATATATGTAACAAAAGAGACAAAAATATATCTTTTCACAGCATGAAATGAATATAAGATAGTGAATTCAAGTCTAATACCTTAAGTCCATTAATTTAGAGATTAAAAATATGCCTAGAAAGGGAAATGTGGTAGCGGATGAAATGAGTTGGAAAACTCAGGCCCATGCCGTATAGGAAGCTAGTGATAAATAAAAACTAATGGCCCTATTTTGTGAGTTGAATCTAGAGTTTCATGATAGTCACAATTAGTATTCACTTATAGCCATGACATCTACCTCTACACTCCTTAATAGGATGAAGATTAGGTAGTTTTTAGATCCTGAAGGCTTTATTCTCCTAGAGAGCATTTTTGGTGAAGATCTACCTCCAGATTGGTCTCACTAATACAAAACAGGCCTTTAACAATGCTAGAAATGGCCTTTATTAGTGACACAAAAGTGCTAACGACGTGAGAGATGTTAAAATCCCATGACTTTATCAGTGTTGAAAAAGCACTGATAAACATAACCTTTATCAGTGCTTTAGAAAGTGCTGATAAAAAACACATTTATCCACGATTCTTAAAGCACTGATAAAATATTTCTTTATCAGCGATGTAGAAGTGCTGATAAATGATTTCTTTATAATCATTGATAAAAATACATACTATAGTATGTTGTAATAGCACGCTACAACACCACTGAAGTGTGCTGTTATAACACACCACAACATCATAACCACCCAAAACACCAGAAAAACACCAGATATATAAAAAAACAAGTCCCAATACAGAATTTAAATAAAATAAATTTTAAAAAAAATACCAGAAAAAATTATATTATAAAAATTTCAAAAATTATTTTATATAACTAAATAAATAAAAATTATTACATATATTCAAAAAAAAATCCTAATTATCAATGTTACCATGATTTCCATTGACTTTCTTTGTCAAACTACCAACACTGCATGACCATCTTTGAATGAACCACATCAACTCGAACAAAAGAATCTACCTATATAAGAAAGAAATAATTATGTGAGTAATAATAATAAGAAATAAATTAATCATAAATATGAAACAATACATTAATTATATGGACAATAATTTTACTGTGCAAACATAAATATTACCTCTGTGATTGAGCAGAGGTAGCGTCGTTGCTCTTCCTACAAAGTAAGTGGAGGTAACTTTAAAGAAAGTAATAAATGCATCACTGCATGGGTGAAAATATTTTAAGGGAGAAGAAGTATGATAGTTGGATAGAGAACCCCGAATCAAACAAAAGAATCCACCTGTATAAGAAAAGTATTATTATGTGAGTAATACTAAAAAGAAATGAATTAAACATAAATATGAAACAATACATTAATTATATGGAAAAATGATTTTATTGTGTAAACATCAAGATTGCCTCTATGATTGAGTATAGGCATCATCATTTCTCTTCATACAAAGGTAGTGAAGGTAACTTGAAATTAAGTGATAAATGCACCACTGTATGGGTGAAAAGATTTTAAGGGAGAAGGATCATGAAATTTGGACAGAGGACCCCAAATCTAACAAAAGAATCCACCTGTAAAATAAAAAAATTATTATGCGAATAATACTAAAAAGAAATGAATTAATCATAAATATGAAATAATACATTAATTATATGGAAAATGATTTTAATATGAAAACATCAATATTACATCTCTGATTTAGCAGAGGTAGTATCGTTTCTCTTCCTATAAAGGAGGTGGAGGTAACTTGAAAGAAAGTGACAAATGCACCACTACATGGGTGAAAGGATTTTAAGGGAGAAGAAGAATGAAAGATGGATAGATCACCCCCAACTTGAAAAAAGAATCCACCTATATAAGAAAAAAATTATTATGTGAGTAATACTAAAAATAAATGAATTAAAAAATATATGAAACAGTACATTAATTATGTGGAAAATGATTTTATGATGAAAATGTCATGAATCACTAACACAACAAAATCAAGTTACCCAGTTACCCAGGATTCCATTTTATTTTTGATCAATCATATTTCACATTCCCATGTTACTAACACATCACATTTAAAAACACAAGTCATTCCAAACAAAGTAAACATAGTATTCCACTACTTAAACACCTAAACCCCATTTGAAAACATATGAACACAAATTCATTTCACAAAAATTCCTCACAATAATTATGTATGTCAATAATTAATTTAAATTTTTTTCTAAAATAAACCTCAGTGGCACCATAAGGCTTTACATCAACACACCCAAGTTCACATGAAAATGCTACTTTTAAAATCAAACTCACTGCATAACCACATCAAACATAATTTGCAACACTTATATAATTTAATAAATATATTAACTAATTTATTGAACACTTCCAATTAAAAAAACCAGAGTTTACCCTAATTCGCTACCAATTCCATAACAAGTCCCTTTTTTACAAATTTGTACACAACCCAAAATCATTTTCAAATCATGTATTCCATCCTTTAAAAAAATTTAGAATTCACATTAAAAAATGGTAAAACATGTCCAACATGGAAAAGGTTGTCAATTTCCTTTAAGCACTTACTTCCAAACCTATCCACATTTATTCACCTTGGAAAAAATAATTTTTACATTTTAAACAACAGATAAAACACTTCCACAAAACACCACACTAAAAAACACACACACACAACATATCCATTTCCATTAAAAAACTCAAACCCAACACAAAGCACGCCAAAACCTTTGAAAACACATTTCACATCACTCATACCATTTAATAAACCATTTCCATATCTCAAATTTTATTTCCAAAACAAATTATTCATTATTTAAACATTTCACAACTCATATTCAAAATTGCACAACAAGACTAACATGCACAATATGATTCAATTTCCATCAAAAAAACTTTTTCAACACACACACTCCTTAAACACAAAAAAAACACATTTCGCACTGCTCAAACAATTAATTGAACACTTCCACTGATTTTTTTCACAATAAGGCCTATATATAAACATAAAAATTTCTCTTTAGAAAATTTATTTTAAACACAAATTCATGTCAAATCAATTCTTAAACATGTTCACACAACCAAAATAAACTATAGAGCATGAAAAAATTAACCAAGTGATCAAATTAAACTATCTAAAATTGTTAGGGTATGGAACCACCTACCTCAGGTGGCGAAATTTCCAGAAATTGATGAGAAACCCCACTTGCATCGCAACCACAATCAAAAAAAGGATGTCATATGATATTTTTATGCAACTGGAGCATTGACAACAGCCGAGTGGTGTGATTTGAGTTTCGATTCACCGAGAAGGAGTATTGGAAACAATCGAGTGGTGTGATTCGATCTTCGATTCATTGAGGAGGAGTGCCAGAAGTGGGTGGTTTCTATGGAAATCTCTTGATATCGTGATGAGTTTTCAAGTTGTTAGGGTTTTTAAAATAGATCGAGACACTTTTATCAGCACTTATAAATAAGCGCTGATAAATATATATCTTTATGGCACTAAAAAAGCGCTGATAAAACCAATATTTATCAGCCCTAAAATCAGAGCGCTGATAAATCTTCATTTTATCAGCGCATTATTTAGCATTGATAAATAATTATCTTTACAAGCGCTTTTTTCAATGCTCATAAAGATTGTTTTATCATCGCTTATTAATGAAGCACTGTTAAAGGATTTATAATTATAAATATAAAGAAAAAAATTGTAAAAATTTAAAAATTATTAATAAATATATATAAATATCAATATAGTAAATATATTCCTTTTTAATTATATGTATTATAATTTTATAATTATTTATTTCTAATTATAGATATTTTATAAAAAATATTATTTATATCATTATATATATTTATATAATTATACATATATATTGAATAAATATATATAAATATAAATATTGTAAATATATTTATTATTTATGTAAATTTATTATTAATTTAATAATTAATTAAATATACAAAATTATTTATTTATGATTATATAAATACTTTTTAAAAAATATTTATTTACTTATAATTATAAATATATAATTGTATATATTTAGTGACTGTACATTTATAAATATTTTTTTACTAATATATATTTAACATTACTAAGGAATATCTCCTTTTAAGTGCATACATCTATGTTAAATTGAGTGAAATTGGATAAATTAAGAATAAGGACACTTCAACAATATTGAAAAAATGGATAAGTTTGGTGTCTGTGCATTCTATATAAAAAATAATTAATTACGGGTATGTAAATTCAATATAACACAAATTTAATCGATGTTAAATTGAAAAATCAAACGACATTCAATTACATGTCAAGTACTATGTAATCATAGTCAATATTTTTAATTCATATTAATTTTTAATTATAAACCATTATTTAAAAGACACATGACTATTTAATGTAAAGAGTATATAAATTTTGTAATATATAAATCATATTTATATACATTAATATATATCTGTATATTTAATACAAACAATTTAATAACATTAATTATCATAATTATCTAATTAATAAAGTGTTTAATAATTAATGATGTATAATCAATCTATTCATTTTTATCAATAATAATTTAATTAATAAAATTTGTAATATTTTTTTAATATACACATTTTTATTTTTTATTATTTAATTATTTCATTTTTTATATAAATATTAATCAGCACTATAAATAAAGTGTTGATAAAGGATACCCTGTATCAGCGCTAAAATTAAAGTGCTGATAAAGGATACCCTGTATCAGGGCAAAAAATAGAGCTCTGATAAAGGACAACCTTCATCAGTGCTAAAAAATAATGTGCTAATAAAGAATACATTTACCAGGGCTAAAACTAAAGCACTGATAAAGTTTTTCTTTTATCATTTCTAAAAAAGAAGTTCTGATAAAAAGTATAATTTATCAGCGCTAAATAAAGCGCTGATAAATATTCCATTTATCATCATTTTTTATTGAACTTATAATTACTAGTGTTGTTAAAGGTGTGTTTTGTTGTAGTATCTATTGATGGGGTTGACATCCTATGTATACATAGGAGAGTTCAGGTTCCTATATATATGAAAGATAAATTGATGTGTGAGTCCCAAGATTCTTAGGGGGAATTTCATCTAGGCATATCCAAGATGTATCACTACAAAAAAATACTTCTACCCACATAAATTTATTGATAGATAATTTATTTGTTGGTAAAAATGAGCAATTCCAACTGATATTAAGTTTTATTGGTATTAATTAAAAATACAAACACTTGTTTTCACCAATAGATATACCTGTTGATATTGATCGTTTAACACCAACTAATCTTATACCAACAGTTACATGCATTCTTTTATTATATCAATACTAACATTTTTTTACCAGCAAATGAATCTATTACTATTAATTATTATTACTAAAATATTTTTTACCATTATAAAAACCAGTTGTAATAAATTATTCAATAAAATAAAATATTTTACCAAAAAAAGACTATATATACACATATATATTATTTTCAATAAATATTATAAATTATAAATATTTTAATAAACCAATATAATCATATTTTTTCATTGGAAAATTAAATGTTTGTGGTATATAATATATATATATATATGATATAATATGATGATAAATTATTATATATACATAATATCATTATATGTACATAATATAATTTTTTATTCAATATATATATAAATTTTATAAAAAATTCATTATACCTTCATTCCCCTCCGAACTGTGAATCTCTTGCACCCCATCGACCCACTCGCAAATGCCACCCATTTTTCAGACTCCCCTCCACACCACACCGTAGCAACTTGAGAAGCTTCAGTCCAACTTTTTAGCCATTTCCCCACAACTCAGTAGTAGGTTTTCCTTCTCAACTTACCATCATCGTTGTGCAGGAATAAGGTTGGTGTTGTGCTTCTATTCCCTTAATATCACACCGACACACCTAAAATTCAGTAACTCTAATCGTCGAATCCTCTTCTTATTGTATGTATCAGGTTACCCGGATTTATTCTCCTTCATTTTGGGTTATATTTTTTTTATTCCACGGTACATGAAACCTGAGATCGATGCCCTAATTCCATTCCCTAATTTAATTTCCTCTTAATCATTAGTTAATTTATGTAATATCTATTCGTTGTCACTTGTCTGACTAAATGGCCTAAAGGCCTTCTTTTTCATTGATTTTCTGATAACCCCCCTTTCAAGGGATGAGGGGGAAACCTTACAAGTCCCATAGGCTTAGGTATTACATTTCTCATAGGCTTGAAGACATTACAGGACCTGTAGGTCTTAAATAAATCATACAGACTATGACTACATGAAACTCCTCCACCACAACATCTACATCATGATCAACTCTCCACCTTTGCATGGCTATTCGACTATAATTTCCATGTGAATAGGTTCACATGCGCGATTTTGATGTCAAATTTCATACCCTCTCATTCTTCCTAAGTCTGTTTAGCCCTGCTCTGGTGAATGCGCCCTGCTCTTTCCTCCTCTGGAGCAGTTCCTTGTAGAATCTGTCTATGTAACTGCAAATCAGGTGGCCTTGAAGGCCTTGAGGTGGCTCTAAGGCCATGAGATGTCCCAAAAGCCTTATTGACCTGATGGCATAGGTGGCCCGAAGGCCTTAAGGACTCCAAGACCAAACCGGTGGCCCAAGGTGAATAGTTCTGGCTACTACAGTGCCGAACAATACCTGCTACAGTGCCTGCTACAGTACCCCCCAAAATTATGCCTCCACCAGGTTTTAAACCTGGGTCTCATGGATGTACTTAGATAGACCTCACCAACTGGGTTGGGTTACTTGTGTTTTTAGGTTTGTTCTATTTTTATCTTCTCTACTAGTATTCAATTTTTATTTCCAGAATGCCATTAAATTAACATTCTAATCTTCTACTATATAATTTGCAGTTCACTTCCAATAGCTTCATATTTTCTACATGTTACGTTCATTTCTAGTACTTTTATTTCAATTACCAGTCTCTAATAATTATAAGAAACCATACAATTACTTTTGTACCTTCTTTCACTATTTATTACATCTATTTACTCAAACTTCTTTCTTTTTCCCAATAGCTCATACGTTTAAACTTCTAATAATCTTGATTGCATTTTACTCCTTGACATACTATGAGTATCCTCTTTTTCATCTGCACACATTTCTCATCTTCCTAGGTATTAGATTCTCCTACTATGAAGCTATGATCCTTATTCCATCTTTTCCACATGAAATTATATAGCACAGTGATCTGCTTCAAATAGGCATGTTCCCTTTCCTCCTTTATATCATTACATCATACTGTAATTTTGAAATCCATTGGATGCATGATGTTAGTATTTTATACTCTAAAATATGGATATTACATATATGTCATATTAAATGTGTAAACATTTTATATGAACACCATAAATTCACATCTAATGATTATATTTTCTGTATATGCACACTACATATGAACACTACATATACATAATCCATATACACTATTAACCACACCACAAATAGATTTTTTCATACCATGCCTACATTGTACATTTTATCATACCACAATTCAGTTATGTCACATATGGATTTCAACTACCTACACACTTCTAAAGAGGTCAAATTGCAATAAAAATTTACAATATTACAAAAAATATGTTGCAACCTAACTGTTTGCAACAGAAACATGATTTTTATACAAGTCAGCTAAACATTAACTTTTATAATTGAAAAAAATATGTTTTGTTCTTTATTAAATTTCTTCCATTATTAACTGATAGTTTTATGTTCATTTATTTATCAACTTACTGGTACATGTTTCATTCATTATTCAATTACATATACTTCTATTATTAACTGACAAGTATATGTTTCATTCATTGTTTGAAAAAAAAATATTTCATTATTTACTTTTCATGTCTATGGTGAAACTTCATAAAATAACATTCGAGAAGCTGAACCCATTATTACATCTTCCTAAACTAGAACAACTAACGTGCAATCTTATACTATCTTCAGCAATTCGAAATTTATATTATTCATTACCATTGATAGTATGTATCATTTATGTTTATATTGAAATATATTATAAGAACATATCAATGAGTTACTTATATTCTCACACTTGAGAGAGTCTTATTACTCAATATAGAACGATATGTAATACTCTTGAATATTAATCTATATTATGCAGACACTTCCATATGCACTTTTTAATATTTATATAGTGAAAAATTTACATAGAACATGTAAAGACACTGAAAATATATAAAGTTGATAGAAAAATTCATATATTACAAATAGTGTGAGAAAGTAAATTGTGGCGGTCTTAATTTTTTTAAAAACATAATATATTTATACGAGTTTCCTCAATCACATGAATAAGATTATGCACATTCAGATAAATAGCTACCCTAACATCAACTACTCAAGCTGATGCCAACATTATGAACTACTTTAAAAAATCTAATCATAACATACATAATTTTTTGATCTCAATGAAGAGCAGAAAAAAAGAAAATATTGATAATGAATTCAAAATGAAACTATACACCTACTCTCTTTCCTTCCGAGTTTTTATGTTTCCTTAAATTCTATTGAAAATACTCAAATTTCCATGATTTTAAGGAATAGGTCTGACAACCTGTTTCCATACAAATCACTAGAAAAGAAATTGTTTCCATCCAAATCACTAGAGAAGCAAATAAACAATATTAAAACAATCAACTATCAATTGGAGTTCATATATTTACTAAATTTGAAACACTTAATGGTCTTAGACTTTAGTAATGCCAATGATTTTCCTTAGGAATATCACTGGTAATATGGTTTCCCATTACAGTTCAGTCACATGTTAGTAATTAGATTTTCATGTTCTAATAAATACACAAATAATTTGATAAGAGGAACTTTAAAACAAATTAATAAAAAACAGATTAATAAAAATAACAAAGAATTTGATCAAATGATCTTTAAGAAAGTTTTATATTATGAATAAATTGATATAAATTGAAGTCAAGTCTCTGCAATGAAAAAAATTTCCACTTGTATGGTTTTTTATTCCTTCCATTCACCCCCTCGAGCCCAACTAAATAATAAAATGTGGAAAAACTAATATGAATTTATCATAACTATTATGAATTGATCAAAACATCAGTTTCCGAACTAATATTTGTTCAGAAAATATATGTATTATGTTCAATATATATTATAAAATAGTTTATTTATGTATTTTTATCAATATATGTTAGTTATGTGCTAATACTGTGATAATACCTTGAGAATTTATTTTACAGTAAAAAAATAGTTATATTGTGATCAATATATCTATTAGAACAACTATTTCTTTTTTTTTCATAGAAAATCCAATTTCATAGTAGTTGTGAATTAATATTACATATTACGTTTCTATATTTTAGTTCCGAACTGATATGTAATATGTATAATTCATATGCATTTACTAGTACTATATATACTAATCACAATAATAGTTCAGAACATGTTTTTATTTTGATCTATATATATTAGAAAGAAAGTCAATTATGTATTTTATTTAAAATACAAATTAATTTGTAACTAATAAAGTGATCTAAAATATTTTAGAAATAATATTATGATAGAAAAATATATGAATTTCATCATAACTGTGAGAGCTGTCTTCATTAAACAAAGTAGATGATTTCTTATTTTTTTAGAAGATAGTCACTGTCTTAAAGTTACTCACATTGGTATTCCATAATTCTTTCAAAATTTTACTAATTCCATTATGAGAGAGTACTATAGTAGTGGAAATTTAAATATAGTATGGTTACTTAAGACCTTGTGCATATAATAATAGAGAAACATAGCTTGAGGTGTTCATAGTATGAATTATGATTTTATTGTTACACATCTTCCATGCATTAGTATATTTGATTTCTTTGTTTTTCATATCACTTACATTCTTTGTATTGTTTGTTTTCCCTTTTAACTTTTACAAGATAGAATGTTGTTTTGGAGATGGTATAGTTGTTCTAAAGAACCTTGTTCATGGGTCTTGACATAATTTTTTATCTTGGAGAGTTCATGCATGTTGCTTGTTTCTCTTTTATTTTCTAGGTGATGTGTCTCCTGATGGAGGTTGCTTCGTGACTTTAAGGGATTTTTGCACACATGAATAAGTAATTTTTACTAATTTTGGTGACTTATGAGTTTATGTGATGATGTTTTGGATGGAGTTTTATAGCACAGGGTGGCTATTCACATCCTATGCATGGATCAACTATGGATTTTTTTTCTCTTGATGACTTTTTTGTGTGTGAATCATTGATGAAGTGTGAATTATTTTTGTTTTATGCATGGTCTATATACTTCTTCATGATAGTGTTTTGGAGCTTCTAGATCCAGTGTATTCTTAGCTAAAGGTATGCTTTATCATATAGTTTTAATATGGTTTGATAGCTATGTACCTATTGGATGCAAATCATGGAGGATGCTGTTACTTTTGGGAAAAAATCTGATTGATGTTTTATATGTTTTGGAACTACTGAGATGTTATAGTCACTAGAGCATCCTTTTCACAATCTGGTGGAAAAAATTACATATTGCTTGGGTTTTCAATCCGGGATGCTGTGAAAGATGACATGGAGTTTTTGATTTGTTTTTCCCCTATAACATTGATGGTTGTTGAGATATCGCACAAGATTTAATGGTTTTAATTGGTCCTTAGATGGATGGACAATGCATCATTATTCCAAACACTAAAGGATGGATTGTTTTTGAGGTCAATTGTTTTAAATTTTTGTGTGATTAATTTTTATGTATGTGAAATCATATTTAATTTATTGTTGGGGTAATCTCATAACACCTCATGTATGCCATGTAATTCTTTCATTCATTAATAAATTATGCAAACAATATTTACCATAAAAGTGGAAACATTATTTTGTGGAAGGATAATAATTGGGATGCTGTTGAAATATTTTTAGAGAAATGATTCCTCAATATGAGTCATTCAGAATACCGATCCTTGAGATGTTAGTATGTATGGTGAAAAATTATCATTATGAAAATCATTTTTTTATACTTATATTTTTTTTTTGAATTTTGATTTCAATTTCTGTAGATATTTTGTACTGATTTTTGTGTATTATCTTTGGTTGTTTATGATGTAGATATTTTAGTTTAAGGGTGTGACATAGATTGGAGTTGACTCAATTTATTTATTTCTTGAACTGGAGATGGATTGTTTTTGGGTATGTTCTATAGTTGTGTGTGGAGTTCTTCAAGCTAATGGTCTTGGTATTGTAGCCACATGATGTCTCTATAGAGCTGACTTTTTGGTCATGGGGCATGGATTAGTCACTGGAGGTGGCTTGCTGGCATGGATGAGTTGGTGCTGGAGATGACTCGCTAGCATGGATGGGTTTTTGGTGCTCATTGGTCATTGGAGCTGGCTCGTTGTCATGGATGAGATGGAGCTGCTGGTGTTGGAGATGCTGGTGTTTGAACTACCTTACTGGAAATGATGGGATGGATCTGTTAGTGTTGGAGCTGACTCTCTGAAACTGATGGTGCTGGAGCTGACTTGTTTGGGATGGAGCTTGGTCACTAGGTAAAAAGGGTGGTGGATCCTGTTTGGGGGATCTGCAATTGGGGGGGGGGGGTGTCCAACATTTTTGTATTGATTAGTTTTGTAATGAATTTCATTATCAATATAATTAATCATTTTTTCAATATTTTATATGTGTTAAAATTTTCTTCATTTTAATAATTAAAATAGATTTATTCTATATGATAAATTAATAAATATAATATTAAATTTTACTAGAAATAATGTAATTTATAAGAAAATATTATATGTTGGTAATATTATTACCAATAGAAAAATTTGTCACCGGAACCTATTGCTAAAAACTTTAACCAACAAATACATTATCTCTTGGTATTATTATAATTGCAACAGAACTATTTTATCTATCATAAATACATTTAGCGATAGAGTTTTTACCGACAGTTTAGTGAGAAGGACATATATGTTGGTAAAACGTTTTACCAACAGAAAATTCACTTTTACCAACAGATATGTCTCCATTAGAAAAAGTTAAATATTTATTAGTGTATTGAGATATGTGATGCCATTATTGGTGGCCTAGAATGAAACGTCAGATATCAGGTTTTATCACTAGGTGTTCTACATGTCAATAGGTGAAGGTGGAGAACCAGAGGCCAACTTGCTTGTTACCACCACTTATAGTAGAAAAATGGAAATGGGAATATGTTTTGATGGAATTTGTAGTCTCCTTATCAAGGTCTCCTTTATGTAGCGGTGAAGTCTGGGTAGTTATGAATTGACTGATGAAAGTATCCCACTTCTTTCCCATATGAGATACTTTCTCTATTAATGACTTGGGGATACTATATTTCTGTGATATTATATGACCGCACGGGGTCCCTCGTACTATCATTTTAGATATGGATTCTCATATCACATTGAGGATATAACATGGGTTTTAGAGTTCTATGGGAACACAGGTGCTTATGATAATATCTTTTCACCATAAGAGCAATGGCCAACAGGAACAATAGATACAGGTGTAAGATGATATGATCTGATCATGTTTCCTTTATTTCAGTTGTTCTTGGGAGAAGTGTATCCCTCTCATTGAGTTCGAATATAAAAATAGATTTCAATCAACGATTAAGATGGATCCATTTGAGGTCTTGTATGGTAGGTCATTCCATTCACCCTTATGATGGTTAGAGGCGGAAGAGGTAGCACTACTAGGTCCTCGTCTCATACAGGAAAATTCAGAGCATGTTCAGTTGATTAATAGAGTATTACTAATTATATTTCTATATAGAAATAATATGTCAACTTTTGTCAAAGACCTCTATAGTTTGAGGTTAGGGATTGTTTTTTCCTATGGGTATCACCCAATCTTGGGAATAGATAGATATTGAGGCAAGGGAAATTGCCACCTTGTTATGTCGGGCCATTTAAAATTATGAAGATAGTTATAATGGAAGCCTATTAGTTTCTATTACCTCAAAGGTACCATCCCATTCACAAGGTCTTCCATGTTTTATAGCTTCACCGGTATCATGCCGACTTATCTCACACTTTTGATGCTGAAGAGTTTGAGTAAGATATTGATGCTTTTTTTGGGGAGTATCCTATACTCAATATTGATCGGATCTTAAAAGATCTCCAAGGCTGGTCTATCCATTTATTATGGGTTCTATGGTAGAACGACTTTGTATAGGATGAGGATTGGGAGCGGGAAGCCGACTTATGTGCCAAGTGGCCATATTTTTTATCATATAGTGTTTCACCACCGTTGGAAGGTGAACTCGGGGATGAGTTCCTTTGAGAGGGGAATACTGTAGGAACCCGATTTTTCTATGAGTTAGGGATCATTTAAATTTAGGTCTAATTATTTTTTTGGACCTAATTTGGATGCCTAATATGCTAAATAACGTTTTAGGGTTTTTTAGGGATTGTTATGAGCCTGGTGCCCCAACTGGTGGAAGAAACCACTCGGCCACATGGTTAGTACAAACTATGTTACCCAGCTAGAATGGTTTCCCCTAATTGTGCAAGGAATTTTAGAGGGGAAACTAGCGGTACATGGATTTACCAAATCATATTCCCAGAGTTTGATACCCATGTGTAGAACTCTGTAGTTTTTAGCAAAGCCACCAGCACGGTTGGTACACGGTTTCTCAAACCATATGGCTTAACCATGCGAGGTCCCCCTTATGATAGTTCCATGCATACGGTTAGCCCATGATTTGGCCAGCTGTGCCCCCCAAACCATGCAACCCTATTTTTTGAGTGAAATAACCAAATTACCCTTAAATGATTAATAATATTACTCATCCCTTCTATTTTCTATATCTAGGGTATAAAGATATCCTCCTACACGTTGTAGCTCCCAAAGTGCCCTCTCCATATATTTTGATCATGTACCGTCACCCGATGTCTGATCGAAGATCCATTGGCCTCATTGGATTCCTCCTAGTAAGATCTTCAATCCTTTATCTCAGTTATTTGTTATTATTCCTCTTGTTGATGCTATTTAGATGTAGGCTCATATGAACTATTTTTAGGGAATTGATCTATTTCTCATATTTATTTTGATCCAAGAAAAACTAAAGGCTGCTACTAGACGAGGAGAGTTTTATGAGTATACAGTAGGTGGTATATGACTCATCCCTAATTTATTATCATTTTATAAAGTACCATCATTTTACACATGCCAATTTCATTGGGAATCTCCTATTTAATTCATACTCCATACTTATAATCCTCATGATTATACTCTAGATCCTATTCTATATATATTCATTATCTTCGTAGGACATTTACTCAATGTCGACAACCCCATGTAGGATGTTTCTACTTATGTTATACCTTTAGTGGTTTGATATGACTCTATGATCCACCATTTGGGTGTGCTTTGACTTGGCCTTAACAAAGGTATGTGTTTTAATTATATATATGAATTGTTAATAGTTATTACATCCTAGTATCACTTGAACCTTCTAAGGTATGTGTTTTAATATAACAAATAAATCTAAATTGTAATGAAATGTATAAATAGATATCACTTGTCCTAGTCATTTACAAATGTATTGAATATGGTTGCATGTAATTATTTTTCCTTGTCATGATTATGAAAGGTATATGCATGAACCTAATAACTGAATATGGAAAGAAAGTATTAAATGGTTTCATGACATATTATCCATCTCACTTAGTATGAAAGGCATTGGAATGAACCTATTGAATTATTAAATGATAGGAGTATTAAACTTCCTTAATTAAAGAATGAATTATGTATAATGTTCCTATTTCATAATAACCTTTTATTCTTTTATAGGAGTGGTCAGACTTGAGATAGACTTGGATTCATGAGGGAATGCCTTGAGCACTCAGATGATGCAATTCTGATTCCAAGAGCAGACTTCCAAGGGAGATACCTACCTTAGAATATGCTCATTATCTACTAGAATATTCCTTATATAACACCATTGGACCCCTCAATATCTTCTAAATATTAGGATTCCTTGGAAACAATCCTTGGATCCAGTGTGATGTATTCAGACACATGGCACCATGGATACACCCCATTGGCCCAGTCATGGTTAGACCATTTTACCTTGGACGAGATCCTTCTACTTGGTTAGAATATATTACAGTGGAATGCCTTGGGTGATTTCCCTTGGATTACACACACACCCCTTATATCCAGGCTGTAGGTTATTACTGAGTTGGATTAACTCCTAAGGTCAAGGATGCCTTGGTTGTTACATTGGATCCTCTTTTACTATTATCATCATCATTTGATGCCTTGTTATACCTTGGATCTTTTTTACTATTATCATCATTAAATGATGACTTGTTATATCATGTATTATTCATTATCATTATCATGTTACATGGTCAGTGTTTTTCACATGAATTATGAATATAAACTGAAATGAAGTGAATGAATTAAATTATCTCATCTTCAAAGACATTACCAAGAGATCGAGGATTAGGTATATGTTATCATTATATAATTTATTATATTTTTATACACATACACACTATTTTAGTTTATATTTCATGGACTAGATTATATAGAAAAAGTTGGTGGAGTCCTACTATGATTTATCTCACACCATATCCGGGCTGCTGATAACACCCGAGTAGATTACATGTATATAGGTATTGTCAAGGGGAAGTGTCTAGCTTTGGAAACATGATCTTGGTTGCTTCAGGACATGTGGTCAATCGGGATAAAGTCACCATTGTGTGGAACCTGGTTCTAGGAGGTCACTCAAGTACTAGAACCTTTAAACCCAAACATGCATGGAAAAATACCATTTTTCACCCAAATATTTATTTTATTGATGGTTTATTAATAAATGTGTAACATGAAATAATAATAGAATTATATAAACTAGTAAATTTATTAATATGTTTTTGAAAAAAAATTATAGTAAATTTATATTTATTATACATAAGTTTTGAACACATAAAAATAAATAAGATACTTGGGGTAAGGGTCTATGTTATAATATCATTTTTTTGGGATTTCCTTGGATAAATTTACATTGAAGAAAATTATATAATATTTATCCATTAATCCACGTATATTTTATTATTCTATACTTATTTCTTGGGTTTTATTTTTTTCATTCATTTTCTTCTCTTTTGTACAGAAAATGATTGAGAAAATGGTTTTTATGAAAAACAAATCGTATATCTTCTTTTTTATGTTGGGAATATTTATCCTCCATGTCCATGTTATTAAAAATGTTTTATGAATATTTTTTTATAAAATTAAATATTTTTAAAGGTTATTTTCACTACAATTGAACATATTTACAGTATATAAAATGTAAATTTTTAAAGTGTTTTTCATATGACTCACTTTTGATTTTTATAAAAAACAGTGAAAATAATATCTACTTTTAGCTTATAAAAAATGAACCAAATTAACTAATTATATATATATTATTTGTTTTATAACATTCATAATAAGTTTCCATGGTTATTTTTAAAAAATATATTTTTTTCAATATTTAGATAATTTTTATTTAATATTTTATCAACAAAAAAGGGTGATTTTTCTTATTTTTCAAAAAATATTTTTGATGCTTTTATAAATGTGTTTTTCATCTATGTTGAAATAATTTAAGTATAAATGTGTTTTTAACATGCTCTGGCAAGAAATAGTTGCTCCGCATTCCCACATTCTAAAGGTGGGATACTTTCCTCACTTTTAGTAGTGATGTTTTCTTCACGATTGAAATAGGATGATGGGATGTCAATTACTCATTCCATGTATTATTCCTTGGAACTTGTCACCTAGTCCGGGTCTCCCTCATATATTTAATTCATGTTCATGTAACTCATTCCTGGTTCCATCTATTTATGGATTTTGGTTAGTAATAATACTTTTGTTTGGACATTCCAATGGGTCTTGATAGGGTAGTAACCTTAGGTCAAGAGAGTAGTCACATTGGGCATCGCTAGCATGTCTAGACATTAGGAACATTGGACACATGTATTCTTTCTCATAATAGGACTTCTCATGGAGGCATTTTGGGCCTGGAACCCAAGGTAGACCATGTCAGTCAGTAAGTATCTAACACCGAAGCAGTATATCTTCCAAGTATTTCACCTCAAGCATCCCATACTTTACATGAGGTAGCGGATTCCATAGGTGCATATCTTCCATAGCTTTCACCTTAGGCATACAATGTTTTTATGAAGGTATTTTATGCCATAGGAGCATATATTCCAATGATTCCATCTTAGGAATCCCATGTTTAGCATGAGGTATGTATCTGAGGTCACAAGTTTAATGTCTTGTGGAGATGGTTGGATGATCAGAACAACCCAAGGAGGTGGACCAAGGTGGTGTTTCCCTAAGAGGAAGAACCTTGAATATTTATTATTGGGTGGATCAAAATTCCCCATGGGGATAGATTCAGATGGTGTATCCCATAAATGGAAGATGTAAAAACATGAAGGCATATGGATTAGAACCCCCTTTTGTGGTGTACCTTGGAGGTGGGCCCATAAAGGGAAAATGTCACACCATGAAGGTGGATGGATCAAAAAAACATTTAGGGGTGGACCCAGGAGGTGTGTCCTATGAAGGAATGATTTCACACTATAAAGGGGAATCCTTAGGATGGATCATAATGATGGTTTATCATATGGATGAATCAAAATTCCTCGTCAAGGCGGATCTAGGAGGTGTGTCCCATAAAGGGAAGATGTCACACCGTGAAGATAGATAAATCAGAACACCCTTTAGAGGATATCTCGGGAGCTGTGTCCTAGAATTTGAAGATTTAACACCAAGAAGGTGCATCCCTAGGAGGGATCATCATTAATGTTTACCATATGGATGGATCAAAATTCCCTACAGAGGAGAATCCGGGAGGTGTGTCCCATAAAGGGAAGATTTCACGCCATGAAGGCGAATGGGTTAGTACTCCATTTAGAGGTGGACCCAAGAGGTGTGTCCCATAAAGGGAAGATGTCACACCATGAAGTTGTATCCCTTTGAGGGATCACCGTGAAGTTTTAATAGGTGGATGGATTATAATTCCTCATGAAGGCTGATCTTGGAGGTGCGTCCTATAAAGGGGAAGATGTCACACTGTGGAGGTTGATCGGAACACCCCTTTGGGGGGATCAGGGAGGTACACCCCTATATTGGGGACACATAGGTTTACCATTGGTCAGGATTTAACCTCATAGAGTCTTATTATGTACCCTATTTAGAAAATAGGTATCAAAATCCTTGTATTTTGATGCCACAGTTTAAGGTCACGTGACCGAACCAATCCATGTAGTTTAACGTCATGTGGTAAGGACACTCGCACTAGGAAGGGATCATAAGTGAGGGATGGTGGGGGATTATTCATGGAATATACCCTTCACAAGAGTATTTCTCTTAGTTGGAGTTGGAGTGGGGCTTACACATTGGGATGACCAAGGGACCTTGAAGAGATTTGGTCTCCTATAATAGTGGCATGATCTTACCAGGGATGTGATCATGGAAGAGATCAGGATAGATTTAGATGATGGGTTTGGTGAATAGGGAGGCTCCCTACATATCCCATTTAATTAGGAATAAATACCACATAGTTTAGAATGGGTTGGGGATTATATAGAATGAGGAGGTCTATAAAAGTGGAGCATGGGGTCAGGGATTATGCGAAGGAGTGACCCAAGGAGAATATGTGTGGTTTTTGGGGATTATAGTCAAGATAATGCCCATTTTAAAGTAGGTTGGAGATTATACCTAAAGAGGAGGCCCATAGTTGTTATTGGAATGATTTCAAGGTCACTAATAACCTTTAAGCCCACATGATTCATGCTTGGTGTGAGAAATATGAGTATGAAATAGACCCGACATTAATATCGCGAAAGAAGCTTCAATGAGAGATGGTGTGAGGATTATGCATGGAAGATGAACAAGGATGATGTCATTCCATGTGGGGAGGATCTCATTCCATGTAATGAGGATCTCATTCCCTGTGAGGGTATATTGTGTAAATACCATCCCATGAAACTCACACATGATGAATCATGTGCTTATTACATAGGGTAATACCACTGTTTAATGTCATGTGTTGAGTACATTGGTGCGAGGTAGTTTTAAATCATGCATCTCAGACATGGGGGAATCATTCCTCAACCCTTGGGCTTACATAATCACTACTCATGCACCTTTGTGAGTGGAAAGGATTTTGAAATTCTAGGGTGTAATGGTGTGGAAGAGTAGTTAATCACTAGGTCCTTGTTATTGATCCTATGATGAGAAAAAACATGTGTTAGTGTACCTATGATGATAAGAAAAAGGTACGTGGGAATATCGGGCCACACTTGACATGGAGTAAACCAAACGAATGTGTGGAATAGTTCACAGAGGTATTTGGACACTCAACCTTCATGAAGAGGTGTCATTTGAAGGGAGGCAGCATGGAGGATCCTAGAAGATGGTTTCTTAAATCTAAGGGCATCAAAGAGAATTTATTCATGAATCTAAGGTGATTCTTGGGGTTAGGGGATTCTTGAAGGAGTGGGCTTCATGAATCATGGCGAACCAACCTCAAGATGAATTCCTGGCATAGGAACAAAGTGCTTCATGAAGTTTTAATGTTTTGGAAAGCCTCAAGTTCCCCACAGGGCCTTATTCATTTTCAAAGGGAATTGAAATTCATGAAAGGAATCTCCACTTAGGGTAGAGGCTTTCAAGAACACAAGAAATGAATTTTTCAAATCCCAAGTACATTGGATGATCCATTTTGGTCTAGTTCACAATGCTCGGGTGCTTTGTGAATTAAGAGAATTCTGTAAGCTAAAAGGTTGGGGTAACCATCTCTCAGTGGTTGGAATGAGGGGGTATTTATATGAAATGGGTTTTTTATAGATGTTAAGTGGTTCACAATGAATGTGTGGGATTAATGAATGAGTGTGGCTTAGTCGGAATCGAGAATCACACCATCAATCCTTTGTGTAGCTGCGAAGCACCATCAGACTCGCAGAGGGCACCATCACAACTACACATGTTCATGAAGGGGGCTTCTTGGCCAGGAGTATTGAAAGATTTGACCATTTACAATGAGAAAAAGATTCAGGAAGAAGACTCTTTTAGAGGATTATTAGTCCATTTTAGATCTTATTTTCACTGAACCTATTGTACTTTACTCAACTATTTTTGGTGGAACATATTTCAATGCCAAAAATGACACCCTAAGAATGAGAGCTGATGTAAAAAATGAGGGTTTGATTCTGAGGTAGAATCATCTGAAGTTGACAAAATTATACCTTTCGAAAAGCACCATCTTGATGCTCATTCATAATTATGATTCATGATGGTTTTTAGTATGAAGACCATCATGAATCACAACCTGACCATACGCTTATAAATAGAAATGGAGGGGATAAAAGTAACTTTATTTCATGTGAAGAAAATATTTTCTCTCCCTTTTTATGAAGATTACAATATATGGAAACAGGTTCTATAAACACTATCTTAGTGAACCAGACTTCTAGAATTTTATTTGTGAACACTATATATAGATCTGTTCACTATGAAGTGAGTCTTCGAAAACCAAGCATTGTGGAAGAGGGCTTCATGAACTAAGCCCTATGAGTAATCATTATGAACAAGCTTCATAAAAAAGACTCAGAAAAAACAAAACTGTTGAATCCAATGACCGCTCAATGAGTCACTCAAGAATTCATTGCGGATGCTACTCATAAGGATAAGATGGTGGACAATATTATGGTCAAGGATTACGTCTGAAGCACATTAGACCATGAAACATTTTGGGTACTACTATTGGATGCTAAAAAGTAATATCATTTATGAAAGAGGATATCGCTATATGGTATCTTCTTGAGAGATGACGTCATCATCCCATATGTGATTAGATAAGAACCAACATATTAGCTCATAGGCATACTAGGGAAATACCAGTGGGACGTGGCTATTGCAAGACACATATAGAAATACCACACACCCATCACAGTATACTACCTCTTCATCCATATAAACACCATTGATGGGGAGAAGATGAAGGATGAGGCATCCCCACCACATTACCAAAAAATAATCAAGGTGGGTTTGGGGACCGACATAAGGGATGGAATGAAAAATGGTATTTTCAACAGGGTGGAAACTTTATAGACAAGTGGGAATGGGCCAATTGGCTAGGCGTATCATGCTGATAATTCGAGGTATATTTGAAGTGGGAAGGAATTTACGAATCAACATGGGATTCTACCTAAATCCATTTATTCATAATTTTCTAAATACACTTTGCGTAAATTTGGAACCTTACATTAACATTCATGTTGATCCAATCATACCCCACAAAAACAATTATAAAAAATAAAAAATAAAAAATCAAAATTCAAACTAAATCCATTATCATCAAATCCCATCATGCACCTTGACTCAAGGCATACCCATTATCCAAACTATTTCACCAGAGAGAACCATTTGACAAAATACATCATTTACACTATAAGAAACCATAAAAGAACACCAAAAAATCTTCAGAACCATGATGTTGAAGATACTCCACAATCCATCATGAATATCAATCCCATCAGAAAAGAACATATCAAAACCTTCCAAATTAGGGAAACACCATCATAAATCAACACCATGAACCCCTATATCCATATATTGGAACAAAACTCTTGAATCCAAGATGAAACATAAATTTCACCAATAGATCTACTGAGAATATGGTCATCGGGGACCAATACATTTCATCTGCATCACAGGGAGGTCAAAATCAGCCTTTGGGACCTTAACAAAATCTCTAGGATCCTGATCCTGGGGGTGATTTATAATTAATTTCCCCCCACATATATTGTATGGGGAGATTAGTAGTAAATTCCATTCTGAAGAAGGCACTTCTAGATATGGAATATTGAACCGGAGGGGAGAAACTGAGAACAAGGTATGTTCTTTTCAAAGAGTTTATTAGATACTTCTTGAGTAGACCAATAGAGGATCCTACTCGGGGGATCTAAAATAGAAGTTTATGACAAGGCCACAGACATGTATCAGGGGATACCAAAGGGGTAAGAAGGTCTCATACTGGTGGATTATATAAGAATTGGAGTGGAATCTATGGGGATATAGTGTCATGTTTGAGGCTCAACCCAATGTTAGACAGGAGGAATTTATAACAGTGCTCATTTTTGGATGGATGATCCCAGTGAGGTATGAACACACAGGGATGTGGCTAAACACCTTTATAATGGTGGAAATGATGGTTATGGGAAATAATTTCAACTTTGGTATCCCAATCCTGGTGAAATTATACAAGGTACTTCAGTATATCAGTGAACAGAAGATTCCAATGCATGTGTGTGGGCCTTTTTACTTCCTACATATCTAGGTGGATGCACACATGGGGGGTTATGAATACCTAAATACTATTTCCTCTCCCAAAAAAAACTTTAGACTTAAAATCCTAAACATTGTGGGGAGTCTCCCATTCATATTGGGCCTTGAGGATGTGTTGGATAAGGTTGGGTTGGTAGATCACTTCTCATTTCACCCGTTCTATATACAGACTGGGGAAGTGACTGATGATGATTTAGTGATCAAGGATTATAGATCATACCTTTTGGATATTCAAGTTGGGGTACTGGTATCCAGAGTCAAATATGAGCTAGTTTGTGAGCCATACAATCCACATTGGGTTGTAAGAAAATTCATGTTTATAAAGAGGTTAACTCTGGAAGTGTAATCATAAGTGCATCCTAAGTTCCACCCTTTAGTGATAAGGATATGGTTCATGTTTACATGAATATATGGAATGATTCATAATGACATGCCGCCACCCACTTCCATGTACAATCTTACTCACGACTACACACATAGTTGGGAAAGCGCATATCCTAGTGTTATGCTAAGACAATGGGACATCAATGATAATGAAGGAGTGAACCCTCCACTACGTAGCTGGGGTTGAGCGGTGAATAGAGTGTTCCACAATGGTAGAGTTAGCCCAATGGGCAGGGTCGCAGCAGCGGGACCAATGGTTCATGGGCCCAAGCAGGCAAGAGGTGAAGGGATAAGAGAAGCAGCACCAGGCCTAACATCCTTGGGAAAATGAACTTGGGAAGAAGGGGATCCATCTAGGGTGGTCCCTAAGAAAATTTTTCTAGACTCCTATAAAATGGTTGTGCCTCATGGACATTCCTAGTAATGCTAACATTACTGAGGCTTGGGACAACTGGGACGTCTTCATGCAATTTTCCAGTGTTCATAGGATGTGGAAGCATCTCAATAGGTGAAATATGCCTCTTATTAGGATCAGTCATTACAAGTATAGTTTTCATGTGTCTTGGGATGAAGGGGAATGGTATGTAGCAAAGATGGTGGGCCTAATGCATTCCTGGGTCACTGTGAGTCCACTAACTAATTGGGGGAAGGTGTTGTTGGACAAGACCTATTCCCCTCAATTATCAGTAGCTGAAATGGATATGCATGGTTCTTTTCTTGTGGAGTTATATGAGTATTAGGGACATGACTCTCATCGAGTCCCCCTTATAGGAATAAGCATCACCACAGACCGGGTAAATATACGGACTTGTGTACCTCCAATATATCCCACTCTTTAGAACTGTTGTCTAACTAATTTTTTATTATGCATGAATTATGCAAAGAAGAGTGGGGGGGGGGTCTCTAAGAAAAATATATAAAGGAGGGTTATTTGACCTCATCCCATGAAGGAGTGAGTGTGGTATCTTGTCCTGATATCATAGTTGGGATTAGTCTGACATCAATGCTAGAATATGAGGCAGCGACTGCATAGGGAACTTTTCCTAAGAGATTACCCATGAATCTTCATGAGCCTATAATAGGATATAAAATTCATTTAATTTCCTTACTCCTCTATGTATTTTACTTTTGGTTTTCCTTCCTTTTCTTGACTGACATATTTTGGATTGGAAGTTTGAATGGCACTCAGAACCCAACAACTAGTACTGACACTCACATTAGTTGCACCTAAGGATAAGGTAGAGATAATAGAAACTACTCTCTGAGAAAATATGACTATAAAGGTAGTAACAGGTAGGATAATTTCCAAGGATCCATTGTAGGGGACTTCCAAGACTATGCCCTTGATGGAGGGGGTCAAGACAGGGATAATAAAAGGGCTGACCGAAGGATCTTTGGTGGTTGAACTTTTTGTAATGGTGCCACTAGAAGTGGATGCTGAATCCAAAATCATGATAGTGGAATCGGAGATGATTTCAGTGGTTGAGATGAATAAGGAGGTTGCATTGGGAATTCCTTCTTTGGAATTGCCACCAGTGTCAATTATAGGAGTTGAAGTCAGGGTGACGACGTCTAGCTCCGTGGTACCACATGGTGTAGTAGAAGACCCTACCAAAGGTGGTGAGAATAATGAGGAAGTTTTACCCAAGATAAACATAATTCCACCCACCCCTGTCGATGGAATTATTCTCCAGCTACTCACCATTAAAGACCCACACCTAGAGGATGAAATTAAGAAAATATTGGCAGTTTTTCCTCCTCATGATCCTATTCCACCTGATGATTTTGAAGAATCTGGCCCAGAGGTTTCTGAGGATAACCAAGTCATCCACTGTAAGGTGTAGAATAACATGAAAAAATTCATCACTCATATATGAATAAATGAACTACCATAATGGGTGGGATCTCACCACCATTGGGTTTTCAGTTTGGGGACTAGTGGGGTGGATTCAAGAACCCTTCATGCACTGGTCTGAGACTTCCTCATCAAGCGGGCATGCACAAAATGGTAGGATCTCAATTTGGCATGGAGGAAACATAATAATGAGGGATACCAAGTTCATCAGAAATATGAGGAAGAGACTACCTATCTAGAGGGGTTATAGAAGGATCATGTAATTGCCATTGCTACTCAGGATGAGATCACTAGAATCTTGAGGACTTAACTGGTAGCTTTTGAGACTAAGGAGGCTAAGCTCGAGAAGGCATAGGAAAAGTGTTGGGAAGAACATGACTAATAGTGGATCAGGTATGATGATGTTTTCTCTAAGTATGATGAGGATAAGGTAGACCTGGCAGCATGGAAGTAGGTCTTCAAGGCCACTCAGTGGAAGATGGTCGAGTTTGAGTGCTCAATCGATAAGGAGAATCTATAGAGGAACATCTTTTGGAAGGGAAGATCCAATATAAGGATAACCCCATGAAATTATTTTTCCTTATTTTTAATTCTCAAACATAATTTGTTACTTTTATTATCTGACTTTGATCATATTTATGAGATAACCAAAAAAATCCCTAAGATCACATTGGTCATGCCCAATGTGTGAAATAAGGGACGACCAAGTGATTTCTCTTCATATGAGAGTGTTGGACAATCATTAGTCACTTAGGGTCTACTATTTTTGAATGATCACAAAGAGAGTTTGGGATAAGAGTGGATATAGTTAGAGAAAAAGGCTCTCAGAATAGCCAAATTTCTTTTTCAATATGCGCTAGTGCACAAATGGGGTAATTCCTAGGGTGTTGACTTCTATCCGAACAAAATGGAATGGGAAGTGTGAATTACAATGCTCAAAATCTTTAACACAAGGAGAGGGAAACAACGATACAAGATAACTACTGACCACATTTGAAATCATAGCATCCATACCATTATTCGAGAATGGGGAAAAAGAAACGAGGGTCGACCTATAAACATGTTTGAATCATGGAACCTGTATCAGATTGTCTCCCAAAATCTTCTGGGGCATTGTCCCAGGATGGTAAGTGAGTCAAAATGACATGATACCAAACCATTAGGGGGACCCTTCAGATGTGGAAGAGGATGATGAACCAAATAAAGGGAATTCTCAACATAGTAATGGAGTGGTAGAATATTTTAATGGACTCCAACACTCTGGGAATTATGCCTCCATATCTTAGAGAACATTGGTGTATGTGAATTGGTATGAAAATTGGTCAAACCCATATTCTAGGGGAGTACTATCTCGAATACTGAATGAAAGTTGAAAATGTGAATGACAATGGAGGAGAGGGCCTCTTAGATGAGGGCCTCAGATGCCTTGTAGTTTTATATCATGAAAAAATAATGATAGATATACAGTAATATGGTGAGGATGTTGGATAGGTAGTTTAACATCATACTATAAGGATGGAGTATTTTAAAATTTAACATCATGTAATTAGCACACATCTCATAGTTTAATGTCATGTGACCATGAATTTTCACATAGTTTAAGGTTTCACTATCCGAACCGTGGGTTTAATGTCCCAAAAAGACATGTGTAGTATGACAAAGTGAAAAACCTAACATGAATGAGGGTAAAGGAGACCTAAATTCCACATGAAATATCCATAGGAAGACAACCCACAAATAGTTTAAAGTCATGATGCTTGCACTTAAACCCCTAAATTAAGGTCGTGGAGCTTAGACCAAGGGCCCCTTTGTATAGCTCAAACACATCACTACACACCCTAATAGAAATACAAATCCCATGCGAGTCATGATCGATGTATGAAACAAGGAATATTAAGGGGGTTTCCTAACATGTAGAAGCACATATTTGGGGTGACAACCATGGTATTGGAATCCAAGAAAGATACAGGGACGTGGAAAGGTGTTAAGATGAGAATTATGAGATCTAGATTAGGGGTGATCGATGGGTAGGGATTGACTATTGACCATATTTGAAACACATTAATCTCAACCACACCAGTCATGAATTACAAAATGAAATGAAAGATCGATGAATGACTATGTTCGAATCACATGATCTATCATTTGTTTCAAGAGATCCATTAGGGAGTTATCCTGGGATGGGAGGCAGGTCATGGAAAAAAATATTGATCATTAGGGGGTATGCCTAGATTTGAAATATTATGGGAATCCAAACTAGAAAATACTTGAAGTGTGGAATAGGGAATATCAGAAAATTGTATTCAAACATGGGTTTTGTGAATAGTTTAAGGTCTTAGTGTGTGGACCATGACTGGGGCCAAGGGGAAAACGGGGTAATGAATTTGCAGCTGGGACAAAATAAAAAATATATAAGCATCACTACATATCCCATATGGATGATAATCGAGGAACAAATAGTGCTAGAGCATGGAACAGTAAGAGACCAACACCGGTAGAGGTGATCCTCTCTAATGAGGGAACCGAGGCATCCCAGAATTATAATGAGGCATCCCATGTTATAAACATGGGGTATAATTCATCTCTTATAAATAATAATCTTGATTTGTAAAGGGGTAGCATCACAGCTTAACGTCATGCGTTGAGGATGTTAAGATATGCAGTTTAAAATTGAACAACTCATACTATAAGGGTTTTTAGTAGTTTAAGGTCATAATTCTTGGGCCTACTACAAACAGTTTATGATCGTGTTTTCGAGACCATAGGTGGGTATCTAAAATTGATATGTGTTGTGTGTAGGAGTAAAAAAATGATGTAATTGAGGACCAAAGAGTCCCACATCAAAACAAATATTTTTTAGGACAGTCCCACATACAGTTTAATGTTGTGCTTATGGGACTTGTTTTAAACTGTTTAAGGTCATATTGCCTAGACCGTGGGTTCTTAGTTTAATGTCAAATAGTTTAGACCATGGGGAATGGGATTATCTAATGGAAATTTCTCATGTGGCAAAATGAAAAGCCCAATTTGAATGAGTGCCTATGTGGCCCAACACCACACAACACAATCAGCTGAGAAATGTAAATGTTGTTTAATGTAATGATGCTTGACCTATAAGATCTTAGTTTAAAGACATGGAGTTTAGACCAAAGAGGAGTGTATAAAGCATATATGTGCAGTATGGTTTCATGATAAAACCTACATTAATGAAGGTACAAGGTGACCCAACACTAGACAAAAAATTCCTAAGGAGAATCACATACAGTTTAAATTTGAGATTATTGGAATTATTGTAAATAGTTTATGGTCATGATGCCTAGACTATGAAGAGGGACAAGGGCCCGAAGGGTTAATTAATTTGTGTTTGGGCCCAAAGAAAAAGTGTTTGGGAATCAATATATATCCCATAAGGATGGAAAAAAATCCACACGTAGTTGTAAAACATAGCATGGTGAGAGACCAACACTAGTGGGTGTAGTACTCTCCAGCAAGGGAACTAAGGAATCCAAAAATTATTGTGAGGTATCATGAACTTGTTCAGGGTAGGATTATAGTTTAACAATGTGCTTTGAGTATGTTAACTACTATTTGAAGGCTATTTTTCTCAGACCATAATGGGGAAATGTCTCAAAATGGAAAGTGTAGTGCAGTGATGTGAATGAGGACTAAGGAGGCCCAATGCCACATGACACACGTCAAAGAAAATCCAACATACAGTGAGCGAAGAATCTCAACAAAATGGGATATGTGGTGCTTGGAAAGATTAACCCATCAAGAATGAGGACCAAGGAGGCCCATGATACATGGAAAATTCTCGGGAATATTCTCATATATAGTTTGATGTCATGATATTTTGACTATATGGTGGCTATTATTTTAAAGGCATGAATCTCGGGAAATGGGGTAAACACTCCAAAAAGGGCATGATTAATGCAGATATATAACAAAACCAACATTAATGAGGACCAAGGAGGCATACACACCACATATACATTTCTGAGGAGTATTTCAATCAGTTTTAGTAATGAATCATAGACTAAGAACACTGTTTAACACCGTGTTACTAGGATGTGGTCACTATGAATTTTATCATAATTTGGCTAGAAAGAAGGTTACTTGACATGAAAGAAGAATCATCATGTCTAGGCCCATGAATAGAGATATGGAAGTCACTAAATATACCATAAGGGTAGGAATCAATAAACACATTGTTCTTGTAAGAAATATACCTATGTAGGTCTGACCCATACAGAGAGAGGGGAATATAGTTTTTTTGGGTGGATGGACCATGATGTAAAATTCAAGTTTTACTATGTATCTTATGTGGACATGAATCATTCCATAAAAATTTCTTAAACATGGCATGGTAGGTGACCAATTTTGAGGGATACATCCTCTTAAGTGATAACATTTTGGTGTTGTGCAGTTCCTCATCATGCAGCTAGGATGATGGTTTTATGCAGTTTATCATCATGCAAATAGGATAAAAATGAATCACTTTAAGGTCATGTGAAAGGACTGGCCTATGTAGTTTAATTTAATATGGTAAAGACGTTTTGTGGATCCTCACATGAAGTATTTATTAAGAAACATGACATTGGTGGGAGGAGTAATGCACTCTATGTCCATTGTGATCAAAGAGAACGTGCTATTGGAATAGAACTTGTGAATGATATAAGGTACTTCCCACTTAGGCTCCATCTTTGGTGGCCTCCTTATAGATATTATCAATGTTCATAGATCCAGTACCGTGTCATACTAGAGGAAGATGTGGAGGCACTAATTCATATTGAAAACCCTTTCTATATTATTCTAGTGCCTCACTAGATTATTCAAGGCCAATATACTATTTTCTTTGAGGGATTACAGATCATCTAGATATATTTCTATAATTATTTATAGAATATTTTGATCATATACAGTTATTAAAATTGATGGAAATTTAATCTCAATGGGTAAGACTTCCTTTGTTTCGTACACTAGGGAATATGGAGTCACATGGGTGGAATTTCGAGTCATCTTCTAATAGGTCTAGAGAGTATTGGATTGTTTTTTTTCAAACCACTATTCTTTTTTTGACCCACCATCTTCTGTAGAATTTTGGAGAGGTTTTTTTTGAATTCCTTGATCTATCCATTTTCTTTAGTGCAATAATGGGATTTACAGTTGGACTGAATTCCATACTTAACATAAAACTTCGTCATCTTGGCCTCCCAAAAGTTAGAGTCGTTGTTAGTGAGAATGGTGTAAGGGAATTCATATCAATGGATGAAGTGTGAGATATTGAATTTGAAAAATGATCGAGCCTTGAATTCTTAATAGGAATCTATTCCTCCCACTTGGAGAAGAAATATATTATGGTCAGAATGAACCTGTACTGGCAATCTATCATTGGAGAATACAAACCCACAACATCGAGTCCCCATAATACAATGGGATAAGAATACTTGGTAGTATAGAGGGGATTCAGTTTTTGATGCACAATATTGGCATGAATCTTACTTGTGTGGAACCTCTTGGGGAACTCGATACAGTCATGGAACATCATGGTCTAGAAGTAGCCCTGCCTCTGGATCTGGTGGGAGGTCTTCAAACCTCCCTGTTGAGCACTACAAGACTTAGTATAAACTTTCTATATGACCTAGGCAATATCATATCCTTATATAAAATGAATGAGAATTCCATCAAACCAACATTTTTGGAGAGTCTTCTTGATGTTAAGTTCAATTTGAATGGTGAAATATACTATGTTCTAGTGGATTCTCTCATTCAATACTTGATTTGGTAGGAGATTGGTGTGCTATAGATACTCGATGAAAGGTGTTGTCCAATAAGTAGTTTCTTTCAGTACGGGGGGAACCAGAGGTCCTAATTTAGAATCACAAACATTTATCTTGTTAAACTACTGAATATTATTTCCATATAAAGTGATGGGAGAAATGAACCTCTAATGTTCCACATGAATGAAAAAATTATATTGGTTAGGATCAGCAAGAGATGTAGATAGACTAGCCAAGGCACTGGCTTGACCACATTTCAAGTGGGTAAAATGAGTCACTTTTGGATGATAAGAGAACCAGGCCATCAACTAGTGAGTGTGTTATAGTAGGGTCTTGAGATTTGGATTCCAAACAATGTAATAACCATGGATATATTTAATGACTTAATCATTATCTCCCTTCACATGAAATTTGGGGACATCAATCTCAAGAGCCATCTTGAGACTAGTAATGAGATCCTAACACTCAACCTCATTATTGGTGTAACCTTATGATATCAAGAATGAGTAGGGAAATATAGCCCATGCAGGAATGATGAATACAATGCCCAGGACTACTATGTTGATATTGGGATCATTGATCCTTAAATCAGTTGGGCTCTAGGAGGAATCATGGAAATGCGTCTTCCAACTCAACACAACCTGATCCAATGAAATTATAGACTATATTGGTGAATAGACATCCTTATGAAATTCTTTAGGAGCAGGATGGGTGGAAAAAAAGTTGGCTAACACATGAGCCTTAACATATTTCTACGAAATGAACCTGAAGTCAAACTGCTAAAGGAACACTTCCCATCATTCCATCCATCCTATCAAAATTGGGAGATTCAAGATATACTTTAGCTGGTCTACTTGAGGAACCGACTGTATCTCGTGATTCTAAAAATAGTTCTGACTACTGCATAGTGAAAATAAACATGATTTATCTCTTATTTATAGGAGAATACCTGGTCTATGTGTTGAGTAACAGGTGACTGAGATAGTATAAACTATTATATATGCATTTTTTGTTCTTTTGAGTGAGAAGGGAACCAAGGAATCATTCCAGGGTGGTCAAATAAATGACTAAAGGCTTCCTGGAGATGGGTGGAAACAAATCCAGAGGTTTTAGAAGATACTAATTTATTTCCTAAAAGCCGGACTCTAACTCTTTAACCCACTGGTAGGTGGTACCTTTATTCATGATCCTAGAAAATGTCTTACACTTTCCATATAGATTTGATATGAATCAACATATGTTGGCTAAGTGTCCTTGAAGGCCTCAAACCTCTCAAAAGTTACTTATAGGAGGAATATGGATTATGGCCTCGATCTTCCTTGGATTAATAACGATGCCTCTATATCTGATGTAGAAGTTAAGAAACTCCCCAGAGGAAACTCTGAATGTAGACATCAATGGGTTTATCCTAATATACTGGGAGTAGAGGAAGCTGAACACTTTCTCAAGATCTCCGATATGGACCTAGAGTTGGTGGGATTTTACAACCAAATAGTCTATATAGAATTCCACTTGTATACTGAGGATCAATTTTAAGATTTGGTGCTTGGATCTCTGATAATTATCTCTTGTATTAATCAAAATGAAAGGCATTATGTGGTAGCATAAGGTTCCTTGCAGAACTCTAAAGGTGATAAACTACTCATATTTGGGGGCCATCTAGATCTTATTGTACCCAGAGTATATATCCATGATGGCGAGAACATGGAACCCAACTGTGGAATCAATAAACTTCTCTTCCACTAAAAGGGGAGTATACTACTTCAGATAATGGTAGTTGGGATCCAGAAATTTGATACAGACTCTGATTTTCCCATTCTTCTTTTTGACTAGGACGATGTAGGATACAGAAATGGGGAAATGAACTTCCTTGAAAACTTTGGAATTGATAATAATCCCGACATTAGAATCGACCATGGAACCATGAGAAGGGTTCATTTCTTGGGAGGATGCTAAAACCCACGATGACTCACTGGAAGGCCCAGATGGTGGACACCGACATGAGGGTCTAGTCCTGATATCTCATCATAACTTCAATTTAATACATCATGATGTTGCTTCATGAAATCCACATACTACTGATGTTCCTCTAGAGGCATGGTTGCACTGATTATCATTAGCCTCAGATCTTCACCGGTACCAAGAGTCACTTGAACCAACTCATTAATGGTGGTGGAGACGCCCTCTTCAAATATGGGAGGAGCGTATTCCAAATACTATTCATCATCTAAGGTAGTGGAAATAGAGTGATGATACGGTTCGTCCAGGATAACTAATTATGGGGGAATATTTGTGCCTTATTTGGTGGATGTGGAATCCTTATTGGGAAAATTTGTCTCTGTAAAGACTCTAGAAACATAGGCTATCAATCCTATCTAATCAGGCCTTCAACCGCAGGGCCCATGATTTATATCCAAGCAATGGTGGTGTGTCAACTTTCTTTGGTTCAACTCAGCTCAGAAAAACATGCGAGTATGACATATAATTATATCCATGGGGTGAACATCACAGTACCTCACAAGAGTAGGGGATTCCAGTACCACTAGGGAATGTCCTATGTTGGGGTATGATTTAATCATCCAACGTTCCTTATACCTAGGGAAAAAATGACCATTTCTCATAGAAATGAAAAATAAATTTCCAAAGTCTAGCGTGATAACTTTAAATCAGTGAATCAGGAGGATGAAATCATCATCCATGTATTTCCACAGGCTAGATACAATGGTGGTGTTCTCAACCTCATTAGACTAAACCTATTTATACTCACCCTTCTAATATATAGAATCTAGATAGTAGGCTTCACATGAGTCTAATTGGGATTCATCGCCTTAAAGAATGCATATTCGACCATTAAGAGAGTACTTGAGGAATTTTTGATATGAAGAGGGTACTGTTGTATGTAGATGAAGCCATGGAATACCCATCAATGCATTGTAGGTGGAATCCGATATGAGAACCATAAATTCAACATTTTATATCAATCCACTAAACTGGTTCTTCAACGAAATTCATCCAAATGTTCTTTTCTCGGTCCTCTTATAACCCTGTATCTTCATGTTAGAGGAACTCAAGTCTTCATTAGCTAGTCCTAGCATACAAAGTGTCAGGGTCCAGATAAGATTGATCTTGAAACCTATATCGACTAAAAAGTGATGAATTTCCATACCATTGAACTGGACAGTTATGTATGATAGGTGGATGTTCCCCTACACGAGGGAGCCCTCATCGTCTCTTGATAAAGAAATGATGGCTTGGTATTCTAATTTATCAACCTCTTCTGCATAATAGGATTCTGAGGTAGCAACATATGATTCGAACTAGATAAGTGTTTTCAAGGATTCTGTAAGGGCCTCACGCATCTCATCTGATAGGTGGATGGCCTCAAGTATTGAAAGATTTACAGGTATGTTGATGAGGTGCTTTAAAAACCCATACTTCCATTGAAGATTCACATTTCCGCTTGTAGGAGGCCACTCTTTAGTGGGAGGCATGATGGGTGATACTAGATGAACTAATGAATTCTGGATAGTGTTAGAAATATCCTTCTTATCCTCAACTAACACACCCAAAACCACAACTGTATTACTATCAGCTGATTGAGGCTTTTCCTTAGTTTGATGTGGATGATCATGGTGCAGTCACAACCACTTCACCCAGTAAGTTAGAATGGTCAGCTGTGTCGGCATTTCTTATAGAGTGGGATGAGAAGAATATACCTACAAGGATCAATGCAGATCTTGTTTTTGATCTCGGTATAATTCACCGCATGGCTAGAAGCACTGGAATCATCATTCCAGTGGTATTAACGACTTAGACCATTCCTTCAATGGTATCAGCCAGAGATACTTGGGGAACCTGGCTAACATTCCTTAGCATCAAGGACAATGAAGGGATCCAAAAACTCAATGGTTTTCACTAAGGGTACTACTAATCATCATCATAGGGTTCTTCCAATGCTGGTTAAATCAAAGGCATGATTCCCAATTCTGAAGGCTTGAAGTGACCATGTGTGCAAGACATATTTGGCTCCAGTAGGGGATGTTTCATTCCCTTGTACCATCAGTTCCTACTCTTATGATATTTGTAAGGTTGTGATGTGGATTTGGAAGAATTTGTAAGAGGGGGTTCCATGGATACAGGATATTTGGGCCAACCTAAGCAAGTGTAGATGACACCATGGGCATTAGGGACTGCTCTATGAGCCTACTAGTCATAATAATATTTCATCTTATGGTTAGAAACCCGTTTCCATTTTCCTTCACTGTCACTGTCAGACTCGGCAAAGATGTGTACCACTTGAGTTGAGACACTTCCTGAGTTGAATAAACCATTATCCACTTGGTCTAGGATCCAATCATTGAACACATATAATTGTTTTATAATATATCCAAGGTTCCTTTGGTAAGGGTAATGATTAGGGTTATCAGTACACTTAGATTTATGGGACTTCTTACACTCTAGAAGCTTCAAAATCCCCTATTATAGAGAACTATGGAAATAACCAGGAACCTATGCATCCTTGAACTAGTATATCATGTTTCTCCTATTCTGTTAGAGAACTACAAGACCTTGTCCTTGATTAGGGGATGATTCCTAAGGAGAGGCCTAATCTACATTCTCCAATCGAGGAGGTTGTGCATGGAAAATACGTGCCTACCAATTTTTCACTGGGAAATGATAAGCTTGATGAGGCTACTACACTCGGTGAGGATCTACTAAAAAAGGCCCCAACAACTCTAGAAGCTCAAGGGACTATACCAATAATATGATGTTAGTCTCTGTATTGGAAGTTCTTTTTGCAGTATATGGGAGAGGCAATGGTCATACCTTCATGGAGTTTTTTAAGGCTTCCTCAAAGCATTGGGATTTGTCATAGAAATACCAGAACACACCTAGGAAGTTTTGAGTGATGGGGGTCGGGACCAAATCTGTCATGATGTTCCCCACACATATCATCAATAGATTCTCTTGAGCCAGAGGCATATCTAGTGAATATGTGAGGACCTTCAACCTAGTGATCAAGTTTATAATGCACCCATCAGGAATCTATTTTCAAATGAAGAGATCTATAATGATTTTATTGTGTATAGTGGAGATGAACTGGTAGAGGAACTACCTAAGAAGATATTCCCAACTAGTGATAGAACCTATGGGTAACGGGATGTTCTAGAAAAATGAAATCCCTTCCAACATCTAAACAAAGCACCATAGCTTAGCAGCCTCTTTCTACTATAGGGTTCCCAACATGGGCCCCTAACTCAAGATAAAGTGGTCCAAATTTTGTAGTTGTTCTCCCATCCCATTGAAAGGGGAAAACATAGGGTTCCCAAAATCATGGGGTGCACACATGTATTCCACCCATGGTAGATATAGATTAATTTCAGGTGCGATGGAAACATGTCACGTCTCTGATACTTTGAGATGAGTAGTGAGAGTGGTTATCAAATATTCTTGGATGGGGTTCCTATCTTGGTGAGGATCCCTAAACACCAATGTTTTGACAAGATCATGAACACAATAGGTAGGCTCATTGTATTGTGGAGATGCTTAATTTGGGTCCCAGGGATGATGATCACACTGCTCATGAAGTTTTGGCAACTCATATCATGATCTCTTTCTATAAACTCTCACCTCCATTTTGGTGGGATGCATGGGATCACTTTGCCGGACTGAAATACAATGGTTGCGGAGGACTTGAGGCTGCCCCTGCTACCCCAATGGGGGAGATATTGTATCCTATCGAGGTGTTACATAATCCAGGCGCTGCTCACTGAGGATCTCATCAATGATCCTATTCGGATATATGACCCTATAGACCAAGGAGTTGATAGCTGGATCAACCTCTTTCTTTTGCCAAATATCAGAGGTATCAAAGGTCTCAAAATGTCCCTTTCCCTTATAAGTATTCCAACCAGTGAGCAACAATGTGTAGGGTTCCTTGACACTTAGTGCTTGTCATTGCTGGAATGTACGAACACCTATATGAGGGTCTACCTGGTACTATGTTCCCCAGGGGGAAGGTTTCCAGTTTTAAACCTAGTGTCAGTTCCCCCATCCTTATAAGTCTTGAGAAAAACCAAATTCACTATAATAATACCTGAAGGTAAATCTTAATTATCAATGGGTAGATAAAATTTCTATTGGATAAGGCTAAAGTGGAGAGAAACATACTATACCCAACCAAGGATCTACACATGTGGAGATTCCTCTTCCATGTTTCTATAGATCACTATAAGGATATTGATGTTTCTTTTTTGGAGAGTATGGTTGTATCTTGGTGATATAGGGTGCTGATCCACTGGTAGTGCTACTAACTCAAAAATTCGACTCTACTGATTGATGTCGTTGAAGTGATCCCAGCTTCCTAGTTAAAAAATGATGTTCAAGGAGGTAAAAAAAATCTTTCAGATAGCCAAATGGAAGCATGCTACTTGTACCTTAGTGAGGGACTCTGGAAGATCAATGATGGAAGTTTCAATTGTATATAACATGATGGAAAACTAATCAAATGCTAGAGTCTCCCATAGGATTTATTTCTCATAATCAGGGTCCTACTCTTTGTTGTACCAAGCTTTTATTGATGATTTTAAAGATATTAGTGGTGGTACTGATGTGCATTGGTGTAGCGGTTGGCTGGCCGATGGAGGATTCACTGTGTGAGTCAATTGTTTATTGCATGTTGGGTCGCCTCTCGAGGGTAGTGTTGACCACATCATCATTTCCTTGTAGGACTGTGTGCTCACCACTACCTCATGTGTGAGGGTAGTAGTGCTCCTTGGTGACTCAACCAGATTCTCATCATATATCCCATTCTAGAATAGATCTCCATGATCTTGGGTAGAGGTATAGAGGGAAATTGATGATGATATAGATGACTACACCATGATCCCATGGAAAGAAGTAAGATCTTCTTCCACCTACATGTACATGCTGATGGATTTGGGGATTCTTTGAATCTCACCTTTTAGGATGAAGAAATTCTCCTATCAGGCTCCTTCCCCTAAATCTGATGTCGATGACTAGGGTGAAGGTTCCATCATTAAATTGCATTCTACCTTAGAATTTTAGAGGTGAATGAGATTGATTATGACTTGGTGATTCCATACATATTTACTTTGGCGATGGTGGTTTGTCCTTCTACCTTAGGATGGATCTTCAGGGCATGGTAATTTTTAAGCACAGGGAGGAACTCCATATCGGTTGATGATAGTGTGGGGATGACCTCCTCTTTGATTAGTTGAGATATGGTGTGGACCTTCGTATCAGTTGTTGTTGGATCGGGGAGGGTCTTCACCTTTATTAATGCAGGAGTGGGGAGGACCTCCACTCGGGTTGTTGATGAAGTAGGGAGGACCTTTGATTTTTTCAATGAAAACATGAGGAGGACATCCATATTGAATAGAAATAATGTCATGAGGATTACCTTTGTAATTAGAAGTTAAATCATGAGGAGGACCTTCACACTAATCAAAATATACATGAGGAGGACCTTCGTGTTGTCTGATGGTTATAACACAGGGATGACCACTATACCGATCATCAATGAAGTGAGAAGGACCTTAACTCTAATTGATGATTGAGTGGGGAGGACCTATGCTTGGGAACAACATGAGGAGTACCTTCACATTGATTTTCTGTGACATGGGAAGGACCTTCCCGTTGACTGGTGGTAGTGGCATGGGGAGGACCTCCGTACAAGTCATCGAAGTAGGCAATACCTCCACTTAGACTATGAATGACATAGGAAGGACCGTAACACAGATTATGAGAGTGAGGAGGACCTTTGTTAGGGTTGGTGATGGAATAGGGAGGGCCTTTGCAGTAAAACTCATCATCATAGGTTAGATCATAAATACTTTTAGTGGTTCTTGGGATTAATAGTGTCAACCCAACCTGCCTATGGGGTGGCTGAGGTCTTGATCCCAACCCAGAATGGATGGATCCCTACTCTTTTGTTGCAGGAATTTGGTAGAATGTTCTGGTTGTGGATGGGGACACTGGAGCTGTATAAGATAATGAATTTTGACAAGAAATCTCATGAGATTACTCCCAATAATGATTGCAGGTGGTTTGGACCAGGGCAGGAGGAGCAGACATATAGTCCACCAGTTTTTCAACCTGAAGGAATGATCATTATTGGTGCTTATGGGGCATGGTGTGTTCCCTTCTTGGTGGATCCCAATGGGTAATCGTTCCTGTGTTGTCTTAGACATCCCTTACCTCCTTGTCATATGGGATACAATCATAGAATCACTTTGATGAGAGGATCCAAAAGCGGTTCACAGTTGGAGGGGGAACAACAGCTCCTTGCATAGCCCTTGGGGGTAATGGTTTCAGTGAGGTGTTGAAGCCTCCAGGTCATGGAGGGCCATGTACCTTATAAGAATGACCCCTACTTATCATTATAACATACAATGTTGTCCATCACCCTTCAAATGATTTATGAGGGCGAGTTAGGGTATTGTCACCTAGTAGACGTAGTTGTAGTTGATGTTTCCACAGAAGTTGATTCATGTAGGATTGCCACAATGAAATTTATCCCACCCCTATGTCTTTGAGAATTGGGTGGATAATTTCTAGCATCTTTTGTCCTAAAAATTAGGTGGATTCAACTGTCAGTACATATACAAGGAATGTAATTCCTAATTCCTTACCCTCTTCCAATATTCCATGGTTAGAAAGATAGATTCATGCTGACGATGTCACACACCAAAATTCCCAATGTTTAACTTCCCCAATTTATAGCGAGTTCCATGCCAGGAAAACTGTTTTCTTGGTGGGTCTAGGCATTGAATTATTGTATGTGATGATGTGGTAATATATCGATGTATCAAATGATACTAGTCCCTATAACGAGGAGAAAAGTTTCATGTCAGGTTCATTATTTTTTATGGAGAATCCAGATTATAGAAATTTATGAAACCAATCCCTAATCTAATGGAAAATATGGATAATACCCATGGTTTAAGGAGAAATGATTCACGTCGGGTTCACCATTTCTGTTTCTGATGATTTTTTTGGGGCGCCCCACCTTGTGTGTTAACATGCACTAGTGTGAAATTGATTCCCTATATTTCTAGTTTCCAAATAGGTGTGAATTTAATCTCTTTCAATAGTGATGTTTCTTCTTGATCAAAATGGGAAGATGGGATGTCAGTTCCTCCTTTCATGGATTCCTCCTTGGAAATCGTCTCTTAGTCTGAGTCTCCCTCGTATATTTAATACATGTTTGTGGAACTCATTCCTAGTGCCATCTCTTTGTGGATGACAGTTAATTACACCGGTTCTGTCTAAAATTATAGTGAGTCTTTATAGGGATGAAACCTTTATTCAGAAGAGTAGTCATGTTGGGTATCGGTGGCATGTATGGATGTTAGGAACATTGGTCACATGTATTCTCCCTCATAATATGTCTTATCATGGAGACATATTGGGTGTGGAAATAGTGACATCTTGTGTCGATCATGAGGTATCTAAAACAAAATGTGTATATATTCTATGTATTTCAACTTATACATACTATGTTTTACCTGAGATAGCTGACGCTATAGGCACATATCTTCCAAGTCTTTCACCATGGGCATACCATGTTTTTCATGTGGTAGGTGACACCATAGGTTCTTATCTTCCAAGGAATTCACATCAGAAAACCCATGTTTAGAATCAGGTATATATATTGGGGCCACAAGTTTAATGTCTTACAGATACATTTGGTTGATCTGAACACCCCACAGAGGCTGACCAAGGAGGTGTGTCTCTAAGAGGGAGCACTAGGAAGGTTTACCAATGGGTGGATCAGAACACCTTATGAAGGAGAATATGAGAGGTGTGTCCCATAGATGGAATATTTCAGACCATCAAGGTGGATGGATTATAAATCCCTTTATAGGTGTACCCATGAGGTGTGTCCCATAATGGAAGATGTCACACCGTGAAGGCGGATGGATCAGAACAACCTTTAGAGGTGGACTTAGTAGGTGTGTCCTATAAAGGGAAGATGTCACACCGTTAAGGTTCAACTTCTAGAAAAAAACCCTTTGTCCCAAGTTTCTCCCCTCAAAATATAACTTCTTATCATGGAGAATCTGAAACAGAGCAATTCCTACGGATGATAACATCAAATTCTATGGTATTCCATTGTTTTTCTATTGTCCATGTTGTAGGAATATCAAAGAGGAAAAAATTGATCACCTTTTTTTTCTGGGGTGACTGAGTGTATGATGTATGGATCACCCTTGGTGAATTCATGGAGATTTTTGACCCCATAATGGCCGACATCTCATTCCTAGAGAGGTGGTTCCACAGCTCAGGAGATAGGGGTCTAGAGAGGGAGGCATGCACCACTATTTTACATGCAGGGTTTTGGAGCATCTAGAAAGCCAGAAATAAGGAAAGGAATGATGGATTCTCTTCCTCTAGTGGAACCATCATCATTAGAACTAAAAAACTTTCTACTAGATTTGTACTGTCTCTTCAACAACTTGTGGGAAGCGTTATCCCTCCTTTTTCACCAAATAAATTCCCACGACTCCCAGCCAGTTAAAAGCACCGTCAGAGGCCACTAGGTTCGATAGAACCCACATCCAGGGGTCTCAAACTTAATTATGATGGATCCTTCTACATGGTCATCCTACACAATGGATTCTTGGTCCATGATGATAAAGGAATAATTATCCTTGCTTTCTCCTCCCACCTAGACTGTGGATATTCCTTCCAAGAAGAGGCCAAGGCTTTGTTTTAGGGTATTAGTTTGTTCCATTGAAATAATATTGGGTTTTTGGGTGTATAAATTGACTCCATGATCATGTATAATTCCATTACATGCCTTAGCCCCTCCCATGGTCTATTTTATACATCATCAAAAGGTTAAGGTGCATGATAAATGGTAACACTAAAGAGATGCACTCTTGGAAAGAGGGAAATAAAGTTATGGATCACCTTTATTCCCTTGATGTTATTGGACCTGATCCCATTTTCCTCCAAAATGTGATGTCTTTGAAGCCTGAAGGGGTCAATTTGATTCGAGTGGATGACCTCAGTCTGCACTACTTCAGGCCTTCGTGAGTCTTGGGTGATTTTGGCCCTTGTGCCTCTCTCTTTTAATAAACAATTACTCGATGATGATGATGATGAAGGTTATGTAGGACCCTGGGACACCCTGAGATGGGAGGGGTGAATCAGGGTGTCCAATATTTTTTTTAATGCAATGGATCTTGTTCTCACATTGCTAGGAACTTGTTAAACCTGTATGATGGATATGATTACAAATCAAACATTCACATGCAAAGAGACGACACAAAATTTTTACTTGGTTCGACACTAAGAGATACGTCTAAGGAGCATACACCAACAGTGTTTTAGTCATACCGAAATCCACTAATCTTCACTAGCTTTGGAATAAAAAAGTTTGGTCACAATCACTGTGTGCCAGCAATGCTTCCTTTACATGAATTGAGGGATAACTTACTTTGTCAATCAGAACACTTCCATCGACTCCCCAAGCTCACTACCTTGGGATAAGTCTTACTCAGTTTATAAACATGAATATATAATTAAAAAATTTTAATTTTAGTCTCCATCTCTACCCAAAATTAGACACTTCATGCATCGATGTACTGAATTGGTGCTCTTAAAATCACTTATCACACAATCCGGATATTCAAAATCCAATTAGAAGATTAACATTACACTTTCATGCAGCACCTAATCTTGCATAAAAGATGTGGGATTCTTCAGGAAAGATGACTTTTGAGAATCCCCTACTTTTCACACAACCATTATCTTTCACGCAACTACACCAAAGGGTTCACATGGTCCTTTCAGACTAAAGAAACCCCTTGCGCACAATTTTAACTCTCTACAATTCTTTCACGTGCAAATATTTTTTATGAGAGAGCAACCAGATCTTCGTTGTAAAATTCTTAATTCTTCCATGAGGGTAGATTCCTACTTATAGGCCTCGATGAACCTACATGAAAATTTAGGATGCATATTTTCTAGTGTGTTCAATATTCTTCTGGAGTGCTCAAAACCCCTTTTGACGTCACATTAGTTGCATAAGATTCTTCCGTGAAACCTCATCTTTTGTGCATATTTATGTCTTGTGTGCACTTTTTTACATTGAAATATTTTTATGCACTGATCCCAAATCAAGCTTCACACACAAGTTTCTAAACACCCTTCAATATTGCATGCAACTCCCTTTCCTAAAAATAGTTTTATCCAAATTCTAATTTTTGGACCCCAAAATTTGGCAAACACGGGGAAATGATGCCACCTTCAGTACTTTTTCCCACTTGAGATATATGATCCTTTTCCTAGAAAACTTCCTGATCATCTAATGAGGATTTAATACAAACACAAACCATACACCATTTCCTGCATAGAACAACCTTGGTTCTAACTTTCCCTCCCTTTGGGTATTTTGGAAATCTGCAGATAAATTCAATAGAGCACCAGGCACTAGAGCACCAACCACTATCAAAATTTGATATGCAAGAATCAACTCATCCAACACTCTATGTATACATGAGCAATGATCAGTGTATAAAACATGATGGGAATCTTGAATTGGGTTCTCAAGTTTTGGAATGCTTAAAGATGTCCAAGCTATTCTCTTACTATGTCAAAGAAGCATTATATACCCTGAATGGTTTCCTCCTAAAACCAAATTCTCATCATGAAACAGAAGCATTACATGTCCTAAACTATTTCTTTATAACACCAAATTATCATAATTCTCCATTATCCATTATCCTATAACTATAAAAACATTTAATCCTCCTTCTTTGTACCATTTAATTTATTCCTCCTTTGTGCCATTGAATTTATTCTCTCTCCCCTATTGGAAATAAACCCAAAGAACATTATTTGTACATTGTATAGCTTAAAACACAATCTCTCTAGATCATATCCCCCCATAAACCTATATAACATCCATAAATAGATTAAAAACATTTAAAATAACTGGGGGACCTCCTCAGGAACTGGGAGGTGGCTGAACACTGAGGTTCAACCGATGCTTCTCAAACACAGCCGCTGCTAGGGGATTGGTTAGATTATCAGCCACTTGCTCATCATTTACCACACGAGACATTTTAATCACTCATTGTTTAACTTTTTCCTTGATGAAGTGATATCTGATTTCAATGTGTTTCATATGAGAATGCTGAACATTATTCTTCGTAAGATCAATTCTAATCTTATTATCATAGCGAATCACCATTGCCTATTTCACCTCATCGCTAATGTCGGTCAGTTATTGCTTCATCCAAAATAGCTGAGTGCAAAACTTTATAGAAGAGAAATACTCATCTTCAATAGTACTAAGGGTAGTTCTTTCATGTTTCTTACATAACCAACCAACACACTTCTTTTCAATAAATAATTCTCCACCACTTGTGGAATTTCTGTCCACAACATCTCTAGACTAGTTGGCATAAAAAGACCCTGATAGTTCACTATATCCTCCAGCATCAAAGTATAAGCCATAATTATTAGTTCCTTAAAGGTATCTCATGATTCTTTTCACAACCACCATATGTTATTCCTTTTGTATTACTCTAAAAATGAGTTGATAAGTATGTTGTAAATACAATATTTGGTCATGTCACTGTTAAGTATTGTAAGCTTCCAATTATTCTCATGTATGTTGTGGGATCTATAGATGTCCCATCATCATACTTTCCCATTTTAGTTTCTACCATAATTGGATTCAAAATTGGTTTGGATTCAGGTATATTGAACTTCTTCAACAACTCCCTGGCATACTTTTCTGGAGAAAGGAAAGTGTAATCCTTCTTCTGACTCACATAGAGCCCCCAAAAATACATGATTTCACCAATCAAATACATTTCAAATTTCGATTTCATATGATTGGAAATTTCATCCATTGATCCCTTCTTGATTCCACTAAAAATAATATCATAAAAAAACACCAGTACCATGAATTGATCTTTTTGAGAATTATTCACATAGATATTGTGATCCACTCCTCCTATTTTAAATTCCAACTTCTTCATATTAGAATCCAGCTGAGAGTACCACACTCGTGGTTCCTGCTTCAGACCATAGAGTGATTTACTTAATCTACAAACCTTAATTTCATCATTTGTATGAAAGAAACCCATGGTTTATTCAATGTAGACTTCTTATTTAAGAACACCATTTAGGAATTCTAGCTTGACATCCATTTGATACACTTTATACCCTCTTTGGATCACCATGGTATGAAATAACAAGATTGACTCAAATCTATCCACCGAAGCAAAAGTTTCTTTAACATCAACACCTTCAATCTGTGAATATCCTTTACACACCAGTTAATCCTTTTTTATAATCACATTTTCATTCTCATTGAATTAATTCTTAAAGATCCACTTCATACTGATCACTTTGTGATTTTCAGGTCTCTTAAATAGATCCCATGTTTGGTTCTTGTCCATATCATCCAACTCTTCATTTATGGATTTATACCTTGATTCACCCATTGTAGAATTTCTAAATGAGGATAGTTCCACAATGGATAGGAATACAGATTGTGAATTATTTCCCATTCTCCTTGTTTGCATGGGTGCAGTCCAATCCCTAAATATGTTAGACCGATCAATTTCCATTCTTCAATTCCTTTTGGAAGGTTCAAAATAATTTTCTTCTACCATAGTTTCCTCTTCTGATTATTTCTCTGAATTCACATCATGTGGTGATCTCTAAATGTCATTCACCCCTTACTCTACTCCTGCATTTGAATTTTTTCCATCTCGACTTTCTTCTGCATATTCAATCACTTCAGCATATGATCCCTTTAAGGTATTTGTGGTCTTATCCTCAATGATCTTCACATCACTTCTTTCCACAATTTTTCTGAGCCTCTTATTGAAACACTTGTAGTATTTTCTATTCATTGTATATCCATGGAATATTCCTTCATCTTCTACATCACCATACTTACCTTGACTTATTTTGTTGTTTATGACAATGAATGTACTTCTTAAAACTCATAAATAGTTTAAAGAGGGATTCCTTCCAGTCCATAACTCATATGGTGTATTGGTTTCACCCAAATAAATCCATATTCGATAATGAATATACACCTCATCTTAAATATCCTCTTTCCAGAAATGTAAAGGGATATGACTCTTAATCATCATAATTCTTGACATATTGTTCACATGTTGATTCCTTTACTCAAAAACTCCATTTTTTTGTAGAGTTATCACAACAACCACCTCATGTTTTATTCCTTGCTTCTACCGATAAATTTTAAACTCAATGGATGTGTATTCCCCTCCATTTTCAAACAGTAGAAGTTTGATTATCCGTCTAGTATCATTCTCAACGATTCAGTGATATGTTTTCATGCAGTCAAGCACTTTCTATTTCCTATGCATTACCATCACACACACCATTCAACTATAATCATCAATGAAAAGTAAAAATTAACTTTCTCCATGTGTTCCAGAAATATTTATTGGTCTACATACGTCTGTATAGATGATATCAAGAAGATTTGATTCCCTTTTCCTATTTGGATGATATAAACTACATACCAACTTTCCTCATATTAAGGAATCAAATTTCTTTTCCCATTCATGTTTCAGATTGGGGATATCAATGACTGTATTTAGATTAGATATCTTTTCCATGTCCTGTTGATCAATGTGACCCAACCTCTGGTTCCAAAAGTCATTTTCTTCTTTAATAGTTAGATAACAAATATTCTCTTTGCTATCAACCTGGTACAAGTTTCCATCTATTCTGAAACCTCTCATGAGAGAATTCCCCACCTCCCCCTTTATAGTAAAACCTTTTTTTATTGAAAGTCGCTATAAGTCGTTAGTCTTAGAGTTTACTTACACTGAGGATATTGTGATGTAAAACATCCACATAAATAACTTCAGTCTTCTTCATCTCTCCATTAGCCAGTTCAGTGCTTCTACAGCCTTTAATCTTCAATGCACCATTATTATCGAATCTTAATATTCTATCGACCACTTTCTTAACATTTATTAATAGGTTTGCATTTATCATCATGTGGAGTGATCACCCACTATCAAGAATCCATGTGCTGTTTTTCTTGGTATATTTATTCAAGTTTGGATTTTTCATTTTTTTCCTCTTTCCTTCCATGAAATATTAGATTGAGAGGAGGATAGGGATGTCCTTTCATATCTCTTTTCCTCATTCATAGGTTCTTCATATTCATACTCTTCTTCCAAAGCTGAAAACCTATTTTAAATAAAAACACCATCTGGTTAGAGAATATTGACCTATCTCTGATTTTTGTATGAATTTATCATATCATTCCTCTGCCTTCAATACACAATATTATGGCCAAAGTTAGATCAATGAAAACAATATCTATAGAAATTATTTCTTATATAAGAGTAGGATAAGAATTTTTTCTCCTTTTTTGAACTCCAAGCTCTTTCCCATTCAAATAGCTCCTTACCTTTCAGAATATGACATGGTATGGACCAAATAGACATAGAAATGTTATTTCATAAGTGGAAATGTCTTATCATTTTGAGTCTTCCTCATGTATCTTTCCTTAGGAAAATTGTTTGGATGCCTATCATTTCTGGATACCTAAGGATTGTTTTCACTTCTTCTTTCAGTGTAAACTGAAATTTACTTTTTCATCACATCATGTGACTTTTTAACATGTTCAACTATCAACATTCCTTTAATTTGGACCACTTTATTTGCATCATTTAATATTTTAGCATCACAAGTGATTCCACTGTTTCCCATGCATGCATGTCTTTAATCTGTCAATTTTTTTTCAACTCCAACAGATTTAAGTTTTTCTCTCTCCAATAGATCAACATTTGAAAACCTTATAAATAGTATGTTCATCTTTGTTTATTTTGAAATTGATTCAATTTCATGTTTACTCCTATGAGTAAAAACTTCTTATTCAATACCCTCAACGATCTTGGACTTCTATTCTAGTCTAGAGGTAATGTCATTGATGACCTTTTCCTGTTATTCAATTATGAGCATTAGTTTCACTATGTCTTCTGTGATTTTAAAGATTGATGACTGAACTTTCACTAGTTCTTCTATTCATTAAATTTATAATTCAATTTGATCAACATATTCTCATGATTCTTCCATGACTTATTTCCCATTTTTTCATATCTTACTTTGATTCTCAAGCTTACCATGAGAATTTTTAAGTTGAAAATTGAGATCAGCATCAATGGTCATCTGATTATCTTTAGAATTATCTCCCGATGGTTCTAATTTTTCAATGGTTAGCCATCATTGAAGCATGATTTCTAGATTTAAACTCTGGTTCTTCTTCCTCAAAGAATTCATTATCATTATCATCTGCTTCATAGAAAAACTTTTCCTATGTGCTTTCTTTTCAGATTTGAAGTATCCCTTTTTGAAAAACACTTCCTGAGGCTTCTCCATGTTTCCAGATTCACTATCTTCATCATCCAACCTTTTTGAGCACTGAGAGGCTATGTGACCAACTCTTCCACAACGAATACAAGACATAGTTAATTTACCGTTAAATTTCCCTTTTCCCTTATTGAATTTATTAGCAATAAGAGAAAGAAGTTAGTTTTTTTCATTATATTCATTTGCACTATCTCATAAAATTTCATGTTTTTCCATGGATTTGAATACCATTTCCTTAATTACACTATTCATTGCATAATTTGGATTTACTATCATCTCATATGCCACCAGACTCCTTAGAAGATCATCTAGAGAAATATTAGAGATATACCTTTCCTCAAGAGATGACACCTTTTCATTGTAAATTTATATAAGTATTGTCAATATTTTCTTTACCATATCAATGTATTTGATCTCTTAAACAAGCCCCTAAATTGATCCTACAACATCAGTAATTCAATTGAAGAAAGAATACACATTTTCATCAGGGTGATTCTTTAGATCATCAAACCTATTGTGTAAAACTTGAAGTTTCACCTCCTTCACATTACTATATCCTTCGTATATATTTTAATGTTTTTCCTAAATTGAATTGGTATATGTGAAACTCATTACCTTTAGATAGATCTGATCAGAAAGAGATGCAGTGAGAGCATTCTCTGATTTGGAATCTACATCAAGCATTTTTCTATCCGTATCAGTCATAGACAACCCATTTGGATCTGTGACCTTCATTCCTTACATACTAGAAAAAAGGAATTATATTCCAAGAGATCTTATATTATATATAATCATATTATTCAAAATATAAAAGTTACTTCCATCTAAGAGAGGGAATCCACTAACATTAACTAAATTCTCCATTCCAGCAAAGGAAAAATTTAACATAAACAACTTTTACCCTCTGATACCACTTGTAGGAACCCGAGAAACCCTGATAAGGGAGGGGTTAATTAGGGTGTCAAATTTTTCTTTTAATGTGATAGATCATGTTCCCACATTGGTAGGAACTTTCTAAACCTGTATGATGGATATGATTACAAATCAAACAATCACAAGTAAAGAGATAACACAACACATTTACTTGGTTCACCACTAAGGGATACATCCAAAGAGAATATGCCTATAGTGTTTAGGTCTTACCAAAATATACTAATCTTCACCATCTATGGAATAAAAAAGTTCGATCATAGTCACTTTGTGCCTGGAACACTTCCTTTACAAGAATTCAGGGATAACTCAATGTGTCCCTCAGAACACCTCCGTCAACTCCCCTTTTATCACTAACTTGGGAGAAGTCTTACTCATTTTATCAACGTAAAGGTATCTTTAACAAATTTTCATTGAATTATTTTTCCCTATCCATCATGAGACATTTCTTGGATCGAAGTCTTGAATTGATGCAATTGAAATCACTGATAAAAAAAACTAGATATTCAAAAGCTTATTAGAAACTTAACAATAAACTTGAACACAACACATGATCTTGCATGCAATATGTGGGATTTTTCATGTAATATGACTTTTGAAGAACCCCTACTTTTTGAAAAACCCTTGTCTTTCACAAAACTACACCAAAGGGTTCACTTGGTCTTTTCAGACTAAAGGAACACCTTGCACGCAAGATTAACTCTCTGTAATTATTTCGTGCACAAATATTTTGTTCGGAAGAGCAATCAAATCTTATTTGGAAATTTCTTAAGTCTTATATGTGAGTATATACCTATTTATAGGCCTATATGACCCTTCAATCATGTTTCCAATGCATATTTGTTAGTGCATTCTAGATTCTTCCTGTGCATGAAAAAATTATTTTGACATTGCATTGGGCACGTATGATTTTTCCATGTAACCTCATCTTTCACGCACATTTAAGTCTTGTGAACACTTTTTTCCTTTTACATATTTTGATGCACTAATTCCAAATCAATCCTTGTGAAAAATTTTCTAAACACCCTTCAATCATGCATGCAAATCCCTTTTCTAAAACACTTTTCTCCAAATTCTAATTTTTGGACCCAAAAATTTGGAAAACATTGGGAAATGATGCCACCTCCAATGCTATTATACACTTGAAATATATGATCCCTTTCCAAAAAAACTTCGTATACATCCAATTAGGGTTGATAACAAACCCCAACCATACTCCATTTCCAGCACAGAAGAGCCTTGGTTCCAACAGGTTGATTGGAACACACCATGGGGTGGATCAGGGAGGTACACCCCTAAGAGGGGGGAAACTATGATTACCATTGGTCAGGATTAAACCTTAGATATGTGTATTATGCACCTTATTCAGAATAAAGGGGTCAAAACCCATGTAGTTTGATGCTATAGTTTAAGGTCATGTGATAAGACTGATCCATGTATTTTAACGTTATGCGGTAAGGATTCTCACATAAAAAGGGGGATTTTATGAGGGATGGTGTGGGGATTATTAATGGATGATTCCCTTTACAAGAGGATTTACATTGGTTAGAGTTGGGGCAGATATTATGCATTTGGATGGCTGAGGGACTCTGAAGAGACGTGGTCTCCTAAGCGAGTGGTATGATCTTACTATGGATGTGGCATGGAGGAGATCGGGATGGATGCAGATGTTGGGTTTGGAGCTCCTGGAGGCTTCATATGTATCCCAATTAATTGGGAATGAAATCCCATGAAGTTCAGAATGGTATGAGTCTTATGACTATAGAGGAGGGCCATTTAAGTAGATCATGTGGTTGGGGATTATACCTAAGGATGAGGCCCATGGTGGTGATTGTGAAGATGTCAAGGTTACTACTAACCTATAATCCCATGTGACTCATGATTGGCATGAGAAATAATAGAAAGTAGTATACCAGAGGTTTGTGTCATGAAAGTAGTGCCAAAGAGAGATGCTGTGGGGATTATTCATGGAATCTACCCAAGGAGGATGTCATTCCATGTGGGGAGGATCTCATTCCATGTGAGGAGGATCTCATTACATGTGATGGTTGGTAGTGTAGAGACTTTCCCATTCCAATCAAAAACAAAGCATCCTATGATTATTTCATAAGGTAAGGTTATAGTTTGACATGATGTGTTGTGGGTTTTTGTGCTAGGATGTTTTATTTCATGTATCTTGGACATGGGGGAATCACTGCTCACCCCTTGGCCTTAAATAACCACTGATCATGCACCTTTGGGAGGGATATGGAATTTGAAATACTTGTGTGTAATGACGTGGAGGAGTGGTAAATCATGAGGTCCATGTTAGAATGCCTATGCTGAGAGGAAAAAGGTATTATCAAACCTATATTGGGAAGAAAAAAGGTAGGTGGGAATCTCGATCTTCACTTAATGTGTATTGGGGCACAAAAATGGATGGAACAAGTCACATAGTGACTTTTGGTGTGGTTGAATTTATCCTAGATGGATGCGGAGGCTTTGGGAACTCATCCTTTATGAAGTGGTGAAGAAGAAGGAAGGCGACATAGAGGAGCCTCAGATATGGGTTTTTTGAAGATTTAGGCCTCACATAGTGGTGCTTCATGAAGATCAGGTGCTTTGTGGAGGTTAGGGGATTTAAGAATGAGTGGGATTCATGAAGCATTGTGATCCTGCCTTAGGATGAAGTCATGATTTAGGAAAGGATTTATTTGTAAAGAATTAAATCTTTGCGAAGCCTCAAGTTCCCTATAGGTCATTCTTCCTTCATGAAGGGCATATGACTTTCCAAAAGGCATATCTACCTAAGGTGGAGGCTTTCAAGAAAAAATAAAAGGGGGGGTTTTGAAGCTCAAGTACCTTGGATGGTCCATTTTTTTTCTAGTTAATGATTCTCAGGTGAATTGTGAATTAGGAGAAATATGGATTCCAAAAGGTTGGGGTAACAATCCCATAATGGTTGGCATGAGGGGGGTATTTATAAGAAAGGGGTTTCATGAAGCTGTGAAGTGGTTCATGAAGAAAATGTGGGATTTTTGAATGAGCGCAACTTCGTTGGAATCTTAAAGAACATTGTCAATAATTTTCATGGTCGCGAAGCTCCATACAACTCACTGAGGGCACTACCATGGATTTGTGTGTTCACGAAGGGGGCTTCTTGACTAGGATAACCACGAGCTCTGACCATCCATAAAGAAGTAGTTCTTCATGAAGCATACTCTTTTGAAGTATTTTGGGTCCATTTTGGATTGAATTTCCTCTAAAACAGTTTTGTCTTCCTTGACTATTTCCCAATGAATGTATTTACACACCAACACATATAGAACTCACCAATTAAAAATCCATGTGATAAATTACCCATCCCATGATTTATATTTAGAAAAAAATAATTCTTTCTTCTAAAATATGTAGGCATTTTATTTATGGTGGTAGGTGTGATAAATATATTGATAATAAAAATAGAAAACATATATTCAGGTAAAAAAGTGTTAATTTTTTTTATAAAGGAGATAGTTTAAGTTTATTAATTATAATTATTGCTCAATACAATACTACATAATGAAGGAAAAAAAGGTAGCTAATGTTCTAAGTTTGAAGTAAAAGGCTATTTTTCCTTGATAGGGATTGAAAATGATCCAAGAATTATGGATTCACAAAAAATGGATTTTGAAATCATGATGAAATTATGAAGATCCTATATTTCTCAGTTGAAAGTTCAACCATCCATTCATGTGAAGATTAAAAAGTTGAAAAAGAAAGATGTGGAACTGTCGAATAATATAGGAATTGTTCTAGAGTTCAATATTAACCATGATAGAATGATTAGATTCCATAATGGAGTATGTGTATCATCTGTACCAAACATGAAGAATGATATATTGGATGAATCTCATAGTTTTTCATTCTCTATCCATCTGGGAAGTATAAATATGTATAGATATCTGAAAGTGTATTTCTGAGGGTGACAATATGAAAATTGATATCAAATATTATGTATCTCGATGCCTAGTATGTTATTAAGTTAAGGATGAGAGACATAAGTCCATAGATTTGTTACAAACATTAACCATATCATAATGGAAATGGTAAAACATCCCCATAGAATTAATTGTCATAATACCAAAACATTTAAACACCATTATTCTATTTGGGTTGTTTTTGTCACATTTCAAAATTAGCACATTTTATTTCTATGAGATAATATTTATATCTTGATCATATTTACAAGATATACATTAAGGAAGTGGTATGGTTTTATGGTGTACCACATTCTATTATATCTGATCTGGATCTAACGTTTACCTCACTGTTCTAGAGAAGTATTCAGTATGCTTGGAATATAGAGTTGAAATTTAGCACAACATACCATCCTTAATATATGGCTAGTCTAAGAGGACCATTCAAACCCTAAAAGATATTTTGAGGGAATTATCTATGAATTTAAAAGGTGATTGGGATCAATAGTTACCTTTAGTAGAATTTTCTTACTATAATAGTGTTCAATTGAGAATTTAGATAGATCCTTATGAATCCCTCTATCATGGGAATTGTAGAATATGAACGTATTGGGAAAAAAATTGAAGAACACAAGCTATTGAATCCTCAACTAGCTGAAGAAATGATAGAGAATATTATATTTATTCAATGTAACGTTAGGGAAACTCAGATTTGATAGTTTTTTTTGCTGATAATCATTTACTAGATCTAGATTTCAATGTTAGTGAAAAGGTATGCCTATGAATTTCTCTATGGTAAAAAAATTATAATATTTGGAAAGAAAGTAAAGTTCAGCCCAATATATATCACCACCTTTAAGATTATTGACCATATTATGATGGTATATTATCACATTGTGCTCCCAATGAACCTCTCATAAGTTCATGATGTCTTTTATGTATCTCTTTCATGGAATTATATAATAAATCCTTCACATATATTAAATTAATAGTTTATATAGATAGAGGGGCATCTTTCTTATAAGGAACAATCGATGGAGATTTAGGATCATAGAGAGATTTTTCTTGGAATAAGATCCCATATGAAACAACCAGATATTTTGTGAAATAATTTTTTTAAATGATTTTAATCTTTTCAGTATTTTTTGTTACACTCAACTATGACTTTAAATGAAACATGACATACTATTAAAATATTATTAATCAATATGATAATTATTATCCAGATGTTGGAATGATGGGTATGAATATGATTAAATAAATAAGGAAAATATATGGTTTATACATGTATATAAAATGGTTTTTTTGGTGACAAATTAATTATAAATGAAAATAAAATTATTTGAAAATAAAGGAAATATTTTTTGAAAAAAACTATTTTTATAAAAAAAATAATTTTCCCATAATAAATTTAAAAAATATTTTTTTAAAATTATTTTAATTAAATATATTTATTATATATTCAATAAAATGTTTAACATTCATCTTATGTGTTTTCCATGCCAGAGATAATAATAAATTCAATTTTATGCTTAAAAAATGTATTTTTTTCTAAAAATAAGTTATGTCACTTTTTCCACACTAATTTGAAAACTATTTTTTGAAAAATTTTGAAAATTTATTTTTAAAAATAATTTTCATTTCTGAAATCATTATTCTAAAATTATCTTAAGTTGAATTTATGAGATTTTTTTGAAATGATAAATGTTTTGATGAATAGTAAAAAATACCAGTTTTTATTGAAAACAACAATTTTGTTTACAGTATTTATAATGTTATTTTTATTTTAAAATAGGTTTAAAAGTATAATAAATTAAATTATATATAAATTATTCTAATTTAGGTCACTAGAATCATTTTCAAATTGATTTTTTACATAAAAAACTTTTTAAACTTTTGAACATTTTCTCACTGAAAACCCTCTTTCTCATCTAGCCCGTGGGATTAATTTTAAATTAAAAATTTCCACTTATTAGAATTAAATTTGTCAAAACTGATTTTATATTAGTAATTATAGTAATTTATATTAAATTATTTTTTAACAAAGTTTTTTAATATAAATAATCATAAAAACAATGAAAATTATTTACCATGGTTAAGGTAAAACTTGGTTTATTGGGGGGGGGGGGGGGTTAAACTAAAATGTTGAGGGTTAAAAATGACTAAAAACTTTTCAAAAACCTATTTTATGGCCATATTTTGACCACAAAGCTACTATTTCCTATAATTTCCCATTTTTTCACCTTTTGGCATTAGAGAAACGTGGGTACACATTTTTCTTTTCAAAAAAATTTCAAGTGTGCCACTCACCTCACTTATAAAAGGTCACCCCTTATCCTATCCACTTAACAATTCAAAAACCCTTTGTTTAAACCAATAACTACCCAAATAAATTCCCCAATTCCCTCCTCTCATCCCATAATCCTTATTTGTTTTCAAAATTCCAACTGAAGAATCCTTTTCATGCAAACAAAAAGAAGTTGTCTAAAGAAGATGTAACGTCCCTAATCAAGAATTTTATTTTATTTATTCCTCCACATCCATATATTCTTATTAAAACATAATTATAAAATAAAATAAGTCTTCCATATACTGTTATTTTATTATGTTAATGGAATAACCTAAAATTTTCTCCTCTTCCATAAAATGGGTTATTAAATCATCATTCATGGGTACAGTGGACTACCACCTCAGAAACCATTGTTATTATTTTTCAATGACCACATATCATGACTAGATATAATGATTAATTTATTGTTTATATATGATATTATTTATATTATTATACTTTTTTAATTATTATATAACATATACCGTCATACTTTCCATTTTGTTTGAAAACTATAAGGCCTCTTGGGTTTACGAAGGACTACTGCTTAGTCAAGCGATGTGATTCATTCATGATTTACATGGAACATAATAATGATGATTTTAATGAAAATATATTATTTATATGAAAAAATTATTTTAATGGTAATATATTATTTAACATTATTTTTATCAATCCACTGAGAAAATGAAAAAAACATTCATGTGTATGTATGACCTACCGTCTCCATGATAGGTGTATTTCATTTTCTAACATTTTTTAAAAGGTCCAAAAGCCATTTATTAAAATTAAAGGAATAAAAACAATGGAAAGAGTGGATGGGGTCTAACATAGCATCACTTCCCCCATCATAAAATCAAATACCTTGTTTTTTTCATAATCTTAGCTCAAATATTCTTCTCCTTTTCTCGAAGATCAATCCAATTTTTTCCTCGCCCATGCCCATGCCCACTACCGTGACCTATAGAATATCTCTCTTCTAATCTTTTTTCTTGCTGGAGGAGGATTTTAATGTCATTGTTATCTAAATCAGAATCAACTATGGGTTGTGATTATTTTCTATTATAAGTCCAATCAGCCCGTCCATGCCCCCGACCACAACTCTGAGGATGACGACCCCGCTTCCATGTTTTTGTTTGGTGGAAAGTTTCTTCTGGTTATTTTATTTCTGAATTAGTGGCTTCTTTGGCTATGGAATCCATTACCTTAGTTTCAAGGTCATCATTTCCCACCAATGTTTCATTGTTTTTCCCATGCCCTTCCTAGACGTTCTTTCTAGAATCCTATTTAGGTTGAGAGGAAATTGATATTTCTATCATAATCTGATTTTCATTACATGTTGCAACAACATCAATATTAGAGTCATGTAGAGTATGTTCCATCATTTTTATTTGATCAATAGTCACTGTTTGAGCTGCCATTTCATTTTCCTCTGAAGTAGAGGCTGTAGTTTTTAATGAATGAACCTGATTAACTGATTCTAGAACTCGGTCATCTTGGTGACACATGCTTGGGGTAACATGCACCAATTTGATGGATTCATCTAAAAAAAGATCCTCACCATGGTCTGAAGTAGCCACTTTGCAGCCAGGAAGGGAAGAAATAGAGTAAAAAAAAGGGTCACAAACCTCTTGGATATTGGACTTTAACCTTCTTGAAAGGACCAACTCAAATCCGTTAATATCAAGCAGCTTGGCCTTGCCTTTTCTTTTAGAGGTAAAAATGTGTTCTTGCCTAATTTCCCTGTCAAATTCCCTTTGGATTTAAGCCTCTAGTTTATATTTTTTCTCCTCATCTGAAGTATCTTCCCATGAGGTGGGATCTAATGATAGAACACCTTCTACGACCTTGTTCTATTCAGCGACAGGCTCATGAGAGAAGACAACACCTTTCTCACTCGTTTCCCCACTACCAGTCCCCTGTTTGACAATCTCAACAAAAGAAAATCTTCTATAATATTGGTTAATAACACTATCCTTTTTTCTTTACCCCAATATTTCATTCATGGAACCATTCTGACCCCTCATTTGATCCAATACAACAGAATTATTAAGCCTACAGATGATAGAAACATGAACATATTTCATACATTTTGAGCATGACATGTTCTTATGAAAATAGTCGACCAAATGTCTAATTCTAAAACAATAATCATATAAATTTGGAAGCCATTCAAAATGGATTGAGAGCTCCAACTTGAAGTCCCTAGCCGTCAAAAAGATAGTGTTAATAAGATCACGGGACAAAACAATTTCAACTAAGGCTCTGGAGTAATGGCTATATCGAGCTCTTCATATCTTCTTGTCATGTTTAATTGGTTTCTCCACTGCTACAAATATATCCCTAAAAATCATAGGGTGACAAAATAACCAATTCGATACCCTATATGAATCTAGGATTGGGTAGTGGTGTTCTTGGATGAGTGAGGATCTGATAGAGGATCCCATTCTTGCAGTGTAAGAAAACCGGTCTTGAGAGGTATTGGGCCGATGCCCCAAGAAAAAAAATTTCTATTCTGAATGAAAAAAAATATGGTAGTTACCCTTAACAATTGATATTAGGTGCCAGCCATCGAAGCCTCAATGTTGATGCAAGTAATTTATCAAGTCTTCATGTCTCCATGGAAAATCCTTCCAAGGAACCGAGACATGATCCAGAAGGGTGAAGAGACATTCATCGAGGCAATCTTCAAATAATTTGGGGTTTTCTTCAATGATAGCAATGGACCCATTTCTTGAGATCCTTTTATTTGATGAAGCTGACTCATCCTGAGCATCTGAGAAGAACCTGTTAAAATAGACGTTAGGATTAGAAGAAGAAACTCTGCTCGTGTAAACTGAATGGGAGGCAGAAGCTTTGGATTCATCCCAAGTGACCTTGCAATCATTCGGTTTGGAGAAACTGTAGTTATGCGCGTCAAATCAGCCCTGATTCAATAAGATCTTTGTAGAAATATGATCTGAACGAAACAATATGGAAGTTTAACTTAGGGTTCACCATTTTCCCACACAACCCACGTATCCTGCATCACTCCATACCTTCTAAATCTAAATATAAAAGATCACGATAAATAAATATATATGTAATATATATAATATTAATATCTTGTTTAAAATTCTATACACAATTTAACCAGGATGAATTTAAGAAAACCAAAAAAAAAAACAAATCAAAATGTACACGAAAAACAAAGCTGTTATTGACCAAAATGTAACATTGACATGGAATTATTAATAAATGGGTAATAAAAGGTCATAGGTAAATCATATATGGTAATATATATATATATATTAATGGTTATATTATATATTTATAATAAACCTATATTTATTATTCAGGAGGTTTGAGCATGTACGACGGAAGTCAAGACTTAAGGAAAGACTGACTGACTAAAAATTACTTTTTTTATTTTCAAATCACTTTTGTAGAAAAAGTGTTAAACTCTAGTAACTAGAACTAAAACGAAAATGTCATAATAAAAACCAAGACAAAATAATAGGGCCAGCCCCTCCCCAGCAACACATCATGAAGGCTAAACTTCACCGATGCATAACCACCCGACAAGCAGTCCCATTCACAAATTCACATGCACAAAACTGATAGATAGCCATACACTCTCAAACAACCAAGTCCAAATGGCAAGCACTAGTGGAGGATAGATGTTCTGAACCCCATCTGAAGTTGACCCATGGAAGAAGAATCCAAACCAAATGACAACCTTCACCACATTAACCAAAATTAAGAAAATTCACCATTTGTTTCTTTTTTGTGGTGTATTACTGCCTATTTTACATGTTACATCATGAATATCCCTATTTTAATTATATTTAATGTTTCATTTGATGTTATTATTTATTGGGGCTTACGATTCAAAAAGAATACTAAAGTGGTAAGGGGTTTCCATCTCACTTTTATTTTATGTGAGACCGAATCCATATTCGCCGAATGTTTATTTTATGTGATTTATATAATACCAATGAAAGTATTTTATTATAATTATACTAAAAATTATTTGAATTTAAATATCAATTTTAAGATATCCCTATCATGGGGTTTATAGTACAAAAATTACCAAAGCAATAAGGGATTACTCTTTCAATTTTCATTCATTGAGGCATATGGTATATTTTGCACATATCTTCTTTAATGAGGTGTGTATTCAACCCAATTTACATGTGATATAAATAATTTATTTATTTTAATTATATTATATTTTTTATTTATTTTGATTCTTTCATGGGGATTATGATTCAAAGTTATAAATTTGGCAAGATTTTTATGTTAAAGTTTCATTATTTATCGATATTATATATGATTATACTTGCAATGATGAAATCCGATGATCAATATCTCAAGAAACTCATTAATTTTATTCTACTCTTGTTATGTCAAGACAATACATGTTTTATTTTAATTTTCCTCTCATTATGTTCAAAATAATTATTTGAAGAAAAATCATCATTATTTTTCTCTTTAGTTGAAAACCATTTTTCATCCAAACCCATGTTTTCTAAATGTGGTTTCAAAAATAGAATTAACATTCTTCAAATATATTATTAAAGAAAGTTTTACCCATGTTTGAATTTTAAAAAAATTTTCTTATAGGAATCTTCATGTCATTTTCCAAAAAATTATCATTCGGTTTTTACCAAAAAAAACATGAAAGGAATATTTGTTTTAACACGTACGACATGAAAAGAATTTCCTACCACCATGGAAATTATTTTCATTGAAGAATAATTTATAATTTTCCAAGTTTATTTTAAATGAAAATGATTTTCAATTTTTTTTATGTTTTATAATGTTTTTTTTCAAATTGGAAAATATATATTCCTCAATAATTGATTTAAATGATTTTTAAGATTCCATTGTAAGTTCCCTTGGTTATTTTCAAAGAAAATGATTTATAATTTTTTTTGACTTTTTAGTTTTAAAATGTAATTTTCAAAGAAAATAATTTTACTCAAGAAATTTTGTAAATTATTTTTAATTAATTATTCATAATTTTTGAATTTAATTTTCAAAGAAATATATTTTAAATTTTTTTTTGAATTTTTTTCTTTTTAAAAGTTATTTTTAGGGAATATAGTTTTTCCTCATGAAATGTTTTAAATGTTCATTAAAAATTATTTTACATTTAATATGAATTTTTTTGATGTTATATTTTCCTTATTGGGGATATGAAACAAAGGATAAAATTATTATTCTTTCTATGAATGGTTTTTTAAGTTGACATGATGTTTATGAAACCCATTTATCTTCCATGGGTTACAACATGAATAAATTCTACTGAAACCCATTTATTTTCATGGGTTATTTTATGATGAAATGTTGAAATTATTATTAAACTTGTCTCTTTTCCCTTAGTTATGATATGAAAAAATGTATCTCAAACACCTTTCATTTAATAGGTTATGATGTGATGAAAGTTTTATGATATTTTTGCACACATATGTATGATTTTTATTTTGTGATATATGGGACCAATATCTCCCTCCAATGAATTAGTTAAAGATTTATATCTCATGAGATAGAAAACATTGGAATGGGAAAATAAACACAACTCAGTAAGGATATTTGTCTACTATGACAGCATTGGTAGTTAACCTTGATGACTATGATGGTTTGAGGAGTGAACTCATTCAAATTTTATAGCCTTATTATTGATCCTTGAATACTATGAAAATTAATTTCTATATTGATGTGTATTCCACAATTCCATGACTTATTCCAATGTTATGCTCTCATTGATCATGTTCTTTCATTTTCTTATTATACATGAAGAATCAAGATTTTTATATATTTTATTCTGTAATTAAATATTTATAATCCCACTATAGAATTATTTTATGGTCAATTTTCACATTTTTTTTGTTTTAGTAGAATTTTGAGCTTAATTGCAAAAATGACCTAATTTTGGGATTTCAGACTTTTATTTTTATTATGTTTTTCGGACACAAATTTTTATAATCAATTTAAATTTTGAAATTAATTTTTTTAGACTTCATGAAATATTGGGATACATTTCATTCTTATAGACCCCAAACTCAATCCTTCTTTTTGAGGCCCAAATTTAGATCAAAATATGGACCTAGAAAACTATGTATAGATCTGGAAATATTTAAATATGAGATCATATCCAGAATTAGGTGAGACTAATTGATTCTAAAATAGACATGGAGATAGATAAGAAATTAAGGAACATCATTAATGAAGGATTCCACATGTGAATATAGCCTTTTCAAGGCCATAATGGCATGTGAAGTTAGAAAAGTGGAATATGAAGATCCACCTAGCCAGATTAAATACGACGGACTAAAACAACCATAACTACTACATTCTTGGTCCAATAAGGATGAAATGTGGAGGGCGTATGATGGACAAATAACCAAATAACTTTAATCAATACCAAATTCCATGATTTTTCATTTAATGGGTGATCCATGTGAATTATTTCAGAGGTCAAATTATGGATCCAATTTTTCTCACTTTTTTCCCTATAAATACGTGTCTCACCTTCCATACCAAAAGATAACCATTTTTAAGGGAGAATGGTGGAATTTTATTTCTTTATTTTTTTTTATTTTTAATATATATTATCTTAGATTTTTCTTCTTCTATTCATTTCTCTTCTTCTTACATTTCATTTATTTTATGTGTTTCCCCCACCATTCTTTTTTTATCTCCATGATTTTGCAGAACTAACCCTCACTATTGTTCAAGTGGGGAATTGGTGGTATTTGAGTTTATTATGATTTAACTATTTCCCATAATTTATTATAATATTTAAATAATGGTTAAAGTAATTGTTTTGATCATTCAACCCACTTTCTCTACTATTGTTTTCTTCTTCCTCATTTAATCATTTTCCTTCTAGTTGACATTTAAGTCATTCAAATGGTGGTGTTTGGATTAGGTATTAATGTGGAAGATATTACTCCTACATGTAGAAGTCTTGGTGTAGGGTAAAACCTTTAAAATGATAGATATTAGAGTGAAAGGTTTGGATATCTACATTGAACATAAAAATGAGGAATATATTTTGAATACCAATAATAACATCACCTTGAAACCCTAAGAAAAATGGTTTTCTTTCGCTAAGTTCTTCGTGTGTTTATTTTTTTCTTTCTTTATATTTTGTATTTTTAATAATATATATATATTTAATTTATTTCAAATCACCATATATATATTAGTTAAGTTTTTTTTATATTAGTTATATTAAAATAATGATAATAAAAAAATTTGTGTGTGGAAGCGGCCTCATTTTGATCAACCTAAGGGTGTGCCACTGTGGAGGATTATTTGGATAATAATAAATTAATTGAATAGTGGTTCATAAAAAACCAATACTATAAATTTTTCATTATTTATAGGAAGGCCAAGCTCTTCTCCATGCAAATTTTCATAAAAAACAAAAAAAATTAAATATTTCGAAAATTGAAAAAAAAGAATTCATTTCATACCTTTCATTTCATCAGACAAGATTTATTTTTATGGTTATTATTATAAATATTGGCCTATTGAAAAAATTTATGTTTAACCAAGAAGGGAATATACTTTGAAGATATAAATGAAACAAAATTCCTTGATGCTTAAATATAATTTCAAAGTTCTCAAAAAAGCAAGCAAGATTGTTGCATTGCTGGTTGTTGAAGTTGAAGAAGTTAAGGTATTGTGGATGGAACGAAAAAATAAAAGTTGAAAAGAATTATATTTATGTTCCTATGAAATTTCAAGAATATATTATTGAGTACGAAGCCATACTTCAATATCTAAATACATCTTTAACAAAATAATTCCTATACGTCTTTCTTGAAGAAAAAAAATTTGAATTTGAAAGTTTTGAGGGAGATTTAATTTATGAACCTTATATTTATTAAAATTTTATTAATTTGAATTTAAAATAAATATCCATTATTTTTATTTTATTGATTCAACACCACTAGTGTGGGACCTTGATGATAAAGAAGAAGTTTCATGTGTTGAGGAGAGAATGGAGGATCCTGTCAAGCTATACAGTAGTGCATTTGAGGTTGATGGTAAATAATAAGAAATAATTTTGGAAAAAATTTATAAACCATAAACATAATATAATATACTTATTATTATACTACCTTCACCATTTGTGTACAAAACTCCACCATATGATCTAAATAGGGAGTACCCATTTATTCTTTTCCCTCCCCCTCTGAACCTCAAATTTTCTTTTTCATTGATTCTAGGGGTTGGGGATATTTTCATTTTAATTTGGGGTTCTCACTCTTATAATCTACTGATGGAAGTTGTAAAAAATAATTTGTGGTTTCTTCTAAGCAAGAAACCCCATCCACTTTCAGATTGGGGTTAAACTACCGCAATTACCTAGCTAGGGTTAGTAAAAACCTAGCACCTACTTGGGGGTCAAAACAAACATTATCCCCTTTCTTTTCCCTCTCAATTTATATTTATTTACTTTTATCAAGTTTTTTCCATTATTTATTTTAGGTTTAAAGTGGTTCATCTACAATATTAACTAAAATATTCCACTAATTAATAAAGTTAGTTAGTATCTTTCTTTCCCTTTATTTTTCTATTCTTATTTTTATTTTATTTTTTGCAATGAAATAAGGGGTATTTAAATTTAACTATGGGGGAGTGTCAACCTATTAGTTATTCTTGTGTTATATTTATTTTAGTTTTTAATCTTTTTTGGATTATTAAAATTCAATGAATATTCTTATCATTTTAAACATCAATTTATTTTTAGAAAAATCAAATGGTTTTTGAAAAAAAATGGATTTTAAATAATTATTGATGTGAAAATTTTTTCTTTGATTGGGATTTTCATGATTTTTAATGATTTTTACCTATTTTTAAAATTTATTCCCATGAAACATTGACTTAAAATATTTTTCTAGTCCTGTGAGGTATTCTGAAGAACTTTTAAATATTTTTTCTAATACCCACTCTTTCTTGAGATAAACTTGGATTTTGTTGGAGAACTAGAATTTGAAAATTTTCTTTGTTAAAACATTGGATTTCATGGAAAGTTTTTAATATTATTGATGCATAAATTTGATTATCCACATATTTAATTAATTACTACATTTAAATATATCATTCACTAGCCCTTAGATTCCATTAATTTACTTATAGTATTAAGCCACATTACAAGATGATTTTTCTTTACCAACCAACACTCTTGGTATTTTTTATGGATATTTCATGTTTGAGTGTAGGGGAAGGGCCTTTTATGTGCATTATTTGGGATGTGATTCATTTTTGGGTGGTGTGAGGTGTGTGTAAAAATTTTGGATAGTGGATAATGAGATAATTGGATATTAGTAATCCTTTCATTGTGTTTCATTTTTTTCATCTGGCTCTCCTTGAAAAAAATTAAAAAAATTTAAAAATTTAAAAATTTAAAAATCGATATGAGATTTAATTTTTCATTAAAATTTATTTTTTTACTAATTTACCTCTCACATATAAAGGGAATGAATTATAATCCATTCATTATATTTAATTGTCAGCTCATTCTCCCTAAAAAAAAATCAAAAAATCAAAAAAAAAAAAAATAAAGTTGTACCTTTTTGGAGCTTTAGAAAAAAAGAAAAAAAGGAGAACATGGATGATATAATTTTTTTAATCACCGACTGACTCTTTTCCCAGATCATAAAAATGTAGTGGCATTGTGTTTAAATTTTTTAAGTGGATTTGAGTGTGGTTAATCATGTTTTTTTACTTTATTATTAATGCATTATAATTAAGAATCAAACCTCCTCTTTTTAGCCTTTAAAATTTTAAATCATATTCCCAAAAACCCTTAACCACATAATTCACCTTGAAAAAGATATCCTGATTTAATTTTTTCATGTTTTTTGTTGTGTATAAATGATAATTGTCACAATCATATGGTGATACATGAAATTTCCAAGTATGATCATAACTCTAGATTTAATTTCTCTTGAGTGAAGAGTGACATAAAATTCATTGTGAGGTAGGATGTGATTGGAAAATGGAATGATTTATAAGGTTAAAAAACATTAAATACAATGAATTTGAAGTAAAGGGAATTTATTTTCAGGGTATACATGATATATTTCTATTTTTTATAATATCATGGATTTTTTCTCATTATTGATTATTTTATAGATTTTGATTTGGATATATGATGATTGTCCATGAGTGAAATGATTACATGTGGGGGAGTTATCAAGATATAATTTTAACATATTTTATTCTATAATTTATTGTTTATAAACCCACTACAATGTTATTTTATGGGTAATTGTCACATTCATAGGTTTTAGTGTAATTTTGATCTTAATTTCAAAAAATGTGAAATTGTTTTATTTAGCTATTTTATTTTTATTCTAGATTTATGAAATGACTTTTTATAAAATAATATAAATTTTGAAATTAAAATTTTAGTATTACTGATATCTTGGGATACATTTCATCCTTTTGGACCCCAAGATCAACCCATATTTTTGATGCCCAAATTCAGATCACAATCTAGGCCTAGAAAACTCTACACAAATATGGAAATATTTAAATATGAGCATATATATTGATTTGGTATATCGTAATTTATATGAAAATATGCATTAAGAAATAAAATTAATTAGGTAACATCATTCATTAAGGAGTCTATGCGTTAATCCAGGGTTTTCAAGTCCATAATGGCATTGAATTTTAAAAAAATGGAATATGAAGAGTCACTTAGACAGATTAAATGATCCAGAATACAACAACCATAAATCCTACATAATTTTTTCAATTAGGATTCCATTGGGGGGGGGGGGGTGGATGAAGATAAAATAACCAAATAACCTCTATTATGACCATATTCCATGATTTGGCCATTAAATGGTTCATACATGTGAATTATTTCAGAGGTCGAATTGTAGAGACATTTTTTCTCATTTTTTCCCTATAAATATATTTCTCACCTCCCATACCAAAGGATAGACATTTTTAAAGGGGAAATGTGGAGTTTTATTTCTATATTAGTTCATCATATTTTTAATATATATTAAATTATATTTATTCTCCTTTTGTGCATTTCTATTCTTCTTCCATCTCTTTTATTTTATGTGTTTCTCCCACTGTGCTTCTTTTTTCTCCATGATTGCGGAGAGCTAACTCTCACTATAGTTCAAGGGGGGAATTGGTGGTATTTTAGTTTACTAATATTTCAAAATTTATCTTATTTTATTATATTATTTCAATAGTTATTAAAATGATTATGGTGAGTGGTCACCCCACATTATCTACTATTGTTTTCTTCCTTCTCATTTAATCATTTTTCTTCTCGTTGATATCTAAGTCATTAAAATGGTGAAGTTTGGATTAGTTATTGGTGTAGAATAGATTAATCCTATACCAAGAGGTCTCAATGTAGGGGAATATAATTAAAATGAGAGGGTATAGAGTGGATGGTTTGGACCTCTACATTTAATAGAATAATGATGAATAAATTTTGAATAATAATGACAACGTCACTATAAAACCCCAAGAGCAACAGTTTTCTTCCACTAACTTCTTTTTGTGTTTCTTATTGTAATTCTTTGTGTTTTTTATTTTTAATAATATCTATATATACATATTATATTTCATGACTTTCAAATCCCCCCATATATATTAGTTAAAATAGTTTTATATTAGTGATATTCATTGAGTGATAATAAAACAATATGTGTGTGGAAGATACCTACTTGTTATCAACCCTAGAGTGTGCCACTATGATGCATTCATATGTTAATAATAAATTAATTGAACAATGGTTCATGAAAAACTGCTACTGTCAATCCATGTGTTATGAACTACAAATATTTTTCCCATGAATACTAATTATGATCTTTGATATATAGAGTATGGTTTTAAAATGTTGTTCTCATTTTCTCATACACTTATGGCCATGTTTTGATTATGTATCTCCCTTATTTACCCTTACTGAGCATCTAATATCACCCTTTATTATCTTTCATCTAAATGATGTTATATCTATATATAAAAATATTAAGACATTATAGTCGGTATTAAAGGAATTTTTTAGTTAAATTTTGTAAACTAGGATGAGAAAACATTATTGATATAATTAGGGATATTTATAAGAATATGTATTGGGATATGTCTAAGGATAACTCTAAGGATGAGTCAAAGTGTTGGAAAATGTCCTAGAATTTTAGTAAAGGATAGAGAAATTGATTTCTAAGAAACTACATCCCAATCTGGATAGTGTAGGTGAATGTTTCTCTAAAATATATATACCCAGGGGTAATAAAATTGAAAAAGGTGTATTGATCTGGACTCGATTGTCACCTGGTACATGACAATAGGGCTTGCTTCACACCTAGTTTGATACTCTTGTGGGATATGATTTGTAAATTCACAATATCTTTTTGAACAATCACGAAGGATTAAAGCACACAATGATAATTAATAACCTATGTTAATCCTAAGATTTAATAGATTGAAAATAATTTTCCATGATTTAGACATCTTATAAGTTATTTTTATTGATTATGTGGTTTCATACTATGATATTTGTTGTTGACACTATGATTTTTGGCTTTAGTAAAAGGTGGGAAATAGAAGGAACTATATTAATGTTTAATATGATAGATAATGTGTTGATGATAAACTAAATGAGATGAAAACTAGTGTGAAGGTTATTTTAAACATTTTTAATCAGTTTTAATGATATATAATTAACAACTTTCACCTCAACAATCTCTTTGACTCACCAAATAAGAGAAGAATAGAGTTCATTGAGAGTTCGGGTGGCGTAGACCATAGAGTAAAGAGGATCTGGTTTCCTATATGTTAAGAATGTGAGAAGGAGAACCCAAGTTAATGTATTATAGGAACAATAATATGTTTTGATTATTGAAAATAAGACACAAAGAAATTAATTATAGTGTAAAAATTGAAATTTCACTTAACGCAATGGATGAGAATAAATGTATCCCTAAGATATCATCAATAATTAAATATTTAAAATATGAAATATATGGGTATTATTCATGCTTATTTACTAATGGGAAAGATCATAAATATAATCTTCATGGTTGTACGAGTAACAATAATATTACTGATAATGAGGAGACTGCAAATGATATATGAATATTATGGGCAGTTCTAACAGTATATTTTTTGTTAAATGTGAGAAGCATGATTAAATTGAGGTTCATGAATGTTAATACATAAATAATTTTTCATATTATATGATAGAGGTATTAAGAAATAATTTTATGAATCCTAGTTAATGGTTTGATAAGTATGTGTTTTGATTGATGTGTTTATGTATTAGGATTTAAAGAATTATATTTTTTCTGGGGTATTTTATTACAAAAATGATACATTAATGGACTATTCTGTGATAGTTTTTCATTAAGGAGTTTCAAGAATATATTAAATGTTTCTAATGGCCAAGAAAGGTGATTTAATGGAAATTTAATACTTATATTAATGAAATATAACCATTAATATGTTCCCACAATTGAAAAAAATATTCTTTAATTTGGTTGAAGACACGATTCATACGAATAAAGTAAAGTGAATAATATTGATGACCTTGAAACTAATTCATGATCTGTGGAAAAAGTGATTTATGTTATTATTTATGGAGTTTATATAATTTTTGGATATTACATATATTACAAAAAATATAAGTTTTATTTAAGAAATAAGGAAGCATGTATGTTTTCAATAGGATTTTATGGTAATTCAGGTTATTACCATGCTTCAAGAGAATACATGATAAAGGTATTCACATCTTTGGTATGTGAAAATTAAGATATACTTCACATTGTTTGAGGGATTATTATTAATTTTATATTGATAAATTTAGTGACCTTATTTATAAATTTTGAATTTTTCAAGGGTTATAAGGTTAATCATTTATGGAATGGTTTATGTTTAATTTTGGATGAGGTTTTAAAAATTGAAGTACTATTTCACCATATAAATATTTATATGTATAGGATAAACCATTCTAAACATTTTTTGATAATAAATATAGATATAAGGAATTAATTATCATTATTTTATGGATCTTATTTAATTCTTCAAACAAGAAAATTGCATCTCTTAAAGTAAGAGATAAAGTGAAAAGTGATCAAGGCACAACTAAAGGATGAGATTGTTCATATGAAATGTAATGAAACCAAGTATGTATATAATCACATGAAAATTACCCAAAATTAGGAAAATGATATTGATATAAAATGTTATCAAATTATCATATTTTTTGTTGATATTAATGACATTTTTTACACCTCTTTGGTTTATGGATTTATGGTTATTAATTTTCTCCAAACCATGTTCTATATCACTCTTCACTGCCTGGATGGAACCTCAATTTCCTAGATTCTCTGAGATCTTAGTCTACTAGGGTTTTGGATTTCCTTGGTGTAAATTCCTCTATGATATTTTAACCTGGATCTTTCTTCTCTCTTTCTCACTCTGGGATGTTCTCTATCTCGGGTTTTTTTTCTCTTTCGCTTGACTCCTAGATGGTGCTATGGTTTTCTCTCTGTTTGCCTATTTGTGCTATAGCCATGCATTCTTTAGTTCCTCTCCATATTGAATTTGGATCATGGGATATGCTGAGGGTTTGGCCTAGAGTTTTTGTGGACAAAATATCTCCAAGAATTACTAGAGTTGGCCCTCCTTCCCAGGGTATCAATCCTTTTCTCCTATTCGAGTTTCATTAAAATTTCCTTTTTCCTATTATAGTTTTTTTTTCTGGTTATGGTTCATTTTATGTTTTCTTTCTTTTAGGTTTATCTCTAGGGTTTCATTCCCAAATCATTTTTTGAGGTTTTTCTCCACTTTTTCCCCAAATCCTCTTTCTGGTTCCACTTTTCGATTTGTGATGTTAGCTGTCAATTTTGTTTCTTTGTTGTTTTTTGTTGGTACTATGTCATTGGGTTTTTTGTTGGCATGGGCAACATCAATGATGGCATTATTTGGTGGCAAGATGGTGATGATGTTGGATTATTTGGGAGAAATTGGATGGTGTCTCTCAATGGTGGCTTTTTTTACTATGCAGTGAAGATTATGTTGCTCTTAGTAGTGACAAGGTCGGAGTCGAAGATTTCGGTGGTGGTTCTCGGTGTTAATGATAGTGTTTGTGGTGGCTTCGATAGATGATTCCCCATGATGTATTTGGAATCTTCAAGTTGGTTAGGTTTAAAAGGCATGATAATGGTCAGATTATGTTTTCAATTTCAAATTTTGAGATGGATTTTTGGTTTTCCTTGGCTGCAATGCTTTATAGAACGTGCTTCTGTTGGTTTTTTTATTTTATATTTTTGATGCTGGCCTGTAACAGCCATAATACAATGAAATGATTCAAATGAGGGTTGAGCAGGTAGATTTCACCCACATGTCTATTTGGATTTGTATGATTGACAAGATATGGCGCATCCACCAGCACCAGTCCCATGTATTTCTGCATGGGACAACATGCTGATCAGTTTTGTAATGGTGGAGGATTTCTATAACAATGTTGATGTTAGGGAGGGAAATTTTCTTGTAGTCTTTTTCTAGGATGTGTCCCTCATCAACTTCAGGTTATGCTTATGTATACATGTCATTGATGTTATGTGAGGTTTCCCTCTTTTCCCTTAAAAATGGGAGTATTGAAAAATAAATAAAAAATTAGTCCTTTTGGCCAATCAGTATGTTATCACTCCCCATCTCTATTTGGGTGTTGGTTTTCTCTTCTATGTACTTATTTTCACTTCACACATATGTTCTCCTATTTGGAAACCTAGTATTTTTTATTCTTGATGATCTTCACACATTCCATTTTCTCTTTACAAGATGAAGTTTGATTAACTCATTTTATGATGTGGGTTTCCCAAAATAGGATTTTAAAATGTTAAACCCTTTTTTACAGAGAAAAATTTCAAATTACCAGGATGAAATTTATTTAATGAAGTTTAATGTATCACCCCTGATATTTTTTGAAACTATTTTTTCTAATTAATTTAATCATTTTCCTATTTTCTATTATGCACAACACTGAGTTTAAACAAAATAAGGCAAACTATTAAAATATTATTATTTAATATGATATTTATCACATAGAAGTTGGAATGGAATTTATGAATAGGGTTAAATAAATTATTGAAATATATGGTTTAAATATGTATATATAATTAATTATTTTGTGACCAATTAATTAGAAATTAAAATAAAAACTATTTTAAAATAAAGGAGACCTTTTTTGGAAAAAATATTTTTATACAAAATTGTGTGTTTCAAATAAATAAATTGAACAAAAAACTTTTTTTGAAGGTATTTAATTAATTTAATAAATTATATATTTAATCAAATATTTTACATTCATATTATGTTTTTTCTAGATAAGAGTTAATAATGAATACAATTTTATTCTTAAAACTATATTTTTTCCCAAGAAAGTAGTTTTGTTTCTTTTTTTGCACTTATTTTAAAACATATTTTTGACAATTTAGAAAATTTATTTGAAAAATTAAAGTTAATTTTTCAAATCATAATTTCAAAAATATTTTAGGGTAAAGTTTTTGAAATTTTCTGAAAGGATAAAATTTTCTATGAATAGTGAAAATGCTGGTTTTTATTGAAAAATGATTTTTCGTTTAAAGAAAATATAAAGTTATTTTTTTATAAAATGTTTTTAAAAGTAAAATTACTTAAATTATATATCAATTAATTCATTTAAATTCTTATTAATCATTTTCATATTGAATTTTTATATAAAAATGTTTTATGCTTTTGAACATTATATCTTTGAAAACCCACTTTCTTGCCCCATCTGCAGGATTAATTTTATATTAAAATTTTACACTTCTATAAATGAAATTTGAAAAAATGTATTTAATATTTTTAATTAGAATAATTTATATTAATAAATACATTTAAAATAAACTTTTACTATAAGGAATAGTGAAAATAGTAAAAGTTATTTACCATGGTTTAAGTAAAATCGGTTTATCAGGGGGTTAAACTAAAAAGAGAAGCATTTAAGATGACCCAAAGCATTTAAAAAACCAATATTATGGAAATATTTTTACTAAATCACTTCTAGTATGTATAATGGACCATTTTGTATCCTTGTTGCATGAGAAAAACATGGGTAAACCTATTTATCCTCAAAAAATAACAAGTGTGCCACTCACCTCACTTATAAAAGGCCACCACTTATCCTCCTTTATTAAAAATTTCAGAACCCATTTTCAACCAATAAATAACCAAATCACTTATATAATTTCCTCCTCTCATCATGGTCACCTTAGTTTGGTCAGAAATCCAACCAGAGAAGCTTTTTGTTGCAAACCAAATTAACATGTCCGAAGAAAATGTAGCATCCCAAATCAAGAATTTTATTTTATTTCATCCTCCACCTCCTTAAATTCATATTAAAACATGATTATATTATAAACATAGTATATTAAATATAATAATATTTTATTATTTTAGTTTTATAATATAAATCCTTCTCATCTTCTATTAAATGGATTTAAAAATCATCATTCGTGTGTATGGAGGACAACCGCCTCACGAACTGATATTATTAGTTTTCCATCACCACCTCTCAAGGATGGATATAATGATGGATTTATTATTTTTATATGAAATTTATGATGTTTTTATACTTATTTAGTTATTATATTTCATATAACTTCATACTTTCTATTCTTTTGGAATATGATTACATCACTCATGTGCACAACAAAAACCGCTTCATAAATTGATGTGATTCGTTAACAATTTAAATGAATGGTAATAAGAATGGGTTTAGTGATCATATTTGATATATATGTGGTACGTGCATCAAAATGCATGAAAATTTTCAATATTCATTTACCTAATAACTACTGTCGAAGTGGTGAGCAGGGTCTAACCATAGAGAGAATGTGAGTAGACACAAGAAATGTTCTTTTGGAGGAATGTTCAGGAAAATGGGATTTAATTGTGTGATTAACAACTAAGTTCTGTAAAATAATTAATATTTTAAAAATGACTATTTAAATTAACTAAAACTATCTAAGTTAACCAATTTATGAAAGAAACTGGTAGAGATGGAAGTGTTAGAGTCATGACGTTCATTCAAGTGCATACAATGTCAATTATTTAATTCCCACATTTGAATATTTATTTATAAAATTATCACTGATTACAAATTTAATAAAAATACTATCTGGTCTCGTTCTATGATGTTAGAGAGTATTCTAATGTTTACATAAATTATTCATAATTTCCTTCTTTGTCCTGACAAATAATTTGCGCGTCATTATATCACTGAATCACTTGATGAAATACGACGACCCATTTCTCACAAAGTCGAAGTATCTACCTACGTCAGGTTTGCTCACATGAGATCACTTATTCAGTATCACTCATAAAAGTTTGAAGAAGCACACACACAAAATATTAATTTTTCAATTAATATATTTGTTTATTCAGAATTCATCCCCATGCTTGATTGAATTCTAGATAAATAAATTCTCGGATGAACTCCCGTTCATGATTACTTATTAGGTATCACACGAACGGGCACCAAAGCATGTGTGAAAATAACAAATGACAATTAATTTAAACACATATACAATTAATTAAATATACATCCAAATGAAATTAATTCAAAAGGAAATCAAACAAGAGGATAAATTAAATACATGCAATTACCGTCACTTTCATCACAACTCCGACATAACAAAAATTAGCCTGTCATCACGACAACACGAAAAAAAAATAATAAATAGAAGATATCACTGTTCTCATGTCATTGCTGTGGTCACTGCGAGATGTTGTCAATGATCACAAAATAACAATCATCACTCCGCTCTATGCAGTCGCTGACGCCACACCTGAATCAAACCACCTTGCCGCTGAAAATATGATCCGATCTGCGCTCGCTCTCACCGTGCAACATCAATCTATAGAAGTCTAAGAAAACATCCACAGACATCGATGATGTGTCCGAACCTCCACTGTTCTCCTGATGATTGTTTTTCGGTGGTTCTGACCGAGGAGGGATGCTCGCTGTGGCTGGTGTGCTGATCAGCGAAGAGATCGTTGCTGCTTGAAGCTTGCTGCATGTTGAAGTGGTCAAGAAGGGAAGGGGGAAGGTGAGTTGTAAGGGTAGAGGAGTGGGGTCCGGGTGAGTGAGGGGAGGAAGGGGTGGTGGGGGTGTGTCGTGAATAGGGAGAGGGAGGGGACGGCGGGTCCAGGGGTGAGAGGGTGAGGCAGAGGGATGATAGGGGATGCCGGTGGGTCCAAAGGGGGAGGGGGAGGGTGAGGGTCGCAGGTGAGGGAGGATGGGGCGGTGGGGGTAGTGGGGAGAGGATCGGGGGTAGCGGTTAGGCGGGATGGGGAGGGGGGATGGTAGGGAAGGGAGTGGGAATGGGGGGTGTGATGGGTAAAAGGAGGGAGCAGCTTGTGAGAAGTGGGGGCCGGGTTCTGGAATAAGGGGATGAGGATTGGAGAGAGGGATGGGGATGAGGGGGAGATTGGAGAGAGGGATTAAGAATAGGTCAAAGGGGGAAGTGGGGGCATGGTATTAGAGAGGGGAGTAGAGCAGGTCAAGGGGGTGGGGGGGGGGGAAGTTAAAAAATAAAATAAATAAAATAAAAAAAGTTAAATTGAAATAAAAAAAACAATCTATCTAATTAAGTTAAACAATAATAATAATAAAAAAATATTAATGCACATGTAATTAAATATAATACTACTATTAAATATAATAATAAACTAATAAAAAATACTATTTTATTAATACAAAAAATAATGAAATAAAATAAAATACAAATAGAGAATTAAAATATACATACTAATTAGAATTAATAAAATAAAATTAACTAAAATTAGTGAAACTAATAATAATAATATAATGTTAAATATAATATATAAAATTAATATAACTAATAGAAATACTAAATTACTAATATAAGTATATAAATTAACTAAAAATTATCAAAATATCTAAACTAATACAAAATTATAAAAATAAACTAAAAATATAAAAATTGGTTAAAATAATTAATTAAAACTAAGTTAGAAAATTATAAAAATACATGTAAAATCCATGTACATAAACATAACATAAAAATTATTATTTAATTATAATATATTATTTATTTTTCATTCTTTTAACATATTGAGAAAATGGAAACTACATTCATGCGTACGTACAACCTACCGTCTCTATGAACTGTGTATTTAATTTTTTATCTCTAAATATTATGGAAAATATAAAAACATTTATATAGAATACATATTATTTTAATATAATATTTAAAATTATGTATTTTATTTAATAATTTCTTTAATAATAGGACCAAAAATAACAAATCAAGAAATATATGAAAACAAAGTAGTTATTACCCAAAACATGACTTTAACATGGAATTATTAATAAATTGGTAAAAAATGTCATAAGTAAATCATGTTGGGTATGATATATATATATATGTGTGTGTGTGTTTTTAATATATTTATAGTAATATTATATTTATTATACAAGTGATTTTAATGTGTACAATGGAAGATGATACTTAAAGTAAGGGATTTCAATTTTCTCTTTAATTTTTGGGAGACATATGAAAATTAACCACTAATTTATTTTGTGTTTTGTATATACTCCCCTTTGAAATTTTTATCATTAATCTTATTATTCAATATATATTTAAATTTCAATTTAATTTTATTCATTTTTTTGGATTATGATTCAAACTGTTATTAAATTGGTAAGGGATTTCTGTCTCACTTTAATTTTCTTTGAGACACAATCCATATTCACAACATGTTTCTTTTATGTGATGTATATACTACCAATGAATGTTTTTATTATTATTATCCATAAAATTATATGAATTTACATTTACATTTAATAATATCACTTTTAAGGGGTTTATAGTTCAAATGTTACGAAAGCAGTAAGGGAATAGTGTCTCTATTTTCCTTCTTTTAGACATATGTTATATTATGCACTTATATTCTATTATGTGGTTTATATAAAACCCATATGACATGTAATATCATGAATATATTTATTAAAATTATATTTGATATTTCATTTAATGATTTTATTTCATATGGATTATGATTCAAAGTTACCAAAGTGGGGATAGTTTTATGTTTCAATCTCATCATTTGTCAGGATTGTTTATAAATATGCTTCTAATGATGAAATGATATCATATATCTATAAAAATATAAATTGATTTTATTATCCTATAGTTATGTCATGAGAATACATTTTTCCCTTAATTTTCCTCTTTCTATGTACAGAAGATTTCAAAAAAAATGTTTTCAAGAAAAAATTTCATTATTTCTCTAGTTGGTCAAAAGCCATTTTTCATTAAATACCATGTTGTTTAGCCCAGATGGATCATTATAGAACACTAATGGGGGGGGGGGGGGTGAATTAGTGTAATGAAATTTTACAAAGTTTTAATTTCTTTTCAATTATCCACTCTTACTCTCAACCCTCTTCCCCGCTTAAGAGGAATAGTTCTATTGTGTGCTTTCAACATTTACACACACATGAAATATAGATAAAAAATGAAACAAAAATACAAAAATATTTTTACATGGTTTGGTACTATGACCTACTACTTATTGTGATCAAATTGTGTTGTTTCCCAAATATTCTTATCTCTATTAATTTTCAGTGATTACAAATGCCTAGAATTGGCACAAAATGTTCTTGCAAGAACTGATCAATCTTCCTAAGTCTATAGATTTATTTATACTGGCACCACTAGTTTAAAATGGTTTTTTATAATGGTAACACCAGTTATTCAAGATAGTATTTATTACAAAGAAATATTATTGCTACTCCCATATATACTTACTCAAGAACATCAAAAATTTTGGTATTTAGTCTCCTCTTAAAATGCTCAGGTTCATGTGATCACCTTTTTGAAGAATTAATCAGATTTAAATCCTTTTATAATAGATACAAAGTTTTTATGAGGATTACTAAAAGATATTGAAATAATTTATATTTATTTATCACATACATGCACACATTTATACACATAAATATAGTGCATGTTGATCACAATATAATTACATGATTTAAATTTTCTATTTAAATCTTCATTTAAATGTGTTTAAAAATATACATATTTATTTTTACTCCATGAAATATTAACAATCAAATGATATAGGTATTATATTACTCATTTTAAATGCATCTTAGACTATTGGCATTTTATTATTCATGTAATTCATTTCAAATACTATAGGGGTTTGGGTATTATGATTCTCTTCATGTGGAATTGGTGAATACAGTACATGCATGTATGTTTTATCTCAAATAACCATAGAATACGAGGCCTTATATTTCTTCAGATGGATAAGAAAAACCCCACAACTTGTTCTAAACACTATAAGAATTATTATTTCTATTCTTATTCATGAATGCACATTAATTTTGAGTACTAGAATTTTCATAACTCATTATCATTCAAGGTATGTGTGATCAGTGGCTTACCATGTTTCTTCATATTATAAATGCCCAAAATTTAGGTACTCTACTTCTTCATGCTTCATCACATAGATATTAAATATCACGTGACTCATTTAAATACCTGAATTATTGCATCTTCATTATTTACATGTAATCTTCCTTGTTTTAATATTTTTGGATTCTCATTATAAGACATATATAAATTAAAAAGATACTATCTCTTCAAATAAATTCATGCATGAATATCTCATGCACACCTCATTCTTCCCTTTCATTCCACTTCCACCCACTTTAATTCATTCTACATGTATTCATGTGTAACTACATGAATTTCCCCTTATCTCGAGTGTACCTCATGAACAATCATATTCTTTTTTTATCATAAGAAATTGGATTCATCAATGGGGGAATCACATATTCTGTTTTGACTATTCATGTATTGAAAATGCATGAAAAGCTTGTGTAACATGTATCTCAGACTTTACAAGATATTCAGAGATGAACACAACCATATTTAGTGTGAAATATACCTCTAGTTAAATCTAGAGGATGCGAGAATGATCACCATGACTTCCAAAATGGTAGATAACTTTGGTGATTATTACCCCAAGAAAGTTGGAGGAAGAAGATATGTTCTCACCTTGAACGGTTAGCTCAAATCTATTGCATCATGAGGTCATGGTTATGTCTGTCTTTTTTCCATGTAAATAAAAAATAACTGCTATGAGTTTATCTTACATCATCTAAGATATTTTTTGAGCAACTGTTTATTAATTAATGAAATAATTTTGTTCAGTTGAACCAGCTATGGGGTTCAACACCTGTTACACTTGCATATCACGCAACATGGGCCGCACTTCACCTACATTGGCCCACTAACACCATCTGGACCATATAAACCTTGAACTCCTACAAGTGTGTTCTCCTGCGACTGTATGCTCCTACAATAATGCATTTTTTTAGAAATTATACACAAGCCCACCCATAACATACGAGCACTATGCCTCCTCTTCTTCTGATGAGATAACCTATGTTGATCCCTTGGGTGTGGTTGACCTTCAGGTCCCACAATACTGAGACTAAACTTTGCCTAGTTAGTCTAGTGGGTTGGTCCCATTTTTTATTAAAAAGTCTCATAAAAATATACTTAGTAAATAATATGTATAAAATAGAATTCTATCCTTAATCCATAAAAACCCATCACTAAATTCCAAGACCACAAAATCAATTCTTCTAATATTCAGAAAAACTAATATTGGAAATGTCCTTCATATTCTTATCTTCAAAACATTTCATCATTAAAATTAATATTTTTGGGGAGTTCATATATTAAAAAATTCTCATGAATTTTGAGACTTTCATGAACTTAAATTATTTCTTCAAATGATATAAAAATGTGAAATATATAAACATTTCTTGCACATAGCTTAAGAAATAGAAACAGTTCAACAATACTCAGACTTTAAACATAGAAAATTACTCGAGCATGACATCCAATTCCATCAAGTGAATACATAAAATTTTTCCAAGAATAACCACTTCATCATGTATAATTGTCATATAAAAGGAAAACCAATGAGTCCATTATAATTCTGCAAGAATCATTACAACAACCATTGATAATTTTCTTACTGAATGAGATCCAAGGAATCCATAACAATTTTTCCTAGAATCATCACCGACCTTCTTGAATATTTTTCAAACTCACTACATATTTAAATATCCATGATTAATCACTGATAATAGAGTACTTTATCATACATTGAGTATTTATTCTTATTATATATTGATAATAAACACAACCATAATCATCAACCATTCACTTGTATCTTTAAATATCTACCTTTGGATTTATTGTCAATACCATTTCCTTAAATTAAATGTCCCTTATTCCCCTAATTGATAATAAATGAAATATATTCTCCTTCAAACATTAATAAATAGATCAAAAATATAAAGTACAAGAATAATTTTCTCCCCATTTCTATGAGCTTACTCAAACACAAACACACCCCCTTAATAAACATATTTTACATAATAAAGAAAAGGTAAAGAAATTTAATTGTGTTACCTCCATTTTAAACTTATATATTGATAAATTGAACTTATATATATTCATAGAACAAGTATTGATAGAATATTTTTTATGTTTCATCCCCCTAAAGGGGGTGCAATTTATTCATTTTTTATGGTGGATAATTTCATCATATATTCTTCAAGATGATCATATTGACAATCCACCATTGTGGAAAAATTATTATTTTTATCAAATATTGAATAAAAACTCTAACTTGTGGTATTCCAATTTGTTGACTAATTTATCATCGTGAGAATGAACATCACCTTCAATTACTAACAATGAAAAAACAAAAATACTATACAAGAAGAAAGGGAATATTGTGGAATACTTATGATCTTAATAATAAGAGAAAGAGGGTTGCTTATTTTTCCCAATATAGAGAATTATTTTTTATAGATCTATAGTTTTTGGTACTCTTTATTCTTGTGTCTCCTTTATATTTCACATTCTAATATTTCATGAAAAATATATAGTCTTTTATTTCATTCAATTTAATATTGTGTTTATTATTTATCTTTACATTATCGAGTAGTGAAATGAGTATCCCTAATGCTTGTTTTTTAATATTTTTAATCAATTTTTGAGTGGGTATAAGAGTCAAATAATTTATTTCATTATGTACAATTTTTTACACCTTCCACACAATATTTTTTTACACTTGAATTTTTATTTTTTTACAATCTCTCATTAAATTCTAATTCTTCTTTATGTGAAAAAAATATATTCCTTTTTCCTTTTCTACAACTAGTGCTTTATATTCAAAAAATTTCATTTCTCTAGTAGTTTTTAATTGATCAGGAAAAATGATTAAGCACTCCTTATTAGTATATTCTATTTTAGAGATTCCACATGAGTTATTCAATGATTTTATGTTACCTTTTTTGGGTAATTTATCAATGTATTCTTTGGGAATTTATTGAATAAATCCTATAGTATCATTTATTTCCTAGATTTATTCTCTTCTAGATTTATGCTTGATTTTATTAAATTATGTTCCATGATAGCAGTGGTTTATTGTAGGACCTCTTGTTCCATATTGGAATAATTCTTTCTTAGTTGAAATGACATTCATGTAATCCAATTTTTAATCTTCTTGGGTGTATCTTTCCTCATAGTTTTCTTGAATACATTCTTATATTTATTCCTCAAGAAAGACTTTTAAACTTTTGTTCATTGGTTATTCATTTTTTGTGGTCTTTTATTAGAATATTATTTTTACCTAGTTGCTATATACTAGAACTATTATTCTATGGGACCACACATGATGCAATACTCATATAATTAATCTTGGTATTTGAAATTTTTATAGTGTACATATTCATTATTTTATATGGAATATGATTTTGTTTTTTATGTTTCTTAATTTGATTATATCTACTAACCCTGCGTGTAGGACTTATGTAGTTCTTATACATTCTTATTTTGTGAAAAAATCTGAATCCTAGTTCCCAAACTTCTAGAATCACTAACAATATCAAAAAATAAACCTTTTTTATTTGTAGTATTAGTATGAAAAGATCTAGTGTATTTTATTTTTAGATTTATATTTCCCCTTTTGGAGAATCATTTTGGGAGTTATTTTTCATTATCATTCTTGTATTCAAACTTATTATTTTTGTGGATTAATTATAATTTTTAAATACCCACACCTACCTATATGTTTCCTTTGAACCTGTACTATACGATGAAACTATATTAGTAGAAATATAATTAACTGGGTTATGGGTTACCTTCTTCCATTATCTTATAGAAGGTTGATCAAGAGACAATCTTAAGTTTACATGTCAACCAATATGAGCCTATTTAGGGGCATGAGTCTTATCAATAGTTTGTATAACAACATACCTTATTACAGGTTGACATGATTAGGTGGAAAATTTCTTCCTTTCAACAACTTGGGATGTTCCAAAATGTTTCCCCTTATAATTTTTCAACTTTACATCAATTTCAAGACATTTCATACTGAGGGAAAACCTATATTTTTCAACATGAATTTATTATTCCTTCCCTTTAAATTTATATTATTTTAATTTGATATTCATTTTGTTTACTGCCTTCAATTAGGATTTTCAAGGTCTTTCATTATTTTATATTTAACATCTAATTGTGCTTCCTTGAAAATGACAGTAGCTTTATGTAATTCTTTTAGACCATGGATCTTATGAATACAATCTTCATTAAAATTGGATTTTTATTCCACAAAAAATTCATTCTCCTTGGACATAAATGTTTTTTTTCATCATGCAATGAATCTCTAAAATTCATTGAAACATTGAACAATTTTTTAACCAAATGAATGACTTCATGAAAAACATATTTACTCTAAGTGATCTCATAATAATTCCATTGAAATTATTCTCCAATTATTGAAATACATTTGTTTTTAAGAGTCACATATTATTCCTTTACTTCCAAGTGTTCTATTAGAACATTTTACATTTTTAATTTCATACCAAGTGAATCTTCCTATCTTTTGATTTCCTCTTCAAGATGTGCTCTATCATAAAAATTCACAATGAATTAAAAAAGAATATATGAAATAATTTTTTATGAAAATTATTCATATATAATTTAAATATATAGTATAACTTTTCAAAAATTTTGATAGATTCATCACCCTCGTACTCTCTACAACTTAAGGAAGATTATTCAAAAGGATAATTTTTAAATATTTTGAAAAGAAATCTATTGATAATTTTCTTATTTTGCTGATATTTTTTTAATATATTTTCTTCCACCTTCTCCCTTTTTAGGGTCTTTAATGACACTTTCATTTTTTCTTCATCAGGAGTGGAGACTACATCTTTCAAATGAGTTACTTCAAAATCAACATCAAATCTACAGATCATATAATCCTTGTAAAAAAATGGGGTTAAAAACTGTAATCCAATAAGAGGAAGACCTAACCACTCATACCACTTGTTGATACTATATGGATCATTAAATTAGCGCACCCAAAATTTACCAAAATTTACTTTTTTAAATTAGCCCATCTTAATCTCAAACCTATTCCAATGTTAATAGAAAGGGATCAATTATGTTATTTCTACAACGATATACACATTCAATGTATATAATAAATGAAAAAAAGACGCACAATGTTTTTTAGAAGGTTTGGAACTAAGAACTAATCATTTTTTGATCAACCTATGGTTGTTTCAGGATTTTCATAACCCTATTAATTTGTAATGATTAAAAATTACTAGAATTTTTGCACAATTTTTATGTCATAACCGGTCAATATTTCTGAGTGTATGAATTTTTTTATACTGGTACCAATAGTTAGAAATGTATTTGTTTATACTAGTTCCTCCAATTCATTAAGATAATATTTCTTCACAAGAAATATTTTTTATCCTACCTCGGACTTTCTCAAGAACTTCATAATTTCTGGTCTTGAGACTCATCTTCAAATGCTCGGGTTAATGTGATCACCATATTTAAGAATTACTTGGATTTTAATCCTTCTCTATTTGATATAAAGAATTTATTGGGACCTACAAATGATATTTCAATTATGTACATTTCTTCATCATCTCCATGTAAATATTTATTCACAAAAATATGGTGTATAGGGATCTCAAATTAATATCATGATTTAAATTTTTCATTTAAATCCCCATTTAAAAGGATTTATAAATAAATATATTTATTTTTACGTATTGAAATATTAATACCTTAATAATGTGCGTATTATATTACTCATTTTAAAATCTTATTAGACTATGCATATTTCATTCTTCATGTAGTGTATTTCAAATACCTGAGGTGTTCAGATATTATTCTTCTCTTTACACAACATTGGTGAACACCCAGTATGCCTGTATATCTTATCTCAAATACACATTGAATATCATACTCTTTGTTTCTTCATGTGGATAATAAAAAACATGACATCTTGTTTTAAACACCTGAAGTATCAGGATTTCCTTTCTTCTTTATGAGTGATAATTCATATAGAATACCTGAATGTTTGTATTTCATTATCATAAAAGGTATTCATGACCCATGACTCACCATGTTTCTTTATGGTGTAAATTCCTGAAGACAAGGTCTCTCTATTTCTTCATGCTTTATGAAAAAGATAACAAATACAATGTGGGTCATTTAAATACCCAATTGATCAGGTATTCATTATTTACATGCCATCTTACCTATTTTAATACTCATGAATTCATGTAATATTTAAATTATAAATTTTCAGTATCTTAAAAAAAATTGTGAATGAATATCTCATACACAACCTATTCATCCCTTTCATTCCACTACCACCCATATTAATTCAGTCTACATGCATGAAAGTGCAACTACTTGCATGTCCACTCAACTCAAAAATTACTCATGGTTAATTTCCTTTTTATTTCTTCTAAATAACTTATCTTCATCAATGAAAGAATCTTGGATTGAGTTTTGATTGTACATACATGGATGATACATGAAAGGCATATATAATTTGTATCTCAGACTTCCTGAGATATCAGGAGACTAAAAAAAACCATATTTTATGAGAAATATTCTATTGGTTAAATCTAGTAGACGAGGTCATGATCATCGTGGAATCAAAAAATAGTGGATAAAAAGTGTGAGAAGAACCCTAATGAAGTTAGAAGAAGAAGAAATGCACTTTCCATCAATGGATTGCTCGAATCATCCATATCATGTGGTTTTGGTTTTGTATTTCTCTTTTTAATGTGGATACAAAATCACTACTCCGTGTTTCCCCTCATTGACCAAAAACTCATTAGAGTAGTGATTTATCAATAAAATTTTCCCACTATTCGATCAATTTTATGATGGGATTCAGCACCCATTGCACTTTGATATCATGCCACAGGGGCCACTCTTCACATACACTAGACAACCGTCACCACAGGCCCAATGCATCCCATGCGTTACTGTAGGTTTGTGATCATAAGGGACTTATACATGGGAACACCCATATGATGTGGGAAATATGCTTCCTCTACCACCCAAAGGTTAGACTAGGCTGCTCATTTGGGTGTGGTTAACCTTCAGGTCCCACAATGTTGAGGTTGATATTGTCCTAGGATGAATAATGGGTTGGATCCCTTTTCAATAAAAAATAAGCATAAAAATATTATTAGTAAATAATAAGTATAAAGTATATTTCCAACCTTAAGGAAAATAAATACAGTTATTAATTTCTAAGTCCTCAAAATCTATTTTTAATATCCATGAAATTTAATATTGTGAATGGCCTTCAAAATTGTATCTTTGATAACTATCTTCATGAAAATTAATATTTTCACGATCATCATCTATTAGAAACTCCCCATGAATTAATATATTTTCATGAACTTTACTTCTTTCTTCAAATGTCACAATAATTTTCAATATCCAAACATCTCTTTCAAATATCTTAGGAAATAGGAACAATTCAATAATCATAATACTTTAAACATGAAAAATTGTTTGATCATGACATATAATTCCATCAAGAGAATCCATAACTATTTTACAATCATCACCACTTCATCATGGAGAATTTCCTTACCAAATGAAAACCAATTTGTACATAATAATTCTCCCAACATCAATACATTAATCATGGAGAATTGTCTTGGTGGATGAGATCAAATAAATCCTAAAAATTATTTATTGCATCATAACCGACCTTCTTGAATATTTCTCAAAAACTTTCTGTATTTATATTTCTTTGATTAATCCATAATCATAGAAGAATTCATAATACAATTAATTTTGATTCCTTCTTATAGATTAATAAAAAATATAACCATACACATCATCTATCCACATATACTTTTCACAAATTTTCCAAAAATGTTTTCAAAAATATTTTTAACATTATTAAAATAATTTAATAAAGAAATTTTTTATCATGTTTTAATTATTAAAAAATGTTATGAAAGGAATATTTATGAGTTTTTCTTGAGTTTTAATTATTTGAATTTTCTGACATCATGACAATTATTTTCTCTCAAGCTTCCATTAAAGGTTTTTCAAGGATATTTTCAAAGAATAACATTTCAAAAAAAATATGTTTTAAAAAGTGTTTTTTCAAAGAGTAAAATATATTTTTCTCAAGAAATGTTTTAAATGATTTATGAATCCTCATTTATATGTTTTAGAGGTTATTTTAAAAGATATGGCTATCCAAATTATTTTATTAATTTTTAATTTTAAAAATTTATTTTTGAAGAAAATTTATTTTTATTAAGAAACTATTTATGCTATTTTAATTCGTTTATTTATATGTATTAATGTTCATTTTCTAAGAAAATTATTTCCAAAATGTTTTATTATTTTTTTGTTTTAAAAAGGCATTTTTAAAGAAATGTTATTTTCCTTAAGAAATGTTTTAAATGATATTTCAAAATAATTTTCCATCTAAGATGACATACATTTATTTTATCTATGCCTCAATAGGGATATTATCCTTGGATATCATTCTTATTCTTTCTATGAATGGTTTTTATTTAGGATGAGATGATGTTTGTGAAACCGGTTTTTCTTCAATAGGTTAAACTATGAAAAAATTCTTATGAAATCCATTTCTTTTCATAGGTTATACTATGATGAAATGATAAAATTATTATGAATCCTGTCTCTTTACATGGGTTATGATATGAGAAATGTTTATAAAATCAATTTCATCTCATGGGTTATGATATGATGACTGTTTTATGCTCTTATGGAACACATATGTATAGTTTTCATTATGTGATGGGTGGGACCTATTTCTCCCTCCAATTAATTAGGTAATTATTTATATCTCATGCGATAGAAAGGACTAGAATGAGTATTTAACCAGGTTCATTAAGGGGATTTTTCCTCTATGATGGTCCTCAGAGTGAACCTCGACTACTATGATGGTTTTGAGAGTAAACCCACTCTAATATGATAGCTTTTACAGTGAGACTAGACTACTTTTGAAATGATATTCTATAGTTATGTGTATTCAAAAATTACATATCTTATGCCAATGTTACACTCTCATGGTCATGTTTATTTATTTCATTATTTTCCGTGTCTTATAATCTTCCAATCATTATGGTATTACTCTATATTATGATATTTGAAATGTAGGGTATTTTTTTTGAAAAGGCATGTTAATGTTCTCATACCCTTATGATCATCTTATTATTACGTATATACCTTGTTTTCCCTTATTGAGCATCTTTGATCACCCTTTCTTATGTATCATTTTCCCATGTTATGAAGAAATATTTTATCTATGGTATGTATAAGATGATTAATAAGTGGTAAGAGCTTTATGGGATATGTTTAAGATATTTGAAGAAATAAAAATATTTTTTTCTAGTATCCAAAGGTACCAGAATATTATGATCCTTAGTTGTATGTTTCTGTAATTAAATTAATATTAATCTAAAATATGTAATAACTATGTATCGAAATCTTGGGTCAATATAACTCACCTAGTAAAATTTATCCATACATTTGAGGAAGCTATGTGGGAACCAAAGGATTTAATGAAGAAAAAGTATCCTCAATTGTTTGTATAAGAATAATATAATTTCAAGTGAAAAATTATTATAAGGGTGTAGAACATAACACCCCAATATCTTTTATATATTGGTTTAAAGTTAACACCAAACATAAAAAAAATATATTTAAGAGTTATATTATATATGACCTAATTATTGTAATTATGGGAATGAAATGGATTAACTAAATTTTGAAAATTTTGAATAATGTTTTTCTTTAATACAAATATATTGAATAATTATGTAGAAAATGAGTACTTAATTTTAAATTTTAATAATAAAATCATTTAATGTTAAATTATAAATTATTAAAAATATTTTATATCATGATAACTGATGAAATTTTATTTTGATGAAATATATTGGCAATGAATGAATAATAATTTATTCAATTAATAACTAGAAATTAAATTTTAACTATTATTTTGATGAGAGAAAGTAAAATAGAAGACTAATACCACTGATAGTAGCCTATATATAATTCATTTTTTACTATCAATTATATATAAGTAATGAAAAATTCATTAAAATATTGAATGTGATATTTTTCAGAAAATTATTTCTGTGTGCACTGTGTATTTCCATATTAAAAAATTAAAATAATAACCATTGATGAGTTATTTCAATAAAAATGAATGTATTATATATTAAATGAAATAAATTAACTTTAATCTAATGATTATTAATTGAAAAATAATCAGTGTAAGTTCATTTTATTCATGAAAAATTCAATTTTCCAAAAAAAAATTTCGTTTTCTTTTGCATGCTTATTTTAAAAATAATTCCTGAAAATTATAAAAATGGAATTTGATAAAATGGTTTCGATAAAAATTATTTACATGTTGAAATTTTCAAATGATTCCATTTAAAATTTTAATCCATAATGAATAGTAACTATTGTGTAAATTTGTTATCTCAGTAAACGATAAAAAGGGTTCACAAGGGGGTTAAACAAGGTGATAAGGTTTAAAATGACACTTAAAATTGTATAATTTTTAAGTTATTTAGACATTAAAAAACCATATATACTAAAATATTAACACCTTTTTCCACAAAAACATGAATATGAATTTATAATATTTTAAAACATTGAGTATTCACATGATTTTCACCTAACTCACTTATAATGGGGCACTACCTCTCCTATCATCAACACACTTATTGAGCCCAAAATATTGAGAAAAATAAACCTAAATATCTTCCAAACATACCTATCCATGTTCTTAAGGTTTATATTCAACCATAATGAATTATAAAAAAATCCTTAAGGTTCCTTCCAAAGGAGGGTTCTAAAAGAATAGGTATATGTTCTTACCAATATTTTTCAAGTTTATTTATTTTTAAACATCATATAAATGTTATATAACCATAATAACATGATAAATTCAGTATATTTAATATAATTATATTTTTTAAGTTAATTTTATATCCATTTCATTTCTCCTTCCACCCTTTAAAAAATGATAACATCACTCATGCGTAAGTGTGGACTACCACCTCCACAAAGCAATGTGATTTTTTTCCAATTTGGATTTATATGGATGATTATAATTAACTAATTAAGTAATATATATAATAGTTATTATATAATCATTATTATAAAATGTTAAATTAATGTTAAACTTTCTTTCATTCCATCCAACAAAAAGTGGAAACGTCACTCGCATGTACGTATGAACTACTGTCTCCATGAAGTGAGCCATTTTTTTTGTAACCACCATATGTGGATTTTTTAAAAGTGTATCAAAATAATAAATTTGATAATTCTTTGTTCATTAATATTTTATATATAAGGAATTAATTACCAATGTTTATGGATTGGAAATATCAAACCAAAAAATTCATGAAAAAAAATCAATTTTCACTCGAATGTTCATTTTAAAGAAGAATTATTAATAAATTTTAAATTTTAAATTATAAAGGAATGATATGTAGAGGTATAAATATGAATAAAATTTTAAATAAATTTACAATTAATATAACGACTTAAGATTTTCATACATGGATATTAAATTTTTTTAGATGAATATTCATTACAATACACAAATACATGCCTGAGGATCATAGTAGTTGAGTGCCTTTGGAAACATGGAACTAAAACTTCCAATCAGGTGAAATATATTCAATGTTTCCCAAAAATATCTTCCCCTTTAATACTCATACATAAAACCTTTATTCATAACATGTGGAAAGAAATCATAAGAAAATGGTGAGTTCAAATTCATAGTAAGGGTAAACATGAAACATATAAATTTATTATCTTAAAAAATAAAAGGATAATAAATATGGGTATGTGATCATGAGAAAATTTCATACCCAACCTTTAATGGATCATAAATAAGAGTCATGTCATAAAACATTAAAATGTCAAAAGATATGTGTCATAAGAATAAATCATCATCATAAATCAATCATGAACCATAATATCAAGTCATAAATGTGTGTAGAATCATCATAATTATATAAAATCATTCAATATGTCAAGGTTAACTACCAATACTATTGAACCAGGACATATCACCTATTTTACAAAATGGATAGAGTACATCATCTTATTTACCATAATGGATCAAGCACATAGACTTGTTTCACATTATTGATCAACCACATAGACTTATTTATATTATCTATCTCATGAGATATAATTCATTAAATAATTCATTGAAGGTATATATAGTTCCCACATGTCACATAATTAAAACCATACATACTTGTTTCATAAGAAAAAAAACCATTCATTATAACTGAACCCATGAAAAGAAATGGGTATCATAAACATTTCATAATTTCATGACCCATTTAAAAGTAATGGGATTCATAAAAATCATGACATCATAAAAATAAAAAATAATAATGGTATCCTTGGATTATATTAAAATAAAAACATAAGTAATCATCAAATAATTTTTCTTATAAGGAAAATGTTTTTGATGGAATACTTGAAATAATTTTTGAGGGAAATACCATTTCCTTTATGAAATAATTTTTTTAAAGATCTACACAATTATAAAGGAAAAAAATTTATTTGAAAGGAATCATATAATATTGTAAAGTAAGATTCAAATCAGTGAGGTATCATTTTGGTGTAAAATTACATTCATGCAGTATATGTTAAAAAAATTTCTTCCATATATTTTTTTCTCAAAAAAAATCACTAAGACTCGTGTTTAGAAAATAAAAAAAAATATTATTTTCAAACCATTTTGTACAAAGTAAATTTTTTGTAACATTTAATTTTAACATTAATTTTATTATATTAAAAAGAAATTGAAACAGGTTTAGAAAACAAGGTCAATGAAGATAAATATTTCCTAATAGAGACTTAAAACGAAACAATCCAGAATATTGATGAGATTGAGAAATAAACCTTTGACACTTCTTAATCAATTGAATCATATTAACCCTGAAATAAATAAAATTATATGTATATGAAAATATCATAATATTAAATATAATAATCTAATAATACATTCATTAGTAGTGTATACCCCATGCTGAAGAAACATGTAGTGTATGTGGTATGTGTCTCACAGAAGTAAAAGTGAGACAATAATCCCTTACCTAAAGTATTTCCTTTCCTTGTTTGAATTAAAACCTCTTATATATTAAATATGGATTCATCATACATTTATTCCATAATAATATATAAATAATATCTTGTATTATTTTTTATAACATCTTATCACCCATTCATTGTTAATTAATATCATCATTCTTAGTGATATCTGCTTCTTTTTCCAAGAATGTTTCAGTTTGGATGTCTTGGTCCTCATTTTTGATCATGGTATAATCATTTAAAAAATAATTATTATGTTATATATATCCTATATATTCATTAAATTCATCCTTATTTCCACCCATGTGAATTATATATGGAAAAAAATCACATCTCATCTTGAAGATGGTAAGTCATACATAGGCACAAGTGACATTATCATTTCCAAAGGATTAGGTGAAAAAAGGTAGATATGGTATTATCATTATAGAAACATAATTATGTCATAAAAATAATATATAAACTTATACCCATCATAATATCGAGTCATAAAATATGGTGATGGAAAATGAATTGTATTGCTACGTGGAGAAGGTAAGTCGTACGTACGCACGAGCGATACTTTCACTTCTTTTTAGATGAGAAAGGGGATATATAATGGTGTGATCAAAATAATAATAAATTTTTTGAATTTTTAGGATTATAAAATTATTTTTTGTGAAATATATCATACATTTAGAGTAGGTACATAAGATTAGGATAAAGAGAGTGGTTGGTTATAGTGATTAACTATTCTTCGAAATGGCTCCTTTAGATCTCCTCTAAAGGACTCTAGAGTCGATCCATTGGGAAAAACATAACCTATAAAATTTGGATAAAAAAGAGGATAAAATTTTGTAGAGTTGTATCAAGATATACGACTCAAAGTTGTTAAATGAGATGTGGGAGGAGGTTTCCTTTTAAAATGAAGGTGAGTGACACATTTAGAATTTCTAAAAAAAATTAATTTATAATAAATTAAATATAAATCAAAATATATAAAAAAGGAAATTTATTAGAATATAATATATTATAAGTTTGTAATATCTTAAAAAAATATTTTAGATAGTTTTGGGTGTTATTTTAATCCTTATCAATTTGAAAACCCTTAATGAACCCATTTTAATTTTAATTATGGTAACAATTATTTCTATATTAAAAGGGTATAATTTTTAATTATAAAGTGTAAATTGGATAATTTATGATATATTTAACCATATAGAATCACATTGTTCTTTATTTAATATTTTATGTTTTTAAAAAAATTATTAGAATATTATTTTAATAAAATATCATCAGTGTTAATTTTGACACTATTCATTATATTGACTCTAAGAAAATCTATACAGAAATATAACTTCAAAAAATTTATTTAATACACCCCTAATATTAAATATTAACCTATAAATTCATGTATCACCTTAAGTAATTAAAATTTTATCTCTTTTAATATATTTAATATCACATAATTGAGTTTTCAATATTTTAAATAATAGAGTGTTTATCCAATATTATCATAATGTACCGATATGATTACATCAATAAATTAAAAATGTGATACATTTTTGTTTCCATTGAGTTTCCCCCTTATTCAATAGCCTAATATAAAAAACTCATCGTTGAGAGATTAAAATCATTATCTTCCACATAATATTCATAGAAGCACCGTCTTCCTACACAAAGAATAAATATTAGATTAATTCCTTGTAAAGGTGAATTTTTATTTTATATATTATTATCATCTATATGTTCCTCATTTCCAGATATGGAAATGATCTTCCATGAATTTTACTCTACCCCTAAAAGAATCAGATATGTCATGTATTGTAAAGATCTATCTTCCTCAACCAGATCTCATAATAATTCTTTATCTTCTTCTTTACTTAAAATTTTAATATATATATATATATATATATTATCTTCACCATGAAAATAGAAAATACTGGGATATGATTTTTTTTCAATCAATGTTCCATTTTTAATCACTATAATTATTTATAAAATCCATCGATATCTTTTCTACTAATATAAATTTATATATAATTAAATTATTTCTATTTCCTACAATAGAACCTCTATTAATATCAACGAATTTATGAAGAAAAATATATTACTGTGACTATATCTTCAATATTTCATTTAAATCCTAAATAAGGACACATCATACCACTTTCATTAAACATTAATTATATATAAAATAATTATCTTTTCTTTCTAAATTTGACTAAGTAAATTTGAGTCAAATATAGATACATATAGTTTATTTTAATATTTTCTCTTTCCACTTCATCCAAATCAATATTATACTATAGTTATATCCCATAAATGTTTCACTATAATTAATGTTATTTTTTTCAAATATATGACCTTGAATTTATTTTAAATAACACTTTAATTAACTCTAATTCAAAAAACCATGTGTCACCCATAAATGAGACTTTTAAACCATCTACCAAAGTATAAGTAAATCTACAATGGTTCAATACAACCTTTCATGATTTAAAAATAATTTTAAATCCCAAGTATTTATTTAATATTCAACATCATGTAACAAAACTCTATATTATAGCTTAATATTTTTACATATATGTGTTCTCTAAAAATCATGGATTGATTTTAACATTAGATATCAACAATTATATGATTAATGAATCTAGATATTCACTCAAAATATATATTACGGTTTCACAATAATTTTTATATTGTAACCTTAATTATTACGTAGTGACACCAAAATCCTATAGCTTATATATTGTGGTGTAAAATATAATGTTATGTTGTAATCCTTAAAAGTATGATGTAACCATAATTAGAATTATATCCCTACATTACCTTCTTTTATCCATGAATTAGAAAGATTATAGGATGATTATTTACTTTTTCAATGCATTAGTTAATCAATCATTACAAGAAGTCAATATCTATTAAAGAATAACAATAAATATTGTGGAATGATATCTATGTCCATCACCGTGTAATCTCAAAAGCTCCCAAAAATATCATGAACTCTTTAAATACTTCATCCATTGAGTTAATGAGTTAGAATAATAATCTGATACAACTTACCTTAATAATCATAACTACATAGGGAATCATCACCACTAAATCTCTCTTCGATCCAATATATCCTTCCATAGTTTTTTATACATGTTTTAACAATGTTTTCCTTCCCCTTCTATTGTCATTTAATCCATATTGTCAAAATGTTGAAATATATTCTTACACTATCTATATTATATTTATCATAATAGTTAACTATAAATTCTATATATTTCCTTCTTCATGTCACCTTATGTTCTTATTCATATTTTTTCCCATACATTCTATTTCCACCGTATCTTCATCATTACCATATAATTTTCAATTCTTGTATTTTTTTACTATAAATTTTTTATTCCTTATATCTTCACAACATATAATACGCTCTATATCTTTCCCATTAACATAGATTATAGCCACATTAATAAGAAAACCATCATAAATTTCTAAGAATCGAATATACAACATTTTCTTGTAATTTCGTCCCCATTTAGATTATGTTATCAAATATATTATTAGTCTATCTTCAAAATATAACTCTATTTTTAAAGGTAGAAGATAAGTTTTTTGAGAAACGTGAGATCAAGAATATTTATTTAAATAAAAGAAAAGTTACATGAGTCTTATGAAAGGCATTTTACATTTTTCTCATTGAAATACATGAACCATGTCACAAGAAAGGCTGCGGGAGTAAATGCACACCTCTTCAAGAACACATTTTTTGGAATGAACATTAGTAAGTTCATTGAATTCATGATAAATTTGTGTGACTATGTAGTTCATTAAAGTGAGATTTTTAATATAGTTATCCCATTTTTCTATCATCTTCCATGAAAGGTAAAATTTTCCCATTATTATAGCTTGAACAATGAGAGTGGACTCACACTCGAACAAGATATTACTCCTATTTATTTGACATGAAAAGTAAACTACTCTTATAACTCCCATTACTTCTGCTTATATGGTAGTGAAATGAATGAAAGGAGCAAGCAGGTATTCAAAAAAATCACCATTTTGGTCCCTAAAGATCACCCCATATCCACATGGCCCTATGATTCCCCTCTAAGCCTCATCATTATCCCATTTAAACTAGAGAAAGAAAGGGGGAAACCAAAATATCTCAATGGGGCCAATGGGTTGATGGAATTTTCTTGAGACCTTAAGCTGCCTTAAAAAATTGAGGTCTCACATCGGTTTTTTAAGAAAAAGTTAGAATGCAATGAGTTGGCCCTTTGCACAACTGATAGAATATTATAAAGAGAAATATAGAAGATAAAGTTATTTCTTTCATGAAGTGACTTATTCTGACTATTACAAAGGATATGAATAAAATACATACAAGAAACTATAAAAATTAATGTAATTTGGATGGATAAATGATTGTCTATAAGAGCAGACAAGAAGTGCTAGAAGGAGACAACATATAGGGGTAATCTTGAAAATTTCAATGAAGACATTACAAAGGGAAGATGCGTTATTACCGCATATGAATAAGTGATCGACATCCTCATAAAGTTAACAATAAAGGACACATATAGAGAAAATGGAAAATCTGACACACTAAATATTTGCATCAACTGGAATCTTTTTGAGAGAGATTTTCCAAATAAAAGTGAACATGGAGGGAAGAATCTTCTTTTTATTGAAGTATCCAATCTGTTTTTTATCACCATGTAGAAGATTATTATCGATTCTCTTTGATTCAAGAAGGTTGTTAGGGGAGTGTTCTCATATCAGCATATCCTATTGGTTAATGAAGAAATAATCAACAACAATTGAATTAATTTAATCTGGAAGAACCTCCTTGTTTTCCATTTGATCTTTGAGGAAAATTATGTGATCTATTATCTATTATTTGAATAGAGGTGTTAAGTTGATCAATTAAAGGTGTCCTAGTCTAGTTTTCATGCAAAAATATGAGATTATTATTCATGTTCACTAACCAATGAGAGTGCCTGCAGATTTTTTAGAAGACTGCTCTAAGGCCAAGCTAGATGGAAGAATCGATGTAACCCCACTTTCATGTAATGAGTCATGAAAGGAATCTATATAGAGAAATATCAGGGAATTGGATTTTTTTTTGATAATTTTCCAAAAAAAAGGATCTGTAGGGACTAGTTTAAGCGTTCTAGTTTTTTGATTCCAAGGTCTTTAAGAACACGAGGCTTGAAACACTATTTCCAAGGGGATGTAATGATTTTCCATTCCAACAAGCTACCACTCCAAACTAAATTCCTCATCATAGAGTTAATGGTTCTAAAAATAGATATAGGTAAAGAATAATCCACGAACAAATATACCAGTTTGGAAACCACCACTTGTTTAACAAGGAAAATTCTACCTTATATGGAGAGGGAAATTCCTTTCTAAGAGGCTAGCGTTCTTCTAATCTGACTTGAATCAGTGGAGGAATGAGAGTCTTTGGGTCCTCCCTAGAACATGGGAACTCCAAGGTATGTGAAAAGGATATATCCATTCCTAATTCCCAACTCATTTTTAATACTAGCTTTCATGGGAGCTAATATATTCATGAAAAAATAGATGAAGTATTTTCACCAGATAATTTATTTACAAGACACACCTTCATAATAATTTAGATCAATTTTTATTTTGTGGATATTACTTCTATCTCCCTATATAAAAATTATAATGTCATCAGCAAAGAAGAGATGTGAATGAAAATAAGTACCACTTTCCACATAGCTAGTTGATATTTCCCCCTTTTTCACCATAACTATAATAAATCTACTATGATAGTCCTCCGTAATGGAAAAAATGATGCCCAATAAAGAATATCCTTGCATCATCCCCGTGGTAGAATTGAAATAGCCTTGAGGGGACCCATTGATAAAAATGGACATATTAGAAGTCTCAATTAGAGTTTTGATTCAATAAATAAATCTCATGTTGCAGCCAAAATTGTGAAGGACATTGCCTATGAAATAGCAATCCATTGTGTCAAAGGATTTCTTGATTTCATGTTTTAAAGTAATGTTTCCACCCTATGTGGGTTGCTGAAGACGATTGATAGATTCTGAGGCATTAAGAAAGCAATCATGGATGTTAATCCCTTTCATAAATCCAAATTAATTCTAGGAAATGGTTTTGTTCTGAGACTCAAGTAAGCATGTTGGAAATAATCATAGTGATGACTTTGTGAATTGTGTTAACAAGATCCACTGGTCTAAATTATGTGATGTCACTAGCATTCTCCACTTGGGGAATAAGATCAATAAATTGGGAATTAAGGCACATAATGAAAACTCTGCCTTAAAAAAAATATTGGCAAGCTTGAAAACATCATCATGGATGTAATCCCAATAGCATTGGAATAAATGGTTCTTGAAACCATATGATATAGGTTATTTGTCTTTATTAAGGCCGAAGACCACTTCTTTGACCTCAGAGTCCAGGGGAATGGAGGTAAGGAATGAATCATCATTCTTGGTAATCAATTTAGGAATATTTTACTCTATTAGAACCACATTACTTGGTGGTATATTACATAGATTCATGTAGAAGGATATAATGTGATTAGAGAGATCTTACCTACTATCTAGGATTCGATCTTCATCGTTGAGAAAAGATAGGTGCCTACTGACTTTTCTTACCCTTTGAAGGGCATGAAAAAACTTGGTGTATCTATACCCATCTTCTAGCCATCTGAATTTGAAAATTATCATGTTAATGTTTTACATGAGCCTAATGAGATATTGAAATTTGGAGGAAATCTCAACTTAATAACCAATATTTCTAGAGAAATTATTCTTAAGTATATCTTCCTGGAGTTAATGAAGAGAGATTTCAAGAGAATCAATCTCTTCATCAAGTTATCTAAATTTATCTATTCTTAATTCCCTTAGTTTTACATTGAGATTATTGAATTTGGAGATGTATATTAGAGGGTTATACTGTCTAACACATGAATTCCAAGTGTCTTGGACAATATTAGAACATTCAAAAATAGCCTTCCAAGCATTGTTAAACCTGAAGGGGATAGGTTTCCTCTCTATATTATCATAAAGACTCGCTATAATAGGGTGATGGTTAGAGTTTTTCTTAACTAATGTTTCACATGAGTGCATTTTCCAATTCCCTAGAGATTCTTAATTCATAAGAGAACTGTCAATTATACTTTCCCTCATACCATTTAATAGACTTTTATACTAAGTAAATTTAGTGCCAACGATATTAATTTCAATTATGTTTGATTCCTCTACAAAATAACTGAAATATCCAATGGAAATAGCACTACTAGACATAAGGGTATTAGTGGCCGTTAAAAGTCGTTTCTAAATACCTTTAGCATCACCTAGCGTCTACTAAATGGAGGACATTTTTGTATTGTTGCTAAATCCTTTAGCGTCTGCCGTTTGGCGGACACTAAAGATCCACCACAAAACATGTGATTTTTAGTCATGGAAGAAGTGGGTGTTGTGGGTGACACGATGAGATGGGGGAGGTTTGTTATAACCTTGCTTCACTGGTTATGGAAGATGCACAGCGACAGAAGTTTGTCTGGGTACATTAAAGGCGGTCGGGGTGTGGTGAGGGAATGTTTGGGGGAGACAAGAGGGCTTTGGGAAGGTAGCCATGGTGTGTATGTGTTGACCATTGGTGACCAGAGTGGTCTGTGTGCGGCGATGAGCGGCAAGCTATGATGCATAGTACTGCTGCGAAGAAGACAAGCAGGAAGGTGAGAAAAATACCACTGTTTTTTGTTTCAGTATTAGAGACCGCCAAATGGCGATCGCTAATACACACTTTAGTGACCACCAAATGACGGTCACTAATACTGAAATAAAAAACTAGAGGGATTTTTCCTGCCTTCCCACTGTTATACTAGATACCTCTAAATGGCGGTCGCTAATACACCATTTAGCGACCACGAAATGGTAGTCGCTAATACTCCTCCACTCCGATGTGCCCAAATGCTTGGAATTCTAGTAGTGTAGTGCTATGAACATGACTGGGTTTCTTATCTACATGGAGGATGGAATTGAAATCCTTGATGATTGCCAAAGTATCCTTTTATAATACAAGATAGACCCTTTATATGTATCCATAGTGAACACATGTCAATGTAATTATTAGATGCATAGAAAACTGAACAAAAGTATATCTCTCCATATTTATAAAAACTGAAAGTAATGATCTTTTTATCCTCTTGAAAAATAATAGGCCTCTCCATGATATTGTGGAACATGATCTAGAATCTATCATAAGTGGGGGTAGGATGAGACACTCCTAGTACTGAGTATCCTCTACCAATGCTAGTGATTCCTTAATTTTATGAGAAAACTTTTGGCTCAGAGAGACCAATGATTTCAGGTTTTTACATTCATGTAGGAGTTGAAGAGAGATTTCTGTTCCAGGGTTGGCTATTCCCTTTAAATTAAAAAATAGGATTCTCATTTTGATTTGGGATTAGGGGTGAGGCCCACTTTTTCTTTTATCTCTATTTCCCTCTTTGATTTTCTGGTAGGTTCTTCTTTCGAGTTAATTATAGAAAATTTTCCCCATTTGAATTTCTATTAATGTAGGTATATGTCGGATCTACGACATCCTCTTTTTCTCTACTTGTGATAAAAGTTTCCATTGTGTTGTTGTTAGACATTTTCTAAGTTAGTCCACATTTTTCTCACTTCCTATAACTAGAATCTTCAGGTTATTTTTAGAAGGAAAAGTAAGGGACACATCCAATTACATAGAAGAATTCAATTTAGGAGACATGAGATATAAAAAATGTACCTTTGCTATTACTTTAATAATATTGGATAAAAAATATGATTATAGGTAAAAGTAATAATTTCTAGAATCCTCTAAGAGATTAAACTAATTATCTGACTCATGTGGGGTAATAAAACCCTTAGCATTATGAGCCGGTTGTCTTTATTCCTCTTCAACTAGCGCATCCCATGATGTGCTTGTACTAGGTGATTTATTCAATGTCACTCCATTAGGTTGATCAAATCATTATTCTCTTATATAAACATCCATTTTTTTGTTCCTTGGAAACTTTTTCCAAGATGTGGTTTTGATGTCTAGCTTAACCAGCTTGTGAACCACTCGACAGTTGTTGATTACATGACCCACCATTTTGTAGTGATCACAAAACTTGGGTAGATTCTCAAATTCAAAACTAATCATTTTACACCATAGACATCCAATCTAGAGGGGGGGGGTCTCCATATTGATCTTGATCAGGACCCATTTATATAATCCCAGATCACTACAGATTGTGCGATGATCTATTTTTAGAGGGATACCAATTCCATTAGCAATATCGCTAAGAATCTTGGGGTGCCAGTAGACCCAAGATAGTCTATGAATCCTGGTCCACAACTCTTCCATTGAATGATTTTGATTAAAACAATTGAAATTATCATCCCATTCTAAAATTCAAAATAACTCCAGTTTGAGATTGAGGTTTCTGAAACACCATGCCGCCTTAAAGTCCTCCTTCCTCTAAAGAATGACATGAAAGAATACTTTTCTAATTAGAATGAGACTCCTTCATGAGAAACTCTAGAAATGGGATATCCATTCCTTTATGTCATCGTAAGACCAAGGTTTCATTCCCCTCTCATATGATATGTGACCCATAATCAATTATTAACAAATATCCATTCTTTACTTAATCACCTCTAGATCAGTGAAACTGTGATATATCTATCCCTCAAGCACTTAATATATGGAGATCCACTAGAATCAGATGATACAATTGTAGATACCACAAGAACATCCACAAACAATATGGATTTGTTAGTTAAGGTAGAAAAAGCATACATTGTGCCAAGGACATTATCAAATATTTAGCATGTAACCGATTAATTCCACTATCAATGATTTTTAATGAGTGAAATTAAAACTTCTTTTGGATCCGTAAATTAATACTATAAGATTTATTCAATATAAAATTGATTTAGGAAATATGTGAATAAATTAAAAACATTGTGGTTTTCTATTGAATTCGATTACTTTAATAAGAGAATGCAACATGATAATTTACACACATTAATAATCTCCCAATGATCTTAAGAAAACACATAAAACATCAAAAAATAAACATGAAATCAAAAAATATATAAGATACATTAGTTATTAAAATAATATGTTCTTTAATAAGATATCACTCCTTTCAAAATAAGTCTACTATCTTATATATATATATAATATAAACTCCACATTAATTCACTAACTCTATAACTAGTCTTGAAATGATAATAAAAATGGGAGTTTTATTTTCTTAAATTTTTTTTATATACTACATGATAATTACATAATAAAACATATTAATTTAAATGAAAATAAATCATGAATAATTAAATGAATATTTTTGTTTCTCTATAATGTTTTTATCATCATTATTTATTATTATCTAATACCAATTGATCGGTGTTGGGTAAATTCTTTTATTTTTTTATTTTAAAAAACTGGAAATATTTAAACCTTCTTAAAAGGATTAGCTTTTACCGATTTTTTCTCATATTTTACTGGATATAAATTCAATTTCAACATCAATAATTAAAATTTAAAATTATACAATGATATGACATGAATTATCAATTAATTATTTAAAATCCATATTATGATTAGTAAGAATATACACGTTTCTCATAAATTATAATCTATTTACCTTAAATAATTAATTCATTCTTTCCAATGCATTTACCCAATGGATTATATTTACCCCTTAAACTTACTTAACCTCAATAATAGTAATGAAATTTTAAAACATTACGTAGAGTGGTGAATCAAGAAAAACCTAAAGTAAGAAAATTTTATTTGACAAGGTGAACCACACATTTTCTTTTAAATTCATTAACCTTATTTATTGTTTTACATTGAGAAACTCTACTAGTAGAAATTTCATATTTGATATTTTTATGTTAATATTTCATCATCTTTGGCATGAAATAAAACTCCCATTATATATATATCCCACTAAAAGAAAAATCCCCTTTGATAATTAACCATTTCATTATTTTTTAATATTTATCATCCATGCATGGGAAACTCCTCTGGTTTTCTTATATTCCCTTGTATTAGAATTTTTGAATCCATATAGGCATCACCATTCTTACCCTCTTTGAAATACCTTAATATTAAGTTCTATTTTATAATCTTTGGTTATTCATTCATTAATAATTAATCTTTTATTCTCATCGAAAGAGATTCTTTAACCTTTATCCCCCATCATACTTCTTTTCTTAAATGAACTCTACTATAAATATGCCAATATTTGTGATTGATGCACACACATTTTATTTAAATCATAATTATCTTCCAATATAATGAATCTATTTAATTTGATAATTTATTTTCATTCTAAACATGCCTCCCCTATGACGAGGTAATTTGGGCCTTAATCATAGAAAATTTGTAATATGTTATTCAATGATATAGTGTTGGATGACAACTGTTACAATATAACTAACCATCTCTTGAAAAATAAAACCTTATTTCTTCCTTCCAAAAAATTCAATGTCATTGTAAATCTATTTCCTTTTCTTAACTACTTGGCATATAATCATATATCCAAAATGTTTTTCTTCGAATTAAAATGATAACACCTTCTTATCACACTTAATTGAGAATATTTATGCCCTAATTTAAGATAAATCCTTTAAATATTTAATAAATATATATCAATACCATTTCATGTTGTTGGGAATTGTGTTGAATGTTTTTTTTCAATAATGTGTTATTATGTGATTGGTGAAATTGATACTAATAATTGATGATTCTTGGAGAATTTTTATGGATCCACTTCATGGAATTGGATGTTATACTTGGATAGTTCTCTATGTAACTATGAGGATTTTTTAATTGATACTCAATTGTAAAAGACTTGTACTAATGAGTGAATAATTATTCAATAACTGGAAATTGAATTCATGTATGAAAAAGAATAGTAGAAAGACATAAAAATATTCATTTTCATGAATAAGTTTTTGTGGAATAAGACTGAATGGTTTCCATGTAAAAAAAAAATTATATATTGCATGAAGAGTAATTGAGTTGGGATTGGAATTTAATTCCATACTTATTATTTCACTAATAAATGAATGATCCAATAGTAAAAATATCACAACCATTACAGGCCCAGAAGGTCCAATCCATCACCATAAATGAGAAACCTAAGGGTCATCCTAATGGGATAGCTAGCCTAAGGAGCCTGCATGGTGGATGGGGTGAGTGGGCCATGTATGAGCCCATAAAAATTTGTAATGGGGTAATTACTATTAAAAAATTTGTAATTATTTATTCAAAAACATTATTTTGGATGACCATATTCATAAAAAATATCTCTTACATTAATGAAACCTTATGTGTTCCTTTTATAAATTCAATGTAGTAGTAAATTTTCTCTCTTTTCTCATTTACATTGCCTCTAAACACATCTCCAAAATGTATTTCATGGAATAAAATTTATAAAAACTTATTATTGTACTTCATTGAGAATATTTTAATCTTAAATTATGTTCTTTACTTTAAATATATAATAAATATATATTTATAACTTTTTAAATCAATTTAGACCAGTGTTTCATTTTTTTCCAATGATGGGTCAATATGTTTATAGTAAAATTTATGCTCAAAAGTGGTGATTCTTGTATAATTGTTATGAATTCACTTCATGGAATTGAATTTTATCCTTGTAAAATTATGAATGAAACTCTAAAGACTATTGGACTGATATTCAATTATTAAAGACAAGTGCTAAGGAGTGTATAATGTTTTTACAATCTTCCATTACTTACATGGATAAAGAATAATAGAAAAATTCCATGATTTTTATTTCCATGATGATTTTTTTTTTCAATAAGATTGAAATGTTTCCATAAAAAAATAAATTGTATATTACCTGAGGAAGAATTGAGGTGGGTTTGGAATTGAATCCCATACTCAATATTTTACTAAGTATATGAAAGGTCCCTTTGTAAAAAATATCAGCCAACCTTTACAAGCCCACAAGGGCTAACCCATCACCACACATGAAATACCCAGGTCATCCTCATGGGAGAGCCAACCCAATTAACCTACACACCAATAGGGGAGAGTGGGTTGTGTATATGCTTATAAGATCATGTTAGGGTGTAGGTGCATGCAGATGGGCTAGGTGTACTGGTGGGCTAGATCAAGTGTGGTGTGGCCTGTGAGGTGGCATGTGTGTGTAGCGGGTTTTTATCCCACACTATAAGATCATAAAGTCTTGGGAACAAAAGTACTTATTAAGGAGAAGAAATTCAAAGTGTTGGTCAATGTAGGACATGGGAAAACTACATAATATTAACCCATCAATTAAAATATAAATACATAAGGGGTCTGCCTGATTTATTTGATCTCATCCATTCGATGGAGCTAGTGAGTGTCTTCTTACTTAAAGCCTCATTAGGGAATTTCAGTATTCCATAGTTCAGGACAACCCACCATTGATTGATGGTGTGGTATCCATGTCTATTATAAGACTAATATTCTAATACAATGAGGCTTTAAACCTCTATTCATGTAATATCATTTAGGCACATATGTGGAAATAAGAATAATATAATATGGATGAATTCAAACAAAGTTGTAGAGGCTGTTTCAAAACATGGAAGTAATCAAGTTTAAAAAATATATGTTATCCTCGTTACATACATGTGATCACTTCACCATGATACAAAAACATGAGGTCACTTAAAAAATCATGTCATGAATCTTATCATATAATTAGTTTACAAACACATGATATTCAAACATTTATAAGGAGTCATAACATGAAATAAAAAGTGAAGGATTGATGTAGAGTAATTCTATGACCTAAGTTCATGCCTGGAAGTGAGACTTGCCAATATATTTAGAGTAACCAAGATCAATTGATTTTTATACAAACATTGATAAGTTCCCCAGTTTTCAAAGATATATAGCCAATGTAAATCCTTTTGGCTCACAAAGAGATAATAACTCCTGCGATACTCTTAAATGAATGGGAATATCATCCTATGGTCATTCGATTTGTGATATGAACACTCAGTTTTTTTCACAATGAGCTTAATCCACAAAGAAACATGGGATTGCATAATAGGTGTAACCTCCACATATTGAGTGAACTATTTGAGAAATTTTAGATAATTCATAACTAAAATTTTGTTTTAAGAAGGGTAATGGTGATAAACCATGTTGTTGAGATCATTACTTATATGAATAATCACTTTCATGACTTGTTTGAGAACTATTATGTCAGACCATCATTTTAAAAAATAGAGATAATATGGTGAATTCTCAAGAACTTGTGAAATGGTATTTTATTCGATATGGTTACATAATAATTATTGAGATAGTTAGTTACATGAAGAATAAAGGTAATTAATGTGTATATGTGAAAAGAAAAAAAGAAGGAAATAGAGCTCATGGAAGGCCATACTAGTATGCATGCATGCTTGAATGCATAAAAAAATTAATAAAATCCAAAAAATAATTGACACAAGAACATAAAATAATAAAATAATAATATTCTATATATGTATAAGGGGTTTGGATGATAAATCAACACAATTAAGGAATTAAGTGTATTGATGAGATTTTATCGATAATTCATGTAGGGAAAAAATTGAGTTGGTGAGATTCACTTATTTCATAAAACAATAGTGAATAAGTTATTTGAATTTATTTTACACATAAAATTGAGTTTTGGTTTTCATCAGTAGGAGATTTAATTCTAGCCTAATCATAGTTATACTAACGTAACTGGTTAATTATAGGAAATCACAATAATTGAACAAGACCAATATCACTGCAATGGTTCATGAACTCGTATATGAGAAAGTGAAATTCAGTGAGGTCATTAAGTAAGATCAATGGATCATAATATATTGTAAAAATACTTAATGATATTTTTAGTTGTATAGTTGGTATTAGGATCATAAATAGTCTCTTGATTAGAGCTGGAGAAGATGTGTTTTTGTTGGTTCCAGAAGAATAAGGTGTCTCTCAGTTGGATCCAGAGCAGGGGAAGAATCTTTTGTGATTTAGGATCAGTCTAGTGTGGATTATAGTAACACTTTAGGATACTAAATAATGAACCTCCTATGTTTATTTATTATATATAATGTGTGATTAATTATTGACTATTTTAATTGATAAAAAGATTATATTTGAGAATCCTTGTTGGGGAGTATAACCAACAAGGAAAGGAGTAGGCCATTCTGCTAAAACATATAAACAATATGTGATGATATCTATATATTTATGATTTCATGTGAGGTGAGATATAGAGATATCATATAGTGGATTGATAACCCTAACAAGTTCAAGATGATGAATTCAGAAGTTAATGAATTCATAAAATGAGTGTACTACTGATTTGGCCTGTGGAACTAAAAGTGGTATTAGATAAGAGGTTCCCTCTAATGATCCCAAAGAGTCATTATATTATGAAGTGTAAATTTATAGTTATTATTGATATATATCAGGTATATATTTCTTCCAATACTCATAGGAATATAAAGATGAGATAATAAAGGAACATGAAAAAGAATCTTATAGCAAAGGAAAAGATACCGTAAAATGGCGGTAGTCATAATGGTATATTTTGAAATAATTATCTTGATTAAAATTATTGTGATGAATACCAGTCAAGTTGTGATGACTATGGATCAATTAGTGATATTAATTATGAATTATAAGACCATATAATGAATTTTACAATATAATTTTTTAAATATATTTCAAGAAATTTGAATGAACTTCTCTATGAAAAAGAACATCTAGAAGAAGATGTTGAAGAAGTGGAGGATGCATTAAGCAAGAAGTCCAAAAAGTGAATCACTCCCCTATCCTATTAGACTCACATGAATAATCCATTATTGATACCAAATAAATTTTACAAAGGTATTCTTGTGAGAAATTTGTTTTAGTTATTGTGCTTGTAGAACCTTTTCATGGTATTCAAAAAATTTACAAAGTCTTTATGGATGTTAAGGCTGATAAACTAGAGTTTAAAGTATTTAAGATAAATTATATTGATAATTCTTTACAAAAATTAGGAATTTTTTTTGAAGAAAATGTGAAGATGTTAAAAGAGGATTGGGAAGATAAACTGAGAATTGTTGATAATGAGACCAACTCACTTGGCTTGAAATGTTTAGAGTTAAAGGTGAAATTGATGAATAAACAATCATCAAAATATGTAAATTCCTAAATTATAGGAACAATATATGCTTCCAAAAAAAATTCATTTAAGATCATGAATCCAAGAATAGAATGAAAACATTATTTAATAAAATGGAATCTTCCTTTGAAAACACTATTTTCTATAATCTAGAAACTATCCTATGTACTAATGAAATTTCATTTGTTGGTACATGTTTTAAACAAAACTATATGAATGTATGGATGGATAAAAATATTAATAAACCCACCACGTCAAGGGTGGATGTGAAAAAAATCATGAATATATATTCCCCAAGAAGGGTCCCATATAGTGGTTATTCCACTCAAAAATAGAATGTTTTAAAATCTATAAAATCCAGATTGACAAAAACATAATAAAAGAGAAGATTCATTTGCTATTTTTGGTGTTGTTAAATGTTTTGGAATGTAAAGACCCGTAAAATTCAAGGGGAATTTTATTTTCTTAATTTTCTTTAGGATTTTACAAGAATGCAGTTTCTGATGGTACCTGATTCTGAGGCCCGGTGTGCCCGGAATCATTTTTCCAAAGCTCGGGTACGTTCAGTGAACGAACGAGCGGGTTTTCCTAACTTTTGAACCAGTGCTCGGAATCTAATTCTGAGGGCATCGATGGAATCGCAGTGCCGGTAATTTCTTAAGAACACATTTTTCGGAGTTACGTTTTCTTGGGTGAGGTTATAAATTATTTGGGTTAACTAAAGAATAAAATAAAATATTGTGCAACAGATTTTATTTTTATTCTAAGTAGTGTTAACTTAGGCATGGTGGTTAGAGTGGGACCCACTGATATCCAAAATTATAGGTAGGATATTAGTGAGGTGGGGACCACACGAGCCCCACCCCTTTATTTCCTTTTACCTCCCACATGCATTTAATTTGGTAACTCACCCGCACCCCCCTCTTTAATACCAAGTCAACTCTCACGTTTAATTGGATTATTAAACGCCACATTAATTGGTCAATTCTCAATAATTAAATCATGATTTAATTTTGAATTTCAAAAACAGATGGCATGAGTAATAAAATAAGGAAACACATTATTTTATTATTGTTGTTTCATTGTGTGAGAGGGATTGGGAGAGGAATTACTCAAAGCCTTTGAATCTTCATATTCTTCGTTGGAGAACGCAAAGAACGATGAAGAACGCCGGCCTTTGACGGAAGACGATGAAGAACGCTAGTTCCCCGAAGATCGACGACGTGACACCATGTACCGCGACGCCGACGATCCTCCTTTTGTGACTCCGTCTTCCACAACGTCCCTTCTCTACGACGAACCTTCTTTCAACAACGCTTGAGGTAGGGGTTAATTGTTTTTGCCTGTGAATTATTCCTTTGACATTCATCGACTTCTATTTGGGCCGCCTGTTATCGTAATAACGGGAGGAGGTCGGACCGCACGAACACGACCGAACCTCCTCCCCCTTTGATGTTTGTGTTTGTTGCAGTTCGAAAGAAGGCGGTGTGGTGCAACGACATTGTGCGGAAACATGGGGAAATGTGGCGAAGATGCACGACGCCGTCGTGCCGCGCCGTTGAGGCCAAACAAACCTGCGACCGGAGTCGGGCCGCAGCAAAGGGGCACGGTGCCGTCACGCCGCGTCGGAGAACCATGAAGACACCACGACCGGAGCAGGGCCATGGCGGAGGGGCGCGGTGCTGTCGCACCATGCCAGTCGGACAAGACCGAGGCTCAAAGCCATGGTGGTGCAAGGCGGGGCGGCCGGAACCGCCGGCCGCCGACACCTCGGAGGGGCGGGACCCCGGTGGTCCCGCGGCAGCAGCACCGGCCGACCGGACCGGGCCGGCCGGCTTCCAAGAAACCGGGGGTCATAACCCTCAGCTGGCCGAAGGAGCGGCCCCCCACGTGGGGGCCACAGTTTCTCAATCAGGGGGGTCTTGGGTCGGGTTGGTCCGGGCCCAAAACCCCCTATTCTCGGACAGGTTTGTTCAAGCGTCCGTAACTTGGGCTATAGACCCCCGATCGATGCACCGTTAGTTTTGATGCGATCCTTGGATCGAGATGGTCATTTTGGTATATTAAACTCAAGGTTTCAGAGAACTTTGGGTATGGCCGGGTTGGTTCGAACACGAAACCAACCGGGCCCTCGGAGCAGAAACGCTTATAACTTGAGCTCTGGACGTCCGAGTGATGTGCCATAGAATTTTCTGGATTCCTCTTAGTGAGACAGATATTTTGGATTACTATGCTCGAGGTTTGGAAGCAGTTGAAGTGCGGTCAGGTTGGTTTTGCCTTAAAAACCAACCGGGCCCCTGGAATGAAAAAGCCAATAACTCTCAGGCCGGGCGTCCGATTGACGCGCCGTCTGTCAAGTTGAGTTCCTCTTGTCGAGACGGAACTTTGAGATAAATCAACTCCGGACTACGTGTCAGTTGATGTATCGACCCATTGGCTCATGGAGAAGACCCTCCCGGAAACAAGCATGCTGTGTGCGGGAATCCAAGAGCTGGCTGCGACTGCGACTGCGACTGTGACTGCGACTGTGACTATGACGACCGTACTGAAATCCTATGTGGGTTCGATGGCGATGAATACTACACTGAAATCCTATGTGGGTTCGACAGTTATGAAGACCGTACTGAAATCCTATGTGGGTTCTATGGCGATGAAGACTGCACTGAAATCCTATGTGGGTACGGCAGCGATGAAGACCGTACTGAAATCCTTTGTGGTTTCGACGATGATGAAGACTGCACTGAAATCCTATGTGGGTTCGGCAGCGATGAAGACTGTACTAAAATCCTATGTGGGTTAGACGGCGATGAAGAATGCACTGAAATCCTATGTGGGTTCGGCAGTGATGAAGACCATACTGAAATCCTATGTGGGTTCGACAGTGATGAAGACTGCACTGAAATCCTATGTGGGTTTGGCAGCGATGAAGACCGTACTGAAATCCTCTGTGGGTTCGATGGCAATGAAGACTGCACTGAAATCCTATGTGGGTTCGGCAGTTTGGGTGGTTTAGTATCCTATGTGGGTCCCAGCTTAGATGAATCAGTGGCTATATCTAATCATCTCTATCACCGAATAAGTATACCTGTGTGAGATGAGTCTTGACTTTCAATCATTATCATCGATATGATTAACTTTCTTTCCTATGTGGATTGGGTTGTGGTTTCCTATGTGGATTGGTTTGTGTTTTCCTGTATGGTCGTGATCGAACTTGGGCTCGAATGTTGGATCCAAACTAAAATTGATGACTTAGGTATATGTATGGGCATATACCTAATTAGTGTTGGATGTTACTTCATGATTGTATCTTTCCTTTGTGGATTACCCTTTGTGGATTCTGGGAAGCCTTCGGGGGTCTCGGGGTCCCTACTGAGTAGCGTATACTCACCCCTGAATGGGCTATGCCCTCACTATGTTGTGTTGGATGCAGACGACGGATAACGCTGAGCGTGGTTGAGGCTTGTGGAGAAAGTCGGTACCTGGAGGTGGACCACTGGGCCGGACGTACATGGAGGGGACGGCCGGACCCGAGGAGCTGAGGAGGCTATCTGTACCCACCCTTCAGGTGGGACTTCCAGTGGATGGCTCGACGTTGCTGCTTTACTTTCAGTTGCTGTACTTTCTTTCCATTTTTACTTTACTTTCAGATTGGGTTTGTATTCTGGCCCACTTACTTTTCCGCACTACTTTTGTATCCAGTTTTACTTAGTGTTTACGTCTGCCTGCTTACTCTGTGGTGTTTGTTTACTTTATAAAGGCAATTTCTTCCCCTTTTGTCGGGATTTACACCTTGGTGCTAGTCGCCATCCCCTGGCCTATGGGAGGTGGGCTTGGGGTAGTCACGACACCGGTCCCGAGGATGGGTCGTGACATATTGGTATCAAAGGAGTTCGGATCTACCACATAACTCAGAACTATGATCTTTCTTCTATGAGAAGCAATAGTGTTAAGGGTATTGAGTATGGTTATCAGTCCAGGGAGTCCAGTGTTGGTGCGGTGGCCGACGTATCCGTACACCAGGACCCTGACTTCTGATTTCCGACTCAATGCACGAAAACATTGATTGCATGTGTGTTTCAAAAGTTTTATTTGTGATTAATTTGTTTCACCTCACCAGGTATACTATTTTGACCATGGCACACCTGTTTCTTTTTAGGATGGACCCACGATTGTATCCATCTAGGGTTATGAGCTTTGAGCGATGAGGCCTCGGTGCAGGGCCCTTTGACAGCGGAGGCACCGACGGTACCTCTACCCGCCGAGCCACCGATGCTACCAGCCCCAGCCGCTGATAGTGCACGTCACCTTAGTGCGCTGCATGAGTTTCAGCGTCAGAGACCGCCTAGGTTTTGCGGGGAGACGGACCCTCAGGCGGTCGAGGATTGGCTGGAGGCAGTTGTGCGAGTTTTCAGGTTAGTGGGGACACCATCTGACCTCATGGTGATCCTCGCAGCGAGCCTCCTACACGCGGCAGCAGGCAGATGGTGGATCTTGATGCTCTAGGTGCACAATAAGGCCTCACTCCTCTTGACGGACTTTGAGAGCCTCTTCCGCTCGGAGTTATTCCCAGCAACCCTCCATGCGGTGCGCATCCAGGAGCTTCTACAACTGCGGCAGGGCAGCATGATTGTCGCCCAATACTCGGCGAGATTTATCGACCTCTCGCGCTATTCAACGGACATGGTATGGGACCCATTCTTCCGGGCCCGGACCTTCAAGTAGGGACTGAGGCATGAGATCAGGGCGTCAATGATCTCCCTCATCATTCTGACACAGGAAGGAGTACTGGAGAGAGCTCTTCTCATAGAGAGATTTCTTGTCGAGCCTACGCCATCAGCGAGACCTACCGCAGGGCGGCACGTAGCAGAGTCATCTGTAGCTGGTAGTCGACAGATGTCATAGGGGTCCAGGAAGACCAGACCATCAGGCAGACAACCTCAGGACACTGGCTCAGAGGTTTGGGGCATAGGGCGCAGAGCTAGCCTTCTGAGGAGCAGGCAGTGCTACGCATGCGGCGGAAAGGGCCACATGGCTCGTGACTGCCTGACCCGCTGTGCAGAGGAGCAGCAGACGGTTGAGGGGCCACCCAGGCAGAGGCAGAGGGTCGACCATGGCGGTCTGACGAGAGCAAGAGGATGAGGAAAGGGAGCTGGCCGAGCAGCAGGTGGTGGGAGACACTTTGAGGCTTTACCACCACCACCACCAGGAGGTCCACCCCGACCACAGGGAGCTGGCGTGCAGAGATAGGCTCTGCTTCAGGCAGCAGAGGCCTATGACCACGGCGTTCCAGAGATGATTCGAGGTACTATCTGTGTCTACTCCACCCTTGCTGCAGTTCTTATAGACACAGGAGCGAGTAATTCTTTTATTGCCGCTGCCCTTTTTCGGAGCTCAGAGATTCCGATAGAGCCATTGGCTCGATCCTTACGGCTAGAGACTCATATAGGAGCAGACTCGACGATTACACACTGGTGTCGGCAGTGTGAGCTTACTCTAGGAGGCGAGATCTTTGGCTGGGATCTTCTTATAGTGGCGTCGAGGCCTTACGATGTCATATTGGGTATGGATTGATTATCTACAGTCCATGCTCAGATCGACTATTTTAGGCGCAAGGTGTGGTGTGTTTTCAACGATGGGAGCAGGTTCACCTTCACCGGTAAGAAGGGAGACTTTGCACAACAGGATGGACTCACGTAGAGGAGAGGACAACCCATCACTCATCAGTTGGCTAGCCTCATCCTAGGAGTAGTTGACCTACAGAGTCCTAGTTTTCCTGTAGTGGTGGATGAGTATGCAGACGTTTTCCCTGACGACATTCCCGGACTACCTCCTCCCAGAGAGGTAGACTTTTATATTGACCTGTACCCCGGGACAACCCCAATATCCACTCTAGCATATCGGATGGCCCCCTCTGAGCTTCAAGAGCTACGGGTACAATTGGAGGACTTGCAGGGCAAGGGATTCATCCGACCTAGTGTTTCACCCTGGGCTTCCCCGATATTGTTCGCCAAGAAGGCGGACAAGAGCTTGAGACTGTGTGTCGACTATCATCACCTGAACCAGGTGACCGTGAGGAACAAGTATCCGCTACCGAGGATTGAAGACCTCTTCGATCAGCTCAAGGGATCACGGTGGTTCTCAATGATAGAACTTAGATCAGGCTATCATCATCTTAGAGTTCGAGACGAGGACGTGCAGAAGACGGGCTTCAGATGTCGGTATGGCCACTATGAGTTCTTGGTTATGCCTTTCGGCGTGACCAATGCTCCAGCAGTGTTCATGGGTCTCATGAACAGGATCTTTCAGCCATACCTCGATCGATTTGTCTTGGTATTCATCGACGACATATTGATATACTCGACCACTAATGAGGAGCACGCCTACCACTTGCGGGTTGTGCTAGACACACTCCGAGAGAACCCGCTTTATGGAAAGCTCTCAAAGTGTCAGTTCTTGTTACGTGAGATCCACTTCTTGGGACATGTCATCTCTGAGGTGGGAGTTGCAGTGGATCCTACGAAGATCGAGGCAGTTCTAGCTTGGGAGACACCCATGAGCGTGATGGAGGTGCGAAGTTTCTTGGGGCTAGCTGGGTACTACCAGAGATTTGTGCCAGACTTTTCCAGAGTTGCAGAACCACTCTCAGCTTTGACGAATAAGGGGAAACCCTTCGTGTGGTCAGACAGATGTCAGTAGAGCTTCTAGAAGCTGAGATAGAGATTAACCAGCGCACCTATCTTGAGGCTACCAGAGGAGGGAGTAGGGTACGTAGTCTACTGCGATGCATCAGGGACTAGACTCAGATGTGTCCTGATGCAGGAGCAGGCTGTGATCGCCTATGGATCACATCAGTTGAGGCAGCAGAACTACGCTACCCATGACCTGGAGTTAGCAGTAGTGGTCTTCTCTCTAAAGATGTGGCGACACTATCTGATAGGCGAGCACTTTACATTCTACTCTGACCACCAGAGTCTCAGGTACATCTTCTCATAGAAGGATCTGAATCTGAGATAGCGGTGATGGCTCGAGTTCCTCCAAGATTATAACTTTGATATAGTCTATTCTCTTGGAAAGGGGAACGTGGTAGCCGATGCCCTCAGCAGGAGGACGTGCATTCAACTACTCGGTGAGGTAACGGAGCAGCTATCCGCTTTGCAGATATCCTTAATGGATAGAGATGGAGCAGCCTTTCTTCATTCACTCACAGTCACTCCTCCACTACTACAGCGGGTCAGAGAGGCACAACGAGGGGATGCTGACTATGAGACGCAGCGTGCGCAGATATCCTCAGGACAGACACCTGATGGATTCTCTATAGGAGGAGAGCACGTCTTCCTTTTCAGAGGATATACCATGGTACCAGTTTCTTTACAGGAGGTGGTGCTGAGAGAGTTTCACACTTCCCCTTTAGCGGTACATCTAGGAGTGGTGGAGATGTACCAGGATCTCAGAAGACAGCACTGGTGGCTGGGTATGAAGAAGGTTGTGGCAGAGTTCGTTTCTCGATGTCTCACTTGCCAGCAGGTGAAGGTAGAGCACTAGGTACTAGAAGGCTTGGTACAACCCTTGGAGGTCCCGGAGTGGAAGTGGGATGGGATATATATGGATTTCGTGACTGGACTTCCATGTACTTCCAGAGTCCACGACTCCATTTGGGTGATTGTCGACCGACTCACCAAGTCCTCACTTCTTACCCATCAGAGAGCAGGGATAAGTAGAGAGCTTGTGATGTCTCTATGTTCAGGAGATTGTACGACTTCATGGTGTGACATCATCTATCGTCTCCGATCGAGATGCTCGCTTTACTTCCCAGATTTGGAAGGGTTTTCAGGAGGAATTCAGGACGCAACTACATCTGAGCACCGCCTTTCACCCTCAGACGGATGGTCAGACGGAGAGGACCATTCAGAATCTCAAGGACATGCTCCGCGCATGTGTCCTCGACTTTGGTCGCAACTGGGAGGACCACCTACTATTGGTGGAGTTCGCGTACAACAACAGCTACCACTTCACCATCAGGATGGCACTATATGAGGCATTATACGACCGACCTTACAGATCACCTATGTGCTGGACAGACCCTGGGGAGTCAGCACTTGTGGGACCGGAGATGGTCTAGGACACAACAGATAAGGTCCAGGTCATCCAGGAGCAGATGAGGACAGCTCAGAACCAGCAGAAGTCTTATGCTGACATGAGTCATAGGACACTTGAGTTCGAGGATGGCGACCACGTCTTCTTGCGGGTCTCACCTCAACGTGGATTACAGAGATTTTTCTGGGGCGACAAGTTATCTCCGCGCTTCATCGGACCATTCCAGGTCCTTATCAGGATAGGCGAGGTGGCTTATCGCCTGGCTCTACCACCTCAGTTGCACCGGGTAAACGACGTCTTCCACGTATCTCAGCTGAGGAGATACGTGCACGACCCGACGCATATCATCGACCATAGGGAGCTGGAAATTGACGATGGGGAGACTTTTGCGTAGATTCCAGTGGAGATCGAGGATCAACTAGAGTGGGTCCTATGTGGATGGTCTATACCTCTAGTGCGCATCAGATGACAACACGGGAACCTCCAGGAGAGCACTTGGGAGCGGGAGGCTCAGATGCGTGCACAATACCCAAATTTGTTCCCCTAGTTTATGATGTATCTTTACGGGGACATAAATCCCTGAGGTGGGAGTAATGTAAAGACCCTTAAAATTCTAGGGGAATTTTTTTTCTTAATTTTCTATGGGATTTTACAAGAACGGAGTTTCTGACGGCACCTGATTCCATGGCCCGGTGTGCCCGGAATCATTTTTCCAAAGTTTAGCTCGGGTACGTTCAGTGAAAGAACGAGCGGGATTTACTAACTTTTGAACCAGTGCTCAGAATCGAATTCCGAGGGCACCGATGGAATCAAAACACCAGTAATTTCTTAAGAACACCTTTTCTGGAGTTGCGTTTTCTCGGGTGAGGTTATTAATTATTTGGGTTAACTAAAGAATAAAATAAAATATTGTGCAACAGATTTTATTTTTATTCTAAGTAGTGTTAACCTAGGCATGGTGGTTGGAGTGGGACCCACTGATATCCTAACTCCTAGGTAGGATATTAGTGAGATGGGGCCCACACGAGCCCCACCCCCTTTATTTACTTTTACCTCCCAGGTGCATTTAATTTGGTAACTCACCCGCACCCCCTCTTTAATGCCAAGTCAACTATAAGGTTTAATTGGATTATTAAATGCCTAATTAATTGGTCAACGCTCGATAATTAAATTGTGATTTAATTTTGAATTTCAAAAATATATGACATGAGTAATAAAATAAGGCAACGCCTTATTTTATTATTGTTGTTTCATTTTGCGAGAGGGATTGGGAGAGGAATTACTCAAATACTTTGAATCTTCATCTTCTTTGTTGGAGAACACGAAGAACACCGACCTTCGACGGAAGACGATGAAGAACGCTAGTTACCCATAGATCGACGACGCGACGCCGTGTACCGTGACGCCGACGATCCTCCTTCCGTGATGCCGTCTTCCATGATGTCCCTTCCCTGTGACGAACCTTCATTCAACAACGCTTGAGGTAGGGGTTAATTTTTTTTGCCCGTAAATTATTCCTTTGTCCTTCATCGACTTCTATTTGGGCCCCCTGTTATCATAATAATGGGAGGAGGTCGGACCGTACGGACATGGCTGACCCTCCTCCCCCTTTGATGTTTGTGTTTGTTGCGGTTCGAAAGAAGGAGGCGCGGTGCAACGTCACCACGCGGAAACATGGGGAAATGTGGTGAAGATGTGTGGCACCGTCGCGCCGCGCCATTGAGGCCAAACGAACTCGCGACCGGAGTCGGGCCGCAGCGAAGGGACGCAGCGCCGTTGCGCCGTGCCAGAGAACCACAAAGAAACCGCGGCGGAGGGGCGCGACGCCGTCGCGCCGCGCTGATCGGACAAGGCCGCGACTCGAAGCCGTGACAGTGCAAGGCGGGGCGGCCGGAACCGCCGGCCGCTGACACCTCGGAGGGGCGGGACCCCGACGGTCCCATAGCAGCAGCACCGGCTGGAAAGACCGGTCCGGTTGACTTCAAAGAAATCGGGGGTCGTAACCCCCAGCTGGACGAAGGAGCGCCCCCCACGTGGGGGCCGTAGTTTCTCAATCAGGGGGGCAGCGCACCCCTCCTGTTCCGCTCAGCTCGGTGCTGGCCGAGCTGGCCACGCGGGCCGCGCGAGCGCGCCAGGCCACCGACCGCCCAGGCCAGGCCGTGCCCACCGGGCCGGGCCACACCCTAATGGGCCGGACCCAGACCCGGTTCGGGTCGACCCGGTTCGGGCTGACCCAGGGGGTCTTGGGCCGGGTCGGTCCGGGCCCAAAACCCCTTATTCTCGAACAGATTTGTTCAAATGCCCGTAACTTGGGCTACGGACCCCCAATCGACTCATCGTCAGTTGCGATGTGATCCTTGGATCGAGATGATCATTTCAGTATATTACACTCAAGGTTTCGGAGAACTTTGGGTACGATCGGGTTGGTTCGAACACGAAACCAACCGGGCCCTCAGAGCAGAAATGCTTATAACTTGAGCTCCAGACGTCCGATTGACATGCCATCAACTTTGCTGGATTCCTCTTAGTGAGAAGGATCTTTTGGCTTACTACGCTCGAGGTTTGGAAGCAGTTGGAGTGTAGTCGGGTTAGTTTTGACTTAAAAACCAACCGGGCCCCTGGAACGAAAAAACCAATAACTCTCAGGCCGGGCGTCCGATTGACACGCCGTCTGTCACATTGAGTTCCTCTTCTCAAGATGGAACTTTGAGATACATCAACTCCGGACTACATGTCAGTTGATGTATTGACCCCTTGGCTCGTGGAGCAGACCCTCCTGGAAATGAGCATGCTGTGTGCGGGAACCGTAGAGCTGGCTGCGACTGCGACTGCGACTGTGACGACCGTACTGAAATCCTATGTGGGTTCGACGACGATGAAGACTGCACTGAAATCCTATGTAGGTTTGGCAGCGATGAAGACCGTACTGAAATCCTATGTGGGTTCTACAGTGATGAAGACTGCACTGAAATCCTATGTGGGTTCGGCAGCGATGAAGACTGTACTGAAATCCTATGTGGGTTTGACGACGATGAAGACTACACTGAAATCCTATGTGGGTTCGGTAGCGATGAAGACCGTACTGAAATCCTATGTGGGTTCAATGGCGATGAAGACTGCACTGAAATCCTATGTGGGTTCGGCAGCGATGAAGACCGTACTAAAATCCTATGTGGTTTCGACGACGATGAAGACTGCATTGAAATCCTATGTGGGTTCGGCAGCGATGAAGACTATACTGAAATCCTCCGCAGGTTAGACGACAATGAAGACTGCACTGAAATTCTATGTGGGTTTGGTAGCTTGGCTGGTTTAGTATCCTATGTGGGTCCCAACTTAGATGAATCAGTGGATATATCTGATCATATCTATCACTGAAGAAGTATACCTATGTGAGCTGAGTCTTGACTTTCAATCATTATCTTCGATATGATTGAATTGCTTTTCTATGTGGATTGGGTTGTGCTTTCCTATGTGAATTTGTTTGTGTTTTCCTATGTGGATGTGATCGAACTTGGGCTCAGATGTTGGAGCCGAACTGAAATTGATGACTTAGGTATATGTATGGGCATATACCTAAGTAGTGTTGGATGTTACTTCATGATTGTATCTTTCCTTTGTGGATTACCCTTTATGGATTCTGGGAGACCTTTGGGGGTCTCGGGGTCCCTACTGAGTAGCGTATACTCACCCCTACACGGGCTATGCCCGCACTACGTTGTGTTGGATGCAGACGAAGGACAACGCTGATCGTGGTTGAGACTTGTGGGGCAAGTCGGTACCTGGAGGTCGACCACTGGGCGGGACGTACACAGAGCAGACGGTCGGACTCGAGGAGCTGAGGATGCTATCTGTACCCACCCTTCAGGTGGGACTTCCAGTGGACGGCTTGACGTTGCTGCTTTACTTTCAGTTGCTATACTTTCTTTCCAGTTGTACTTTACTTTCAGTTTGGGTTTGTATTCCGGACCAATTACTTTTCCGCACTACTTTTTTATCCAGTTTTACTTAGTGTTTATGTCTGCCTGCTTACTCTGTGGTGTTTGTTTACTTTATAAAGGCAATACCCTCCCCTTTTTTCGGGATTTACCCCTTGGTGCTAGTCGCCAGCCCCTGGCCTATGGGAGGCGGTCTTGGGGTAGTCATGACACGGGTCCCAAGGACGGGTCGTGACATGGAATAATGAATTGGAATGTTCAGACAACATGAAAATACATGAAAATATAATAACACCTACATTTAGGGGGATAAAAGCTGAAGATAAGAGAATTAAAGAATATATTAGGAATTGAACTAAGTTTAGTGTTGAATATTCAAATTATATTAAACCAAAGGGTCTAAATAGGTAGACTATAACTGCACCTAATCTATCTTAAACTAAATTTGTTATGTCAAACACTTTATGTGATAAAAATAAATTGAAATGTGGTTGGAATTGGAATAAAAGTGAGAGATCCACACCAATATAAAAGGGATAAAATAATTAAATAAAATCACTACCCCTAAGAAAAAAGGCTTAATTTGTTGTTGTAAATCAATAATATGTGTCTGAAAAAAACATATCAAACTGGAATATTTGAGACCAGTTTTTTCTGGTGCTATGAAAAGTATGGGAACAAAACCTACTCCTGCTGGTATAATATTTCATTTACAGGAAAGAGGCTTGAACAAGTGGAATTCATGGTGAATATATGAAAACAATTTCTCAAAAAATTGTAACCAGAAATTCATCCAAGCTTCTATGATAAAACATATATGAAGGCTTAAAAGTATTCTATATAAGATGTAATAAAAAGGTCCAAAAAGTTGTTAAATTTAGGAAAATACTACTTAGAGATAAATCTTATACATAGAAAATGAATTAGATTTAATATAAAAATAGCATTAAGTATTATAGAGATTTTTAGAAGACATAGAATGTCAAAAAATAATTATTAGTTAATTGGACAAGCCAACTAAAATTGTTTATTTAATTAGAGGAAGATGAAAAAATTTGTAAATTTGAAGGAAACTAAGTTCCTACAAAAACTTTAGTGAAAATATTTATTCAACAAGAAGATGATGATATGTTAACAGAGATTGGGAAAAAAGAATGACCTGCTATTAGAGGTAATTATTATCCTGAATCTTACTCCTAAAGAATAAGAATTTCCACAATTATTCCCTTAAATACACACACAGATGTAAAAATACACACACACACACACACATATATATATATATCATTTTGTACTAACTTGAAAAGAATTTAAGGATATGGGTCCATCCCTTAAGGGGGATCATTGATGAGATAAAGCTATTATATATTAACTAAATAGTGAATTCATAATTTCTAAACAACTTTATAAATTTGAAATATGAGGTCTGATAATTACATTTTCGTATTTCATTATCAATAGTATTAAACACATCAATTAAGGGTGAGTGTTTGGTTGATGAAAATATAAGACAAAGGGGTGATATATATTTTTTTCCTAGGATTTATAATGTATTTTTTGAATTGTATTATGGATTTATAATTTCATTGATACATCTAGTTATTTCAATCCCCTATAATAGAATTGATAATTTCTTAGCATGATTTCACATGTACGGTAATTTAAAGATAGTATAGATACCCTTGGTTTTATCTATCTTGTCCTTTACAATAGATTATCACATGTAGACTTAGAGTCAATTAATTGAAGTCTCTTTACTAATAGAATCATGTGATATAATCCCTATCTTAGAAGTGTTCAGTAAATTTTTATATATGGGATATAACAACCCTACTTTTATTTCACACTTAAACATAATTTATTAAATGAAAATTCACTTAATAAAATATAAAAGATCTAGAGGTCTAGTGTATTTGGGGCTATGAATCATTAAATAATATCTTAAGATATTATTCACAACATCTTTTTTGAAAAATTCCTTTACATGACCACAACATTACTTTGTACTTAACATTTCATGGGATAACCTGAGGACATTCATAAGAAAGGGTTGAGGTATAATGCCCAGTAAGAGAGTAAAAAGGGCATAACATGAAAAATAAAATACATGTTACGAAATATGCATATCAATGGATCATAAAGTAACATAAACACAAAGGAATGGTATATCATGATTATCATAACATGGAAATGTGGCAACAAAACTTAACATGGAATTAACATGAGCCAAGGTTCATTGCACATGGATCTTGAGTAAACCATCATTGCACTTAAATTATCATGAGTAAATCCTCATTAAAATTTAATTAGAACGAGTAAATCCTCATTTCACTTGAGGTATCATGATACTAATATTTCCCCAATGCAATGGATCACTATCAGGGCACACCCATCTTAAACATTTCATTTCATGCATAAGTGTGTCACATGGACTATAAAACATGGATTCATTAAACATAGTCATTTATTCCATGATAAAGGAAATGTAGAATTCATATATCAAACTCTATATTCAATAAGTAAATATGAATAAAGGTTAATACCCTTGATAGAGAAATGGGCATGGTATTCACTACACAATGTCTTTGGCTTAAAAAATCGAGGTGTAATTTCGGTAGCATAACGGCGTGAAAAAAGACTTCATAAAATAGGTTTATGAGAGAGATAAGGGTGTCTCTTTATATGTAAATGAAATGGACAGTAAGTGGGGTCATCTAGATACATGTACCAACATAAGTAATGGAATTTGGATTCATAATAAAAGATAATTGTTTGAGTGTAAATGAGGAGAGAGAAATTCCTTACAGAGTTTTGGCATGGTAACAGGTGTACATGTGAGGCATTAATGACCATGAAAATGGGTCTCTCATCATTCAAACATAAATAATATAGTACGGGGGATGTGTGAAATCATACCTAAACATTTATAATTGAAAATAAAAGGGCATAACAATATTAAGAATCTTGTTTAAAATGAGAAGGAAAGGAATCCCTTACTTGGAAATGTGATCCCAAAGGCTTTGGAGAGGCTTGACAGAGGCTTCATGGAAGATTGGGGCAACTTGGGAGGATTATAGAGAGAGGAGGTCAGAGGTGGGATGAACTACAAAGGATTTTAGTGAAGAGGATGTGGGATCTTGGGTGGGTTTATATAAGAAAGGTGAGAGAATTCTTTATTATTTAGGTTTGGGACACAACACATTAAACTATTCCGAACCACAATCCAACTCCTAGTTTTTTCCTGTGGTTTTTTTAAAAGGGTAGTGGAAAAAATTATTTTATAATCCCAATGACCAAACATCTTAAAATAACATCGTTTCTTATGTGGAGGTGAGTCACACTCATAAGGAAATCAATTTAAAAAGCTAAAATGTTTTATAAGTCTCTGAGGGTCCTCTAAGGCATTGTAAAATAAATCAAACAAACCTAAATTCACATTATTTTAATGTTAAAATATATATTGGCCGAAAATAGTGTTTATAGTGTTTTATTACATCACTATTGAGTCATTATGATGTCATAAAACACATTATATATTTAAACAATATTTAATTATTAACCAAAAATTCGACTGTCTTAGAAAATTATGAAAAAATCACTATTTGATAATTTCAACATCTTGATTATTAAAATAATATTAGTTTTATTTAAATAATTTTCTAAATATTTTAATTTTTACTTTTAAAATAAAAGCCAACATTTATAAAAAATTCACTGGTTATTACAAAAACAACTTTCAAACCATAATAAAAATTACAATTGTGTTCATCAAAATTATACGATCATTTATACTTAATAAAAAGTAATTTAATATTAATAATATTTTATTAAAATATTAATAATTTAAAAAATACATTAATTTTTTGAAATAGATTCCTTAGTTTAATATTGACTAAAAATACTATTTGTTCATTAAAAACTATTTACAAAGTAACAATAATAAAATGAATGTATATTCTTTATTATATAAAAAATAATGCATGTAATAATAGTGTTGTAGTATTGTTACATAACCCCTTATAACACCCACATAAGATAGAAGGTTAAGTTGTGCGATTGTGATAGTCTCTTAGAGTGGCTTGGATAAAATCACCTGTGTGTTAATCTCTATCAAATTCAACCACTACTATAGGTGGTTTCGTTCGAGCTTAACATGTTGAAGCTCAGCTTGGGATTGGTCAAGAGTGAATCCCAATGATGCCACCTCCTTTCCAAGCTCCGAAAAATGGGTTTCTTATGGGAAAATTCTAATGTATGAGGCCATTACTTCCTTTTTCTGAGTAAATTAGATTTGATAAATCCCTATATTTATAATAATCATGTGATCATTGTTCAATGGCTATATTAACAAGGATCACAATTCTTAATGGTATTCTAAAATCCAAAAACAAAAATCCAAAGAAGTGTATATGTTATATATCCATTTTACATAATAATACATTTAATAAGATCAAGAGGAATTTACATTTTTAAAAGTTTGGGTCATTACAATCTTCCCCCCTAAAGAATTTTTTCCCTCGAAATTTCCTTTTCCCACACAAAAAACAGATGCTGGTAACTCTTCTTCATAACTTCCTCTGATTCCCACATTTCTTCTTCAAACCTATGGTTTCACCACCACACCTTAACGAGGGGAATGATCTAAGATCTTCACTGGTTGCTCCTCATAAAAAATCTCATCCTCTAATTTTACTACCTCTGAAGAGAGTATATGTGAAGGGCTTGGTATGCACTTCCTTAATAGGGATACATGAAAGACATCATATACTTTAGCCATGGTGGGTGGAAGTTCTAGTCGATAGGACACATCCTCGACATGATCAAGAATCTCAAAGGGGCTGATGTACCTAGTACTTACCTTCCCTATATTTCCAAACCTCATGAACTTCTTCCATGGAGATATGCTTAGAAATATCATGTCTCTAACTTTGAACTCAAGGTCTGATTAATGGTTATCTACATAACTCTTCTTTCAACTTTGGGCTGCCTTGATATACTACTGAATGGGTTTCACCTTCTCTACCATTTTATTGACCATTTCAGGTCCCAGCATCTTACGCTCACCGGATTCATACCAACACACTGATGTTCTACAAATTTTCCCACAAAGGTCTTCAAACGGTGTAATTTAGATGCTCATGTGGAAATTATTATTTTAGGATAATTAAACCAGATGAAGATGTTGGTCCCATCCTCCTTTGAAGTCCATAGAACATGATCTTAACATATCTTCCAGTTTCTGAATAGTTCGCTCTGATTGGACATCAGTTTGAGGATGATAGGACATACTGATGTTCAGTTCAGTGCTTAGAGCATGTTTTATACTTTTATAGATCTTCGGGGTGAATCTAGGATCATGATTTGATATAATAGATAGTGGTACTCTATAAAGCCTTACCACTTCTTTGATGTAAATCTGTGCATTTTTTCCAAAGAGAAGTCCTCTGAAATCGCAATAAAGTGATCTGTCTTCATAAGACAATCGAAAAAGAACCATATAGAATTGTTTCCTTTAGATTTACTTTGATGTCTGGTAATAAAGTAAATGGTAATGTTGTCCCACTTTCATATTGGTATGTGTAGTGGTTGCATCATCCCCTTAGACTTTTTCCTCCCTGCCTTCACTTACTAACATACCTGACACTTTGATGTATATTACACAATATCCCTTTTCATATTTTTCCACTAAACGTTTTCTCAAAGATCTCGATACATCTTTGTGATCTCTTTGTGAATAGAGAAGGTTGAGCTATGTGCGTCATTTAGAAACTCATTCTTTATCTGTAGATCAGATGGTACACATAATCGTGACCAAAATTTCACAATTCCATTGTTTTCAACAATGAACTCTGAGGATTTCCCATTTCTGATAGCTTCCACCCTTTTTATAATTTTTACATCCTTTATATGGGCATCCTTTATTTTCTCTATGAGGAACGGTTGAGCAATCATTTGAGAAAAATTGAAGATTTTTCTCCCTTAATGATTCCCATGTCCATCCTCTGCAAATCTAAGAAGATTTGATCCTTTTAAATTATCATCATTGATAAAGATACAGGATCCTTTCTACTTAGAGCATCTGCCACCTTGTTTGCATTAATAGGATGGTTGTGGATTGAGAATTAATAATCCTTGATGAGTTATATCCATCTTCATTGGTGAATATTAAGCTATTTTTGTGTGAATATATATTTGAGGCTATTGTGATCAGTATATATCTCACACTTCCCCCATAGAGATAATGATGCTAGATTTTCAACATAAATATCATAGCCGCAAACTCTAGATCAAGTGTGGGATAGTTTTGATCATGGATTGTTAGATGCCTTGAGGTGTAGGCTATCACATTATCATTCTACATCAACACACAACCCAAGCCCTTCTTTTATGTATCACTGAATACCACAAAAAATTCTCAAATTGTGGGTAATGTTAGCATGAGAGCAGCGATAAGCATCCTTTTTAACTCTTTAAAGCTCTTTTCCCATTCATCACTCCAAACAAACATTACCCCCTTCTAAGTTACCTTGGTAAGAGGGTTGAAAAATCATGAAAAATTTCACAAAAATCAGTGATAATATCCAGCTAACCCCAACAAGTTATGGATATCCATTACCGATGTTGGCCTCGACCATCCCTCTATTGCAGTTGTTTTGGAGGGATCTATATATATCCCATTTCTTGTGATGATATGAATCAATAATGAGACCTCCTTCAACAAGAACTCACTCTTGTTGTACTTTTCAAAGATCATATCCTTCTGCAAGGTCTCTAGTATAGTTCTTATATACTTCACATGATCCTCTTTGGTTTTGGAGTATATTAGAATATCTTCTATAAAGACTACCAAAAATTTATCAATGTAATCTCTAAAGACACTATTCATTAATTCCATGAAGATTGCTAGAGAATTAGTGAGTCCAAAAGGAATTACTATGAATTCACAGTTCCCATATCTTTTTTGAAAAGCAATCTTGAGGATATCTTCCTTCTTCGGCCATAATTGGTAATATCCAGACCATAGATCCATCTTAGAGAAGTATTGTGCTCCACATAGCTGATTGGACAAGTCATCAATTCAAGGTAGAGGATACTTGTTCTTTATCATGATTTTGTTGAGCTTATGATAATCAATGAAAAGGTGAATTGACCCATACTTCTTCTTGATAAAGAGTACTAGATCAACCTATGGTAAAGAACTTGGGCATATAAACACATTATTTAGATTCTCCTATAGTTGTTTCTTCATCTCCTTGAGATCCAAAATTTTCATTATATATAGAGTCTTGGATAATGGCAATTCCATAGGTATAAGTTCAATTGATAATTAAACATTTATTCTAGGATGAAGACCAGGAAATTCCTCGGGAAACACTTCAATGAATTCCCTCACAATAGGCATGTATTCAAGAATGGTTTCCTCCTTAGACTCAATCATCATATCCAGATAAGAGTTCTCATGGGGCAGTGATATCCATGCTTGAGATGGTAGTTTAAAGAATATTCATCTTCCTCCTTGCACTTGTAAAGAATTGAGGGCTGATTCTTAATTTGGAGAGTCAGTTCCCTCTCATAGCAATTTATGTTGGCTCCATTTAAGGAAATCCAATCCATGCTGAGAATTACATCAAATTCCAATAGAGGGAGTATGATGAGGTTCGCTGGGAAGTTTAATCCACCGATTATGATAGGGGTGGAGTTATATTCATGGGATGCAATGATTTCCCCATTTTCTGTACTCATCAACACCTTTATCCCATGATTTGTGGTGGTTTTCGGATTGTTCTACTAAACATTCGGGATACAAAAGAATGTGTAGAACGAGAATCAAAAAGTAAGTACACTATTATTGAATGAATAACTATCGTACATTTCGCTACTTCATTGTCAGGGTTCACTTCAGCCATAGTGATGGAAAAAGCTCTCCCTTTCTACCTTGAAGGTTGTTGGTTGCCTCTGAAAACCCTTGGATTAGGGCACTTATTTTCAATGTTCACTGGTTCATTGTAGTTGAAGAAATGAACATTGCGGTGAGAGTAGAATAGAGTGTTCCTATCCTCTATCATAGCAGCATGTTTTTCTTATCAGAAGTTAACGGCTAGGTTCCATTCTCTTCCACACCTAAAGCACTTATGTGTCCCCTTCATGCAATTTCTGGGTTGCTTCTATCCACACCTATGGCAAGTGGGGTGCTGGGTTTTCTTATCACTTTTGGATTTATCCATCAGAATGCTAGAATTGAAGTCCACCTTAGGATTCTTATCCCCATGATACACCTTAGATTCTCTTATATCCATTTCAACCTTGAGGGCACCTAGGAAAATTACCTCATAGATATCGAAGTCAGGAATCACCAAGGATTTCTGTAGGCAAGGTTTCATCCCACCAAAGAAGCGGTCAACCATGAATTTGGGGGTAGAAACAAAGATGGAGGCGTATCTTGCATGACTTGTGAAGTTTTCCTCATACCCTCTAATGGATTCATCGTCTTTTTTCTTGAGGGCAAGAAATTCCCTTTCCATATTAAGCCGGATGGTGCGAGGAAAATATTTTTCAAAAAACATTTTTTAGAAATACTTCCATTCCAATGCCTTGATCTACTCCTCAAGCTTCATATTTTTGATCAATGTCCACCATTGATCGACTTAAACATTCATAAGATAACCAACCATAAGAACCTTCTCTTTTTCGGAACAATAAAGGGTAGAGAAGATCTTTTCAATGGAGTTGATCCATTTTTTTTGTGATTGAGGGATCATATGATCCATTAAAAGTAGGAGGCCTTTGTCTCATAAAGATCTCAATAAAGACTTATTCTTTCATATGGTGGGGTTAAAAATTCCTCATGACCAATGTTTCTATTCAAATATTGAGTTAATTGAGATAGTATCATGATAAAGATCATAATTTCGGATTCCATCGAATTGGGCATCTCATTAGAATAGTCGTCACATTGATCTTCACATTAGTTGTTCGCCCAAGTCCTCCAATTACCAGTCATTGGCTTGAATAAAAGAAAAATTATGGGTGACACATAAAGGGTAATCCAAGGAAAAATGAATGACTTATAAATAAATTTTATTTCCTTAACTTATGAATCTATAGGCTTTAATATATGTTATCCATGATCTACTTCCTAACATATATTTTTATTGGATTTTTTCCCTTAATAATGGTTCATACTAAGCTTGTGAATTTAACAAATCATATCCCATGAGCGTTTCATTAATAAGAGTGAAGCAAGGACCATTTATGTTTACCAATATACCCTGGGTCAAGCTCGAAACTCCTTGTCGGAGTTTTCACTTCTAGATACATCTGTGCCAGAGCCGCCTCTACCTGGTCATATCCAGACATGTATGTATTTTCTTGATAAACCACTTACTCAGTACTCACCAAAATTTAGTGATGTTCATATTATAATTAGTCTTATATATTAGTCTTCTCTATAGTTTTCTAATACTAATCCTAAAAATAACTAAACCTATCCTCAGATACCAACTATAATAAACCTACTTTTATTTCACTCTTAAACATAATTTATTACATCACTTAATACATCATAGATGATCGAGATTTCTAGTGTATTGGGGGATTAGGATAATTTCATAATAACTTAAAACATGAAATTCAACATCTTTATTGAAAACTTTCTTTACATGACCACAACATTCCTTTGTACTTAATGTTTCATGGGATAACCTGAGGACATATAGAAGAAAGGGGTGAGATATAAAGACCAGTAAGGCAGTAAAAATGGCATAAAATGAAGAATGAAATACATATTCAACAATAGAAATATCAAAGGATCATAAATAAACATGAACATAAAGGAATTATATAGCCTGATTATCATAACATGGAAATGTGGAAGCAACTCTTAACATTGAATTAGCATGAGCCAAGGCTCATTGCACATGGAGCATGAGTAAACCCTCATTTCAATTTAATTATAAAGAGTAAATACTCATTGCACTTGAATTAGCATGAGTAAATTCTCATTTCACATGACGTATCATGATACTAATCTTTACCCAATTCATTGGAGTGCTATCAGAGTGCACCCTTCTTAAACATTTCATTTCATTCATTAGTGCGCCACATGGATCATAAAACATAGATTTATTAAACATATTAATTTATTCCATGATAAAGGAAATGTAGAATTCATATATGGAAATCTATAATAAATATGTAAATGTTCATAAAGGTGAATACCCTTGATAGTGAAATGGGAATGGTATTCACTACACAATGACTTTGGCTTGGAAACTCGCCGTATGATTTCGGTAGCATAATGGCATGACATAAGACTTTATAAAATAGGTTGATGAGAGAGAAAACAACGTCTCATCATATTTACATGAAATGTATGGTAAGGGGGGTCATATAAATTCATGTACCAACATAAGTAATTGAATTTGGATTCATAATACAAAATAATTGCTTGAGTGTAAATGAGGAGAGAGAAATTCCTTACAAAATTTTGACATGGTTATAGGTGTACATGGGAGGAAATAATGAGAGAGAAAAGGGGTCTAGTATCATTAAAACATAAAGAGGGTAGTATGGGGGAGGTTAAAAATCATACCACAACATTTATAAATGAAAATAAAAGGGAATAAAAATATTATTAAACATGGATAAAATGAGAAAGGAAGGAATCCCTTAATTGGAAGTGTGATCCCAAAGGCTTGGGAGAGGATTGAGAGAGGCTTCTTGGGAGCTTGAGGAACCATGGGAGGATTATATAGAGAGGATCACAGAGGTTGGATGAACTCCAAAGGCTTTGAGTGAAGAGAAAGTGAGAGCATGGGTGGGTTTATATAGGACAAGAGAGAGTATTCTTTATTATATAGGTTTGGGACACCACACATTAAACTAATAAAAACAAAAAACCAGCCCATGGTTTTTGCCAATGGTTTTTCCTAATGGGTGTGGAAAACAATATTTTATATTTCCAATGGACTAACGTCTTAAAATAATTGGGTATCTTATGTGGAGGTGAGTCACACTCTCAAGGAAATCAATTTTAAAAGCTAAAATGTTTTATAAGTCATGGAGGGTCCACTAAGGATTTATAAAATAAATAAAACAAACCAAAAAACATATTATTTTAATGGTAAAACATATATTGGGCGAAAATTATTTTAATATTATTTTATTAAATCACTATTTATTCATTATGATGTCATAAAACACATTATATATTTAAACGGTATTTAATTTTTACCAAAAAAATTGACTGTCTGAGAAAATTATGAAAAAATTCACCATTGGACAATTTTGAAGTCTTTATTCCAAAAATAATATTAATTTTATCCCAATAATTTTCAAAATATTTGAATTTATACTTTTAAAATAAAACCCGACATTTATTGAAAATTCATGGGTCTTGACAAAAAATGATTTCAAACCTTAATAAAAATTACAATTATGTTCATAAAAATTATAGGATCATTTATACATAATAAAAAGTAATTTAATAATAATATTATTTTATTAAATTATTATTTAATTCAAAAATACATTAATTTATTGAAAAATATTCCTTAGTTTAATATTAACTGAAAATACTATTTGTGATTTCAATAACAATAAAAAATGAATTTATATTCTTTATTATATAAAAAAATAATGCACATAATCATAGTGCTAAGTTCTTCTTACATAACCCCTTATAACACCCACATAAGACTGAATGGTAAGGAGTGTGATCGTGACAGACTATTGGGGTGGCTCGGATAACATTTCTCGGGCAGTAATCTCTATCAACTTCCACTTCTACCGTAGGTGGTTCTGTTCGAGCTTAACATGTTGAAGCTTATATTGGGCTTGGTCAAGATAGAATCCTAATGATGACACCTCATTTCCGAGATCTGAAACATTCTCTTCATACATGGAAAGTCTACTAGATGACGCCATCACATCCTTTGTCTGAGTAAATTGGATTTGTTAAAGCCCTATATTTATACAAATCATGTGATCAATGTTCAATGGCTATATTAACAACTGTCACAATTATTAATGGTATTTTAAAATCCAAAAACATAAATACAATTAAGTGAATATGTTATATAAAATTTTTATATAATAATATATTTAATTATATCATTATTAAAAGTTTGGGTCGTCACATGGGACAACATAACCTTTCTGAAGCAAATAAAAGAAGACACCCCACTTACACATTTCATTTGATTTCCAATAAAGTAAGATAAATATTGGGATCACATATTGAATTTTAAAAATGTGAATACATATTTAATACAAAATACAAGGTAGTAGATTTCTAGGACTAGTGTTGAATTTTCTTTCAATGATATGTAAATGTGTGTTTGGTTAAGTTGATGTTATTAAGTGGTGATTCTAAGAGAATTGTAATGTATTGACTTCATGGAATTGGATATTATTCTTGGGAAATTCTCCATGAAACTATTTTTTGAACTACTCTTCAATGATTTAATAAATTTGTTTAATAGTTCAAACAAGAGGCCATTACTTAGATGGATGAAGAATAATAGAAGAATAATTTGGAAAAATTAACTTTCATTATGAATTTTATATATAATAGTATCAAATTTATTAAATTAAAAAATAAGTTTTATGTTTATTGAAGACAATATGTGGTGGTCTTGTTATTGAATTCCATACATAGTGTTTTTCTAACTAAATTATTGGGCCCTTAGTAAAAAATATGGGCTAACCATTAAAATACCACAAGGTATATCCAACCACTGTGCATGAGGGAACCAAGGGTCAACATCATGGGATAGAAATCCCAAAGAGCCTTCACAGTGGTAGGGGTGAGTAGGACATATGCAGGCTCAATGGAGTGAACCCGAGTGTAGGCTCATATAGATAGGCAAGGCATGTTAGTTGGCCAGTGCGAGTCAGTGAAGGCCATGAGGTGGTGTGTGTGTGTGCGTGTAATGGATGATGATCACCTACTTTCAGATCGCACTCTTTGAGGTACAAATTTACTAATTAAGGAGTGTGAATTTGAAGCACCAGTCGATACGGGACATGGGAAATCCATGTATTATTCACCTATCACTTAAAATTTATGAACATATATATGTCATATAATTGATATGATATCATCCATTCAAGGGAGTTATAAAGTACCGTCTTCCTTAAAGAAACATATGATCATTCTAGAACACTAGTGTTCAGTCCAAACCACCATAGATTGAAGTTGTAGTTTACATATAAATTTCGAGACCGGTACTTTGAGAGAGTGTGGATTCGAACCTCTATTCATAGAATCTATATCACTCATGCTTGAAAAAATTCATATAATATATTATATGAAAAAAATACACAAGTTTTTTACAAACACTAAGGATCTAAAGTTTTAAAGATATATGCTGTCCTCATCACATGCATGTGATCATTTCACCACGGGAACAAAAATTGAAATCCTGTAACAAATGAGGCCATGAATCTGAACATTATATGAGTTTAGAAACACATGATATTCATGGATTTATAAATACCTGTGACATAACATAAAAATTATAGGTTTTATGTGGAATAATTATCAAAACTCATAAAGTGTGAGGAAATGAGGATCTCATATAAATAATGTGTAACCAAGATGAGGTGATTTTGCAACACAAATTGAAAAGAAATATTATTTTTTAAGATTATGAGACAATGAATCATTATATATTTAGAAGAGATAATCCCTCCCATTATACTCTTGGATGAAGGAGAAAAGAATCCTTTGGGAATTTGATTTATTCTAGGAACACTCAGTTTTCTTTGTGAAGTACCTATTCCATGAACCAACTAGAGATAGTTCACTATGTGTAACCTCCCTAGATTTTGTGAACTATTTGAGATCCATAAGACAGTTTATAACTTACACTATGCTTAATGAATGATAGTGAAGATAGACCACACTTTTTGAGATCATTATTTTCTTGAATAAGAACTTTCATGATTTGTTTGAGAAACTGTTCACTTATCCAACACTTGCTTGAATAGGTAGAAGAGGGGGAATTATCAATAAAATTCACAATGGTTTTTGATCTGAGAAGGCTATTTACTAATACTTGATATAGTGAGTTACATGAAAAATAAATAAATATATTTTTTGAATGCATGAAGAAAAAATTAAAGAAGAAGAGAACATGGAAGGTATTACATGTATACATGCATTTTTTACTGTATAAAAACATGAATAAAACCTAAAAAAGAATAGATAAAATCACATAAAATAATAATAGAACAATATTCCCCAAATTTGATTGGGTATTTGATGAGAGATGCATTAAATTCCTTCATGAAGTGCACTTGGAAATATTTTTTTGATAATCCATGAAGAGAAAAAATTTAGTTTGTTTAAGTCTCTTCTTCAAAAAACAGTAATAAAAAATTTGTGTGAATTTATTAAACACATAAAATTTTGTTTGGGTATTAATTAGTATATGAAATAATTCTATCATGAGTATAGTTTCATTGAGGAAACTAATCAATTATAGACAATCTGAATAATTATGCAAGACCAGCGTCACTATAATGTTACATGAACTGGTACACAGGCATGTGTGATTCAATGTGCTCATGGAAGAAGATCAATAGATCACCCTAAAGTAGATCAATAAATAAAGATATGTGAAATAATATGGTTAGTTCTATGAGAATATGAAGTATATTAGTTAGAGATAGAGCATAAGTCTTTTGATTTGAGCTAGAAGTAGAAGGAGAGTCTTGGTCGGAGTATAAGGAGGATAAGTATCTTATGTGATTCAGGATAAGGAAAGTGTGGATTCTAGTAACAATATTTGATGTGGTATAAATAATATCATTTATGGATTCAGGAGAGAAAAAAGTGATTATATATCAACCATTATAATTAGGAAAATATTATAGTGCAGAATACATGTTAGGGGGTATAACAAACATGGAAAGGAGTAGGCCTTTCTACTAAAACATTTAAGTACTGTCTGTAAATATTGCTATATTTACTACTGTACATAAGGTGATATTGAGATATATCACAAAGTGTATTGGTAAACTTAAAAATTTCAAGTAGTTGATTTCAAGAGTAAAATAATTCATAAATGAGTGTACAAATGATTCACCTCCTCTCAGTGGCACCTAATATGGAATGAGGAAGAAACAATGCCTCACTTATTGAGTTCATTAGGTGAGGAATCTCCATTTTTTTCTTCATTTAGAACTCTTATTTCCTTTTAGTTTCCATGGTTTCTATATCTGTTTCTTTCATTTGGATAGTTAATACCTCTCTATAGAAACAAGACTCATTTTGGATTTTATCCTCTATTACAATTATTTCTTGTGAGGAATAAAATTAAATTTCAATACCGATCTCTTTTACCATTTAACTTTAAATTTCATGTGTAAATTCTCATAGTAAATCACTTTTCTATTTTATAATTTTACTCATAAATGCAATGGATGTATTCTGGTCCATATCCTATTTAATTATCATTTGATTATCTGGAACCAATATTTTCTGAATTGATAATCCACATTAATTTTTATTTACAATTATTCCACATTTCCATGTTTGAATTTTAATTTCCTTGATTATTGAAAGATGATTTTTTAGATTGAAATAATTAATATAGTTTTCTTGTACATTATTGAATCAACATAACTTTACAAACCTATGAGGGAACCTAGATTTCAATAATTACATAAACTCCCCAGTCTAGTGTAAGACTTACATAATCATGAAAATAAATAAAATTCACTGGAATGAGAGAGTATGGATTCATGAATGTCTTCTTAATATTACTAATTTTATTTTTTAGCATTTGATTGAATAGATTTTTCATCATATTTATCCCCAAATAATTCATCACCATATGACATTTAATCTATATATGTAAAAAAATATTCTTTCATATTTCATCTGTAGATCACTATTAGTGTTTCCCATATTTCAAAATATGTATTAAAAAAATGAGTTTTCATGAATACCTCATCAATTATAAAACCAACCAATAGTATTTGTGCCTTTTCTCCTTAAAATATTTTACTATGGATGTTTAAATTTGCATCTTTATGTATATATTCCATGAAATCATTTCCATTTTCCTGTAGATAAGAAATATTTTCCTTATTACAATATTTAAGGATGATCTATAAAAAAATAAGATGCCTTATATACTAATCCATTTTTTCAATAATGTCTAAAAATAGAATTGATATATAGAAATGAATGTTTTTACCTATGGGATTTAATTCCACTAGTTAGTACCACAAGGTTATAACGTAATAAAAAAAGCACCATGAGATGGGGGTAAGTTAATATGTTGATCAATTAAAAATTTATTAATATCCCTCATATATTATTGGATCAAAATCTCATGTAAGTAGTAACTAATTGTAATATATCTATATATATCTTTTAATGAATTTACAATAAAAATATAGAGCATATACGGAATATAAGGTAGATAAGGAAAAACGTATTTCATTTTGTTTATCCATAATGGGATATATCGAAGGAGTATACACATGATAATGTATTTTTACACCAAATTTAAACATAATTCATTGTTGATGAGGGATACATGGGTTTAGAATATTTTCACTCAATGTAATGGAGTACTACCATTATAAGAGATATTTTATGATAGTATAATACCTCCTAAGGGAGACATATTCTTCTACACTTTCTATACAGTAAATTAACAAGGATATTTAGAAGTTTATTGATTAGGGGTCTCTCCTGGATCAACATAAGGTACATATATTATTGTATCATAAAATTATAGATGTGATGTTTCAATGTTGTCCACATTTTTCATTATTTTTCAATGTATTGATCTCAAAAACTATTTGTTAAGAGAGTTGAATCATTGTTCTCTTCATTATAGAACTATATTCATTTATTAAGGATCTACATTAGACCAATTACTTGTTTATGGAATTTTTTATGTTATCATATATCTTATTATCTTATTTCACTTCATTAGATATTTCAATGATATTCTATGAATTAGCATCTCACATAAAGAATTGAATATGTAAAGTATGAGTTATGCAATATATTTCCAAATTATATCTGAAAATAATTCTCTATCTATTTATTTTCTTGGTCTTACATAAAAAATATAATTTTCATTCACTATAAAAACATAGCATCGGGGGATATAATTTTTCAAAAAATCATTCTATATGTCATCAACATAATGATATTGAAATTCTGTTAATACTCATACTTTAATAATCAACCATTTCTAGAAAAATATTCATATTTACACTAAGATATACTTTATTAATATCCCCATAGTTATATAGTTATATATTATAATATTAAAATATAGTTATCATTCCATGTTAATAATAAAGTTAGAAACAATCTCAATCTTTTTCTAATCATTAATTTAATTCCTAATAATATTTAAATATATTTATATTTGACCAAATTAATATTTGTAAAATATGGTTTGATAATTATTTAATATTTATTTTATCTTTCATATTTCACTAAGTCAAAATTCTGTCTAGTAAACTTCTATAAATTATTCCTCATAACTATTTTGAATTATTTCCAAAATATCACCTAAAAATTCTCCAAAATATATATTTGATTTTCTCCAAGTCAAAAAACAATGCATCTCCCATAAATGGGTATTTAAAATATCCCACCAAGGTAAAATTAAATTATATAAAGTCCAATTAAACCATTCAAATATTTTGAAATAATTTAAACTATTTGGGTTTTCTTCCTCTTCAACATCATTGTGTAATTCCATTCATTATTTCTTAATTTTCTTTTATTTCATGGCCCTTTGAAAATAATAGATTAATTTGAATATTAGATCTTGAGAATAAATAAAATGACATTTCTATATATTCACCAGCCAGTTATATTATGGTTTAATAACTATTTTTATTTTAAAACATTAAATTTATTGTAAAGACACCAAAATCATGTAGCTTATTCAGTACAATAAGAAATATAAAGTTAAAATGAAATCCAATATACTACATAATAACAAAAAATAGGTAGGTGTACAAATATTTATTTTCTATCAAACTTATATAAAATATACTATAAATCAATATCTTAATGCCCTAATAAATTATTTAATATATCATTAACCAAGATTTCTTAATAATTAATATATTATAACCATAAAATTGTTGTTCAATTTACTCTTCCAATACTAAATTTACCCTAATAATACACTAAAATTCAGGAAATATTCTAAGGCTTCATCATTTACCTTAACTCAAATACCAAAACTAGAGAGTGAATATTTTATCTTAAATGTTTCTTTAGTTTACTCTATTATTCCTTTTATTTTTTATACGTAGTATACAAATGTATTTGTTTCAACTTCTAATACCTCTATATAGTTACTATGGTGACCAAAATTATTACACATCTAATATTTAAAGTATCAAAATTCTCTTATCCAAATTCTATATATTTAATTGTTAATTATTTATCATGGTATTCTTTATATGTATTTTAATTATGTTTCTTTTTAATTATATCATCCTCTTGAACATGAACTATTTAATGCTTGACATCATGGATAATTTATTTGAAATTTATCCTCTATTTATAAAGTTATATTTGATATTTATATTTATATTTTACAATATTCTAACCCATATTTATAATAAACACAAAACATTTGAGAATAAATTTGACAATAAAATTTGGGTTTAAAATATAAGGATTGTGATAGGTAATTACTTAGTTCTAGTTTAGTGAAAGAGATGATAGAGTATGTAAAATTTATTTAAATGAGAATAGTTTTAACTATGTTTTGGAAAATTTCTTATACCAATAATTAATAATAGTCTTTTATATTTGGTGTTTTGGATAGTGTATTTATAAAAGGGATTCCCAAAATAGAAAATAATATGTTTTAAAATTCATTGAAATTATTACCATGATATATAGGTATATTTGAGATAGTATAAGGAATTATAGAATAATATTAATGGTCGATGTTTCCACCATATTATGTCGTCATTAATAAATTTTTCTATGTTTATCAGTTGATGAAATATCAATCAGACTAGACACATGTTTTGAGTTGGGAGATGATTAGTCTTTGGGAATAATTCTTATGCAAGTAGACTAGTTTGAATTACTGTAACACCCCAAAAAATATTTTTATTTTTATTAATAATATTTTATTAGTTGTTATGATTAATAATATTATTTTCATTTTGTTTTTTCTATTTAATAATGGTTCCATCCAACAAAATGCTTGCAGAATAGAATAAGACACATTTTATCCAATAGAAACATTGAAACATTACATTGAAATGAGGATGGAAGACCATAAATATCCTAAAATACTAATTATAAGGCATATCAAGATCACCATAATACCATCAAGCATAAAAACTAGACCAAGTAAGTATTGAACATCCCTCAAGTCTGTCACAATAAAAAGCATTATGGAATTACTATGAAAAAAAGTACTAAGTATCAAGGGAATGTAGAGCACCATCGTTATAAGCCAAAATGTTTTGATGTTTTGAAACACCCTAAATATTTATTTATAAGGCCTTTATAACCATTGAAGATAATTATGACCATTATTTTCTCCTAATAGTTGTTGGAGTTTAGAAACATGTGACCGTTGTCATTTTTATAAAACATTTATAACATCATTAAGTATTTTAAATGTTTTAAAATGCTTTAAATATTTTAAATTTATATATTTGGTTAAATTATGGCATGCTCTTAATATATTTTTTATTTTATATTTATATTTTGAAATTATAATGTTTTAAAACTCTAAATTAATATAATCTTCTGAAAATAATGACATTTATAATTTTGGGAAAGAATGTTTTTATATAGAATGAAATTAACATATATGTTTTTCTCTTTATAAATATTTGTGTTTAATAAATTTTTGATAAAAATATAGCGATCACCCCATCTAACTGAGGACATCCTTGAAGGCCAAGTCCTCAAGGTCATTAGGCATCTCCCAATGGAAACCAGAGTCGGGCCAAGTTAGGTTGAGTACATCCATGGTGCTAGCTGAGTCGCACACGGGCATGTGTATAAGGCCTGGTCAGGTGCGAGTAAAGGGTGATACAAGTCGCATACTGATACGAGTGAGGGTTATCCAAGGCCTGTGGATGGGGTACCCATGTATAAGGACCCTACGGTGAGTGTTTGTGTCATCGAATAGAATGCAGCGACACCAATACTTATAAGGAGGTCCCAAAACCCTTCCAATTTCAATGTGGGAAGAATATTTTTTCGCTGAACACAACCCAGGCTGTCCAATATAATTTTGTGAGATCTCATCCGTCCACCCTAGTTCAGACATTTAACTCCACTATTGAATCAATTCCATTGAGGTTTTCATCAGATGTTCGATTTGACCACATCATATCTGGATAGTTTGTGCCTTTTAAAAATCATAGGATCTCCCATGGCCATCTGATCTCATTGATCCAATTCGGCCATCCAGCACATTATTAATCTCATGGATCAATCCCAGATATACGATCATGATAGTAGACTCATTTGGGCCATCCAATACTATTAAGCTACTTGATTCATCACATCTTCCCCACAGTAGTCCAATCAAACTGAGATGATCCCAAACCTCCATTTCTATTCCTCTTCTTCCTCATTTAACCCTCAATCTGGTAAGACTCAACCTACATATTCCTTCACATCCACTATTCTTCATCTCCCAAGACCCTCCCATCACTACCCTTGGACCCAAAAACTTTATTTTTTATGAGTCTACCATTGAATGCAATATTTTATTTCTAACCCCATTAGATTCCTATTTAAACTTACCTAAACTATATATACATGTATATATAATAAAATGATTTATTAATTTAGGGTTTACTTTTATTAGGGTGTTAGTTAACTTATTTAATAGTTATATTCACGTTTTTTGTTTATATTTTATGTCTAAACCATAGTGTATAAAAATATATATAAATAGCTTATATAAACCCCTATTTTCACATTTAACCTTATGGGATTTCTTCTTCCCAACTCTCTATCGACATCTGCTCGATTCGATCTCCTTCTTAAAGTCAGGTAAGGGTTTAGTTTTCTACGTTTCCATTATGAAAAACCCTTATATACATGTTTTTGTATATATGGTTATATATATATATATAAATCCTAGATTGATTTAGGTATTTATATGGTTAATAATTGTGATTAAGTAATGTTTTTGTACTATATAATGCTTGTAAGGATTTATTTAACCTCATTTTGATTATTAAAATTCCCATATATACACTTTTTTATATATGGGTTTATACATCTTTCAATACAAAATCATTTTAGGTTTTCTAAATGTTGATTACCTGTATTTAATTGATGTTTATGATGCATATACCACTTTAAAAGGTTTTCTAAGTGATTTTTTTGGAGTTTAATAAACCCATATATTTATATTTGTATATACAGTTTTGTATACATGGAATAATCAACCTATTTTAGGTTTATTTTTAAAGGATGAACAATTATTTTAAAAAGGGTGTCTCCCTGCCTGCATATTTTATATAAGGACTCTTTTTATTCTCTATTTATTTATGAAAAATGAATATATATATATATATAAGTATGTACAATTTCATTAATATATGTCAATATTGTTTTCATTTAAATATGTTTTTAATTTTAGGTTTTTAAAGTTGTATAATTGATTATATAAAAAATAAAATTTATGTTTAAGCATAAATATATATGTATAAACATATTAATACTCACCTTTTTGAATGTTTTACATTTGTAAGTCAATTCATGAATTTAGTGTCTTTGATTACATGGCCTAATGGTATAAGTGATCATGAATACTAATTTATAATGGAAAACAATAAAAAACCTTGTTTTTTTATTGTGTGCCCAAAATTTTAAAATGGATCATTACCTTGTTATCATTACATAGATACATCTTAATTTATAATTTTGGGATAAAATGTAGGAATTATCTTTTGTTTAATATATATATATGTATAATCACATATAGTAAAGTGTGTTTAATTATTTTCTTCTGCATCAATATCTCACATGAAATTAATGTTTTATATTTATAAATATTATATTTTAATTCATGATGAATATGCCATAATGAATACTATTAATTATTAATGTTTATGATTTAATTTGATTGACACTCCCATTTATCAGTGTATGGTTTAAACATGAATTATATGTATATTAAATTCAAAAAACATGTATTTTTGTATAAGAAATGTTTATATTCATAAAATAAGGGTTTTGAATTTAACAATTATTATTTTATATGACAAACCCAAACAATCTATTATTTAATGTGAACTAGTTATCATCACATGTGAAAAATCATGTCTGTTTGTCCATGTATGTCATTGATAAATTTGATATAACCATAACCTCAATTATAACTAAAAACCATGCAATTTTTAGATTAAATTTTACATTTACGGAATGATTCACTTCATTTTTTAATATAGACAGTTATCAAAAGAATGAGATTTATCTCTTATGATTTCTTATGGATTATGAATTTAATTATTCAAAGTTATATGGTAACTTTTAATAAGAGATATTTAATTGTTAAAAGTGGTTTAAAACACTTAAATATGAGACATACTAGACATATTATGAATGTATTGGACTTATTATGTGATGGGTTAGGCCCTTTATATCCTCTAGATGCATCGGTAGGTCACATGAGATAAACTAGGTATTGGCACGAGGCCTTGACAAAATGATTATGTATGGTCTTTGCATGATCCCTTGACATAATGTTCACGATTGTCTTGTACTATGAATTCCGTCATAATTATCCTAGTAAGTGTAAGTATATGTGATTATTTCACTAATAAAATATCCATGGCCAATGATCAACCTCTTATGAACCAATGTTATTGAGTTTTATATTTTCATGTGTGCGTGGTTTGAAGTTTTATATACATGTATAGAAATTCATAAAAATTTAAGTTGCCAAACCACAATGATAAATGATATTGTTTTATGTGAAATTGTGAATAAATAAAATTTCATGTTTAAATTTTTATTTACACCTCTAGCATGTCATTGAATGATTATTTCTGTTCATTATCTAACTTATAAGAGTTAATACATGTATTTATACTATAGTACATTCATATTTTATAATTCATTATTTTTATAACTCTAAAATAAGTTTAGAAAATTTGAATCATGGGTTATACTAAAAGATTTATCAGAATAAATCAAGAAAAAAAATGATGACATGTTATGAAGAATATTAATTTTCATGATTTTAATGCATTTTTTTAAATAAATATTTAAAAAAATCATTTCTTAATGTTTTTTTTAAAACCCCTTAATGGGAATTTTTGTTCTCACACTATGTTTTTAAATTATTTTTATAGTTTTAGTGGAAGTTCCATAATGAATTGTTAATGTGGAATCATTGCTCTGATGTTACCTTACTTAATTTTTACTAAACATTGTACTTTTGTACCCAAATGTAATATTGAAATCTAATTCTCCAGAACCCGAGCCAGAAAAATATCCTCCGTTTCATGTGATGCTATGTATTTATTCATGTTTCTTTTATAAAATAAATTACATAACATTTTTAAGGTCTGAGTCCAATTGCTCGGGCTCAGGCTATTACAATTATAGATCATAGAGAGAAGATCCTTAATATAAATAAAATATACCTTTTGTATGGATATCTTAGTAAAATGAAAAAATCTCAGAAGAAACATGGTAAATGGATGTTAAACTATGTTAATAATAGATATCAATTTTTATCAATGGGGATTCCTAGTGACTTTTTAGAAATGAAAATTTCAATATTTGAAAAAACTATAACCCCTGGAAAAAAATATATTTATATTTTACTTGAAAATCTATATAAAATTATTAAAATGGAACCATGAATGCTTTTAAAGATAAATTTTTAGGGAACTATTTGATCTTCGATGGAGTTTTTACCATTAAGATAATGTTCTACAAAAATTTAGATTGTTGATAGAATTTAAAAATATTTTTTTAGATATATAGTTTATCAAAAATAAATATAGTTTACTTCCTGGTTTATTAAACTATGAATATGAGCTGACCCATGAATAACATACATAAATATTTCATTATTTCAAATAAATATTCAATTAATTTTATAATAATACACACCCTATAATTTTAAAGGATTAGTGTATTTTGAGATGATATGCATAATCAAATTATTTGATGAAATATCTTAAACATTTTCTAAAATGTTCTTCTATAGTTCCCTTCTTAGAGATTTTATACTTAATACCTTTCTCCATAACCTAGGAAAAAATTTGAATATAAGAAAGAGTGAGATCAGATGATTAGTAATAATAAAAATGGGAGATATTAATTTATGATCATATGAAAGAATAAGATAATAATATGGGTGAAAGAGTGAGATAAAATCTTATAATGTTCATAACTCATCAGTCATAGATCATAAATCATGATTTATGACATAAATATTTTTTATTTCAAAATAATTTAATCATAAAAAAGCAGAATCATCATTAATCAATCACGATCCATGAGAGAATATCATAAGTATAATAACATGTAATAAGAATTTTCGTACAATCATAAGCATAGAAAATCATTTCATTAGTCTATTCTATCTTCTGATAACATCATCACATACAAAAAATTCTAATAATGAATTTGGTTCTCTCTGCAACAACTTTTCATTGTTGAAATGGTTCCACTCCCCAAACTATTTCATATTATCCAAGGAGATATCAATAATTAACTAATGAATTGAATGAATATATAATTACTAGTACACCCTTTAGATAATGGCAACCATACATATGTGTGCCAAAAAATCATAGAAACATTAACCATTCCATCATTGTATAACATTTAAAAAGAAACAGATTTCATAAATATTTTATAATCACATAAACATAATATATATAGAGAAACATCATTTTTGGTATCATTATATAATATCCCTATGGAAGCATAAAAAATCAGAGGATGTGGACATATATAAAAAGTACATTTAAAAGAATATCCAAACCTTTCATTTAAAACATGGGAAAATATCATTCTCTTTAGATAAATATTTAAATAAAAATTCCTAGAATATTGAGAAAATGTTTTTATATGAAAATAAACATGGAAACATATAAAATAAGCATCAAATGAATTTTTTTTATAATAGTGGGAAAATTTGTTTGTGTGGTAATGGTTAACAAATCAATTTAACTCACACTTTTATTAAAAGTCATAAATAACCTTTTCACTATGGAATTGTAAACACTCCCCTTTAATCATTTGAAAATAAAGTTAAATTTATTGAAAATGATAGTAAATAATTATTGGATCATGTAGAACAATATTATTTCAAAAAAATTTATGAACGTATAAATGAATGAAGTTCTTTGGCCAAAGAGGAAATAAGAATGAATTTTCATAAAAATATTTTCTTTATTGTTTTATGTACCAAAGAGATGAGATGAAAGGAAAACATGAAAAAACAAAAAATTAATAGAGGAGAATCAAAAATATTTTATTTAAGATAAAAATATCATATAATTATTTGAAAGGATATTCAAGCATAAAAAATCTCAATTAAAAATAAGATTGCAATATATACCCTCACCTCAGGTCCCAACATTATTCATGCACACTCTAAATTTATTGTAGAATGTTTTATATATATTTATACTAGAAACATATTCACACCTCTATTATAATATAAAATTCCAATATAATTTTTTATTACCCATTTATTTAAATTTTTTAATCAAAATCATCTGTTGGAGTGTTGACTATTCTGTTTCAAGTGCATGTTTTAGATTATCGGTTCCAGTCCATTCACCTTGTTCATGGATTCATATTCTATAAAATATTATGCTGGTAATAACTACCATATTTATTTATTATTTAAACATTTATTCCCATTAACATATTGTGGTGCTGAAAAATGAATTAGATCACTTTGTGGAGATAATTGTCCATACATTCACTTGTGTAATGATATCATTTTCTAATGAATGGAAATATGTAATGTGAAGTGATATTATATCAGTATAGAGTCATAATAATAACATATATATCACATATATTAATTAAATATAACTATAAGACCATCTTTGGATGGAGTACATGAGAAACAAGTCACATTACTTCATGGAAGTCATAATGCACATGTACGTATGGACAAAGTCTTCATTTATCATAAGATGTAAAGGAGGTAAAAAATGGTTGTGACATTAAAAAAAATCATTTTAGTAAAGTAGTGATAATTATTTCATAATTTTAATGGGTTTATAAAATATTTTTCATAGGTATAATCAGAAATAAACTTAAAATGATTCGATGAAGATGATTACATATGTTTTTTGAAAACCTCTCTTGGATCTCTTATTAAAGACCCTTGGGTTGTTATTTTATGGATAAAATAACCTATAAAACATATATAATTAATTTTATAATATATTTTGATATATTTTCATCAAGATATCTAGCACAAGAAGGCTTGAATAAGTGTGTAAATGAGGTTCCCTTTTAAAAGTTATCGGGGTGAAAAACTTGTAAACATTAAGAACATTAAAAAATAACAAATTCATACTCAAGTGAAAGTAGAACCTAGTTGAAAAAAGTTATAATATAATATAATTTAAGGTAGAAATATTTTATAAAATAAAATTTATAATTTTTTTTTTGTGAAATTTTAATACTTTTCTTTTCATTTAATCCCCTCATTAAACATTTTTAACCTTAAAAGTGGTGTGAATTTTTTACCTCAGTTACTATTCATTGTAGGAAAAAAATGTTTCTTAATTATGAAATTTAGAATTTATAAGAAAAAATATCTAAGAAATTTTAGGAAAATCAATTCCTATAAGTGGATGAAATTAATTTTAAAATAAGGATTCAAAATTCCATAAAAAATGTTTTTATAAAAATTCACTTCTAAGTATATAAATTAATTTTTTTTCTCATTAAATGCCAATTTAAAATGAATGTTAAAATATTTTATTGAATATATTTACTAGAAAAATTAAAAAAATAATTCATATATATTGTTTAATTTTTTTAATATAAAAACAGATTTCACGTATAAAAGAAGTTTTCTAAAAAACATATCTTTTTACCTTTAGATACCTTTATTTTCATTTATAAACAATTGATAAAAAATGAATTCATCTTATACATGTGTAAAAATAATAATTTTATTGTCTAATACTATTAATTAATTTTTAAATAAAACACATTTGAGAAAAACAATACTCATGAAAAATATTTCAATACATTTCTTTAGAATCAAAAGTATTACATAAATGAATTATAAATTATTTTAGAATATTATATTTTAATTAAATACCATATTATGGGATTAATTTAATAATGTATGATACTTATTCACATAAGATCATGTTTGTGGGTTCATAATATATCAGGTAGATTTATTTATTATTGATAAATATATTTTAAAATATAGGGGTGTTGTATTCCCCCACCATTATAAGAAGTTCACCGTTAAAATTCTATCACATGGATAAAAATTTGGATAACTCTACCTAATCACATCCTATGGTTCCCATTTTACTTCCTTGATTTTATGATTCCTCTAGAGAACCATAACATAGTGATTCCTCCTGTTCTATATCAATTTATATCTTGGATAAAAATATTCTTCACATTATTCTTCATAAGAAAGATCATGATCCAATGGAATGACCTATGAGTTTAGTAAATATGAAGGATTAGGTATACAATTCCTCAAAATTGATACATTGAACACACCTAGTACTTGGGAGAGGTTCAGAGAAAATAATAAGTGATAATCAATGATCCTCATGTGATCAAGAATCTTATACAGACCTATATATCTTGTGTCTAATTTTCCATTCATTTCAATTCTAATAACCTCATTCCAAGGAGATATTCAAATTATTACCTTATCACAAACATTTAAATCTTGATATCACTAATGACAATGAGGATACCTTTTTTTACCCTGAGCCACATTAATGTGTTGTTGAATGGAGCTAACCTTCCATGTCATTTCATCATCTAGTTTGGGTCTCAAAATCATTTATTCCCCAATTTTATCCCAATATGTTAGAGTCATATACATACTGACATAGGGTTAATTATAAGGAAAAATCTATTTTTTGAGTCAAATCTATAATTATAAGAAAATTCAGCCAGAGGAAGGTGTTGATTGTAAAATTGATGGAAATATATTGAGTAAGATCTCAACATATATTATTGGGTTTAAGTAGTACCTCATAGTGAAAAAAATTTGAGGATTATATGTATTGAAAAATCTAAAACCCATATTCATATATTGAAAAATAATTTTTCAGAACTTCAAGGAAAACCTTATATCTTGATAAGATAATATTGAGAGAGGAACTCCATTAATCCTTTCCACTTTCTTAATGTTTAACCTGGATATATGATCAAGATATAAGTATTATCTAAAAGAAATTAAATGTACTAATTTTATAAGGTAATCAAATAAAAACCAAATATAATTATTCCCTTTAGATGTATTGGGGTGTCCCATGATTAAATACCTTATGATATTTTTCCATTTCTACTGAGATATGGGTAAGGGTTGTAACATTCCATTAGATTTTTGTCTCTTATATTTAACATGTTGTCATATCAAACCCCGATATATATACTTTATAACATCTCTATTCATGTTTCGTGACCATAATATCTGTTTAAGATATCTGTAAATATTATTAATTCCAAGAAAAATATAGAATGATGAGATATAAGATTCATTTGACACATCCTTATTCAATATTTGAATTCATGAGACATATACACTATTACAAAATCTTATTATTCCATCACTATCATGATAGAACATATGAACATCCCTTACCTTTTTTACAAATCCATATTTTCCTTTTATGCCTCTTTAATATTCACCTGAATTTATGGTTGAACATTCTTTTGTAAAAGATAGCATTTATATAATTTCCTTATTATTTTTATTTATATCCTCTGAAAAAATATATATACTTAATCTCTTTCAATTCTCATCATGAAAAAAAGGGATAACTCATCCAACTCATAGCATCAACAACCCTGTTCACCTTCCTATGACAGTAATGTATTGAGCAATCATAATATTTAATCTTTTCCAAATATCTCATTTGGTGCATATTCAACTCTTTCTATGGAAATATATACGTAAAGATTTTATTTTTTGTATATATGTCACATCTATCATTATAAAAATTATTCCTCCATATATAAAAAATAGAAATATCACTATCTATTCCAAAACATGAGTCAGGTATTTCATCTCAATAAAAATCAATTGGTATGAGGCATATGGCAATAAAATGCCATTATTCATGAGAACACATCATATTCCCTTATTTTATACATCATTTTAGATCACAAACCCTTCCCCACTATAGGGTAGTGTTAGAATAGGTACACATACCAACCTTCTCTTTAATTCCTTGAATTTATCTTCACATTCATCAGTCTAAATGAACTTTTCTCCCTTCAATGTCAACATGGTTAATAAATTTAATTTCCCTGATATATTTATCATAAGTCATTGGTAGTATTGATTTGGCCTCATTTTTATATAATTTTCCACATCATATCATTGTATTCTCAATGTTTTAAATGATTAAATAGGGTTTAAAATGGTAAATTATGTTTTAGTTCTTATTTATAGTAGATCTAGTAAATTAATGGAAATTATGAAAATTATTTTGTTTTCATGTTAATTATTACTAATTTTCATAGATTTAATTCCTTTATATTTTATTGTAAATTTTATTTTCAAATATTAATTTTTAGTTTCATAGATTAATTATTGTGTACCGTGAATTTAATATTTCATTTCTCTATTTTTGTTAATATAATTTTGTTAATTAATATTTATTTTTGAAAGTAATTTTTAATATTATATTTTTAAATTTTAAGTTTCAATTTATAATTTATAATTTGTCTGTATATTTTAATTACACTACCATGGGTCCAGGTGCGAACGTGCACCTGCCTACTACTCTGCCATTTTTCTACAATGATAGGTAGCCCTAATACTATTCTCTATGAATATAAACTATTTTTATGTGAATTTGAGTTCAATTACACTTTTATTTGGATAATTATATGATCTCTACTATACTAACATGTGTAGGTAAATTTGTTCTACTGTCAATGAATTGTTTTGATTGTTTCCCCTTATGTTCCTTTGACCATTCTAGTAGATATTTTGACCATGAGGAACTAACTTTAATAATGCATGAACTGATTTCTATCTTGCATATGGAAGTTGACCATGGAAGATGATGTTTGGCCAAGATGATTGTAAAGGAGGATTGAAGAGTTTGAGGTCAACCGACTCTAGTGGAAGATGGCCTGTTCCAAAAATCATGGTTAGTGATGATGTTTTTAATGGATTCCAGGGCAATGTTATTAAATAATAGATGAATGGAGTAAAAATATACCCAATCCAGGAAGATGAACTAACACCAAAATATTCATTTTAATAATAATTAGAATTGGAAAATATCATAAAATTTGGAATTGAGGAAGATGATAAGGTCCCTATGTGAAGTCCACTTCATCCTAATAGAGATTATGTCGATGATGGTTAGCTAAACTTATTTAATATTTCTTGAGTAGGGGAGAATATAGCTCCAAGCATGGAAGATGACTGAGCTTTTATTGATAAAATTGGGAGTTTACTATTATTAAGGGTGACACAAGATATCCATTCATCTGTGTTAGATGACACCCCAACCATTAATAGTGAGATTGGGAAACATATATGGCATTACAAATAAGTGAAATGAGATTTCGGAGTATAGATAGTGATTTAGCAAAGATAACCCCATTCTTGGATGGTTATCATGTTGTATATTTTATTTTAAGGTTGTTGGAGATCTTATGACACCTAATTACACTGGTTTTGTGGATGGGAGATCATGTGCCCAATTTATTTGATAAATTTATGATGTAATGTTTTTCATTCCTAATTCATATGTTGTGGTGTGGTCTTTCGTCAAGAAATATTTGAAATGTGAATCCTAGAATATTTTTTTAGCAGATAACAAAGAGTGAATTGTGTTGATACTTTCATTTATATTCATCTTTCTTAAAACTAAAATAATCTTCATGTGGGTTTATTACATCGATTAGAAGAGTAAAAATTACAACAACTTGTCTCTTAGGAAAGATAATTATTTGACTATTCATAAGGAGAAAAAACTAGAGGAAATGACCGATTTGGGAGTAGACCCTAGTTTCAGAGAAAGATACAGCTAAATTGGGGCAAGAGATAAGAGTCGTTCTTGAAAGAGAAGATTCTCTACCTATTATTTCAAATTCTATTATGAATTATTTTAGATTCAATGATTGAAAAGTATAATTTTTTCTTCTTCTATAAAAATTTCTGAAACAATTTTAAGGTTTAAAACATTAATGGATTGATATATCTAAATATCATCTTTTCTATTTAAAAAAACAACTACTTCAATGAAATTTATGTCAGGTGATTCTTCTTATGTGTATTATTTTACACTATCTGAAGGACCGAGAGGCAAAAACAATTAATTTATAAGAAAATGAATTTTAACTAGTGTACTAAAAATTAGAAATGGATAATGTTATATTCTCTACAATTAAATAAATTTACTTTTGAGTGGTGATTGATGAATCATATCAAAGGAGAGAACTATGAGATATTTTCTATACTAAAGCGTGATCTTATTAGATTTTTAAATTCTCATTAAGAATTAAAATAATTGCAACTAACTTGAGTAGAATGGAAATCATTCTTAGTTTAATTCAATGTAGTCTAAGGGATCTATTTTTATCTACTACCTAGTCACTATTCTAATGTTCCTTATTTACTTACTTCTTGATTTTTTTTGACATTTATACTATTTATTCATCGCTAAACCACCATGTTTTTGTTTTTTGTGTGTTTTGTTTTGTATTTGATTGTACACTCATTTTAGTATCCTTTCCCATGGAATCAAAACCCCACTCATCACTATTCCTATAGTAAATAAAAATTGAAAAATAATTTTGTTCAATTTTAATGAAAATTCAACCAATATTTTTATATCACTTCTGGGGAAGGTGGGAAGAGTTTTTAAGGATATGAATAATGTTAAAAAAAATAAAAAATACTAAAAAAAATGTAAAAGTATATGTTATTATTTTTCTGGGTATTTTTGATTTAATTTTAGAAGAATTTTTCTCATAGTATATGTTTAACATTGTTTTCAAAAAATCATTTCATTGACTTATATTTTTGATTTTTTAATTTTATCATTTTGTTTTGTTATGGTTTAAAAAATGGATTATTATGGGGGTTCAGATCACCGATATAAGGTTTACTATTTTTTCGTGTTTATTGATAGAATTATAGGCATTGTGTTTATAACTAGCAACAACAACCATTTTTAAATGAAGATACTAATTATTTTCATGTTCTTTGACACAATGATCAATCAAAAAAAAATAGTTAATGTTGAAAATAATGTCTAAATATGAATAAATGGAATATGTACATGAATCGTGAATTAAAAAGCAATAGAATAAAATAAGAGATCTCCAAGAACAAATGATAAATCAAGAACTAGAATTGAGGGGTGAAGTAAAAGAGTTTGAAGATATTGAAAATAAGAAATTAAATGAAATTGAGGAAGAAGAAACAACTTGTGAGATTGAACATGATAAAGTTGATTTGAAATATTTTCTTCCATACTTTGGAAATGTAAACTTGGTACTCATTGATTATTTACTTAATGAAAAAAAATTAAGTGATTCATAATGAGGAAAAATTGATTGATAAATAATCACTTCCTTATTCTATCGCTAATTATTCCTATAATTAATTTCTAAATGAAAATAAAAAATTTGTTGAAAATTTTGGGAATGTTTTTCTAAATATAGAATCTTATGAAACTATTCTTCACGAAGATAAATTAAATAAATTCCACTCTTAAAATTGAATTGGGACACTCTATAGACTTTGTTTTATGAAAGATATTTTCAAAAGTGTACATGAAGGAGAGGTTGAGAACAAACTATATTTGTTATGAAAATATGATTTTTCTCATGTAGTGATAGATGAGTCTCTTTGTTCAGTCGAGGGATTTGAAGAATATAATTTTAATTTGGTTCAATAAAAATTTATAATTGATCATAAATTGAATATTATCTGATGTTTACATTTTTTAAACATAATTAGTGGTTTAAATTCATATAGATGTTGAAAATAACCTATAATTGGAATTTATTTTGAATGAAAATGTTTCTAAATATAGACATAAAACTACATGAAATAATTCTCTTGAATCTATCCACTTAAAATTATCTCCTTATGTAACACCTTATGGTTTTAAAAATAAATTGAAATGTATAAAACACTGAATCACTATACAATGAAACTGTGTCTTAAAGATATAGTTATAAACTACCCATTAAACATAATTTTTATGCTTCTATGATTTGAATTCCTAAAAATACACATCTACAGTTGTGATTAATAAGTTTTTTGGATCATGATAGAACCAAATTGATTTCTTAGTGAATAGTAACATATCCTTATGAATAGTAATATTTATATTAATATGAACCTTAAGAATAGTAAATCATATTATTATTTTATCTTCTTAAGGTTATAAGATAGCGAGTTCTTGATTAATTTTTTCAAGGTTATATAAAATTAGTTGTAGTTTTAAAAATGTTATTTTTGGAATAAAATATGATTTTATTTAAAATTAAATTAATAATATTTAGAAAATTATTTTTAAAAAATGGAGTTCATTTTTGAATTTTAAATGTCCAAAACTGGTTAGGGTTAATTTTTGGGCTTTTTCATAAATTCTTGTATTTTTGATGAATAGTAAAATACAGTAAGATAATGTATATATACATTATCTACTAAATACACAATTCCAAGAATCATGGATGATGTAAGTACCCTTGGTTATAAATCACATGATCTAATTACTATTAGGGGTCACATTAATCAATACTATTCATAATCTTGATAAAAAATCTTAAATTAATGATTTAAATAATGGAAAACCCCTCCTCCCCTGCACAATAAATACCACCCTCACCCCCTCCTCCTCTCACACCTCTCAAGCTTTGATCATTTTATAAATTCTTCAAAATAACCTTACCAAATACCTTCTAACATATAATACCTTTTGGTCTCACCAAAAGTCCAAAACCAAAGGCCTTAAGGAGGATCTCAATGAGAAGATATCAAGAGGTAATAACCCTCTTTCATTTTCTTATTTTTTCTTTTCAATTCATTTTCTTTTCATATACTCCATTCCCCTCCCGTTATCCAAGAGGCATGAAAGCTCCAGAATATTATATATTCTTTTTTGTTATTATTTTTATGGAAAACTTCATTATCATTCTTCCTCCCATCTTCCTCTGGTTCTAAAAATAAAAACATCGTTCGTGATGTGTCGATTTACCAAAATCGTGGATGATGTGTTTTCAATTTCCATTACTTCCTTTAAAACTGGTTACAAAATCATTTCAATGGTTGCAACAAATTTTATATAGTATGACATATCCTCTTTCATGTTCTGGAGTTAATATATATACATATTATTATGTTATATAAGGAAACTAATTCATGATTATCAATGAACCACCAAAATAATCTAAATGGATATCACTAATGATTTATTTAATGATTTATCCTCATAAAATATCACCAAAATTATGTATTCCATTATTTAATATTATGGAAACATAATAATTATATTTTATTCCACTTATGGAGTTTCTATTCCATTCGACAAGGAAATCTTTTACGATATGACCTTGGAATTCATGTAAATAACGCACCCAAAACAATGGAAAGAACAAAATATTTTTAATTAGTTGGTTGAATAATGATATAAACTTATTATATAATGTGTTATAAAAATCAATATGTTTCTTTAAATTATTAATAACTGTATTTTAATCTTTATACAGAAGTTTTAAACATGTTTTAAGTAAGAAAAACCCGAGGTAAGGGAATTCTTAACTGAATTTTCACTATTTGGGTTAACCTTCCACTTTATTTATTACACTGTATTAAAATTATTTGTGTGATGATTTTTTTATATTACATTTAATTATGTGTATTTATATTTTATATACATATTCGATACGCTTTATTAATTCTCACTTAAATTATAAGTTATTTGTAAGGGGGTTTTCTTTTAAAATCCTCATTTAAAATTATATTTTACAAAATTCAAAAGCAATGTTTTTATGCAATTATTCATGTTTTATGATTACATTATGATTATTTTGAATTGTTTAGGATGAATTGTGGGACCTATATCTCCCACTGATGCATTTGGTATGTGTAATTTGGAGGTCGGTCGTATGGTTACTCCAAGTGCAGCTCTAATGGTTACACAATAAGGTAGTCATGAGGGTTACATTGAAAGGTATCCGATAGGGTTAAAAATCATAAGGTAGACATGTGGGTTACAAAATTAAGTATGTAATGCACCAAGATACCCTTATTCTCTATTTATGTTTTCTATGATTTATGTAATTCTCATGTTTCAGAATGTAAGTATATGATTCTTTATGGGTGAGAAGTATGCCTGTGTGAAAATGATTTCATATGTTTATAAGTATTCATAGAATAATGGTTTATTTACTTCTTTTAATATCCCTTACTAATATTTTTATTTTCATACCATGTTTTTAAATAATTTTCACCGGTTATAAGGATGTGTAAGAGAAATAAGAAATCCGAGTTAAAGGTTATGAAGATTTTTCAATCAAATCATGTTCTTGTTTTGTGTTTAAAATTTTATGTTTTGGATGAAATGGATACTATTTTAATAGAACTTAATTTTTATGATTTTGGTTTGATATGTTTGGGTTATTTCTTAAATTTACAAAAATATAATCTAAAAATATATTTGTGAATCTAAATAAGTGAAATCTAGTTGAAGTAACTAAAATATGTAAAGTTTAATGCCAGAGACTTATAGTTAGTATTAGATCACGATTTTGATAATTTTAAGGGTGATTATGATATTAATAGAATACCATAAACTATTTTCAACTCATTTATATGTTGAAATGATATATAATTTAAAGGTCACTATGTTGCTTAATCTAAGATATGTCTATTCATAATAGTTTTTTGTAGAAGAAACATGGAAGCTGATGTCGGAAGGAACTGAGAGGTTGATGTATTTGTAAATACACAACTAGGAATATTGGTAATTAGAACTGAGTAGTTTAGGACAGTATTGGATTAGTTGAAATAGGAAATAAATTTTAGTTTCATCCATAGAAGATAACAACCTGAGCTACCATAAAGGAACATGACGATAGTGTAACATTTTATGAGGCAACACCCTCCTTCTTTCAGTGGAACTTTTGACCCAGTAGTAGCTGAAATATGTATTTAATCCATTGAAAATATATTTGATGATATGGTATGTTTAGATAATCAATATGTTAGTCTTTTCATTTATCATTTGGAATGTTTATATGATCAGTGTTGGTTAATGGTCAATAATACTAGGGATAGAGAAGAGATTGATGCGATAGAGTGGGATGAATTTAAAAGTATTTTCCTTGATAAATATTTCCCAATAGTGGTTCGTAATAGGATGCAGAAAAATTACTTAAATTGAAGTAGAAGGATGAAGATTTAGTGGCCATGTATAAAGTGAACTTCACCCGACTGGATAGGTACAGTCCAAATCGTATTCTGGATAACCATGTTGCTTCATCTAAGATATTTCTATTCACAATATTTTTTCATAGAAGAAATAGGGAAGATGATGTTGGAAGGAACCGAGAGCATGATATATTTCTGAATCCACAACAGGGAATGGTTGTAATTGGAACTGAGTCACTTGGGACAGTAGTGGATTAGTTGACATAGGAAATAAATGGAGGTGTCATCCATTCCAGATAACAGCCCGAGATACCAAAAACAAATAGGAAAATAGTGGAAAATTTTATGAGGAAACACCATCCTTATTTCAATGTATCATTGACTTAATATTAGCTGAAGGATGGATTAAATCCCTTGAAATTATATTTGATTTTATGGGATGTTTAGATAATCAAAAGGTTAATCTTTCCATTTATCATTTTGAAGGTGAATCATCCCCTTCAGTTTCCAGTTTGTGAAAAGTGTGGTAAAAAGAACCCTAGGGAATGCCTTACCAAAACTAGGTAGTGTTTTCGATGTGGTATGTTTGGACATATGGTCTGAGATTGTAATGAAAATGATCCTAATAATAATCCTGATAAGCAAACTATAAACTATTTTAAATGTGGTGAGATGGGTCATTATTCAAATACCTACATAAAGAGAGATCTAAATAATGAAAATAAGCTAGAATATGAGAAGAAAGGAGTACTGAGATCCTTTGTGACTACATTAGAAGCTATCATGCCATCTAATGAAGTTGTTCCAGGTATCTTGTTTGTTTAATCATATTTTTATAATTTTTTTTTTCGATATAGGGTCTACAAAATCTTTTATTTCTGAAACAATTTCTTGTAAATTCAAAATATCACGTCAAAAAATAAGACTATAATTTATTGTCAAAAAATCAAAGGGAAATTTTATAGAAAAAATACATTTTAGGAATATTCCAATTGTTATCTGTGAAAATAAATTACCTACAAACCTTTTTGTTTTTCCCTTAGTAGAGTTTGATGTCATTATTGGTATGAACTAAATTTTTTTTATCATACTAACATCGATTGTATATATAAAAAAGTTGTTTTTCAAAAAGAGTTTCAGTTTGTATACAATAATAAACCCATACAATTGATAACATATTAGGATGATGAGAAACTTCTGAATTATAGAAATGAAATTTATCTTGTTCATATTATTGAAAACAAGGGAACTGTTTAGATTAATGATGTACTAGTGGTAAATGAATACCTTGATGTTTTTACTGATGAGTTAACTAGTGTTATACATTATTGAGAAGTTGAATTCCCAATTGACTTAGTTCATGATGCCAATCCAATTTCAAAACCACCTAATATAATGGATCAAATGGAACTTTTTGAATTGAAAAAATATTTTTAGTAGTTTCTTGGTAAAGGCTTCATTTCTCCTAGCACATCACCATAGGGAGATCCAGTTTTGTTTATTAAAAATAAATATAGTTCAATGAGACTTTACATTGACTATAGATCCTTTAATAACATCACTGTTAAAAACAACAATCCTTTCCCAGATATCATTGATTTGTTTGATCTTTTCTAGAGAGAATAACATTTTTTGAAGGTTGACCTGAGGTAAGGGAACCATCAGTTGAATATAAAGTAATAATACATCCTCCTGACTGCATTACGTACTATATATGGTCATTATAAATTTGTTATCATGTCGTTTGGGTTAAAAAATTTACCTTCTATATTCACGAATCTTATGAATATAATATTTCATGAGTTCTTGGATATGTTTGTGATTGTCTTTACTGATGACATTCTTTAATATTCTAAAATATAATAGGAGCTAAAAAGTATCTAAGGGTCTTTTTAAAAACCTTAAAAAAATAAACTATATGGAAACTTAAGAATGTGTGAATTTGGTTGCAACATATTTCTTTTCTTGGGAATATTGTAAATAAGAATGGAATAAAAATTTATCTTGCCAAAACAAAAGTGGTTGATGAATAGAAAATACCTAAAAATGTTAAAGATATTAATAGTTTTCTTAGACAAGTAGGTTTTTACCAATAGTTTGTTAAAAAAATTACAGGGTTTTCTAGCTTTTTAACTAAGTTAACATGAAAAGGGTTTAAATTTGTTTAGACAGCAGAATGTGATGTTAGTTTTTCGGAACTCAAGAAGATATTGGTGAATGATCTAGTTTTAGTCCTGCCATCCAAAAATAGTGAGTTTTTTATCAAAAATTATGCTTCATTGAAGGGACTTGGTTGTGTTCTGATGAAGAATAGTCAGGTAATTTCTTATGCTTTAATACAACAAAAACCTCATGAGTTAAATTTTTCTGTACATGATTTGGAATTAGCAGTTGTGGTTTTTTCATTGAAAATTTGGTGGCATCATTTATACAGATCCAAATGTGAAATATATACCAACCATAAAAGTATAAAGTTTATATTAACTTATAAGGAACTAAATATGAGGAAGAGAAGATGTCTTAAATTGATAAAGTATTATATTTCATGATCAATTACCATCCAAGAAAATAAAACTAATTATGGATGGCTTGAGTTGAAAATATCATGAATAATTAACCATGTTATGATTGGATATGACCCCTTGATTAATGATTTAACGAATTTTGTATTCATTGTTTTTGGTGTAGGAAATTCCTCTCTCTTGATTCTGGTTTCAGTACATTCATCTTTCTCCAATATAATTATACAAGCATTGAAGGTAGACATGGAGATATAAAAAAAGGTAGAATTGGTTAAAATGGGTATATTTCCATAATTTAACATTGATAAAAAATGTGTTTTGAAATTTGATAATAACATTTTTATGTTTAGAGGGTCCATGGGGAAAAATTCATTTGAAATCTAATTCTTTGTGGAATTTCAATTTTTTACTCTTGATATTTATTCTTTTCAAAAAATTTTATTGAACTTGTTATATAAAGATAAGAAATATCTTCATTTTAGAGGAATTTTATTTGGCTCTAATTGATACATGTTTTCCACATATTTTTAATGATATTTTGATTATATTTTTTTCCAAAATTTGGTTATAAAGGGGAATATTTGACAATTGGTGAACATAGAATGAAATAATAATTCATTTAATATTTTCTTGAAATTTTTTATTTTTTGTACTTAATTGATTAAAATTATCCTTGGTTTTATTTTGTATTATTTTTATGATCATATATTTTCTTAATTTTATATTTAAATTGATATAATAATTTTTGAAAAATACCTGATGGCGTGGGAATTAATTTTAGTCACTATGAAAAATTTTATTTGAAATATAATTTTAAATGTGTTCGTGTTTTTGGATTTTAATATTTTTAATTTTGTGTTTAATTTTATTATAAAATAAGTGGGAATAATTTTAATTTTTTTCTTTAATTACTTGTTTTTAATCTTCTTGGGTGTTATTTTTTATTTTGAATTCAATTTACTTCATTAAAATGATTATTCATTTTAATTTTTTATTAGAAGGTACATTTGATATAATTTTTATCCCATTAGATATTTTTTTGGAGAAATCCTTTTGGGATTTTTACTTTCTAAAAATTAGAGAATGCTTGATGTTTGGTTCATATGATATTTCCATGATTTCTACATATGAATTTTTTACAATGAAAATTTTAAATAATTGAGGCCCATAAATATTTTCAAACTATTCATAGGAAAATTCACAACTTCTAGGTTTGATATTTTTGTGCTTATAAGACATTTTTACTTTGAATGTATTGTAATGACCTTTTTTGATTAATGCAAATGATGTGAAGTGAGTTGAAATTTTACCCAATATGAGATTCCTCGAGTAGAAGTAAAAAATAGTTGGGGGAAAATTAAAAAATACTTAGATTGGATTTGAGTAATTTCCAGGTACCCTAAGATCAAACCCAAATCCCCGACATAAATGAAGCCTGAGTTTGGTTGAATTATAGAATTTCCACAACATATATGACAAGAAATAATTTTAGTAAAATTATTAGAGTTTAAACTAATGTTGAAACCTAGCCTACGAGTATAATGGTCAACACTCAGGGAACACAAAATCACTAGAGGAGAACCCAAAACCAAATCTATGGAAATTCGAATAAGAGATAGATACATGATAAGTTGGTTGAATCTCCAATGAATTGGATCAATGTTGATTATTTATGAATTAAAGAGGGGAAGGTAAACATTGGGATCGATGGAGCCACTAATTAAAAACAAAACTGAGGAATATGGATATTGATCTCTAGTTTTTCCCTATTCCAAAATTTTTATAATGATGAGGCCTCATCTCTCCCCAAATTCATGGTTGTTGTTGAGTAATCTTTCAAACACTAGGTGTTTGTTCAAATGATTTTGTGAAACTAAATCCCCATGTGCTACCTTTCTAGAGCTTATGTGATCTTCGTATTCTATTATGGGATTCTCTCTTAGTGATAATAAAATTGACCTTGGTTGAAGTGGGAGGTTTTTTCAATTGATATGGTTATGTATCAAGGAAGAGGATAATAATTCACAATGAATATGAACTCTAGAAATTTTTTTTCCCATATGTTTCCTAATAGTTGAATATATTGAATTTTATACTATATATTTTTTAAATATGGGAATTAGAGTTTCCAGTTAATGTGGCTGAATGTTGAGTATGATGGTGATGATATTACCATTTAAAATAGCTTTTCTTCTCATTATTATGAAGGAGTTATTAAATATGCAAATTCCATATTTATTTTACAAATGAAGTCATATTGATAATTTTAAAATATGGGTTTATTGATTGACTATATAGGTTTGAGAGTTTGTTGTAAAATTTGTTAAAGTGACATGGGATGTTATATGATGATTAAATAAATAAAATCTATCTATGATAGACCACCTGTGAAATTAGAAAAGTTAATTTGATGGACAAATTATGGAAATAAAAAAGGGGAATACACCAAGATAAATTTGGGGAATGAAAAAAGTATACTAAGAGACGAACATATTTTCATGGATATGGTAACAAGTGAAGACAAAATATCCATTCAATTTCATCATGAATTATTTGAATCTTTTATATTGTTTTTTTCATAATGAATATAGTCTAAAATTTTACCAGGGTAATATGATTGCTTAAGTTCATTATTTTTTTATCATTACAAAATTAATCATGTTCACTTTTTGTTTTGTTAGAAAAAATTCTGTAAGTGAAGAACTACAAAATCAATCAATTTCTAGTTTATATTATTAATAGTGGATAGTGTCTTCCTATTCATTATTTCTATTTGATTATATTTCCACAGTTGAAAATATTCATATCTAACTAAAAATCTCAAAATACTCTAACATTTTGAACTATTATCATGCGCTATTTGTTGTTATTATCCTTTTATATTGGAAAAAATATATTCAACCTCATCGTTTCTTCCATATTTTTTTATTCTTTAAAAATATATAAGGATATAACTCAAAAGTTTTCATGAATATTTATAAGGGTTATTTCTTGAAAATGTTATTCTAATTTTTTTGAACACCTTTTCTTTTATGTACATGTTTTTAAACGCATCATGAATGATATTATTTATATTTCAATGATTTTAAAGGCTATTTTAAACTAATTTTTACATTATTTTCAATGTTTTGAAAAATAGCCTCATAAATGTTTTTTAATCGTGTTTTTTAGACTTTATTTATAAAAATTTGGGAATTAATTTTTTTAACAGATATGATGTGACCATATTTAACTATAATAAGGGCCTTTCACCATTATCAAGAATTATGTATAAATATTTATTATTTTTAAAATAAGATCGCATTCCAATTAGTCAGAACCTTTTTTTTTGTTTTAAAAGTTTTTAAAAATAATATTATATTTTACCTTATTGTAATAAAAAAATATAAAGTAATTTTTAATATCATTTTAAATAATTTTTTGAGGGTTTTATGATTAAGAAAATAAAAGAATACATTTTTTATTCATGATATTATACATGGTAATTACAGATGATGACAGGTAAGATTGATATTGGTTATGATGATGGGTGATGCTTCCATATCCCTTGAATGCATTGGATAATGATTTTGTATTTTAAGGTGAAAATGGGGGAGATGATAAGGTATGTTTCTCATCTGGAATCAATGAGGCATCATTTATTACAACATAGGTTAAACCTGAGGGAATATCGGTAATGAATATGATTCTTTAAGATGACAAAATTTTCTTTCCAAGGGAATTTTGTGGAAATTTTTTGATTTTAGGAAGAAAAAGAATGTTTATAGATTTTTAATTGTGAAAATTTTTACTTTTGAAGAAATGTTTTCATGAGTTCTCATGCTCCCAATAATTCCTTCATAGTTTCCCTATTCTAATTATGTGTTCTAATTTTTTTAATTGAGAAAAAATGAATTTTAAATTTTTTTTATGAATTATTTTTTTATGCTTAATGTTTTTTGTAAAAAATATAATTATTTTTATGGGTTCATGTTTTTAAATGAATTAAAGATTTTATTTTATTTTATATATTCTTTATTAAGACATGTTTTCCTCATCCCACATTTTTTAATGTTTTTTCACAGGGCTAAGGATGAGTATAAATATATATAATGTATATCTCTGAATATGTGAATTCGTAATTGAATGAATAATACATATAATTTAAAAGAATTTCATTGTATAATTGGAAAAAATGAACATTTTGGTGAATACATGGGTTTTATTATGTAAATTAATTTTCTAATTATTAAAAAATATAAAAATAAAATATCCTAAAAATGTATGAAATTTTAACCCCTATCATAAATCATGTAATTGTGAGTTTTTTAAGATACAGGGTGTCATATGCAATCCATCGAGTATCACTTGAATTATTATTTCTGAAAAAATATCCTCTTCATTACACTGTAATCCTTATAGTTACATAATAATTTTCAAATATCTTCAATTTGAACTTTATATCTCTATAAATAATTTTATTGAAACCTAAAAACATTTTCTTTGATCCAAGAAAAAAAATAATAAATGAAAATATTGAATAATAATAGAAGATACTTATAGTGTAGAAAAAATGGTTTTATCTCCTCCTTGTTTTTTTATAACATAAAACCTTCCTTCAGGGAATAATCCATCCTTTCACTTAAATTATTCTTCTATATTTAATCGAATGAGAGATTTATAGTGTGATGGGTCGTCTTCATGCTTAAATTTGTACGTTTCATATCAGTAAAAATCAAATATTTTGTGATATCTATCATGTGAATTTTATAATATGTTCCATAATTTAATTGTGATTTCCAAATTCAATTATATACAATATATCCTCACATTAATGAATTTTTGTTGTTGTTTTATTTTATCATCCAAGATTCTATTCTATCCAAACTCATTTAAACTGATCCAAATGTTCAATCCTATCACAAATCATCAAAAATAAATATGATTTCAAAATATTAACTCATAATAAATTAAATTAATTTTGATAAATTATTCAAAAAATTTAGATATCATATTCCCCCACACATAATATCTTTCTTTTCCTCAAGTATAAATTGCTATATAATAACCACAAAAGTACATCATATTAAAGTTTTCAGAACAAGATCAACTAAAAATAATAATTATTTAAGAGGGTATAAATACATGCATCACATTTAAAAACTTTTTAAAACGTCACTTTAACTGAAAATCAATCAAACATTATTTTAATTTTCCACTTAAATTTATGTTAATTTTGTTCCGTTCTATTCAAAATTTTCAACTTTTCATTAATGTTCATGAACAATCATCATATACCACATCAAAAAATTATTTCTCTCAATATATTTATGCTCAGTTTCATGTATTTATAGTCTCCACATAATCTTATAAAATATATAAGACTGTAAGAAAAATGAATTTTTGTGATGGCCTATCTGTAACGGGCTCATCGCATGTTTCTCTTCACAAAAAGTAACATCTGGGTGACTATTTGTGATGTAATTCAAATCCCATTACAAATACCATTAAATAAACACTTATTTGTGATGGTAAAAAATAGTTGCAAATAATTTTGGTGCACCTTCTAGGCACAATGTGGGAATGGGTAATTGAAAAAGCCCATCGTTCCAATCAAAAATACACTTGGTCATGTAATGTTATTTGGGATGGGACAATTCTCCTGTTGGAAATAACCATTGTCAATTAGAGTTATTTGTGATGAGAATTTATTCCCATCGCATATACTCTGTTGGTAGGTGAGTATTTGTGACGGTATGCATCACAGATAACTTTTTAACTACAGCCTCAATTATTTATTACGGGAACTATCTGCGAAAGTTCCCATCCCAAACATTAAAATTTAGAATTAGAATCCAATCATAAATAGTCTTGGCATTACTAATCTAACCTATATATACCCCATGAAATTATTTCTCTTCATTATCCATTTGAGTTATCCTATGCTCAATTTTTCTATTCTCTCTTCAATTGTTCTGTTAGAAGTTTAATTTTTTACAGGGAAGGAAATTTTGGGGATTATAGTGCACAAAAGATTCATTTTTAGGTATTTAAGTAATGTTAATTGTTTTTATTTTTTTATTTAATTTTTTATTATATTTAAGTATTATTAATTATTAGTAATTAGAGTTAATTAGAAATAATTAATTTTAATTAGTTGTAATTATTCATAATTGGAATTAGTTAATTTAAATTACAAATATTTATTTTTAATTAGAAGTAACATTTTTAATTAAAAAGTATATAGTTTAAATTTTCTGTAATTATTTTGAATTATTAGTGAGTGGGTTTTATTAATAGTCATTACTTATAATTGATAAATAGTATTAATTAAAAGAACTTAGTAATAATTTATAGATCATAGAAATAAGTAATTATAATTTAGATTCATTTTTAATAAATAATAGTAATTAGTAAAAATAAATGTTAAACCTTTATAATTAGTAAATAATTGTAGTAATTTGTAAACATTAACCGTAAATAACTATTTTTTTTGAAATTAGCGTTATTAGTGGTAATTAGTAAACACTAGTAAAAATGAACGTTAAATCACTATAATTAGTAAAATTTAATTATAATTAGTAAAAATTAGCGATATATTACTATAATTATTTTAAAATAGTGGTAATGACTAAAAATTAGTAAAAATAAGCCGTATGTAGTAAAAAATATCAGTAAAAAAAAAAATAAATAAAAAAAAATAAAAAATAAGTTGTAATTAGTAAAAAATAGTAAATATTAGTAAAAATTATTTGTAATGACTAACATTTAGCAATGATTAATAAAAAATAGTAAAAAACAGTGGAAAACCAGTATTATTTGTAATAATTTGCAGTAATTAGTCAAATTGTATGGTAAATCACTAAAATTATTAAATATTAGTAGTAATTATTAAAAATTAACATTAAATCGCTATAATTATTAAAACTTATTGGTAATAAATAAAAATTAGTAAAAAGTTCTAATAATTAGTAAAAATTAATAAAAAAATACAATAAATCGTTATAATTAGTTAAAATTAATGTTAATTAGTAAAAATTATCTATAATTAGTAAGAATTGGTGATAAATAACTATGATTATTAAATATTAGAAGTGATTTTTAAAACATAGTAAAAATTAGTGGTTAATCATTATAATAAAGTAAAAATTAGCAATAATTAGTAATAATTAGTTGTAATTAGGAATAATTATGGTTAATAGTAATAAATATTAATAAATAATGGTAGTTAGTTATAATTAGTAATAATTAGTGATAATTAGTGGTACTTAGTAATAATTTTTATTTTTTAGTATAAATTACAATAACATTAAAAGTGAAATAGATCATCAATTTACCGGTGAGAAGCAATGAAAAATTTGGACTTGGTTGGCCTAAATTTGTGTGATGAGAAATTTAGACATGGTTGACATAAATTGGTTTCACCACTTGAAGATTGTAAAATCTATGATTTACACCTTTTTTTAAATATAAAATATATTTTATTACATTGTATTAAATTATACAAAAAATTAGCATTAATAAGTGGTATTTATTTCTAATTATCACTAATTACCGTTAAATTTTAGTATAATTTAATATAAAGTAATAAAATCTTTTATAAATTAATAATAAGGTGTAAATCATAGAATTTTCTATCTTCATGTGATTAAAAATGACCAATTTATTCCAACCATGTTTAAATTTGCTATTAGGTCACCAGAACTGTGGAAGATAGGATGTGACACGTCGATGGCTATAGTAGATTCAACGACAATAGGTTGAAATGTGTGGATGATAAGAGCAGCATCACGAGCATACGATGGAGTATAAATGATAATTATTATAAATTATAAATATTTTATTTTTAATTAGTAGTATTGTTTTAAATTAAATAAATATATTTTTAATTTTCAATAATTTGTTTTAATTATTAGTAAGTTGGTGTCATTAATATTAATTACTTATAATTGAAAAATAAATAGTATTAATTAACATAAATTGGTAATAACTTATAAATCTTCGTAATGAGAAACTATAAGTTATAGTAATTTTTTAATAAATAATTGTGATTAGAAAAAAGGAATGTTAAACCACTATAATTAGAAAAAACTATCAACAATTAGTAAAAATTTACAGTAAATCACTAAAATTTTCAAAAATTAGTATTATTAGTAAAAATTTGAAATGGATAGTAAAAAATAGTAAAAATAAGATAAAAATGAGTAAAAATTAATAAAAATAGAAGTGATTAGAAAAAATTACGTTTAAACATATATAGTTAGTAAAAAATTTGTAGTAATTGGTAAAAATTAATGCTAAAAAACTATAATTAGTAAATATTACCATAAGGTAGAATTAATTAGTAAAAATTAATGGAGACCACTATAATTAATAAAAAATTAGTTCTAATTATAAATAATTTGTTGTAATTAGTAATAATTATTGGGAATTAGTAATAATTAGTGGTTATTAGTAATAATTATTAATACATAGTGGTAATTAGTAATAAATTGGTGCAATGAAAAATTTTCAAATGGTTGACATAAATTGGTTTTATCATCTAAAGATTTTACAATAAATTATTTACGATTTTTTTGTAATTTATAACATATTTTATAACATTATATTAGATTATATAAAAAACTAGTGGTAGTTTCTGGTAATTATTTCTAATCACCACTACTTACCAATAAATTTTAGTATAATTTTGTAAAAATTAATAAAATATATTAGAATTTTTAAATAAGGTGTAAATTATAGAATTTCCAATCTTTAGGTGATTAGAAATGACTAATTTTGTTCACCCATGTTTAAAGTTTTCATTAGGTTTCCAGAACTGTGGTGGGTAGGATGCGACACATCAATGGAAACCACGGCAACATGAGGAGGAAAAAAGAACACTGAATCACTATAATTATTAAAAAGTAAAAGCAATTATTAAAAATCAGTAGTAATTAGTAAAAATCAGTTTTAACTAAATAAAATTGACAATAATAACGATTAAATTTTAATTTTTAAATTTTCTACTATTTTTTGGATCTTTTGTTTCTTATATAAAATTATTCATAAACGATTTCTTTATTTTATATTTTATAGGGAAAAAAGGAATAAAAAAGTCTAAAATAGTATTTATTACATGTTTATGATTGGATAAATCAAAATTGAAATCAAAATGGTTATAGTATAAATCTACTATAAATTGAGGGTGTGGAAGATTTTTTTTATCATTTTCATCATCAAAACAAGAATTTTATCCATAATGGATAATTAGGTGTCCATGTAAGAAATATGATTTGAGGAGGTTTGAAACATTTGAAAATCTTGGGGGTCATCTATTGATTTTTTTATTTTGAATAGATTATGATTTTATATCAACATGGTGAACGTAGTTCTATAGAAGATACTAATAATTTACTCTCTGATCCATCACGTTTTTAAAATTTAGTACATGATGTTGCTAGTTCATCTTTTCAAAAAACTGAAACTCAAAATGATATAGATTTTACTTCTGAGTTGGAAACATCTCAATGTTATGAGTTGTTGAAGTCTGATGAGGATTCCTTATATCATACTTGAAAGATAAGAAAATTTGAAGCAGTTGGAAAATTTATGGATATTAATCAGATAAAGGAATGTCAAATATCTATTTTTATCAGATATTATCTTGGGCTAAAGCACTATTACCTGATGTAAATTTATTTCATATAAATTTCTTTGAGATAAAGATTCTAGTTTCTAATTTGGATCTTTATTATCAGAAGATTCATTCATGTTTAGATTATGGAATCCTATATTATGGTGAAAATGAGTCATTGGTTAGTTTTCCTACATGTGGAAAATCATGGTACAAAGAGGCTCAACTAGGGAAGTATGGATTGATTTCGATAGAATAGTTGAGGTATTTTCTGGTTACACCCAGATTATAGTGTTTATTTATATATTAGAACACAATATCACAGATTTCATGGAACTAAGAAATATTTTGACCAGAAAAATCTTAAATCAACCTTATGATTGTGATTCATGGAAACATTTTGATCAGGTATATCTATCTTTTTCTTCATAATCTTGAAGCATGAGATTGAGTCTTGTTATGGATGGTTTCTATCCATTTGGTTCTTATGATAGTCAATATTATTTTTGACCCATCTTTATCACACCTTAAAATTTACCATCTTGCATGTTGATGAATGATCCATATATCTTTTTGACCTTATTAATTCCAAGACATCCAAAAAAAATATCAATGTTTATTTGAAGCCATTGATTGATGAGTTAAATTTATTATAGAGTAGTGGTATCAGTAAATATTATGTCATTTCAAAACAAAATTTCCTAAAGAAAGATCCATTAACATTGGATATTCGTGACTTCCAAACATATGACATGTTATCTGGCTGGACAACACATGGTCCAAAATCATGTCGGTACTATATGAACGACAATGAAGTGTTTATTCTTGTTAAAGGAAGAAAACCTTATTTTCTTAGATTTCATCGAATATTTCTTCATACCCATCATCCTTTTCAGAGGAAGAAATATCATTTCACAAAAGAAACAATTGAAAGAGATATACCTCTAGTAATGATCTCAGTTTTTAAGTTAGAATCTATTGTCTCTTCATTACCTCCCATTAACTTTGGACAGACTATAACCTAAAAAAATAGATGGTCTTGGGAAAAAACATAATTGGATAAAATTAATCATTTTTGGGATCTTCCATATTGGTCTGATTTGTCAGTCCACCACATTTTAGATTTCATGCATATTAAGAAAAAATATTTTCATAAAATATTTTATATAGTTTTTGACACACCTAGTAAGACTAAATATAATGTAAAGGCATGTTAGATCTTTCCCAAAATTTCAGGTGACTAAAACATGAACTATTTGAAAATGAAAGATCACATAAGTTAATGAATCCAAAATAGAGTTATATAGTTTTCAAAGAAAATTATTTATTATATTTTTAGTGGATTTTATATTTGAGTCTTTTGGATTGTTATGTTTCAAATTTCTCTAGATTTGGTATAAATGGACATATTATTGGATTAAAAATTCATTATTATCATGTTATAATTTAAATACTTCTTGAAATTGGATTTAAATTTTTTATGAATTATATGATTTGGTATTCACTGATAGAAATATCATATTTTTTCCAATACATTTTTACAGTTAATATATACTATGACGCACTAAGTAGACTCAAAGAAGACGTTGTGTTAATTTTCTTTAAATTGTAAAAAATTATGGAAACTTTATTTTATTCAATAGAACATTTGATATTAAATTTTTTGCATGAAGAAAAATGTGGAGAGCCAATGTAGTTCTAATGGATGTACCCATATGAGAGATGCATGTAGAAAATAAAGAAAATGGTATGTAACAAAGAATCTATTAATGGATCAATTGAAGAAGCTTATTTACATGTGGAAATATTTTTTTATACTCTCATTATTTTCAAACATAATATCTATCAAACTATAACCAAATGAGTCATAATAAGGGAAATGATGATGATGAAATGAACAATCAATTATCAATTTTTAATCCTCCCAAACTTAGCTTTGGTGGAGTTTATGAATGATAGATTTTAGATAATTAAGATCACATGGATCATACATATGTTTCCCTCAAATGTGACAAAATGAAACCATTTTTAAAGTGATTGATACTATCACTTATTCTATATTTTTTTAAAAAGTAAATTAATATTATACTATTTGAAGATTGTATGATAATAATATTAAGAACCAATTTTCACAAATTATAGTGGCTACTCTTGAATAATGACTAAAAAATAATTTTTCCTACTTGTTTTAAAAAATAGTAGAATAAATTTTCTATAGTTTAACAAATACAATCTATTTATTACTTTATATATTGATAATTGTTTTTTAGATTGTTAGGTATCTCAAAATTCTTATAAAATTGATAATCGATTATGTTTATTGAGTAACCCACCATCCAAAATGGTTAAATATTATAATGAATAGATGATGAATGATTTTAGATTTCATACACATGAATATGGGGAATAAAAAGACAATGAATAATGGTTTTTTGTTGAGAGGATCTCTTCATAGAGAAAGTGAATTTTACTTTTTTGGATTTCTAGACAAAGTAATTGAACTATGTTATGTGGGAAATAATTACGTAGTGATGGTTAAATGTCATTGGTTAGATATAGATATATGTTTACATTTTCATCCTCACTAAGGAATCATTGATATTAAATAGAAAAGCCTTATTATAGTAAATGTACCATTTTAATTGGCTCATCAAGAACATCATATTTATTATGCAAATAATTATGCTACTTCAAGAGAGTTAAGTTATTGATAGAGCATAATAAAAATGTAATCTTAGAAAAATTAGTTTATCTATATTGAATGTGGTTATACTGAAGTGTAAGGAATTGAAAATTTTGAATAAAAAAATCCAAATCCATATTTTCTTTAAATTGACACAAATACTGATGATAACACCCCCACAGTTATGGGTCGATGGTGGTGATGAGGTTTTTGATGTAACAAGTGTATTTGAAATAGAAGGAGATGATTAAGATGAAAATCCTAATGGAATTGACGATAATGATGAGGAATATGATGATATTGAAACAATCATATAATGATAAGATGATTAATATAAAGATTGACATAATTAAATATTAGTTATAAACATAAATAATATACATCTATATATAATACTTCTTTTTAGTTATTTTCTAACAATAATTATTTTATGTTGCAGATAGTCGATGACTATTTATCTGATATACTTCATGTGATAGAAGATGATATACTACCTGGTGACGAGCTTGTTGTTATATCATCTAACCCTAAGATTTTGGGAAGTTCAACGACAAATCGAAGGGGTAATGGTCTTGCGATATTGATGATTTCTGACCCTATTCTCGAGTGACATCCATTTCCCGAGTTTGATCCATGCATGCGTAGGCATGTTCAGTCATGTATTTTAGTTAGTTTTTATTAATTTTCATTAATTTATTTATATATTAATTTTTTGATTATTTGTTCTATTTTTTTACATTTTATCACATATAGCTATTGGATAGGGTAGTGCTATATTGAAGAATAATTTGTTTGCAGCATGGGTGACATGGGATCATATTCCCATTGATGTTCGGAACAACATGTTTGATCATTAGATGGTATGTAAATAAATAACAGTTATTTTTAAATTTATTTAATTTGTAACTTGATATTTTTAATTATTTGTTGGTTTGATGATATCTAATCGATGATAACAAGTGATCCTGTATTAGGGAGGCATGAGTGGTCTATTTGTGTGATTTGTTTCGTCATTTTTTGATTTATCTAAGGAGGACATCCATGCAGAAAGTAGGAATAACATATTTTGATTAGTCTTGAAATGTCCACCCACCAGAATAAAAATAATATGAAGTTGGGGATGAATTATATTCATATAGGATGGGAGCTATTATTCAGAGGAGAGTGTCATTTGGTCAAAAAATTGGGTGTGTGGGTAGGAGGTGATGCATTGATCTGGTATTCTTACATTTAGTACCCATCAACAACATATGGTAAATACTTTTTTAAAAATTTATATAACTTTAAATAGGAACTATTTATTTTCTACTCATATAGGCATTCAAACATCTGGATATTAAGGAGTTCAATGGTTGTAATAGAATATAAAATGATCATGTCACTGAAGATATTAAAGGTGATCTCTAGCATCATATTGAGTTGAGTATAATGTTTTTTGTGTTTTAAAATTAAATAAAAAAATATATTTATATGTTTTAATTTTAAATTTCAATTGAAGGAGTCATATGATGCCGTGAATTATTATAAAAAGGATGAGGCTCAAGTCGAGACCGAGGATCAGATCACTAGTAAATCAATATTTGATGATGAAACCGAGATGTAGGTGAAAAAGTCTGCCTTTGAAAAAGGTCAAGTTGTTGGTATCATATCTATATTGATGCCTTTGAGTTATTATTGTACTGATGTGATATCATCGTACAAATAGAGTGGACCTCATGCAGAGTCATCATCATTATCTACGTAGTATGAAGAGTTATTATGATATTAGAGTGAGCTTATAGAGACCATGAATATGGAATTGGAAGAGCTCCATCGACAATATTAATAGCAGTAGGAGATGCATCGATGGTTGGAGAATCATCATGAGTATACAATGGAGTACATGAGACTTCTTACCCTGGGTTTAGAGATAATGTTCCATCCACCACATCCTTCAAATGTCCCCTAGTAATTTATGTATGTTTTCACATATATTTTGATAAAAATTTTAGTATACATATTTTGGAAATATTTTTATTAATTCATATATTTTCAGTTCTATGTAGTTCTTTTTTATATTGTTGTGAATATTTTTTACATTTTTATTTTTTATTTTTATTTATTAATTTATTATTAATTTATTATTATTATTTTTTTTGCAAGAAGATTCTACCATCACAAAAACTTATTTGTGATGGGACAATCTTCTCATATTGAAATCATATTTTCCATGCCTTTTCCTCCAATGGACCATTTGCGATGGGGTCTCGTAGAAAATATGATTTTTTTTTGTTTTTGAAATCTCCAATTACAATATTAAACCCAAAAATCAAGTGGAATTTTGAAAGGTCAATTTGAGGCTTATGGTTTGTGGTTCATGATTTTAATAGTGAAATAAGGGCCCAAATTAGAGTCTCAATATTTAAATTACAAAATATTAATTTAAAATAATATTAATAAAAAACACATTCCACCCTAAAAAATTCATCGTATTCCGCTTCTCAACCCATTATTACATAGGTTTTAAAACTATAACTCCAATGAAGTGTAGAAATTTGATATTTTATTTAATTACACTTCTTTTTATTTTTTTAAAATAATGTGACATAAATAACAAGGATACATAAACAAAAATAAATTGATCTCATCCCACCCCTAATTGTAATTGTTATAATAGTATTATAAATTATGCATTTATTATCACTAAAGTAACTAAGATGATCTCATTACTATTTTTTCAAATTATTTTGGATATTTGTAAACCAAATAAAAAATTCAATAACAAAAAATCCCTTAATAAACAATAGTAGCATCCCATATTTCTCCTTATAAAAAAATAACTCCCTGGAAAATCAATATCCCTTATTAAGATCAATTGAAATAATGAAATAATACCAAAAATTAAGGGTGGAAAGATAAATTAACTTCTAATTTGGATTCCTATATGGTAATTAAATCTCTCTATCAGCTTAAAAAAGATAAAATGTAATTTAAATATCATGATTAAAAAAACTGGAATGCAATAAAATGGGATTAATTATTTTAACAAGGTCCAAAAACCTGAGGTTTTTAATCTGGTTAAAATGATATTTATTGTAGTGATACATACCCAATAGATCTATCAAGAAAGAGGGTACTAGAAAGAATATTTTGAATGTTTTTAGACTACCTCTCAGTAATTATAATTATAATATTGGATAGTGAGTTTATGATATAAATAGTAATAAAAAAAGTCAGTTAACAATAAAATAAATAATTAAATTACAAATGTTTTGGGTAGATTTCATTTACACAAGTCTACCTATATTCTAAAATCATGATTCATCAATTAATAAAAAATGATTATATTTACTTATCCATCCTTTATCTTAATATTTAAGCACTATCAAAAAAGATATTAAAAATGGTATTAGTATATTTCTATGAAATTTTTTATATCAAACAAAAAAAAATATAGTAAGAAATATAATCAAATAATGAAACTCTTAACCCTAAAATTATGATTTAAAAAAATGATTGGAATGTAAATATATAGATAATTTAAAAAAATTATTATATTTCCATTGATAGTTTTATTAATTCTATATTTTAATCTTGTTACTTCCTATATCCTCATTATCATGGGCCTTAAAAAAATAAAAAAAATAAAATGTATTATATTTATTCTAAAAATAATTAAAAAGATAAGGGTGATTGAATTTTTACTCCTAAAATAATTACCATAATATAATCCTAAAAAATAATAAAACTTCAGTTCTCTCTGATAATCACCTTTCTTAAAGTCTTTTATCTTGAAATGACCTCACCATTTACACTCACATAATAATGGAAATAAGATATTCAAACTGAATCAATGGATGACCTATGTTGATATTCCACAACATAAATTGGATGCATTCCTTCCACTAATATTATTTTTACTATTCTATAGAATAAAAAATTGTAAACTTTTATAGGTATCATCCACCAATTTTTTAATTCCTTAAAATTAAAACAATAATAAACCAAATTTTTTATCAATCTTTTATCTCCTTTAACTATTTAATTTATGAAATCCTATATCACCTCTTAAAAATTTATCTAATTATTTTATATAACTTATCCCTTGTATATATTCCTCATAACATTAATTTTATTCCTCTCATAAATGTTAGCAACTTCCTAAATTCATTATTTGTTACCTATTCCCAAATAATTATCTTACCCCTCTAAATTTTCAATTTCTCAACTAATGTGGAACTTTTCTTGATCACAACCAAATATCAATGATAAATAACTATATTGAATATCAATTAAGACCATTTGAATTAATAAAAATATCCTTCTAAGTATAAAGGTGTTTTCTATTCTTCGATATCAATCATAAGAAAAATATCTTAAAAATAAATGTTTTCAAATTTACACAAAACATCCTCAACAATACCATATGGATATATCATTATTAGAAACTTTAAATAAATATTAAACATTATGGTATATATCTCCTCCTATAAATATATTTTCATTATCATTCATGACATGATGTTCACACTCAAACCTAACTAACACAAAGATCACCCATAATCATAAGATCTATATTAATAGATTTTGGAAAACTGCCCAAATCTTACTAATTCATTGATAAATTTATTAACATTAGGGATAAACACTCTCCTATAAGAGTTATTGTTCCCATATATTTAATATTACTCTTATTTGAAACTAATTTATTTATGAACTTTTCATATGTGGTTATTTCACATATATTATATAAAGGTAATTCTTATAGAATATTTCTTCTAAAATTTAGATAAATTACTCATTTATTCATCAGTTATTAGCCGATTTATCCTTCAATTTAATATTAATTGTGGGTTCTCTTAAGGTTAAACTTCTTCTTATTGTTACTTTTCAACTTAGTTTCTCTTATACTCCATCTTTTCATCCACTTTTATCTCATTTTATAATTTATTTTCTTGTTATCACCATTTAATTTATAAAATTCCATTTTTACACTACTCTGGATGATAACTTTTATTAATCTTCATGGGTTAATCACTTTGTCACCCATAATCACTCACTTTGGACTCACCATGAGTTCTTTTACAGTATTCCAAATATGTAATTCAACATTTACAATCATAAAATAATTTTTTTCATCAATATTTCCAATGTTTCCAACAATTTATTCATTTTACATTAAACTGATGATACTTATTGTTAATATTGTAACCCCACTGTTTTAACTATGGATTTAAAGCATTCATTTTCTTATTGTATCCACCCATAGAAATTATTTTTGTGATAAAAATAAATAAAATTTTAATATTTGCAGTATGGATCATTATTTTTTTTAACATGAGCATAACCCTAGAAATTGTTGTTGTGATATCAATACTTAATCTATTTGTATTCACCATATGATATTTTTTGTGATTTCTGTAATAGATTAGCTTGAAATTGAAAAATATTTATAGATATATCATCTAACTAGTCAAAATGTCCCCAATATAATTTTCATCATTAATCCTTCCATAATGACACTAGTGGATAACATATCACTTTATACAAAACCATTATAAAAAGTTTCCAGGAACAACCACTTATCTTTCCCATGATAGTGTAATATGTTTTGAAAATATTTAAATAAGTAATATATAGCATTAATTACAAAAAATTTATAATATTTTAGGTTCATGATATTTAATAAGAGGTTCACAGTTTTAGATATAAAATAATCTAATGGAGAAGTGTCTTTTCATATTATCCCATATTATGATAGAATATGGTTCCAATATATGAATACATTATTCTTCTTTATCAAACACTCAAAATTTAAATAAGTATATCCTTATCACAATGTTATAAAAACATTAAATTGTAATGTTTCAAATATTTAATAAAACATCCAAAATTTTAATTTGGATCTTCATGTGGTGACAAATAGAATTGAATTATATTTAAGATCATTTGAACAATATATAACCTTAACTCGATGTTGTTTAAAGTAAATTCTTTGAAGATAATTCATCATTATATTTTTATTCTTTAATGTATAACATACTCTATTAATGTTACTTGTTTTTGCTATCCTCTTTGAAATACTTTACCCACATGACATACTTAATAAAATTTATCTATTTTATCATTTTTCAAGTGTCTACCCATAATTTTATTAGTCTTTGGTTTATAATAAAAATATCCTTTCAAAATGATAAAAACATATATCCTATTGATTACCTAAGAATCAATATATTCTAACCTAAAAGTATAAAATGATCACAAAAAACATAACAAAATTACAAAAAAATGATAGTTTAACATATAATACATAACTTACATTAGGAAACATAATGTCCTATTAAGTTTACTAGTCCTAAAAAATAATTCCAAAAACATTAACCACCTATGAGATGTTATTAGTTATCATGATAATCATGTTTATATTTAATTATTACACTTTTGTAAAAATAAAACATTAACGGTATATTATAACATATTACAAAGGCCTAACCTATAGATACCTGTTATACCTAGCTTGGATCCTTAATTTAATGTTACGATATGAAATGGGAATGGTTTAAATTAATGTAAAACAGATTATTAAATAAATTTTTGGGAATGAGAGAATATATTTTATATCTAGGATCATATTATAATTGACATTTCAATGTTATTAATGAATTCTCATGTTGTTTTTAGAATTAGTTCTATTTTTTCTATGTGTATTTTCATTGGTTACTTAATATCCATTTTCAATATTGGTATTTACTTTAGTTTATAAATTAAATAGGTTATTGAAAATTATATTTAAACAATTGTACTCAAACACATCCTATATAAATTAAATATTAAGAAAATTATTTTATTAATTAAAATAAAATTCATCAAAAAATAAACATAGATCATGCATTCAGAATTAATAAAACATATTGAATAACATCGTTGTGTTACCCTTTTTACCCATGAAAGGACCTCTTTTTATAGTGATATATATATATCCATTATTATATAAAATATTTCTTTAACCCTCACTCCTTTAATAGTATTTAAATCTATTTAAAAATATTCCTTAATATTAATCTACAATCTAGTACATTTCATCAAATAAATATAGAAGTGATACCACATCAATTTTATCATTTAAATCATGAAAATATATATATTTTGAAGGTTTTATTCTATAATAATGACATTTAAGATTTTAATGTCCTAGTTAGTCATGAAAAAGTATAATTATCACATCTTATTACACCATGAAAGTAACCCAAGACTAACTAAAAGTTTCATTACATTCTAACGAAACCAAATAAACTTAAATTTAATACCTTCACTAATTAACATAGAATAAATTTACATAATATTTTTAATTCATATGTTTGAGTCATCTCTTCATTCATCATATTTGTATGTTTTTTAATTAATTAATGAAATTGTGGTTTAAAATAATTTATAATGATATAATTACTACTTAATCAAATTTCCAATCAACCTCTATACACTAAGAATCACATGAATCATTTTTTTTACGAAATGTTTTTTTTATAACACTATAATCCTTTTTATTTTTGATGTATAGTTCAATTATATTTATCTTGAACTTTAAATCTCTATAATACTTACTGTAACATCCCAAAAACATTTTCTATGATCTAAAAATCATAAATATACCATGAATGTATTATTCCATAATGGATAATTATTACAGCGTGAGAACACTAATGTTCCATCTTCCTTCTTTGGTTGTGGCGTAATACCTTCCTTTATTCCATATTCTATCCTTTCACTTAAATTATTCCAAACTATTTAATTTTCTGTGAGTTTCAAGGAACAAGTGATATTTTTCATGAAATAACTTATTCTATTCATCTCCTCAAACATATAATCATACATGAGTATTATGATTTGACATTTATAAATTTCATTGTAATTATATTTAAATTTCCAACATCTATTCTAAAAATTACAATGTTATCATGTAATCATTCACGGTATGATTTGAATCAATAATCTTAAATTACATTGATATTGATTTAATTTTACCCAAAAACTATATATTGAAATAAATCATCCACAAAATAATGGATAATGTAGTATTAACTCAAAAAACATTAAATTCCATTTGAAAAATTATATATAATTTTCATCTATAACATTCCCTTTCATATATTATCTTAATATATATATTATATTTTTTCCATAGTATTCTAGATATATAACACCCTAATTATTTCATTAATTATTTTATAGGAATTTTTGAGTTTATAATTTAATAGAATTGATAATTTTAAGATACATAAGGATGCCTGACTAATAGAATTTTTTCCAAACTAAGAATATTGGTCATGAGTAGGGGGAGGTTGTCTTTAACAAGAATATACATAGTTGAAATACAGTTTTCTAAATTTTATGAAAAAATCATACCCATGTGACTCTATAATATTTTTCACATCTTCTACATGGTTTCCCAAACCATGTGATTTACACGTAAAATTTAATTTTTACTATAATTTTTCCTAAACACAAATTAAGCTACTTTAGCCCCCTCATTTCCTATAACATATCTATAAACTTCCTTCAAACCCATATATACCTACTCCCATAAAATCTAATGGGTTACTCCATGAACTAATTTATATTTCATAAGGAAATAAATCTTTAAATTTTTATTTAAATTTTATCACTTCTCATCTAACCTTATTCATATATGTAGTTCCCTTTTTATTTTTGCAACCCACTATGGTGGCTAATACCTAAGTAAGGATTGGAAAATAATAAGATTATTTGTTCTTAAGGTTTATTATAAGTATTTCTTGTTCTAGTATATTTGTATTTGAATAAATCATAATGATTTATAGAGGTTATTTTTTTCTTTTTAGATTTCATTTGTTGGACTTACTTCAAGTGCTTGGGAGTTTTAAAAATTTTCTTAATAAATTGAAAATCGGAATATATAGTGTTAATCTAAATTCTTTTTGTAATAACATCATGGTGAATATTAATGTGGAAAATAAATACCATATAATAAAGTGGAATAATATTTTAAATGTTCTGAAGGGATGTTGTTTTTAAGAGTGTGCAAGTGATATCTTCTTTTATAGATACTCTTCAACTTTGTTCTAAGTTACAATGATGGGAAGTTTGTTTGGTTTATTTAAACCAACCGATAGCTTCATCCAAGGAAACCCCATTTCTAATTTTTAATCTTAGCCCAGAACCTACTTAGTAGGAATCTCAATAGTGTTATCTCCAATTGGGATGAACTTTCCCTCAAAGTAAGGTACGATCTTAGATGCATCTCATCTTTATTTTTTATTAATGATATTGTCATATTTATCTACTATTGGAACTATTAAATCTAATTTATCTTGAGGATTTTGAATATTTATTATTTGTGGAGTCAGAAAAATATTATTTATGAGAAATGTAGTGCATTTATTTGTAAAAATTCCCCCTATATGTTCTCAACTCAATGAATAATGGATAGGTTTTATAAAATGAAATTTTCATATGAGATATCTTATAGCATCACTAGCCACTCGTAGGATTTGTAGACACTAATTTTATGTCTTAGTGTGAAGGATAATATATCATAAACCTAAATATAAAATATGATATATTTTGGAAGAAATATTAGTCCCATAAAAAGTGTTTTATAATTTTTATTAATGCATGTGTTGTAAGTCACAATTGTTCCCTATAATTTTATTGAGAATATTGGTAAACCTCTCAATGTATTACTCTTGAACTCCCTCCAAGAGGGGTTCTATCACATTTTGAGCTATAATCTTCTGGAGATGACTTTTGAAGAAGGATTTATCAATTATCATAGGATAGAATAATTAATTCATAGTATATAAGTGGATCTTGTATGGGATGCATTGGGGGGACAGTTAATGGGGTTAAAGATATAGAGTAAAAATATAGAAGGATGCCCAAGGTAGTAAGTAAAGAAAATTTAGAGGCTACTTATCTCTAGAATAGCCTTTTGAGTTCCATGAATGACCTCTCCAAACAATGGAGCTAGATCATCATGCATGGAAATATTCTTTCCAAGTATGATAACCAAGAGGAACAATCCCATATATTTATCGGTGAATTATTCATGGTATAAAATTTTATGACATGTTATATTACCATGGACTCATAAATGTGATGTTGGATAATAAATAGAAGGAATTTATTTCAAAAATTAGTTTTGTATAGGAATCAAACTATTGAATTTTCACACCTTCATGTTTAGTATGTTTTAGAACCTTTGACTTGCATAAAACAACACATTTTCTGTAAGACTTGTATCAAGGGGGAAAGATGTCAGGGTGAAAAAAACCCATGCTCAATTCAGTTTCCTAATATATTCTTCCCAACATAGAGTTATCATCACTGATAATCAAAAAAACCATAAAGGTATCCCCATTGATTCAGAATTATATTGTTGTTTGAATCCCTATTTGGAAACTAAAAAACACATGTTTCTCAGTGTATAACTTGATGGGTTCCTAAGTAACACTATAGGTAATATTATAGTGATATTTATTGATCATGGATCTCTTGATTAGAACCATATGTATTGGATCTATAATTTGGATATATCTTCTAATGAGGGATGGTCTCATAGTTTGGGGATCCATGATAGATTATTTGATATTTGGGATATGTGTAATGAGGTAAGGAGCCATTTTACTTGAGTGAGAATAGTGTATTCTAAAATTAACACTCTTCTCTTGATCAAATTTTTTTACTATGCATAAGGGATATATCTATTCTGTTTAACCTACATCATCACTTTTATTATGATTAATAAGAATTTTATAGGATGGTATATAGTTACTAGGTATCCTAGATGAAACCTGATTATAGTTTTAATATAAATAAATATGAGGTTTATACTTGATTAATAATACAAGGGGGTGGTCAAATTTGTCATGTTCATGGATTAGCAGAGCTTTCATTTAGTGCCTTCTATGTGGAGGGGGATTTTATCATCAAAGAATCATGCTAAAAGCATACTAGTTTTTTTATTTTTGGTTTCCACAACATCCAACACCCTATTCTAGAATATAAATCAGCACTTGTTTTCAAGTTTATATTGGACCACACTCTTATCCATTTGCTAATTCATTATCTCCTAAGGGAATGAATAATAATTCTTATTCATAATATAATTATTATGCACACAAGTAATGAGGGTAACATGGAATTTGACTCTTTGAATTCCAAAGTTAGTATTGTAAAAACACTCTATACCATTTCTAGTATATGGTCCCCCACAAAAATAATGAAATAGAATTATCATAGGGGATACCCTTGGCCTCATCCATTTCAGAACCCTTGAACCAAATCTTTGGATACATTCTCCTATTAATAATGTTTATATTTTTTATGTAAAATCAATTAACAGTACATTTATTTTTTTATCCAAATTATAGAGAAATAATGAACCTTTATTAATATTTATTTCATAGATTTGAATTTTTATCATGTTTTGAGTCATAAACATAAATATTTTTCTATGTGACCAAATTTTGTTTTCATTTCAGATTGAAATAATGGGTTTTCTAAAGTTTATATTGTTTATATTTTAAGAAAATATTTCCATTCCTATAAATTGTCTGTAAAAATAAGTAAAATACATTATTTTTTTAAAAAGAATCAAAATGGTGTTTTTTCATTTTTTTAAATATTAATAATATAATTTATGAGTGTTTCACACTATTATTGATTATGAGAATGTGTTTATCCTTATTCCTTAACATGTAATTTAGTCATATTCCTTATTTTTCCAACCCTTGTTACATATGTTGTAGGGATTAATTTTTCAGAACGGGCTTATACTAGTTCGCTTACATGGGTACCTTGGTTATTATGTGGAAATCGAATATGAATGTTATTTAAGCGATAATTTTTGTTAGTATTGTTCATTTGGTTATGAGTTTCTACTCATTATGATTGTTTTTCCTATCGAGGCAAGGAGGGTAAGTCATGTTCTATATTTTAATTTCACATCATAGGTCCATAGGTGGTTTTGTTAGTGATATTCGGGATTATCCCAATAAACTAGAGGTTAACATCTTATGTTTAGGTGTATTATGAGTGTTATGTTATTTTTCTCTTATGTTATGATTTGTCTCTACCTAATTATTTACTATACCTTATAGTGTTGATTATTATTATTATTTTTGTACATAAAATGATATTACTTATAAAAAATGGTTTGGTATTGTTAAGGTAAAATGATATGTATTTTTATTTTATTTATTAAACAATTAAAAGGTATATTTTTTATTTTATAATTCAAATTTTAATTTTTTGTGACCCCTATAAAAATAACATATTCTCTTAGTGGTATCATAATTGATTATTTATCACACCTTACAGGCACCCACTGAGCATATATAAATGTTCTATTATCTCATGAAATTAATGGTAAGGTATCAATATCCTTTGATGACACACCATAGAGGTCATCTTCATTCTCTTAGTAGTGTGGTGATTGGGGTGAAAAAGGTTCACAAAGAGAAAGATCATGTATATGTTTTGAGAACATTAGTAATTTTGGTATATACATGTTTCAGGAATAATAAATACCCCTTTTATTTTGGTCTCTTTTGTAAAAATACCATTTTAAGCCGATGTATATTTTTTCAAATTTTTTTTTCTTGTATGTTTGTTAATTATTTCTTCTTTACATACCATGTTTTCTAGGAATTTTATTCTGGAACAGATTATTTTTTGGAATGAGTGTCCAATATATAAACACATAATTTCATATTCCTATTTAGTGTATTTGATACTGTTCTAATGGATATAAAAGATTAAATCATATCCATATATTTTTCTTGATACCCTTGACACTTATTACCAACCTATAGTGATCAATAATGCACTTTATACCTTGTGGTGAGTCATCCCAGATGATGTGACAAGGAAAACTAGTATAATACATTAATTTTTTTTTATCATAGTCCATTTTTATGTGGGTTATAATGGTATATGAAATATAGGGGCATTGGAACTTGAGAAGTAGGTAAAAGGATGTCTCTGGTCAACTATTTATCATACTGAACCTCAAGTTACCATGGGTGGTCATGAATTATTCCTTGGATTTGAGATTTATTTTCAATGTTTTTTGAAATTTTTTTATTTTTATTTATACTAAAATGAATTTTTCCATGATTACATGAGTAATTTGGAAAATATATAATCCATCGAGTGAAAATGAGAGGAAATATAGGGGCACCTAGTTACTGTTCATAGTTTAGAAAACTATTTGTAAATCGTGCCACATTTTTTTGACATCTCCTAGTTGAATTTACATTTTTGGGGAGAGTTTCTCAAATTGGAAAACCAAGATGTGTGTAGTACTAAAACGTTTCAATCATAGGGGTTTACTCGTTATAACTAGTTTAACTCTATTTATTACTATTTATACTTTTTAATATTAATTAATAGGATATTAGAGTTTATTAATGTTATTAGGAATGAGTTAAATATTTTTTTATATTTCATGTTTCGATAAAAAAATGAAACCAATAATGGATTTGGTGAAACAAAGAGAGTGAGTTGGGGATAATTTTGTACAAGGAAACCCTCTTATGTATCTATATCATGTTGTATTAATTTAGAACAAACAATATTTGGGTTTGAAAGATGTTCATGATCAAGATGAAGTTTTTGATTAGGATGTAGAATTCACAATGAAAAATATACCCCCTTTTATGAAGACAAAATGTCTCATGAACCTGAAGATTGGATGGAAAAAAATTAAAAGAATTTTTTATTTTCTTTAGACTTCTAAGAAATATAATTCCATGTTCTCCACATATATTCTAGAAGGACCAATCCAAAAGTGGGGGGAAATAGTTGTGTATTCCCTGATACACGAGGGTCTAACCTAGTCTTGATTCAAGGTGATATTCAATTATAAATTTAATATAGAGAACATGATGATGGATAAATAAATTGACTTCATTAATCTAGAGAAATTTAATCATTATGTTTTTGAGTATGACACTTGGTCGATCAGGTTTTTCCAACTATTGCTCAAGCTTAATGTTAATGGATACCTTAATGCTTGATGATTCTATATGATTCTATTAACTATAATTAGAAAAAATGTTCTTCTCTTTTTTCTATTTTCCCATGTCAAGTTTATAAACAATGCCATAATGTCCAAGACTATTATGGCATGATAGATCATTATAGGTGGTTATATTTGTGCCACTAGATACATCTAGTTTTATATGTGTGGTCAAAAGAGAAATCAGGATGAATTTAAGTGTATTAGGGGTGAGAGTGTTCAATAACCCTCTAAACCTACTTATTTTTATTTATTTGGACATAAACATCTTATATTCCTTCTATATATAAGGCCAATCCACTTCTAGACCAACTATCAAGGGGCTCTAAATAAATTTTATCAGTTACAGTGGATAAGTCATCTTTATTGATTTTATAAAGAATCTCATCAAGGTAAAAGAGATGAATATTTATATACTATACACTCTCAATTGTATTCTAACCTATCAATTAGATAAGTATTTCATAATCAATGATGGTAGTAACATAGTAAGATAAAGGGTAATTGTCATCCCACCGAGAAATCTTACAGTGGTCTAGAATCTTGGAAAAAAATTTCTATATAGTATACAATAGTATAATCAAAAGTTAGGCCATTGAAAATTTGAATTAATATTTATATAACCAATTATGTAGTCCTAAAATTTATTTATATATTTGAATTGGATTCCATTACCTCATCTAATGTAATTGATTCAACATGATTACAATCTTAGTTAATTTCTTACTTGATAAAGATTTCTACCACTTTATGAAGGAATAAGGAATAAGGATTCAAGTGTCAGTTGTGTTGTTTTATGGTTTCAAATTATGAGATCATATTTAAAATTTTTATTCATGAAATAGATGTCATAATTCCCATTTTTTAATGGAATTAATGATTTTATACAAATCTTAGAATGATTTTTATCATTAGCTGGTTTAATTTTTTCATTGGATAGAAACTATAAGGGGCATGCCTTATTACATACATAATCATGAATTTAGTCAAGAATTAACTTCCTTTTTAATTGAGTATATTTTCATGTTTATATATTTTGATAATTGGAACATAATACATTTATAAAATTACACCTTATTAAAGAGTGAATACCCTAAATACATTATTCATTTCTTTCAAAATATAAAACATTTCACATAAATCATAATTTATTTGACAAATATTCAAACATTTAACATGGAATCCTTATATGTATTACACAATATTATTACCCATTAAAATCATTTAAAAACTTGGGATGAGAACAAAAGCTCAGTAAGAGATATAAAAGGAAGGAAAGAACACATTAGGCCAAGAATACCTATAACGTATGAAATCATTTTCAAAAGACAAACTTGTCACCCATATATACTTACTTTGTGAAACATGATACTTACATAAGATATAAACAAAATATAATAACATAAATGGAATCATAATGGTATGTTGGGGCATTACTTACAAAATATTGTAACACTCATGGCTACCTTATAATTTGTAACCCTCATGACTATATTACAATTTGTGTAACCATCACAATTTCACATGGAGTAACCATACAACCGACCTCCAATATACACATAACCAATTCATTTGAGGGAGATATAGGTCCAAATTTCATCATAGAAAATTCCCATGAAAAAGAACATAATCATACAACATGAATAATTGCATAAAAACATTTCTTTTTTATTTTGTAAAACAGAATTTTAAAAGAGGATTTTAAAAGACAAGCCTCTTAAATATATCTTATAATCAAATTGAGACTTAATAGAGTGAATGTTACATGTAAATAACCTTTAAATACACATAATTAAAAATAATATAAAAAAAAACCATCACACAAACAATTTTAATACCACATAAATAATGAAGTAGAAGGTTAACCCAAATAATGGAAATAGGGTTAAGAATTCCCTTACCTCAGGTTTTTATGACATCCAAAACGTTCAAACCTCTTGAATAATAGTTAAAAGAGTGTTATTAATATATTTAATAATCATATATATCTTTATAATACCTTATATGATCATTTTATTACATTATTTGACCCTTTAAATGTTAGTATTGTTTTCCTTGCACTGTTTTGGGTGAGTTCTTTACATGATTTTAATGATCAGTTCATGATGGATTGTTCTTGTCAATTGGAAGTGAAAATCCAGAATTGTAATGGAGTAGTATTTACATATTTTCAGTACCACAATTCATACCTTTTATCATTTTTAATTCTTACATGAGGATGATTCATAAGGTAAAACATTAATGATTTTCTTTTATATCTTTTTAGTAGTTCTTTGATAATAATGACCTCATTTTGTTTTATAAATTTTAACCATGTGTAAAAAAAGATTTATATAACCATGGATTAAATTTAATACATATATTATAACCTGTTTCGACAATAAAAATGGTTTCATAACCATCCTTGAAGAAATTAATGCAAATTTAAATCAGATCGTCCACGATGTCGGTAATTCGACACATCACATACTATGTTTTTAATTCCTTGAATAAGTGGTGGAGGAGAAGAATATTGTTGATGAATTTTCCATTAACAATATAAAATCTAGAATATAACATATTCTAGAGCATTAATTCCTCATAGATAAGAGGATGTGAGGAAAGAATAATAAGGAAACTCAAAATAAAATAAAAAATGAGAAAGCTCTCACGAAAATTTGGAAGCCTAACGACGTCGCGTAAAATTTAATAAAATAATTTTATGAGAGAAAAGGGGTCTCTCATAATGATTACATAATATAGGAATTATAAGGGATATATAATTAAATATCCCAACATAAGTCAAATGGAATGAAAAAGAATGACATAAAATGAAAGAAAAGAAAGAAAATAAAAGATGATGTTTACCACCTGATCTCTTATCCTTGAGATCCTTCTTAAGGCCTTGGGTTTTAGACTTTTGGTGAGACCATAAGATCTAGGACTTGGGGAATAGCCTTGGGAGGAGTATTGGTCAGAACATAGGTAAGTCTCTAGGCTTGAGAGGTGAGGAGGAAGTGGTAAATGAGAGTGGTATTTATAGTGGAGGGAAGAGGGTATTTTTCATTATTTTAATAATTATTATATAATATTTTTGCTCAATACTATGAATAATATTCATTAATGTGACCCTAAATAGTAATAATGAAATGTGTGTTTGAACCAAGTGCTATTATATCATCCTTGCATCACCTGTGATGTAGTAAATATGGAATTTAGTATTTATTGTATTTTTTTATTCAACAAAAATTCTAGAATTTTAGACAATTCTTAAAATCCACCCATACCATTTCTCAACGTGTTGAATTCAAAAATAAAATCTATTTTTTTAAAAATAATTTTCTAATTATTATTAATTTAATTTTTAAATAAAATCATACTTAACTCAAAAATTAATAATTTAAAAATTATAACTGCTTTTATATCACATTGAAAAACTAATCAAGATTTCATTATCTTAAATCCATAAGAAAAAAAATAACAACAAAATTTAATATTCATTAGGGTCATATAATTATTCATATTACTATTCATAAGGGTATGATACTATTCACAAAAAAAAAGTTGGTTTCATTAAGCTCTAATTAACTTACTGAACACAATTGTAGATGATCGTTTTTCAAAATTCAAAACATAAAAGTGGAACAATTATTTTTAAATGACAGTTATCAATATCTAATTAAAAGAAACTTTTAAAAATTTTAATTTATTATTTGAAAAACTTGTGGTGTTAAATTATCCCCACCTTCTGGAAATTGCGTCCTCACAATTTTATATAATTTTTAAACAATTGAGGGTATTTTTCCCTCATTGAATTTTCAGACTCCCATGTTGCTTATTCTACCAAGTGGTTTCTCAACCAAACCTTTACCTGTTGGATTACCTTATTCCATAACACATGTTCCCTTTGATCAAGGATCTGAACATGATTCTATTTATAAGAAAGGTTCTCTTCTAGCTGAACTGCTTCTGGGCTCAAGACATGTGATGAATCTGCAAAAAAATTTATCATCATCGAAACATGAAAAACATTGTGTACCTGAGATAAAATCGAAGGCAAAGCTACTCAGTATTAAATTGAACCAACATTCTCCAAGATTTCAAAAGTAACAAATAATCATGGACTTAGTTTCCATTTCTTAACGAAACACACCACACTTTTCCAAGGAGATATTTTAAGGAAAACAAAGTCACCCACCTCGAAAGAGATTTATTTACTTCTATTATTTTCAAGGCTTTTATCCATGCTCAGAGCTGTCCTCATGTGATACAGGATCATCATCACTTTTTCAGCCACTTCAACTATTAATTCTGGCCCCATAAACTTTTATTCATCGACTTTATCCCAAAATGATGGATTCTGATGCCGCTTCCAATACAGTGCCTCAAAAGATGCCATATGAATACTGGAATTAAAATTGATATTATAAGAAAACCCAACTAAAAAAACATGTTGATCCTAACTTCCCTGATAGTCAATTGAACAAGATCAAAGTGTATCCTCCAAAGTCTAAATCATTCATTCTGATTGGCCATCTGATTGAGGATGAAAAGTTGTACTAAAATTTAACTCTATGCACAATGACATCTGAAGTCCCTTACAAAAGATAGAAGTGAATCTGGGATCACGATCAGATACAATGGAAAGAGGAACTCAATGTAAAATGACAATATCTTTGAGGTAATGTTGAGAAAGCTGATCCAAAGACATTGTATCTCTAATATAATGAAATTATGCTGATGTTTTTAGATGATCAACAATAACCCAAATTTCATTGCTACCTCGAGATGTCTTAGGTTGTCCCACCATAAAGTCCATAGATACATTCTCCCATTTCCACTCTAGCACTAGAAGAGGCTAAATCATCCCCTTCATTAACTCCACTCTACTTTAACATGTTAACATGTCAATCATTTCATAGTAAAATCAGCAATATCTATTTTCATTGCATCCCACCAATAAAACTCCTAAAGGTCTTTGTACATCTTAGTATAACCAGGATGAATTGAAAATGGATAACTATGCGCATCCCACAAAAAATATTTTTTCAACTGGGAATCACAAGGCACGCACAACCTTTTACCAAATCTTAAAACACAATCTTAATCAAGGATAAAATCTAGAAAACTTACCCATTTTAACCTATTCTACCATTTTTTGTAGCTCATGGTCTTCCTTCTGGGATTTCTTAACTCTCTGATAATGATAAATGCACTAAAACCTGAGAAAAAACTAATGTATTCCCTACACTAACAAATTCTATGCCAAAATTTATGAAATCATTAATCAATGGATAATGTTATAAATGTAACATTGTTAATTATGCATGATGTTTTTGACTCAAGGAATCTGCCACTTTGTTTGATTTTCTGGGATGGTAATTGATTGTGCAATCATAATCCTTTATTAATTAAATCCATCATCTTTACCTCATGTTTAATTCCTTCTAAGTGAATATATACTTCAGACTTTTATGGTCTGTATATATTCAACATTTGGATCTGTATAAATAATACCTCCAAATATTCAAAGAAAAACCACAACTACCAATTCCAAATCATGAGTGGGATAACTTTTCTCATGAGGGTTAATATGTCTTGAAGAAGAAGCTATTACCTGATCATTCTTCATCAAAACACAACATTTTCCCTTCAAATAAGCATCATTGTAGATGATAGAACCACCATTTCGGGAAGGTAAGGCCAAAACTAGAGCATTAATCAATATCTTATTTAGTTCCTAAAAATAATCATAAAATTATTCTATCCAAAAAAATTTAAACCCTTTTCATGTTAACATAGTTATCGGGCTAGATAATCATGAAAAGTTCTTACTAAAACGTCGATAATAACCTGCTAACCAAAGAAAACTAAGAATCTCTGTAAAATTTTTAGGTATTTTCCATTCATCAATCACTTTTGTTTTGGAAAGATCAATTGTTATTCAATCCTTATTTAAAATTTTCCCATGAAAAGAAATTTGTTTCAACCAAAAATAAAATTTTCTGAATTTTCTATACAGTTTCTTTTCCTTTAAGGTTCGTAAAAAACACTTAGTTTTTTTTCAAGCTCTACTTTATTTTTAGAAAATACTAGAATTTACTCAATAAATACAACCAAAAAATTTTCCAAGAACTCATGTAATATTATATTCAAAAGATTCATGAATATAAATGGTGAATTATTTAACCCAAAAGGCATAAAAACAAATTCATAATGCCCATATCTAGTACGAAAGACTGATTTTGGGATTTCATCTTCCTTCACCTTCAGTTGATGGTATCTGGAACTCAAGTCAATCTTGGAAAAGTACTAATCTCCCAGGAGCTGATCAAACAAGTCATCGATATGAGGAAAAGGATAATTGTTTTTAATAGTGATGTTATTCAAAGCTCTATAATCAATGAAAAGTCTCATGTAACCATATTTCTTTTTAACAAAAAAATAGGAGCACACCATAGTGAAGTGCTGGAATGAATTAATCCTTTATCAATCATATCCTACAACTGATTTTTCAATTCGAAAAGTTCTATTTGAGCCATACGATATGGGGGATTTGAAATTGAATTAGAACCATGAATTATGTCAATTATGAATTTGACTTCCTGATTAGGTACAAAACTGGGTAAATCATTAGGAAAAACATCAAGGTATTCACTTACCACTGGAACATCATCAATCTAAATAGTTCCCTTATTTTCAACAATATGAGAAAGATAACATCAAACTCGACTAGGGGTCAAACAATAAGTTTTTCAGGTAAATTCATTCCATATAACACAATAGAAAAATTCTTATAACTTTTATTTTCTATAATATTTCCCCTGGTGTTTTAACAAAAAGTTTTGGTCTCATTTACTAATGTGATATTTCAAATTTAACAAAAAATTTCTAAAAAATAAAGAAATGTGTAGACCCTTTATCGAAAAACACATTAGAAATATCTGAGTAAAGGAATAAAGTACCTAATACCACTTTGTTGGATGGAACTACATCTATCGATGTAGTCTCAACGGATCTCACTACACCTTTCTGCTTATAATCTATCTTATTTGCATCATTTGGATCTCTATTTCTCCAGGTATTTTCATAATGACCCTTCTCACCAAATTTAAAACACTTAAGAGTTTTCTTATCAAGATTTGTCTTAAGATCATTTTCATTAAAAGAATGGGCCATATGTCCAAACTTACTACATTTAAAACACTTCCCAGTTTTGTTAAGACATTCCTCAGGGTGCTTCTTGCCACACTTTTCTCAAACTAGAAACTAGATTTTCTTACCATTAGATTTCTTTTGTTGATTCAAACCCATCTCTTGCCTTATAAACCTCTTCTTCTCCATGTTTCCAAAATGCACTATATCATCAAAAAACTCCATCTCTACCCTCTCAGCACATCTGACTAGTTTCTCATAACTTTTGAATTCAAGAGAGGCCAACACCCTTCGATACCTTGTCTTCAGTCCTGAGTAAAAGTGGTTGATTTTACTATCAAGATCCAAAATAAGATTTGGAGCATAACTCTCCAGTCAGATGAAGTTCAATTCAAAAAATGCCAATGAATCTTCCTCCTTTTCCTATAATTCAAGGAATTGATTCTCCATCCTAAGTCACACCACCTTAGGAAAATATTTTTCAAGGAAAAGACATTCAAATTCATCCCACCCTAAAGATCAAAATCTTCTCTATACTTGATATTACTTAACATCGACCACCACTGATCATCTTTACCTTCAAAATTATAAATGGAAAGACTTACCTTTTGATTATTTGTACATCCAATAACATCAAATATCTTTTCAAGGGCTTTAATCTATCTTTGAGCCGCTACTGGGTCAGAAGATCTATTACAAGAAGGAGGGTATCTTCTCATAAAATGTTCCACTATCATCATGTTCTGTTGTGGTACCTCTAGTTATTCTCTTGCATGGATGACACCACTATTTATTTTTTGGGTTAGCTAATATAATACTATCACAAACTGCTTGTTTCCAATCCCTACCATTCCAAGCTGAAGATTTGGAAGGATATCATTCTGTCGGTAGTTGTACTATTCAGCTACCCTATTTCTTTAGTGGAAACCCACTTTGAATAAACATATCATAGATGAATCCATATGGTAATATTTAAATGCTATAACATTTCAAATTAATCATAGAGTAAAAATCATTTATCGTATTCTTTTAACATCGTCATAACCCTTAAATTTATCTAAACCATCCAATAATACAAACTATAAAGACTTGGCCTTATTACATACACAATCTTGAATTTAGTTAGAATTAACTTCCTTTTCATTGAATAACTTTTCATTTTAAGAGACTCAGAGAATTGGGACATAGTACATTCATAAAATTACACCTTATTATAGAGTGGATACCATAAAAACAGTATTCATTTCTTGCAAAATATAAAACTTTTCATATAAAACATGATTTATTTGACTAATATTCAAACATTTAACTTAGAATCCTTTTTTTATTACAAATCCTTATAACCTATTAAAATCATTTAAAAAAATGGTATGAGCACAAAAGTTCATTAAGGGATATAAAAATAAGGAAAGAACGCATTAGTCCATGAACACTTCTAACTTATGAAATCATTTTCAAAAGACATACTTGTAACACATATATACTTAATTTGTGAAACATGAGATTTAAAAAAGATAAAAACAAAACATAAGAACATAAATGGAACCATAAAGGTATCTTGGGGCATTAATTACATAACATTGTAACCCTCATGACTACCGAATAATTTGTAACCCTTAGGACTACCTTACAATTTGTGTAACAATCGCAGTTACACATGGAATAAACATAAGGACAACCTCTAACATAAAAAAACCAATTAATTTAAGGGAAATATAGGTCCCACCCTTCATCATAAACAATTCCCAAGATCCAGAACATAATCATAAAACATGAATAATAGTATAAAAATATTTCTTTTGAATTTTGTAAAACTGAATTTTAAAAGAGGATTTTAAAAGAAAATCCCCTTATATATATCATATAATCGAAGTGAGACTTAATAGAGAGGATGGAATATATAAATACACTGTAAATATAAATAATTAAACATAATATAAATAAAACCCTTCAAACAAACAATTTTAATACCACATAAATAATGAAGTAGAATGTTAACCAAAAGAATGGAAATCAGGTTAATAATTCCCTGACCTCGGGTTTTCCTTAATTCCAACTCATTTAAAACTCATGTATAATTGTTAAAATAATATTATTAATATATTAAAGAATCATATTCATAATTATAATACCTTATATGATCATTTAATTACATAATTTCACCCTTTAATTGTTAATATTTTGTTCCTTACACTATTTTGTTGAGTTCTTTACATGATTTTCATGATCGTTTCATGGTGGATTGTTCTTCTCAATTGGAAGTGAAATTCCAAAATTCGAATGGATTAGTATATAAATATTTCCATTACCATAATTTTTACCATTTATAATTTCTAATTCTTACATGACGATGATTCATAATTTAAAATATTAATTATGTTCGTTTAGATCTTTTTAGTGTTTCTTTGATAATAACGACATCATTTTGTTTTATAAATTAAAACCATGTGTAAAAAAACTTCCAGAACCATGGATGAAAAATAATACATATATTATAACTTGGTTCAACCATAAAAACTGTTTCATGAACAACCTTGAAGAAATTAATGCAAATTTAAATCTAATCGTCCATGATGCCGGTAATTCGACGCATCCCAGACAATGTTTTTAATTACTTGAATAAGTGGGGGGGGGGAAAGAAGATTGATGTCTAATTTTCCATGAACATGAGAAAATACTGAATATAAAATATTCTAGATCTTTCTTGCCTCTTGGATAAGAGGAGTTGAGAAAATAATAAGAAAAAAACTCAAAATAAAAGAAAAATTGAGAAATCTCTCTTGAAAATTTGGCAGCCTAATGATATCTCTTTAAATTTCATAAAATAATTTGATGAGAGAAAAGGGGCGTCTCATAATTATTAAAAAATATTGTCAGTAATTGGGATATGGAATGAAATATCCCAACATATTCCAAAGGTAATGGAAAATAATAACATAAAATTAAATAAAAGAAAGAAAATAAAAGAGGTTGTTTACCTCTTGATGTCATCTCCTTGAGATATTTCTTAAGGCCTTGGGTTTGGCCTTTTGGTTAGACCAGTAGCTCTAGGATGTGGGGAAGATACTTGGGAACAGTATTGGTCATAACATAGGTAAGGCACAATTCTTGAGTGGTGTGGGAGGAAGAGGTAAATGAGAGTGGTATTTATAGTGGAGGGGAGGGGGTATTTTTCATTATTTTAATCATTATTATAATATTTTTGCTCAAGACTGTGAATAATCTTCATTAATGTGACACTAAATAGTAATAATGGATTGTGAGTTTGAACCAAGTGGGCTTACATCAGCCTTGAATCACATATGATGCATTAAATTAAGTATTTATCATTTATCGTATTTTATCGTATTTTACTATTCATAGAAAATTCTAGAATTTCAAAAAAATCCCAAAATTTCACCCTTACGACTTCTCAATGTGTAGAATTAAAAAATGAACTCCATATTTTGAAAATAATTTTCTAAATATTATTAATTTTATTTTTAAATAAAATCATACTTAATTTAAAAATTATTATTTTAAAAACTATAACTGCTTTTATATCACATTGAAAAGCTAATCAAGATTTCATTATCTTAAATCCTTAATAAAAATAATAATAACACAATTTACTATTCATTAAGGTCATATTACTATTAATAAGGGTATGATAATATTCACCAAAAAAAACAAGTTTGCTCTATTAGGCTCTAAATAACATACTGGACACAATTATAGATGACCGTTTTTCAAAATTCAAAACATAAAAGTGGAAAAATTATTTCTGAAGGCTTGATATAATTATCTACATAAAATAAAATTTCATTAATTTCAATTTATTTTTGGAAAACCTTGGGGTGTAACAGAAACACTAATGTCTTCCAAGGTGAGTGAAATCCCAGATTAAGTAGAGTGGGTCTTTTCATTCTAGGTAAATTATTTTATATATCTAGCATGGTCTTGGATAATATTGAAGGGATTTGAAGTGATATTCTTCCTTTGGTGATGTATAAGTATCCTAAATTATTTCTTAGTGATTTTTATGGGTTTCTATTGAATATAGTGGTTGAGTTCAATATCAATTTTCACCAAAATAAAAATATTATCTCTTTACCATTATATGGAATGTATCTACCTAAGTTATAAGAACTAAAATTATAAATTTAATACCTCTAGATCAGTGGTTTTATACATCCAAGTGGGTTACCATATATATTCCTAGATTGATTTTCAATAAATGTGAACTGAAGTATCTAATGTTTCATTGATAGTGGGAATCTCAACAAGGTGACTACTTAAAATAAATACTCATTACCTTGAATTTATAATCATGTTGATCTTCTCAAAGGAGTGTGGTAGTTTTCTTATATTTACATTCAATTATGATACAACTATCTAATATTGACGGAATATAATATTTCTAAAAACACTTATATCTGTAGGTATGAACATTATGATTATTTTTTATGTCATTTCAGTTTATATATGCCCCTACAGTATTTATGGATATGATGAACTGAATCATCCATTGATACATAGATAAATATTTCATAGTTTTTATTGATGATATCATGATTTATTTCAAGATAGAGAGTCATTATATTCATATGAATATTATACTAAAAACATTTTAGGATTATAACCTGTATACTAAATTTTATGATATCCAATTTATGATATAGGAATTCATATTCCTTGGTCATCTCATTTTTTATGAATGTGCTTATGTGGATCCTAAGAAACTTTATGCGTTGACTCCAAGAGAGATACCTAGGATTTTTTTTGAGATTGGAATATTTTTAGACATAACTAGACATGATATTTTCATGTAATTATCCAAGATAGAATATATCTTCCTGTCCTTGACAGAAAATGGTGTTAAATTTTTATATATTGAAAAGTGTAAGAATTCCCTCAATGAATTGAAATCAATAGTGACATGTAAAAATGTATTGGTTTTTCTTGAGCTTTTTTGAAGACCATATGATGTATTATGATGGTTTAAGTATGGGATTGGTGTGTTCTTTGATGATGCATAACTATTTTCTGTTATAAGGATCAATCTAGTTTCATGCTCATAAGGAGAAATACCCCACTCATGACTTGAATGCTTCTATGGTAAAGCATGCACTAAAGACATGGTACCACTATCTCTTTGGGAATAAGTTCATAGTGTATATTAATAATAAAATTTTCAAATAACTAATATCTTATAAGGAAATAAGTCTCATATAGAAGAACTAGGTGGAGTATCTCCATATAATTAACATTTTTCTAGCATTAACCACTGGATAAGGGAAATGTGGTTACAGAATCTCTATGAGAGAAATTTACAACTCATGATTTAAAAGTGTATAAGGAATAATTAAATTTGATGATCTGCATTTCTAGGATTCATTTGGATATAAAAAAAATCGATGATCTAGTATTATTATCTAGTGTTAAAGCTACACAATCCTTCAATTATAGGATTCAATAAGAGAAAGTAGGTGATTTGGTTTTTTGGTGTATAAATGGAATTTTAAATTTGTGGGTTGTCATGAGTGACTGGTCTCAGTCCCATAATGGTTTCATCCATTTCAAGAAGAGTTTAGTGGTACTTATTTCCATGTTATGGGATATAATTAATGATGGTAACTATTATATCTCATCTAGGTAACATAGTTCAACCATGAATTTCTATGAACTCATAGAATGCTATTTGTGATTGATCATGAAAAAATTGATTATGGATTTTGAATCTAGTTTCCATTCCAATTAAAAGGTGAAGTATTATAATAACAATTTTATAGGATTATTATAGTCAATTCTCATTCCAGTATAAAAATGGGATTATATTTCCAAATAGTTTTTACTACCTTTCCTCATTATCCAAATGGGAATAATTATATTTAGGTGATTGATGAAATTTTCAACAAAATTATCCTACTTTCTTAAAATAAATGATAAAAAATGATGAAAGATCATTAAAACATATGTGTATAATGGAATGGAAATATTTAGGGATTTCTAACCATCATTATCCATGCTTAATAACTATACATTACTTCCTATTATGGTAAGGGACTCCAAGAATAAATGTATTTAAACCTGAGGTTGAGAAAAACTTATCATCCAATATAGATGTTCAAATAGACTAAGTAATCTTGATCTAGTTGATATTCTTCATGATTATGTAATTGAAAATGAAGGATAATCATATAAATATATATTATTTTCTGAAATCTTTTATAATAAGAGTTATCTATGAATAATAAACATAGATCCTCTCGAAGATCCTTATGGATGACAATGTGAGACTCATCATTATGGGGATGTAGTTGGGGAGAATTCTCTTTTGGGACTGATAATTATTTTAGAGATGATTATCAATGTTAAATTTATTTAAAAAATATTGGAAATGATTAAAAAACATTAAAAATAGTATAATTATCTTTGAATTCAACCCCAATAAATTTTATTGTGTGATCAAGTATTCTTAAAAATATATCCTAGGTTGGGACATCGATGATTGGGGTAGTAGATAACCTTAAGATAAAGTTTAATAGGCAATTAAAAATGGCAGAGAGTCTTGAGAAAGGGCCATACCAACTAGCTACACTATCCCAATTGATGGATACTAATAATGTATCCCACATATCTCTGCTTAAGACATATCATCCCAATCTATCTCATTCAGTCGAATGAGAATATTTGGATTTAAAACCTGATTCTTATATGGTCAAATAACTATTTCATATTCTTGATTACCAGAATAATGTGTTTTATGTGAAATATATTCCTTTAGACTATTTTCAATGGAATCATGGTGATTATAGCCACAATACTTGTAATAATGAGTCCATAGTGAGAGAGAAATGTCCTGAATTATTATTCAAAAAAAGTGTTTTGGAATTTATGGTGTGATAAAGTAAATTGGAAGTGAGAATTATGACACCTCGATCTCACTATTTTGTTCATATTTTCATTATTTATTTATAAACTTATAATTTTAAATTTTAGAATTAGAAAAAAATGAAAATTTGTGGAAAAGGTAGAGATCATGGTTAGTGTTAAGCATTCATCCTTACCATGAATATGGAAGGGTTTCATTCCAAAAACACATTTCTAGTTGGCACACAATTTCCCAAAATATGAATACATATTGTGTATAGTACCTATATGACTCCATAAGTTGTCATGTGTTTGGAACATGATATCCTATACCTTTTAACAGAACAATACAATCTACCCTAGAAAGATAATTTTTTATTCCAATTTGTTCTCTACATGATTTTATCACTATAGTCGCATCATTTCATTAAAATAATCTAGAAACCCCATTCTAGCTAATTTTCTCTTCCATAAGCCTCTAATGGTTTCCCCATTAAATACATGTAATTTTCTCTAGAAAACCCTTATTTCTTCTTCATTTTCATTCCTCTTTTCTCCTATATGGTTCTTCTAACATTTTCTTTTCTTTTCCTTTCCCTAACACACCATAATGGCCAATGCCTACCATAGGTGTTGTTCTAATGAAGGGTTAATTGTTTTAAAGATATTACGAAGAGTATCTCTTTGGTTAATTTCTTTTTATTTTAAGAAATCAAAATTATTTCCAATTGTTGAGGTAGGTGTTTCTATATGATTTTTTTATTTTACATTAATCATGTTCTTATGTGTTTTAAATGTTTTCTTTCTAAATTGGAAATTTTTATGTCTAATATTTCATGAATATAATTTTCTACAAATTTTATTTTCTTTTTAGATTGAAATAATGGCGTTTATAAAATTCATAAAGGTCATATTTCAACAACATGTTTCTACTCCACTAAATTATTTTAAATGTTGACTAAAATAAATTATTTGGTTTAAAAAGAATCATAGTGGTCATTTTGGATGTTTTTATATTTTTATTAATTGAAATTTTTAGTTTTCAAACTTTTATATATTATGAGATTAAGTTTAACATTGTTTTTTACCCTTTATTTTATTAAATCCCCTCTTGTATAATCCCTCGTGGAATATTTTGTTGAGCATGATTTTTTAGACGGGGATTTGTATTATTAACATTCATAGGAGCATCATGTATTTGGGGGGTAATAAAATATTAGTGTTTCATGAACTATAATTTCACTCTTTCCCATGGTAATAAACATGATCTCACTCTCACTAAGGTGTTTCATCCCAACATGGACATGATGGTACGTCGAGGTCAGTGTCAAGATTTCACACCATATAAAGGAAGGTTTATCCATTAGTGAAGTCCCAAGCTATCCCATTAGGTCATGTTTAACATCCCTTGTTGTGTGGTATTATGTTTTTTATGTTATATTTCCCTTTGATTACAATTTATATATTCCACATTATTTACTATACCTCATTATCTTGATTATAGTGATACTTTATTACAAACACTAGCTCTTAAATCTTCAAAATGGTTTGGTTTTATAGATGTAAAAAGGTATGCATTTATATTTTCTTAATTAGAGAAATAGAGGTACTTTTTAAAATATTATAGTACATAATAAAAAAATTAGTTATCCCTATAAAATAAATCACATATATTCTTGGTTGTATTATATTGGTTCATAGCACACATCCTAAATACACCCATAAAGTGTGCATAGAACTTGTGTTATATCATACAATTAAAGTTAAATTATCCACTTCATTTTCAATAATACCATGGAATCCTTCTTTATTATCTAGGAAATTTGGTGACCATTTGGTGAACAAGGGACACAAATAAATAAATAATGTGTTATTTTTTGGTACCTATAGTCATTTTGGAATTATTTGTTTGTTTATAATGAGTTCCCAATATACAGATACCTCATGATAGATTCCGAATTAGATTATATCACGTTGATTTACTAGATTAATATATTTAGAATAATCCCATATGATTTTCTTGATACCATTAATGCTTATTGTTTTTGTCATGAACTGGCCCAAATACCCTGGTACCCTGATGCTCAAGATAATATCGATATACCCTAGAGGGCATTCCTCATCCCCACGGTTTTGTGACTATCACCTAGCATCATACAAGATAAGCTAAGATGTGTTTTTACTCATAATATTAGGAAATCAAAAACAAGTCAATATGCTCAAAATAAAAATCCACTGGGAGAACAGTACTATAAATAAAATAGGTATTAACAACCCAAAGTACATCATCAACATACTAGAAAATATGAAGATAAAAAATCCAACCCCCAACAAGACAGAGCTCTATAAGCCCCAAAGATCAACAATAATAACCACCTACGACTGGCGCTTTACCATTGCTCAGAACTGGTAGGAGATAATCTACAAACACCCAAATGGACAAGTATAATGTGAGAAAAAAGACCAATATCGTCTCACATAGGATTCCAAAAGAATATTCCATAATTAATTAACCAAAAAAATATTTCAATTTCAAATAAAATAGGTATTCATGTTTAAGAGAATAATTAAAAAAATCATGATTTACATTCCGATTGATGGAAATATTTTAAACAATGTATTAGATGAAATTGTACATAAATTCACATGGTATGTGTAAAAAGGTATATAATAAATGGAATATATATCAAAATAATCACAAATAAGAGACAAGTTTATCATCTAAGAGGTATGATAATTCCAGGTCAAGGGATTCTCACACACTCAAATAAGTGATCCCAACAATATGTGTACACACATCCCTCAGACACCAGTTAAGGAGGAATCATCACCATCCCATTAGTGATGTGACCTACTGTATATGTTTTCTTAGAGTCATAATGATTCAGTATAGTGTTGTCCCAAATAACACACTTACTACCTAGGCTTTGATGTGCTCTATGAAAAATCAACAATAGGAAATTTACTTTAAAACTATTCAAAATACAATTAACCCATCTTTTCCCATTTAAAAATGCAAATTTACATTTAAAAACAAAAATGGTTGTTAATCAAATCATTCATTTTTTAGGATAACACCAACTATTTTCAATCAAAATAATTTTATCCATTTTTTCTCAAATAAAATTTGAAATCAATTTTAAAAATAAATTTCACAATTAAATTTCATAATTAAATTTCACAATTTAAATTCCATAATTTAAGTTCCATAATTCAAATTTTATAATTTAATTTCAAAATTTTCCATCAAATTCAAAAAACATGCCTTATTCATTAGAATTGGGTGGTTTTCAAAAATCTCATTCCAAAAAAAATTTAAACCACAATCCACGAAGAATTGTTTTTTAAACAATTTAATTGAAATAAAGAAATTTTGGGTTATATAAATTGGAAAATCATAAAAGGAACCACCTACCATAGATCGTGGGATCACGTAACACAACACCCATAAAGAGAAACTCCAATGAAGAATTTTGGAAACAAAGATGCAAGACTAAAACCAAGATTCAAGATCTAAAACAAATGGGATTAGATAGTTTGATAATATAGAGATCTATAAAACCCTATGGAGGATAGAGGAAGATATTGGGAGAGACCAAAAGAGAAGATTCACATTCCTTGAGGAGATCGTGCAACATTATCCAAGATTTGATCTGCCTTGGAAATGGTTTGGAGGAGCCAAAATTGGCCCTTGAAAGTTTCTAAGACCTATGAAATAATTCTAGCTTGAGTTAGGGGTGAAAAGTTTTCAAAATAGTGGGTTCAATGATTTTTAAAAAAAATAGGAATAAGAAAAACCTCCATGCACTATTAGCTGGAATGAGCCACATGGTTTTTCAGACCGTATTCCCTAACTATATGCTCATAATAGTGGGGTTTTATGGTTTCCCCTCAGTTGAGAAATGGTTTGAAAAACCATGTGCCATCAATTAAAAACCTCCACACATAGGTTTCATTAGTTTTCACTAGTAGGGTTCATGGATTAGGAAAACCATGTTCCAACCATACATAGCCCAAAATCCCTCTAAAATTAAAAAAAATCTACACAAGGAACCCATAAATGAGACCCAAACAAATAATTTTTAAAAACAAGGGTTGATGAGTACCTAAAAACACTAATGGGATGTTACAACCTCCCAAACATAGAAACATTATGTCCCCAGAAAGGCTATTATGAATCTTTCATAACAAAAATATAAGGATAGTGCTCTCTCATAAGTGCCTCCCCTACCAAGTATCTTGAGTCCAAGAACTGTTACACCATAGAAATTTTACCAACAGTATCATCCTCACATGAAGTACCTTGGTATTAGAATCAATTATCCTTATTGGATGCTCGGTTATATATAAATCAGTCATGACATAAAGATCACTCTAGCTCAGAAATTAAGATGGATTAGAATCATACCTTCACATATGTGATACATTGAACATGATATATATCGACATAAATTTTGGAGTAAGTGATAAATAGTAATGCAATTTACCAAATTCATCAGCAACCTCCAAAGGTAGCACAAAACAAAGAGAAAGTTTCCCTTTCCTCCCAAGCCATCGATGACCAAAATTGGGTGAAACATTCAAGAACACCTGATCACCAACTAAAAACTCCAACATTATATGATGATGATAATTATAATACTTATATTGGATTTTTTTCGTCATCATTCATTGATGAATCAATTGAATCATTGATGTTGTCTCTTGAACCAAGTTCATTCCAACCAAGGAACATTCACCAATCTCTGACCAACACAAAGAATATATCAAAGGTTAGCCATACAAGGCCTTAAAATGAGCCATTATGATCACAAACTGGATACTATTATTATAAAAAAACTCAACCATACCCAAATGGTCATCCCAAGCCCAATAAAATTCATGTATACATGCATGAAGAATATCCTCAGAAATATATATAACTATTTCTATCTAGACATCTAATTGTGGATGGTATGACATACTTAAAAAAACCTGAGATCTGAGTTCCTACTTATGGAATCTAAAAAATTGAGAAGTAAACTAGGGATCCCTATGAGATGATATAGTAGATGTAACTCTATGAAAATTAAAAATCCCTCTCACATAGAGATTTCCCAGGTCCTCAGCATTGGTTTTATCAAAAATGGTTATACCGTGATCCAATTTGGTCAGCATATTAGTCACAACCCATATCGCATTCTTCATTATATGGGTATGTGGAAACCCAATCACAAAATCCATAGATATCTCATCCCACTTCTAAGTTGGTACTGAAAGTGTCTTAAGAAAACTTTAAGGCCTATGGTGCTCAGACTTGACCTGTTGGCATGTATAACAATGAGATATAAAATTTTCAATTCCCCTTCTCATACCTGGAAACTAAAATAATCAATGCATGTTATATAACATCTAATTGGTTCCTGGGTTCAGATACCATAGGGAGTTATGGAAATACCCAATAATAGACTATCTTATCACTAAAATCATAACAAAATGTCTTTCACATTCTTTCATGGTCATGTTAGCATGCTCGAGTTTGAAAAACAAAATAACCTTATCCAACACCACCAACTATGGATAAAACATGTTAGTGAAAATAACTTTCAAGTCCTTCCACTCCAAGAAATAGTGCTTTGTTGTTATCATCATCATATCCCACAATCTCCATATTGGTCCCTTTATCTTGAAGGTGGAACATTTCACCATGATTTCAACAGGAATGTCCACAAACTCAAATATAAGATCAATATTTCACAACCCATCCTCAAACATTTGAGAATCATTAGAGCCTTGGAACCCTAGTGGCTTTTGGTAAAGGAAAAACCAAGACAAAATCATGAAGTCTTGCTTAGGAGGTTCCATAGTTGGATATTGAATGGGAATAGGTGTTGTTTCCTATCCCATAGCTTGGACAACATGCACAATATCTTCAACTTGATTCTGTATTATGAGAGGATTTTCTTGACGTGGTTCATCAATAACTTCTTCCTGGATCCAAATGTCACATCTTCTTGGAGGCATGATGTTACAAAAATTAGTATAATACATTGATGACATTATATTAACACTCAAATAGAGAAAAACAAGAAATTAATCCCATTAAATAGATAAAAATATTTAGATTTTAATCTATCCAAATAAAAAGTATGGAAATGACTATGCATAATACTCAAGATTTGTTTCCCAAAATACCCCTAGTGACTTAATGATCATTAAGGTGAGAGTTTTCTAGAAACACAATCGAAAAAACCTCTTAATTTCCACCAATATTACTCAACAACATACTAATATCATAGAAAGAGGAATAACCTACACCTTTGATTCCCTTTTTTCAAAAACTGAAATGGATACCCTAGTACCCTGGTACTCGATCTAATCTTGGCATAGCTAAAATATAATTCCTAATCCCCATGAGTTTTTGATTCTCACCTGGAATCATATTAGATAAGGTGGGAATATTGTTTCCACATAACAATAGAAAAATTGAAACATGTTAGTATTCTCAAAAGAAAAATCCACTAGGAGAATAATACCAAAATTCAAATATTTATAAACAACCCAAAGTACATCATTAATGTACCAGAAAATATAAAGATAAACAACCCAAGTCTCAACAAGACACATCTCTCATAGCCCCAAAGATCATCAACAAGAACCACCCCCAAGTAGTGCTTTTCCCTTTCCCAAACCTATTAGGGTCTCACCAAGAAATCCATAAGAAGATTCCACAATTAATTAACCATATAAATATTTCAATTTTAGATAAAATAAGCATGGACATTCAGGATAATATTTAAAACAAATCATGCTTTACATTCCAATTGATGGAGATATTTCAAACAATGGTTTAATAAACATTTTATATAAAAATGTTTATATAAATTCACAAGGCATATATAATAATTTTTAAAATCAATGGAGTATATATTTAAAAATAATCAAAAATGAACAACATGGCCATCTTTCAAGAGGCATTGTTGTTCCGGGTTAAAAAATCCTCACAAACTCAAATAGGTGATCAAAAAAATTTATGTACATACATCCCTTAGACACTGGTCAAAGAGGACTCATCATCATCACATCAAGGATGTAACCTACTGAATATGTTTTTTTAGAGTTAAAAATCATAAATTGAGTGTTATCCTAAATAACACACTAACTACCTAGGATGGAATGTGATGTAACAAAAATCAAAAATGGGAAATGTACTTTAAAATTGATCAAAAAAATTGACACATTTTTTCTCATTTCAATATTCCAACATTAATTTAAAAAATGGGTGATTAATCAATCATTCCCTTTTCCAAGATAAACCAAAAAGTTTATATAAAAACCATTTAATCCTTTTTTTAAAATACAAATTTAAAATCAATTTCACAAATCAATTTCACAATTTTATTTCAAAATTTAAATTAAAAAATTTAATTTCATAAATTTACATCAAATTACACAAACTCACCCAAATTCATTGGAAATGGGGCTTTTACTAAATTCTATGCCAATGAAACATTGGAACACAATCCAAAAAGAATTGGTTATTTTCAAAATTTAATTGAATGAAATTTAATTTAAATGATCTAATTTAGGGTTAAATAAATTGGTCAATCATAAACAAAAAAACCTACCGTAGATCACGGGATCACGTAACACAACACCTGAAATGGGAAAATACAATGAAGAACACTAAAAACAGAGATCTAAGAATCAAAACAATATTTAACATCTAAAACAATAGATATTAGTTTCTCTAAAAACATGGATATTTAAAAAAATCCAAGGAGGGTAGAAGACCTTAAAAGATACCTAGAAGAGAATATTCATATACTCAGAGAATATTGAATGATTTTATTCAAGCTTAGATCCTCCATGGAAATGGTTTAGAGGATTAATAAATGGGCCCTTAAGAGCTTCTAAGATATAGAAAATCATTCTATGTCATTTTAGGGTTGATTGGGGGTCTAAAAGGGGGGTTCATGGTTTTTTTTTAAAATTGAAATAATAAAAACCCATGTGCGTGGTTAACTGGGAAGATACACATGGTTTTCTAAATCCCACACCTTAACTATGTGCCCCTATTTAGGGGGGGGGGATCATAGTTTCTCCATGATGGTGCATAGTTTGAAAAACCATGGTCCAACATTGAAAACCCTAACTAACTGGTTTTTTATGGTTTTTACTAGTAGGGTTCATAGTTTGGAAAACCACACATCAATCGTGCACAACTAAAAAGACCTCCAAATATTTCAAAATTTCACCTGAATCAACCATAAATGAGACACAACCAAAGCATGATCAAAATAGGGGTTGAGGAGTGCCTAAAAACAATAATGGTATATTATATGTTTCCCATGTAAATCAAGAATTTATTTGATCCATGCGATGTGTCAATGCAAAATATATTCTATTATAACATTATATGGTAGATTTTAGGATCTAAAAATGTAGGGGAACTATTTCATGATATATTTTTTTCTTTTTATATTTATTTTATAATTCCACAAATTTGTGTGATCTTGTACCACCAATGTGTTTATTCTATAACACACTATTTCTAGGTCGATAGAATCAATATTTTATGTGTGATTTATAATAATGTTATATTTAGTTTATAGATTATGATTTACTAATAAATCTCATTTTATAATTTTTTTGAATAATGATTTTAAATAATTTTTTTTGAGATGAAATAGGTATCTTTAATTTGGGTTTTCCTAAACCCACTATTGATTGAAATTAGAAATGGATATTCCTTCACAATATTTTATTTTATTTTTTAAGAATTCATTATTTAATTAATTTTCATTATATAATGATATTTTTAATGAAAATAGATATTTTAAGAGATTTTTTCTATGAAAAAACCCTTCAGAAAAATTAAATTTTTATGTGTTTTGATGTGATTTATTTGAAAAAATTTCATTATGTGTGCACATTTGAAATTGGTTAGAATAATTTTGGAATCCTATATTATTAAAAAATAGTGATAAAATGATATAAAGATCAAGAATAAGGGTGATATTTAGTTGGGATGTCCAAGATCATGTTTCCACGATTACTCTTTACCTTGTGCAGTGGATAGTTTAGGTTGGGAATGGGTGAAGGGATGATGAATTGGTTCACAAACTACTGAACAGCTGAATGAAAATTCTATTTTACATTAATTAATGGTGATTCATTCCTAAAATGTATCCATTATATAATTTATTAAATATTACACTATTTTCTTGTATCTCATGTATATTATCAACACAAAATAAGAGTTTTTAGTGATTTATTTGGGATATATAGAGTATTAAATGGAACATAAATAAATGTTGAGTATATAATATTACAACACAGAAAAATGGATTATTCAAAAATAATATTTTTTAGTGAAATCATAGTTTTTAATGTGTTTTGAAATTAAGGATTTGGTTTTTTATTTTAGAAAAAAGTGTGGTTTTCATAATGAATGATTATGGTTTAATTTATAAATTTTAGTTTGGGAAAGGTTTTTATAGATCAATATTATTTTTGAAAAACTATTTTATTTATAATTATTTATTAGTATCACATTATTACTCTTGATAATTCAAATTAAATATAAAATTCCTCAAATAAATACAATTTTTTATATAATTTTCCCAAATATATTTACTTTGATTGATATATATACATCATTTTTTGTGATATAAGGAAATTAAATAAGTCAGTCTTCATCTTTTATGAGACACATAATCATAATCATGGTATCGTGGGTGGATTTTATGGCTTGAGGTCCCATGTCACTTTTTTTTTATTTTATGGTAGTATATATATATATATATATATTTATTTATCATGTTTAATACTAGTTTTTCAAAATTTTTCTTCAACTATGTTCTTCATTTTAAATTTTATTCATTTATAAATAAATTTATATTTAAATTTGTCCCTTAATATTTTTAGTTTATGTATTTGATGGTAAATATTTCCCCACACTTTTAATTTGATACATATCTATTTATCGTAATCATATTTTGATTGGGGAGAATGTATGAGGACATGTTGAAATTTGAACTGACTATAATGATATTAGAATCCATTTCAGATCATTACATTCCAATATTTTTTTTATATTTTCATTTTTTTCATTCCTTATTCATGAATTTATTGGTTTGGGACTTTGATTTAACCCTTTATATTGGGAAGGACCATCCAAGTCATATAAAGGAGACCTGTTTTTGATCTCAAAGGGAAATAATGATATTAAAGAAAAAAAAGTAAAATATCATAATTCCATAAGGAAACTTATAACAAGTTGAAAAAAACCATGAAACATTACTTATTTGTTTAATTTTAATGTATGTCAAACAAAAAAAAGAACTTATAACATAAAGTATCACTTATAATCAATATATATCACATTTATAACACATAAAATGTAAATATTTTTTAAACTATTTTAAAATATCAAAAATAATATTTACTTTTAATATATAGAAATCATTAGAAACATTTTTTAAAAATAAATAAGATTTAAAATATGTATACAAATATTATCTTATTAATTTATACATGAATAGGAAACTATAATATATATATATATATACATTTAAATAACTTATATAATACACAAAATATTTATAATACAAAAAACATGTGTTATTCAAACAAAAATCATAATAAATAAATGAAAATAAATGTTCATAGAATATAAATACACAAAAAAAATGATAAATAATGTTCATAGAATTTATAATATATTTATTTATACTAGAACATAAAACGAATTAAATAGAACATGTGTACAATATAACATAATGGAACATTTTCATTATATACAGTAAATGGTTTTCATTATATAATTATATTTTTAAAAAATTTCATAATTTGATAATTCTAACCAATATATGTCAGGTTTTTCATATGTTATATTTGAGGTTTATTTTGTGTGTTCAATATAATAACATATATTTTTATGTAATATAACCAATAATTTTATATGATATGTTTAACATTTTTAATATTCTATATTTTTCTATTTTATTGGAAGATGTATTAATATTCTTGGAATTTCCACAGGATAATTAATTTAATACAAAACATTCCAAGAGAAATAATTAAATTTTAAGTTCTATGATATGGGGGTGCTTTAGGTTTTTTGTATAATAATTTATATTTTAATTTTTTTCCTTTTTATAATATTTTTACTAAAGCATAAAATGTTTTTTCTTTCATGTTTCCTTATATTCTTTATATGTTCTTATATTATATATATATATATATATTGGAAATATTTTATAATGATATATAATATTTTATTTTTAATATTTATTTTTTTTATGATTTTTATTTTCAAATTGATTCGTGGAGCTAATGGGGTCTTGATTCATTATATTCAAACTATTTTTTATTAATCACAATATTTTCATTATTATAGATTCTGTTAGGTCATGTCCTGCAGTACCATTATTTTGATCATACAAAAATCTTGTTTACATTGATTTTATAATTTTTTATTTATGTTTTGGAAATGTATCTAAATATTTATTAATAGTGAATTCACATAATAGAAATTAATTCTACTTCATTCATGATCAGTGAAACATTCCTTGAATGAGAAACCAAACATCTATAATAGAATAATTAACTAATCAGGAGTGTCATTTTAGTTTTAATAAAAATTATTTCTCGATGATTTGAACCTAAGATGATAAAATAATCAACCAACCATGAATTATTATATAATATTTAATAGATTTTTCCAAATTCTATATAAAATGAATTATATTCATGTATGATAGATTTCATGATATGATGATTCATTAATTATATTCTCTAACATTTAGTTCAATTGACTATGAATGAAGGAAAAACTTATCATGAAGATAGTTTCAAGTGAAAATGGAATAATTTCAACCAATTTAAACTAAATAATAATGGATAAGTTATAAAATATTTCTAAAACTATTGGATAATTTATTTAAATAATTTAATAAAATGATATTGAGAGGTGATTCGGGATATACCCTATTTCAATCCAAGTAAAATAATCATTAAATTATTATAAATATCTTATCAAAAAAATAAGTTTATATATGAGTGGGTACCACACTATATAGTACACTAACTCTATCACATTAATATACCCTCTCAAAAATAAATTTTATGGTCCCATATTTTTATAAGAAAATTAATTTAATGATCTAAAAATCTATATTGAATAAGAAATGATGATATCAATTAAATTGAAAGTTATATAAGCTAAATTATTCTTGATCTGATACAACCCAATGATCACGATTTAATAAATGTTCCAAATAACTATTGTAACACCCCTACCCTAAAACCTAGAGAAGATATTTAATTTACTACATGGTATAACATAGAAGGAATATCATCTCAAAAGATTGAATAGTTTATTAGTATTGAGGGTATACATACATATATGATTCTCACATTATATCCTACAACATGAAATAAAAGATAAAAAATATTAGTATAAAATTATTATTTATTATATTAAATCATTAAATTTATTCATAGATCCCTTATTGGTATACTGGGGAAAGGAAAAATTTATAATGGGAGAGGTAAAATGCTCAATATGGTAAAATATACAACATAAGATATCCTAAAATAATTAAAGCATGAATAATATGAATGATATAACAAATAATGAAATTTTACATATTACTAATATCAAAAAATATAAATTAATTAATGTGTGTTATAGAAACATAAATAATCACATGGATAACTATAAATTATTTCATTATTGTAATGGCTCAGACCTCTCTGGTCGATACCATTGTTGAAATTTGGTGTCTGAGGTGTTCTGGGAGGTCAAGGTGACTTATCCCCTACACTTTTTCCAAATTTACAGTTATGTGAATAGTGTTTCCTATTTTGCGAACAGTTTCATTAGTGAGATAGATGTGAATAGTGTCATTAGTGAGAAAAATGTTAACAGTTTCATTAGTGACATAGTTGTGAACAGTGTAATCGGTGATACAGATGTGAACAGTGTCATCGGTGAGTCATTTGAATTATCGGTGTTAGTGAGTCATTTTTACTATCAACATTAGTTATTCATTTGTATGGTCGGAATTAGTGAGTCATTTTTACTATCAGTGTTGGTGATTCATTTTAATTTTTGGCGTTGGTGATTTATTTGTACTATCTACATCGGTGCGTCATTTATACTGTCTGCATCGGTGAGTCATTTGTATTGTCGGCGTTGGTGAGTTATTTTTCACTATAATCGTCAGTGAGTCATTTTTACTATCAACGTCAGAGAGTCATCTGTATTGTTGACATTAGAAGGTGTACAGTGTTTCCATCCATTGGTAGGTGTACATTGTTTTGAACTATCATTAGGTGTACAATGTTTCTAGATTACTACGGTTCACCCATTTAACCTTTCTTTGACGAAAAACACATTCAAGGCCTTATTTTAATAGATTTAAGGAAGATTCAAAGCCCATAACTCCTATAGTATTAGTTTGTCATGGGATGCCTTTACATGGTCAAACATCGTTGTTTAATGTGATCCACATTTAATGGAAAATCCAGCGTATCTTAATCGATGCTCCGCTAAATATTCTAAAGGGGCTAGTTATCTTTCTCTTTTGTTCTGCCTTCTTATTCCCTCTAGTGAGAGGCTCGATCCTTTATTTCTTCCCAATGGATTCATGTGATTTAACCCTAATACTTGTATTTTTTCCCCTTGAATTTTGCTTCATTTTTCATGTGCACCTCCTGTTTGGGTACAATCTGCAAGGGTTGATCTGTCATCGATAGAAGGTATGATCTACCTGTTCTCTGGTGTTTTCTTTGATCCTTCTTATCCCATTTGTCCTTGCCATATTGTGAAATGTGATCTCCATGTTTATAATGAAGATTTCTTCGGAGTAAGTTGGTGCGGCCGAGTCGCAAAATCCTCAGGTGGATGAAATTGTCACGAGGGAGGCGATCATGGTCTGTTGTATGGATTAATCTCATGTAAAGAACATTAAAAACCCTTTGAGGTAGGGGATTCATGGATTCTCTATTATTTTATGTGAAAATTTGTAGTTATCATGTTTTATCCCAAAAGATCACATTGGAATTTACATAATAAATATTTGAACCAGATAAATAAATTGGTATCGATCATATGTTATTACCTCTTGTTTTGTTAGATAGTTTGATATCTATGATTACCATGTTTTTCATGTTTTTATTGAAAAAAATTGGTATAAAATGTAAAATATGATTATTTTTAATTATTTATCAAATATAAATAGGAATGTAAATTAATATGATTATTGTTGTAGTAAGAATTTTTAATTGAATTAATTGATGAAAAGAAGGCATGTTGATGCTTGTATATAATGAATTAAAGTAATGAAAATTAACTATTTAGTTAATTTATAATATCTTATTGTTTATGTTACCCATTGTTGGAACCTAAAATTAATAAAATGGTTAATTCTATATAGTTTAAAGTATCTGTTGTTTGTTAAAAGATAATGTCTGGTAGGGGTTCTGAATTACCCTGTTGCTTATAAGTTTGAGTGCCTTGGGCATTGGATCCATTACTGCTCATTATGTATGAAGGATGTATGTCTTATTTAAGGGAAAATATCCCAGTTGATATTATGATTATTTCCTACTACTTTTGTAGTGATGTTAGAATGGATGGCTATTGTGATATGTGGGGGCAGGGAGGCCCATTGGTTGTGGCAATAGTTGACGCCTAAAGTGGCGAGATGCATCGGTTTATGCATATGGGTATTGGGGAGGACATCAAAGAGGATGAAGCAGGTTATATGTGAATGATTGAATTATTACTAAATCTTGTTGGTTTTTTATCTTCCTTACTTTACCCACTACTCAAGGTAGCTAGTCTTATTACCCTTCTTCCAAAAAGAGGTGAAGATGTGTAGGTTATGCCACGTGATTTTTGTGTTTAGCTTCTCAAGGATGGTTGGGTCTTTGTTCTGGATATAGGTGGAAAAGACATGATGTGTAGTTCATATACTCACTATTTTGATCCCCTTATGTTTAGTAGATTAAAATGTGTTTATAGAAATCCTGGGAATATTGGAAAGTGATAATGTTGTTAATAAATGTTTGAATAAATGATATTAACCCGTGGGGTTAGATCTTGCTGGAACACAATGCTAAGATTGCAAATTTAAAGGAACAGTGAAATTTAGATGTGATGCTAATGATATATAATGTGTAATTGATAATGGTTAATTAATGATTATGGAATTAATTAACAGAAAGTAGAAATGATAAAAAGAGATTAAGTAGTCTAATTCAGCTCTTTAAATGGTTGTGTACTTATAGGATACCTAGTCCTAGTAGTGGAAATCGGGAGTCTGAGAGACGTTAGCTTCATTTGAGACTAAGACTAGGTTATTACCATAGTGTGGTTGTGGGATACCATATATGATGTAATTTTTGTGTTTATATACACTACTCCACCCCTTCAGTTAGGTAAACTGACACATAAGGGATTCTGATCCCTATGGGGTGTTGTCCCCAACATTATGGTGGGAGGATGGATGGATGACTACTCCCTTTGATCCTTCTCTCTTCTCTTGGTAGTTACTTGTGATAGTAGGAACAATGGTTAGTTTTTACCATATATGTGTGTAGAGGGATATAATGTCTTGTGTTTATTCACACACATATATTCTAGATATAGTTTTTATGGACTACTATAGGTACAACATGTATAGTATATAATGGCTTAAGGATCCTTACATGGTGTATGTGTTGTAATGGCTTGAGGTATAACTCTCAACATATGATACACGTTATGTGATATGTGGTGGCTCCCAAAAACTACATGGTTACCTTGGTTACATGGAAATTGTTGTTTTCCTATATGAGGTGCATGTTGTGGTGCTTCACCCAGGTGTCTGTGGGCATGCCTTTTTGGAGAGAAATGCTTATGACGTACGACATTTGGGCAAAGTGGAAAAACATTGGGGAAGTGGTAGTGGGTTACCCTTGATATCATTTATTATATTATGTTCTCTTGTATGTTATATATGGTGATTTTAGCCATTGTGAGATTGGGAACTTAGTATTCCTATTTAGGTGACAAGTCAGTTTCGCTTGTTGTTCATTGTGATTTAGAATGATTTCTTTACTTTTGAATGAGTGTCTCTGGGGAGGATCCTACTGATTATATAGTTATAATCACCATATATATATACACTGTTTTTTAGTTCACTTAGAATAGGTCGGAGATTAGGTTGTTTACTAATAGGTTCGGGTTCTTGGAGCTGTTTGGGCTTTTTTGTTTGTTTCTGTTTTTACTTTCTTTTGGTACTTGATATTTTTCCTTTCAGTTGTAGTAGTTTTTTCATGAAATTATATATGTAAACTTGGTATTTATTTTATGCTGTAGTCTGATTTGAGTTAGTTGGTGTCTTTCTTATCTCTCTCTTCTACATGTGTTTTCTTATAGGGTAATACCACCCATTTTTGTGTTTACTATACCCTCGATGTTAGTTGCCAACGCAGGGCCTACTAGAGGGGGAAAATAGGGGTCACTATCTCTCAAGTTTTATACCTAAATCAATCAAACCATGAAATCTAGGACATGGACAAGAATTTTATAAAATTATTTTCATATATATTTTCTAAAATAATTGGCTATTTAAGTTTGAGTGAGAGGGGATAAGTGGCGTCCTTTTATAAGTGATGGAGAGGACACACACGATTTTTTTCAAAAGATTAAAATATTTTAAAGGATTACTCATGAAAAATAGACCCAAAATGACACAACATAAATTTTATAAAGTTAGGGTAAAAATAAAACGAAAAAATTATTTTTAGAAAAGTTTTTTGTGTTATATTCAAGCCTTATCACTTTATTTATAAACCTTTTACAACGTTCTATCCTTAACTAAGGTGATAAAGATTTTCCGAGGTCACAATTTATTATGACCAAAAATTAAATTGAAATTATTAACTAATATTTATCATCATAATTTAAAATATGGAATCTATTTTACATGATTCAACTCCAATAATATGAATAAACTAATTTTAATATAAGTTCATAAAATGTGATGAAAACCCGTTTTCTAGAAAAATGATTTTTTAAATATAAAAATGAGTTTTTATCAAATTTAAGCATAATATCGAAACTAATAAAATTAACTAGATTATGTTTAATCCAAAAAAAACTAATTAATTTTTAAAATAAATTCAATACAAAATTTTACTTTGAAAATAATTGAATTTAAAATAAACGTTTCTTTAAAATTCATAATTTTTCATTATTCATTGAACACTATATATTTTTAAAAAAATACCAAAATTATATCCTAAGTTAATTTTTAAATTCTGATATAAATAATTATAACCTTTTTATCAAATTAAATTTATAAAATTTAGTAATTTTGGTTTTAATCACATTCATTAATAAATTTATATGCAATATACTGTTGTTTCATTATAAATAAAAGCTTACTTTGATAATGGAATTGTGAGTGTCACATTTTACCCACCAAAAAAATTTTAAACCTAAAAATTTCTAAAATTTTACCTCATGAGTAGATATGGGTAGTTTTCATAATAAATTTAGGATCAAATGTCACTTATTCTATATTATGATTTCTTCAAAGTACTTTTAAGAGCCAATTCATTCTATTCCTCAAAACATATTCTCTATTGTCCAGAATTTAGATAGGATCTTCACAGTTAGATAAATATAGTTCCAATTACATTTTCTCATTGGTGATAACATGCATTAGGTGTATAATTTTCTCCCTTAATAAAGACATATGTAACATTTCATTAACATTATAGAGGATAAGAGGCATTTCTAAACATTAATCTATAGCACCAATTCATTCTAGGATTTCAAAAGGTCTAATGTACCTAGGACATAGTTTCCCTTTTTTAGTGAACCACATAACACCTTTGAAAAAATATAACTTCAAGAAAACATGATATAAAACTTGAAATTATAAATTCTTCATTTATCAACATAACTATTTTGTCTACATTGAGATTCCTTAATTTGATTCTGACTAGTTTTTAGTTTTGATGTAGTATCCTCTATGATATATATTACAATAAGATTCCTTTCAATAACTTTTTCCCAAAAAGTTGGAGTATGACACATCTTCTGATACAATTACTAATATAGTTCCAATATAATGCTTGAATGGAAGTTATTATCATATAAAAAATTCAACGAAAGGTATGTACTAATCCCATATACCTTGAAATTCAATCGAGTATAACCTTGACATATATTCTAATATCTGAATATTCCTTTATTACAGGCCATCAATTTGGGGATGATTGGCACTGCTCAAATGTTTCTTAGTCTAAATAGAATTCTAGGAACTCTTCCAAAATTTTGATGTAATCTATGGTTCACAATAATATACATTCAAAAAAAGTGTACCATTATGTCTTGTAACTTCATCGATATAGATCCAAAAAAGAAAATCCAAAGGTATACCTTCCCTTTTAGTAAAGAAATGTGTGAAATTGATATGTAAATAAAAAATAATCCAAATTAAATCATTCTTTTAGGTATTGTTTTAAAATATAGTGAAAAAATTAAAAATAATTTCATCCCATTTCCACATAAGAATATGAAGAGGTTCATAATTACTTTAAGACGTTTTCTTTTATCCATTACCTATTGAAAAACCATTCATATTTATAAATAGTTTATAAATTTATATTTCAAATTATCCAACTATATATATTATTTAAATGTCGTTACATTTTGGTGATATTGTGGTGTATAGAGTTTTTTGAGATATGATATTCATCTAATAATTCCATTTTAACTCAGACATGGATGGAACAAATAACCTATTTACCAATTTTAAAATATAATCATCACAGATGAATTAAACTTACTTACCATTATTCATGAATTTGATTTTCATTTAAATATTCTCAACATCTTGTTGAGAACATTTTATTTTCAATAATAAGGATGTTTTTGAAATCATTTAGAATAGATGTTATATCCCATTTCCTTAACAATTCTCATAACTAACTTAACTAAATCCATAAATATTGGATATTTTTCACAATTTATTTTAGTAAAAACTCAATGATAATTCCTATTTAACATATCATTTTCCTTTTTCCTTCCTTGGATTATAGTTTATTGAGAAATTCAAATATTTAATTAGTTATAACTATCACATTTTCCACATTTTTAGCTCTTTATATGATAATTTGAATTTCATAATTTTGTGTTTTCTATGTATTTCAATTATTTCACTATTTAATTATTGTATCAATATATTAAATGAAAATAGTTTGGCTTCCAACTAAAAAATCTGGGGTCAGACAATTATGTTCAGGTATCTTCAATTCCCTCGATTCATACACAAAAACTCTATCATTATAAATAAGGAAATATCCAATTCCATTATTTGATGAATCTCTAAATATCACCAATTCATCCATTCCTTATGGAAAATTCAATATCAATTAATTAAACAATCACCTATTTAATTATCCAAAGCATTAATTTAATTATTCCCACTATATAAACTTAACCACTTTTTTTGTCAATATGGTTAATGGGTTAGATAATAAAATAAAATTTTGAACAAATAGTAAATAATAACCTATCAATCCTAGGAAACTATGTTGTTTAGTTAAATTTGGTGGTATTGATCATTCTATCACTACTTTTTTCTTTAAATGATCAATTAATATTCCATTCTAAGAGGAAATATAGATAATAAAAGATACTTCATAAATCCATAATTAACATTTTCTAAATTTTCCATGTAAATCATTTTCTCTAAAAGACATAATAATGATTTTAAAATAGCTCATATTCTCATCATATAATTTAGAGTATATTGATATTTCATCAATAAATAACACAATTAAATTAGTTATAAATCCTTGGATTCTATATTCATTAGTTCAATAAAAATATATGTTAAATTAGTCAATACAAATAGAATTACCTTAAAATTTTTAATGTACATACCTTATGTTAATTTCAAATTTGGAATATATTCTTACTTTAATCATAATTGGAGATACACAGAAAAATATAAATCATCAAAAAATATTATACTCCTTTAATTTGATCAAATAAGTAGTCAATATGGGGAAGATGCTACTTTTTCTTTATTGTAATGGCGTTTATTTCCCTATAATAAATTCATAATCTCAAAGGCCCAAAATTATTCTTAACAAAAATAATTGGGGCTCCCCATAGTGAAAAACTAGTGTGAATAAATCCTTTATCTTGTTACCCATACAATTTCTTATTTAGTTTCACTAATTATTTTGCATCCATTATTTAGGTAGTCTTAGATATAGGGTTTTCATAATGAATGGGATAAATAGAAAACTCAAATTCATGCTCATGTGGGTGTTCAAGTAGTTCTTCAGGAAATACATCAATTTATTCAAGCACAACGTGTATATCCTCTATTGTAAGGATTTTATTTCTGTTCATAATATATGTCTTCTCTTATTATTTAAGAAAATCATTAAATATATCAACAATAGGTGTATCTAGACATGATTCATATAATTTATTCTCCTATATAAAGATAAGTAATTCCATATATCAATCACAAATTTTAATCTCCATCACCCATCAATAAATTTTCAATTAATATTTTGAAAAAACAATCCATATCATTGATTATATCAAAGTCAAACTTAATAATAATAATAAAGTTTTATACTAGGGTAAGTTTATGTGTCATATTGGGAACCAAATGACACATCCTTGATACAATAATATTTCCATTATTAGTCTTGATTGAAAATCTCTTTCTCAAGGTGCTAGAGAAATGTCTAATTTTTGTGGCTGACATGGAAGATAGATAAGAGTATAGAGATCCAAAATCAAATAAATAATTATCTATATTTGAGACTATGTTTAACATATATGCTACTATATCTTTAAAAACTTCAACCTCAACTGTAGTGATATTATATGCTTTTTCTTACTCTCATTGAATTTTATAAGGAAAATTCCAATGATGTATAGGGAATTTATTCATATAGTTTCTCATCTTGAATATTTTTATCTTCTTTATTTACCTTTCTATCATGATATTGATGGCCTTTCTCTCCAAAAATTAAGAAAAATACTATTCTGGGAAAGAATGTTCCATGGTTTTTCTTTCCATAGTTCTTTCATATTTGAAATTTCAACCTTCTTTTCATTTTATTTATCATGTTTTCATGTATATAGTGCTTAATCACTCACATAATTTCTAGTTTTCCTTGTAAAAAAACACTTATATAATTATTTAGTTTTCTTGATATAAATTTATACTATATTTTCATACACATAAAATTTTTGAGAGATCAATTCACTTAAAAAACTATAACTTACCCTGTCAATGAAATTATAAATCTTACTCCATAGATTATGTACATAATATACATCATTAGTTTCTAAAATTTTAAAGTTATATTCATAATCAGTAATATTTTATCTATCTTTTTTCCTTTATTAAGTAATCAGTTAACTAATCATGAGAAAATTATTTTAAAAAGAATATCTCTTTATAATTATTATGCACAATACTATTTATTTCTTACAACTCTTTATCATTCTAGATCAAATAACAGAATTTATCAGTGCGTCCAATAAGATGATAAACTTCAATGATATATTTTTCTCTTTTGGTAATTACTAAATAAATACATATATTCACAAGGGACATGATCTATTTCTGATGTACTAATGGATTTTTATTCACATTGAATGATGGAGAATTTTTATCACATGAAGTTTTCCAATATTGTTTCACTATGTTGGGGTTTATCATAATTCTCTACATAAGAAAGGATTTTAGTTATAAACCGATTCAATTTCCCTAATATAGTTATAATTTTTTTAACTATAGGTCTATATCCTACTTTATTTCCTTTCCCATGAGAGAAATCCAACATAGATTATGTACATTGATATAGTATCCATTCCCTCAACAAGGAATCATTTTTATATAATAGTATATACATAATTAATACACAATATTATGAATTTTAAATCATAGTACATAGATATAATCCCAGTGTAACACTTAAAATAATTTGAAAGTTTGTACATATCTCATATCTGAATCATAAGAATTGTCTCTTAAAGAATATCTTCAAATCATAAAAATATTTTTAAATCATTAATAATGGTTTGTAAATATCATGTAAATCAATCAAATAATACCCCTCAGGAGTGTCTATCCAAGTGTGTACCCTAGGGTCCACTCATCATGCAAAAGTGATGATTGAGATAATACCCTATCAACCAGATTTAGAGTCACTACCCAGAATTGAATCTATGTCACATCCACAACCATTTCCATAATCTAGATAATTATTTATTTTCTACGAAAACAAAAAAATATTTAATTTACCAAAATCTTATGATATTTTCTTATACATAGAACTATCCTCAGGGTTTTTCATAGCGTAATGTTATCAAATATATTTTTTTCTTAAATATAATTCACAAGGTTTGTACCAAACTTATTTTAATACCAACTATAATACCCAAACACCAACAACCTGAATAAAGAGTGAATTTTACTAACTTTACTAAAAAATAAAGTAATTACATCCTAAAGGATCAAATATTATATTTGTATTAGAAGACTATGTACATATATGATTTTAGCATTAACATATGAATACATAAAATATAAATATAAAAAATCATTGATAATGTTATTATTTATTTTTTTAAATACTTTAATATATTTTTAGATCCCTAATTTGTATCCTTGGGAAATGAAAACATAATAAATTTTGTGCTCAGATTATCGTTAAGGGAAAGTGTATAGAAAAAGAAGTCATAATATAAATAAATAATGAATAATTTATAAGAGAAAAATAATACTCAAATATTTCATATAACTAATCTAAAAAATTACTAAATTCATGGATGAAATAAAAACATAAATAATTACATGGATAATAATAACTAGGTTCCTAATGATAGAATGCATAATTTGAGACATCATAACAATAAAGGACTTATCCTAATACACCATTCAATAATAGATACGGCATATGATAAATACAAAAACTCATTTATCTCATGAGTCCTACCATTGTATAAAGGATCAATAATAGGACTCACCCATCCATTTCTAAGTCTAATTCATTCAATATATAAAAGTTTTGAATAATTTTTCAAAACATAATCAACATAAACCTTTATATAAAAAACTAGCTTACAAAATGTTAATATTTTCCCTAATATATAAATATGACATGATGATCATAATCCATCTAGATATATAATTTGGATGATAAAATTAGATTATATCCCCAATAAATTATAATATTCATCAAAGGATGTTGAAATCAATAATTCCTTTTAAAATATCACCAAAACATTTATTGAGATAAATACCATTTCATTTTGAAATAACTTGTTTCAAATATAAAAAATTATATAATATTAGGGAAAAATTTATTTTAAAAAAACCATTAAAACATGAAAAGTAATATTAAATGAAAATATTAGTATTTTTGGAGGGAAATTTTTTTAATACAGTACTACTTTAAATAAACATTTCATTCACACATTCAGAAAAAGTATCACATTCAAATAACAGAAATAAGATTCCTTTTAAAAAAATATAGATAATTAAACATCAGTAAAAAAACTTTAAATATCATTTTAAAATATTAAAAAAAATATTTAAAACATTTTAATTTAAATGTTTACAAGGAATAAAAAAATTAATGATCAATTAGAAAAACAAAGTTAGTATTCCTTAAGAACATTCATTTGGTATTTTTGAGATTAAAAGGTTGTAAAATAGAACTAATAAATTAAAAACTAAAAAATAATTAGATATTAAAAAACTAGTTAGGGTTTATGACATAAAATATCATATAGATCCTCCAACAAAAACTTAAACATATGTAATCATGAATATGGATGAGATTGTGAAATAAACACTTACCTCATCTCTGATATATTACATAAGTGATTTTAAAATCTTTTATAATAAATTTAAATGTATTATAATTCAATTATTGATCCATATAAATAATTATAATATCATATATGATCCAATTACAACATTTTAACATCTCTTTATCAATAATTCCTTATTAAAATCATTGTTTTGAAGTTTTAGTCATTTCATTTTTTATGAATGTTTGGGATCACTTGTTTTAGTCCTATAATATTTATAATGTTTTAATAAACTATATAATTTCAATAATGAATTAAATATCATATATATTCATTATATTCATATTTAGTATCATTTTTTAATGTAATAAATGAAAAAATGTATCACATCGCTTCATGGAGGTGGTAGTCCACATGTATACACAAATATTGTTATCATTTTTTAATGAGGCTTATGGTAAGAAGTTAAATTATATATATTTTATTTAAATAATCATAATTTTTTAATAAATATCATATAAATTCATTAGTTCTATATTTATAACCAACCAGGTAAATTGATGATGAAAAATTAAATACATCTTTATATGGAGATGGTAAGTCGTATGTATGAACGAGCGATGTTTTCATTTTCCGTATGATGAAATAGAGATGAATAAAAGATGATAAACTAGTATAATACAATATAATTATATTTAAGATATTAATCTTATCATATGATCATTTTTATATAATAATTTAAGGTGGTATAAGATTAAATAAAATGAAAACAATCAGATAAGAACTACACCTATTTTTCAGACAACCTCCTTCAGTTTTGACTAAAGACTTATTAGGATGTTATTATGACCAATTTATGACCTCTAGGATATGTAAAAATATTTTAAGGAATTATTTGGGTATGTATTCTCTAAACTATGTGTGTCTTGAAATGTCAGGAATAGGGGATATGTCGTTTCCTTTTATAAGTGAGAGAGATGAAACACTTGGAATTTTCCAATAGACTAAAATATATTAATATAATACTCAAGATAAATGGGTTCAAAACAACATATAAGAAAATATAAAAAGGATATGTTCTAAATAAAATACATAGATTTTTTAGGAAGGTTTTTAATTTTATCACAACGGCTTGTCCCTTTATTTTTAACCCTTTTAACTCATTTTACCATTAACTGGTGTGATAAATATTTATCTTGGTTGATATTCATTATGAGAAAAACTTATATGGATGTTATTACCTAATATAATTTATTATGGTCAAAAATTTTAATTCTATTTTAAATTATTAAACTATTATAATTCACAAAACATACTTTTAATATAAGTTTTCAAAACATAATGAAAAACAGTTTTAAAAAAAATGCATTTTTAAGTATTAAAATGTTTGTGTACCGAAATTAAGAATAATGTATATTACAATGAAGTAATTTAATTATATTTAATAAAAATAAACTTATTAAATGATAAAATAAATTTAAAACAAAATGGGACTTTTAGAAACACTTGAATGAAAAATATAGTAATATATAAAATCACCATCTTTTACTATCCACCCAAAAATTATCATGTTCAGAGAAATCCAAAAATTCCATCCTAAGAAAAATTTTATATAATGATTTAAAAAATTATATCTTTTTTATCAAATTTAATTCATAAATATTTGGAATTTTGGTTTTAATCACATACTTGAATAAAGTTATGTTCATTATACTACTCTTTCTCAATAAAGAAAATCACACTTACAAGAATTAATCATGGGTGTTACAACTTATTAATCATTAATTGCTCAAATTTTATAATTAATATATATATATATATTGTTTTTTATTAATAATTATCCAATATTAATTGATAAATAATTGTTTCTATACTCATATTCATTATTTAATTTGGAATCATCTTCCACTGGATGGTGGATGATGATCCAAGATATAGACCCATGTAAACCAACTCTAGATTATTGGATAAACCACAGAGTATAGATTAAACTTATAATAGAGTGTCCATGGTTGTGATTTAAGACACATTTATAGAATTATGTTTGTACATACAACTAAACCCCTTAACAAATCTACATTTAAATTAATTTTTTATTTTTTAGGTTTTTTCATTACTAATTATGTGTTTTGTTGCATCATTCATAACACATGTCCTCCTATATCTCATTTAAATAGAAAATTTAATTAATTTAATATTTATTTTTTTGGTGTTTTATTTTTCAAAATATTAGTCATATTATTATTATATTTAATCTCTATATTTGTTTTAGTTTTTAGAGTTATTAAATCATATCATAATTTATATTATTTATCAAATTAATTTTAATTATGTATTGATCAGTGGATTAATAATATATTTGTAAATTATATAATAGAATCTATTTATATTTATTTAAAAAAAATATTTTACTCAAACGGATTTTTGAATTTATGTTAAATGATATTATTATCAATTTTTAATTGATACTACTTAATTTATCCCTATTCTTAAGAATATTTTAGACATATTTTGGAATCTGAGAACATCCCTGATATTTATTGTCTTTTTTACTATGTTTTATAGAATAATATAATTAAAATTGGAAATGTCATTTATAATAAATTATGGACACATAATTATAAGAGATCCATTATACCAACATGTCTCCTTTTTTAATGAAATATAATGCACAAAATGGAAAAACCTAGTCAATAAATTTTCATATATGGTAGCATTAAAGATAAGTATGGGAAAACTAAAGGTATTAGGAAGGATTATAATAATACAACATAGGTTTCTTATAAAATAAATATGATTCTCAAAAATCAAACATTTATTCCCTAGGTGAAGATTAAATTAATAAACAATCTACTTTTTAAACCGTTTATTTGAAATGGGACATGTTGGTTATTTTTCATTAGGGAAAAGAAAATTTCAAGAAGTTGAGATTACGTACACACATAAATTGATATAGCATATATAATATTAGAAAAACGAATATGTACCTAAAATATAATAAAGGTTCAATGAGAACATTAACAACAAGATATTTCTTGGATATAAAGTTACATAAAACTATTAGTCATTGATATTATTAAAGAGAATACCTGAGAAATAGAAAAGTAAAACCATATATATTATTTTATATTTAAATATTTATAAGATTACTATGAAGGTATTGGTTGGAAACTTTTCTATGTATATAGTTGAAATCAAATTAGAATATGGTTTTGAGGATGAACCTATAAAAACCATTTCTTTTACTCTCCACTATAATTTTTTGTTAATTTATAGAAAATTAATCAGGGAAAGTGGGGACCCTAAAAAAATATAAACCACAAAGCAACCAAATTTTAACCATATAGAAACAAAAAAAATGACACTAAAATAATTATAGAAATTATTAAATAATTTCTAATCTATAATTTCAACAAGAAATCACGTGGGACAACATTAGGCCTAGAGTTTCCATAATGGATCTATTTCTTTATACGACCCATATCATCTGTTTGATCATGATAAAATATTATCATACTAATACCCAAGAAATAATTTCCACAATCCTCACATGTATCTATAACCTTTAAGCCTAAAACAATGACTTATCCATTCACATCATCTCCAGCTCACCTCTATCGTCATAAACATCGGCCAGCACTGACATCACCAAAACTAGTGTCCAATAATTTTCAATACAACACCACCTAATAATTTAAAGACACCAATTCACTAAAAACAAAACAAATTATAAATCACCCTGATCCTCACTCAACAAACCATCATGAACAACAAGGACCAAATTTTCATCATTGGATCCCACAAGAAACACCTCCATTTTAATCACTTAAAAGAAAGCTACCACACCTAGAATCCAACATTAGAATAGATATAATCATCATGAAACTATATGATATCTATCAAAATTAGACTAGTAAAAACCACATACCTAACACAACATATTCTCAAACCAAAGAACATCAGGGGGAAAATTCACTACCTATAGTAAAGAAGGCTACTCAGAAAGCCCTTCCAAAGAGATACCTTGAGAGATGATCTGGATGAATTGACCAAATAGTTTCACATACACTGGAAACAGAGTGACCTCAAATGGTAAGGCTGAATACTTTGAGGAATAGAAGTCATTAAATTTTAAAAATTAAATACCAAAAAAAACTTAACCAAACCTTTGAAAAATCCCACTAAAACAATATGTAACCATACTGGACTCTATAAAACCTAAACGAGGTTGGTTTATATAAGATTTGGAAGAAATTAAGAGAATGTGGTAGAATTGGAAGACAATACCCCGTGAAGAATACCACAAACCACTAAATAAGGATATAAATCCAACAAATTGGAAATACCTAGAACCAACACATCCACCTTCACTTCTCAAACCATAAAACTCACCACCATGCTAGAACAAGATAAGGGTCATACATTATTATCTTAAGAGTCAGGATAGTGGGATAAGGTTCCTCCCCTATAGATACCAAATACATGAATCATCATCCACTTCCAAATGAATAAAATTTAAAAATTAGAGGAAAAAAAAATCAAATGAAAATAAACCTCAAGAAAACCATAGATCTATAGAGATTCCATTATGAAATAGATATAGGAAGGATTATATATAGATAAAGTAACCTAGGTACTAGGGGTGAATATCAGGAGAATAACGGGGAGAGGAGAAAAAAGTTTTGAAGAGGTAACAGACTAGACTCACACCTTAATCCACCATCAAAGGTAATCCCTTTTATAAGAAAGAAAGGATAGATGTTTCTTGAGATAGAAATTTTTAAGAACAATTTCTTTTAAGTCTTTTGAAAAAGTGAATTTTTTTTATAAAGGTTAGTAATAATGAAAAATTATAATGATGACAGTGATGAGGAAATTGATTCACAATGTAGAAAATGTAAAAAACACTATAGTAAAATAATCCATACAGAAGGTCCTCAAAATTTAATTTAATACATGAAAAATAGGATAACAAAAGAAATAGAATACCTAAAGAGGGTTTATTTTCTATTGGTAAACAAATAAGGGATATATCACTGTGAATTTTTCAAATATAATATTTTAAAATAAATAATAGAATGTAAAAAAATAATCCATATAAAACCATAATGGATATCTTATAAAGAGTTTATAATGAATTATCTAGTGATTTTAAAAAAATATATTGTGATGGAACACAATAGAAGTAAACCCTTTATTTCATGGCATTACACTCTATGTAACCTTCTACTTTTGAATCTTTCACTTTAGAAAATGAAAATATTGATGATTATGTTATATTTAATAAAGAGTTAATGGGTATTATGATTTTAAATAGGAAATAAATAATGAAATAAAGTCAAGAGAAAAATTAATAAAAAAATAACTATATTACTCTAAATTGAAAAGGTTATGCTTCTAGATAAATTTTTTATAACAATCCAAAAAAAATAGATTTAAAATCTTAATGATTAAAAAGGTCAAAATAAAAAGTATAAAATCCTAGATAAATTTATTAATAAATAAATTTTATGTTTTATTATTCATGTTAATTATATTGTTTTATATTTATATTAGTTATTTTTAATTTTTTTTAAATAGATTTATCAGTTTATGAAAAAAACATTATTGTTTTTATTTGGGGATAAATAATTCATTATTCAAAATAAATTATTTTCCAAAAATTATTTGGTTTTATTTAAATGATAAATTTATGAATTTTATAATTTTAATTTGTTATAAGGAAATTATTTTTTTGTTTAAGAATGATGAAATTATCATAGAGATAATTTCCATGATTATTCTAAGTAATTTTTTTTGAATTGTAAAAAAATACAGTTTTTATGAATAATGTATCATTAATGATATCATCATGATATAAATAGGAAAATAAATTTTTTAAATTGTGTAAATTCACAAAAATAAATATATTATTAAAATATCATATAAATATTATTCAACTAATTTAAATTATTTATTATTTCAAGATAAATAATTATCTATGATGATGTAATGTTTCTACAACATTAGAAAAGTCAAAATTGGGGTATTTAAGAAAATAATTGATAGGGGATAAGGTTATGCTAAATTTAAAAGGTAACTATGATCAAAAAAATTATTCAAAATTATATTTTTAAATTTTTATTTTATATAACATGTTAATTATTCATATTCTAACATATCACTTATGTAAGGTAAGAAAAATCAGAATTCTTCTCTGAAAATTATTATCATGACTGAAATAAGAATAAATAATATTATTAATGGTTTTAAAAGATTATATTTATGAATTATAAATTATATTTATGTTATAAATTTATTTTTAATATTAATAAATAGTATAATTATAAAAAACTCTTATAGAGTGTCAATGCATCTCATGTAAAAGCATATGAAATGTAAAAGTAAATGGTTATAAAAATATTTAAAATGATAATATTTGGGTGAATTATGGGGTTTCAAAATTGTTAGGGATAAAAATTATTGGCAATAAATTATTTAAAATTTTAAATATGATTTCTATAGTTATCTATAATTTTTTTATATCAAATTATGAAAATAACAATTAAAAGAGTTTGAATGGTATTTACTGTTGAATAATAAATTATAAATTTATAATAAAATAGAAAAACATTATATTAAGTAATGTGGAGATAGTAAATGGTCTAAAATATCACATATTTTCAATTTCATGAACCATTTAAAATTTTAAAATTACATTATTGACTATTAAAGAATGAATATTTTTAAAAATACCATCATATTTTCATAAAAAATAGGATTCAATCTATCCTTTAAAATAAAATTCTATGGATTGATTTTATCTAAAAATTATACTAAAATCATTATATAAAATTTCATTTAATAATTTATTGGGAACAATCCTTTCAATGAGTTATTTATCCAAAGGCTTGGTACTCAATACAAAGGAGGTGGTATGAGGAGCAAGGTAAGAGTTTCATACCCTCTTTATCTTTCTTATTTGTTATTAAATATGATAAAACTATTTTAAAACATATTATATTTTGATAAAATAGTTCAATTACCATGTTATTAGAGTCCTTTTTATCCATAAATTATGAAATATCATCCATTACATCTCACTAGGGATCTCTACAAAAGTTTTTATTATGTTAACATATAGGTTTTTCAAAAATGATTTTTTCTATTTTAATTCATCTTACACTCATTTCAATAACATAAGTAATATTATGATTTTACCCTCAATTTTTTTTATTTTAAGATAATATTTTTATAATATTAACATATTTATTGGTTTTACATTATTTTAAACTCTTCTGAAAATCATTACTCACCGTGGTGGTTTTAAGCTACCTATGTATATCATGATGTTCTAAAAAACTTTTATATTATATGTATGTAAAATCTCAACCTTGGTTCCACATACCGGCACCCTGAGTCTATTCACCATGTGACCTCAATCGTGTCTCCCCAGACACTAGAGGCTTTATACTAGAAGCTATGGTTTAATATGATACATGAAGAGACTACAACATCTTTTTTAAAGTAATATAATTGTGGAAATAAATGGAAAATAATAAAAACAACAACCAACATAATAAAATAAAATAAAACCATTTGGTGATTATACATCACATGATAATCCAAAAATAGATAAAATGATCCAAACAAAAGCATTGAATATATCATTCCATATCAGTTTTATGTATCAAATGAAATCCCAAAATAAATGCATAGTGAAAACTCCTAAGTGGGTCCCAACGTCAAATTTGGATTCCTTATCCGTGCTTCATCCCAAATCCCAACTAACCCATATAAAAAAGGGAACATTCCCTTATCCCGTCAAACTAACATGAATTCTTCAATGGTTCTAGTTGGAGGATTGAGTAGGGTGTGAGTATAACTCAGTAGGACACAACCAATGGTGTCTTAAGAAATATCCAATCTATAAAATTATATGATGTTTAATAAATAATAAAATAAAAAATGATAAAAGTAAAAAAGTTTGTAATTTTTTATTCTTTATTAAACCAAATTCTCCCTAATGTTCATACTTACACCCAATCTAATCATACCTACTTTGGCCCGTGCCGAAGTTTGAAGAAAAAATAATACATATTTTACACATTATTCATTTATGGGATTTCATTATTCAAATTAATTCCAATTTGATTTTAGTGCCTATGAAAGTTAGTATAGGTACTATTATCATGGATTCATGTTGCATCAGTCTTACATCATTATCACAGGTACTTATAGAATCAATATTGCACAAAAATATCATATACATCGAGCGTTATCTATCACCAATTCTCATGCATGCATCAAGGGCCAAGAGAATCAGTTTCCCTACCCATAGTTGGGGAGCATCAGTCAAGGACTCACATATCATTGTTCACATACATTTCAAGGTTCAATATTAATATCCCTTTATCAACAATTATTAACACAATTCTCCATTTCATTAATCAATCAAATACTTTAACATCATTTCAACCCTTAATCATATAAACCAATTACCATGAATCATCTCATAACTCATTAACCTTTCAAGGTTAATCTAAACAATCTTTATGAGAAGTTAACATGGAAACACATTCACAATTGATTTAACATTTTAAACCCTCTAATTCCCATTTCTCGTTCCATAATTATCATTTCAAGGAAAACTGGAACACCCCATGGGTTTCCATCATTCCAAGTTTCGTAATATCCAATGGATCTAATGGAATCCGATAAGGGTCTCTCAAATTCAAGTTGATTCAATTCAATATTCTAATTTATAATCAGTTTCAAAACATGAAAATGAAACAATATAACAAAAAACTGAATACCATCATCAATAATATGGTAATTAGTTCATAGACCACCTAACATAGAGTTTTTGATGAATTCCCACACAATTGTAGCCCTTAATTTGGTGTAAAAGGACCGAAAACACAATGAAAAAGAAGTCATAGAACCACAACTTGGGATCAAGATCAAAAACAACATGAGACACTAATACCTAAATTTACACCATCAAAAATGGATTAATTAATATTTTTACAAAGGGGATGAAATATGGTAGATAAAGGAATATTCCTAAGGAAGATATCACCTATCAGAGAGAGGTCTATTTTGTCCATTGAATCATTGATTCACAAAGGAAGGAGCTTTAAGAGACTACAAATCCTCTTCAGATCCTCTAAAAGACAATAAAACTATATTAGGCTATGTGGGGTTGTTTAGAGATACAGATTGGGGCTTCAGTTATTATTGATTAAATTTTACTTAGTTTAAAATTCTGTGTGCATGGTTTCTTGGATGGGCCATATGATTAGAAAAACTGTGCACCCTATCCACGCACCCTAACTATCTAAGGGTGTACAATCTTCATTGGGTGGATTCACGGTTTGAAATCCCATGTTACAACTGTGAAAACCCATTAGTTCCATGGTGCATGGTTTTAGGGGGTGCCAACATGGGTTGGTTAACCCATTTACCATTTTCTAATACTCAAAATGGGGCATACAATTTTCTAGTAAAATTGTATATTTTGACCACATCTGAACCAAATGTGAACATCCCCATAGGATTCAAAAATATTCCAAATTCACCTAAAATTAAACATTGGAAATGACCCTACCATTATAATTATAGGAAGTGTATAAGAATATATAAAATGAGTAAGATACATCCTCATAAAGTTTGGTATATTAAAATCTCCACATCTAATAGTTGTTCATCCCCAATCTATAATCCCAATAATAGCTAAGATTTTATGGTGATAACGTCATGACATTGGGTTTTCATATCTACTTTTCTTTCCATAATTTCCCCTTGAACATGGCCATTCTCCCACAACACATAGACAAATGTCATGGTCCTTCCCCCAAAAAAATTCATTATGATCCCAAATACAAATTAGGTGCTCCTCAAATGATTCATAAACCTTAATCTCAACATCATCAATGTAGATCACATGGGAAGGGTCAGAGAGATATTACTAAAGCTATTATATAAGGAAAACATCATGCATATCATAATACCTATGTAGAAGATACAATTGAAATGCCACCAGTCTGATATTCTCTATAATCTTAAATGGTCTGACATAATTGGGAACCGAAATACCCTTATTATGAATCCAAAAGTGAACCAAAACACAACAAAGCCTGAAGGAACACATGATCACCAACTATAAACTAAATACTTTATTGATGTGGATAATTATAATAATTATATCTACTTTTCATTCTAGGAATATATTTATTAATTAACTAAACCTAGTCTGATTTTTCCTTCATAGAAATCAATCCAAACAACTCTGACTCACCAATTTCCATCTAAAAAAATATGATCAACATGGCCTACCCTAGAGTGCCTTGTATGGTTTCATCTGAATAGTCACCTGATAATTATTGTTATATGAAAAATCAACAAGAACTTTGTGATTATCCCAAAATCCACCAATGTCTTGGACACATTTTCACAACATGTCCTCCAACACCTGAATAGTGAACATTGACTTCACATCAATATGTGGGTGAAAAGTTGTTCTTAAAAACATGTGAGTACTAAGAACCCACTTCAAGCCTTTATAGAAAAAATAAGTAACATGTAGATCATGGTATAAAACTATACTTCACAACACCTCTTGAAAAAGTATTATATCTCAAACATATAAGTCACTCAACTAATCAACAATGAATGTTTCCTATATTTGCAATAAATGGGATACTTTTTCTAAACTATCCACAATCACAAATATGTTTCATTAGTCTGAGGTGTCCTCTGAAGAACAACCACAATTTCCATGGTGAAATTATCTCTTTTTCACTCCAAATTTGATAAAGGATATAGAATCCAGATAGGTTGCTAATTCTCATCCTTCACATGCTGACAGGTGTAGCATCATGTCACAAAACCTACAATCTCAATTTTCATTCCAACGCACCAATACTATCTTTAATGATTATGGAACATATTGGTCAAACTAGGGTTCACCACCCTCTTTTATGCATGAAATTCATACATTATTTCTTCTCGTATTCGAGTAGGCACAATAACTAAGTCCCAAAAATATATGATCTCATCTTCATCTACAGTCCAATTGAGAGGTGGCTCCCCACCTTCAAAACTATCCATTAACGCCATAAACTCTAGATCCTCATAATAACATTAATTTATCTATGTTAGGAGTGTAGGATCAAGGGATAAGGGAATAAGGGTTATCTATTCCCAATCCTCTTGAACTTCCATGTGCATTACAACTAGTAAATACATCATCTTCCACTCTAAATAGGACTTGAAGACTGTCCGAGTCTATTCTTTTTGGATCAAATAATTAGCAACATTGTTCCCCATCCCGGGCATATAGGATATCTCAAATTCAAATGAATACATATAATCAACCCATCTATGATGAATGTTATACAAATATTACTATGAAAAGATATACTTTAATCATTCATGGTCAGTGTACATAATAACCCTTTCACACAATAGTTAATGCCTCCAACACTTTATAGCATAAACCACCATTGAAAACTCGAGATAGTTTGAAGTATAATTCCATTCATGTGGCCTGAACTATTTTGATCCATACGCCATGACTCAATTGATATACGTTAAAAATTCCCCATGCCAAATCTCGAACATGCCTCAAAAAATCTATAATCCTCAGGTAAATCAGGTAGGACCAATATTGGTGATGTGGTTAAATTCATCCTTGACTCCAAGAAGGAATCCTCACATGCTCCCAACAATTAAAACTTTATATAAATCTTGGACAAGCCCGAAATAAGTGATTCTAAGTGATAAAATTCTATCATGGATATTTTATAATACCACACAAAAATGAAATAGATTTGGATATCAAAAATAGTATTGGGTTTCTCCCAAAAAATAGTAGTCTGAACTTTTATTAGGTCAACTGATACACCTCCCTCATAGATTATCTGACCTATGAAATGTACCTTGTTGATCCATAATTGACAAATAGATACCTTGGAATATAGTATATGTTCTCTCAAGTAACTCAGAAATATGTCAAGATGTATTTCTTGATCATCACAATTTTGGGAGTACACTATGATTCCATTAACAAAAAGAACCAAAAATTGATACACATATGGGTGGAATATTTAGTTCATTAAGGACATAACAAAGGCATGATAATTTTTCATACCAAATAGCTTCACAATAAACTCATATGTTTCAAACCTACTATTAAAATCACTCCATGGTATATCAAAAGGTATAACTCTCATCTAATGATACCATAACCTCAAATAGATATTGGGGAACTCACAAGAACCCATAATTTGGTCAAAAATATCTTCGATACAGGGAAGAGGATTCCATTTCTTAACTTCAAACATATTTTACAGCTTGTAATCGATGCAAAAGTGTAATGTTCCATTAGATTTCTTAAAGTACAATACTGGAGAACCCCATGGTAATGTACTTAGATTGATAAATAACTTATCCATCAATTCTTCTAGCTAAGTATTATGCACTTGATGTTATGATGGTCCCATTCTATAAGGTGGAAAGGAAACTGGTTTAGCTCAAAGAATATGGTTGAATATAAACTCGAAATCTCTATCATGTGGAAGACCTGATAAATCTTCAGGGAATAAATCTTGAAAGAGATTAAGTACAGGTGAAAAAACACTATGATTGCACCCATGTAATCAAAAAATACACTCACAATCTAGGTGGTGGTCACCCCTAGTTACTAATGAACGTGTCCTACATGTCATGCCCTAATATCCCATTCTCCATGATGAAAATATCTATCACCCTTAGAAGATATGAAGTTTTCTATCTTATGGTAACAATTAATGTGGTTTTGGTATGATAACAACCATTACATACCAAAAATAAATTCAGAATGTGACTTATCATGTACGTAAAGATCCCAAAAGAATTGATACATATCAACCTCGGTGTCACACCCCTTGAATATATGGTTGTCCATCGACCGCACTCCTACTAGTGTTCCGATCATCATAACCAACACACAAACTCCACCATTAAACTCAATCCATTAAAAAGTTGAGTATATATAAATTAATTTGAGGATATTGAATCAAATAAAGTGATATAATGTGTAACCATTACAAAAATTATACGTATGATTGTTAAGGGGTAGCTTTGCTATCAACAAGTGTAGGATGAACTGCTTGCAACTGACCCGCCCTTATACCTTGTGCTTTATTTTGAGTCACCAATGTTTCTTTTCTATACTGATACATTTGATCTCATCCTAAAGTTTCACATCCTCTACCCCAACAAGAACGGACCATAGAACTCCAACTGCCTCATTGTTACGGGGTAGAAGTCCCACTTCCATCAATCTAGTGTAAATTACTTCTCCATCACTACCAACCGGTTGTGGGTTCCTATAGAACCATTGTAGGTGTATCATGAATCCATAATCTTAGTAATCTACTAGTGGTCAGGAAAACTATCTAAAAAAGTGACCCGGACTACCACACTAATGAAAAAACACTAAATTAATACCCTAAGTAACTGATCCACCCTACATTATACTTTGTTTTCCACTGCTCAAGTGAACGTTTTAATAATGACACATCCTACACATAGAATAATTAACTCCTAGTCATCCTGCAGAAACCAGTCCTCCTCTATTAGAATCCTCTTTTAGGTTCCCTTCATAAATGAGAGACTGATTCACTACTTCAAAAAATGTCATCAATAATAAGATATTTACCTGGGATTTAATCTCACATTTAAGTCCACCCTAGAAATTTGTTTCCACAGATACCTCATATCTTACCATATTAGGGACAAGCGATTAAATTTTATGAAGAAACCAGCATATTCCATCATTCACATGCTTCACTAATTCAGTAACATAAACTCTTCCACTCACTCTAATCTTAGAGTATCTTGGTAAAATTGTTCTAGGAATTATCCTAGAATTCATTATATAGAATTCCCCCCAACTAGTTTACTTGACATCAAATATCCCACTAGATATTTTCTAGTCCTCGTAACATATAATCTTATAATTTTGACTCAATTCTCTGAAGGAGTATCTAAATTATATAGTATTTTCTAGATATACTCAATCCAGAACTCACTGTTTCAATTACACCATCTATGGTGAACATTAGAGGGTGATAAAACTGGAAATCCTTGGTCATATCATCCAAATTCATCACAGACCTCCCCAGGTCTCTTTTTAGGAACTATAAAAATCAAGTGAATTTCTCACTGATCATCTCTTCCTCTCGTTCATCTGGAACTATAGGGACCTCTATTACTACTCCTAGAGACACATTTCCAACAATCTCCTCATATATTCTTACCAAAAAATTTCTTTGTGGAGACAATTATCTACAATTACAAGCACATGTCTTAGGAATCATATCACATCATTAAACCGTTTTCAAAAAGAGAGATTCATATAACCATCTCATTTATATAACATAAAATTCCCAGGGAAAAAACCATTAAACTATCACTACCCTAAACCATCCCTAACTTGGTTCAGGGATAACACAAGTTTATAATGTTTTACTATTCATAAGTTTTCCATTGGACTTATTTGTCCCATTAAAATATCTTTTAAAAATCATAAATTCATTATGAGGAAATAGTTATTTTAAATCACACAAGTAAGGTTGTGAATTTTCATATCCCCAACTCACTTAACCTACTTTTCCATGTGTGCCTAAAATGATACATGTCACGTATATCGTTGACTACCTAGAATAATGCCGGAATACTCAACTTTTGTAAAATACAGATCCAAGATTGAAATCTTAGAAAAAAAAATATCACACAATAAGTGCATCAACTAAGCGACAATAACGTTCAACTATAACAGAAAACATCAAGAATAAATATCCCACCATTATAAATTTGGATTTCCCCCTCACATGTCATCGATACTCCCATTCAGAAACCCATGACCAAGGGCAGTCTCGTCCTAGTCTCTAACCTGCATTCCATAAATAATAAAATGAACAAAAATAAACCCCCCTTTTAAACCACTTTGTATTGTCTCAATCCGAGTGCCACATACTGGTGCCCTAAGTTGGTTAACCACATGACCTCAAGTATATCTCTCCATACACTATAGGATGACGACTAGAGGCGGGGGTCTACTATGATATGTGGGGAGATTATACCCTCTTTTTCAATGTTGGACAATAATAGAAATCATTGTTAAAGAATAAAAACAATTACCAAGATAATAAAATAAACAAAACAAATGATGAACAATAATAATATGACAACCCAAAATAGAAAAAATGATCAAAACAAAAGTAGTAAATATATCATGCAATATAAGTGTCAAGTGTTGGATTAAATCCCAAAATTAAGACACACGGACAGCTCCCAAGTGGGTCTCAACATCATGTTTGATTCCCATACCCACACTTCATCTTGAATCCTAACTAATCCATCTAATAAAGGAATCATACCCTTATCATTTCCTATAAACATAAATTCTACTTGGGTACCAATCAGTGAATCAAGTAGGGTGGGAGTACCATTCAGTAGGCCCCTACCAATAGTGTATAGACAAATATCCATTCTATAATAATGTATGAAGTTGTATAAAGAAGAATTGAAAAAATGATAAAAGTAATCAGGTTTCACATTTATTATTCATTAGTTAACCACATTGGACATCGAGTTCACAATGACACCCAACCCAATAAAACCTACTTAGGCCCATGATTGAGTGTGAACCATGCACCACATGAATTTTACAATTTATTTGTTCATGGGATTTATTTCTTCAAATTAATTCCAATTTTATTTCGATACCTTGGAGCGTTAGTCCTGGTACCATTATCATGGATTATTGGAGTGTCAGTCTAACATCATTATTACTGGTACATAGAGCATTATTCTAGCACCAAAATCTTGAGTACATGGAGCATTAGTCTAGAAAAAACACTCATACATGCATCTGGTTCCCAGAGCATCAATGTGACTAACCACGGATGAGGATAATTAGTTAAACACCCATATTAAATTATTAATAAATAAATATCAATGTTAAAATTGATAAACATTTTTAAACCATTCTCAACATAGTGCACCATTTTTTAATTAATAAAAACATTTAACATAATTTCAAACCTTAATCATTTAACCCAATTACCATGAATCATCTCATGACTCATTAACCTTTATAGGTTAAGTCAAATAATCTTTATAAAAATTTAACATGCCAACACATTCACAATTTTTTTAATTTCATAAAATATATAATTCCATTTTTTTATTCCATAATTGACATTTTAATGAATATTGTCACACCACATGGGTTTCCATTATGCCCAGTATCATAATCTCTAATGGATCCAACGAAATCTGATAAGGGTCTCCTAAATTTAGGGGGATTCAATTAAGTTTTAAAATTTAAGAGAAATTTCACAACTTGGAAACACAATTATACAACTATAATCATAAGATAATCATTAAGACTATGGTAACTACCATATAGACTGCCTACCTTATGGTCTTTCATGAACTCTCACCCAACCATAGCCCTTAATTCGGTGTATAATGACCGCAAACATAACGGAGAAGAAGATCTAGGAGGAAAACATAGGATCAAAATCTAATAAAACAAGATCTATTAAAACCAAGATCTACACCATCAAAAATGGAATAATTCAACCCTCTATATAATGAAAGAATAGTGAGATAGAGGTAGAGATAAACCCAAAAAAGGAAAATATCTTCTACAAAATAGTGGTCGATTTCTTCCATCAGATCTTTGTTTTACATAAGAATGAGTTTGATGATACAATGAATCCTCTCCAGAGCCTCCAAAAGCCAATGAAACTATATTTGGACGATTTGGGGTGTTAACGTATATAAACCTTGTGATGGATAATTTTTAATTAAATTTTCAAAGGTTTAAAAGTCCACATCCATGGTTTACTAGATGAGCTGCACGGTTATACAAACCATGTTTCCTAACTGTTCACACCTACTATCCAGGGGTGCACAGTTTTTACTGGGTGGTCTTATATGGTATAAAAATATTGATAACACAATATAAGATTTATAAAAGATAAATTAATGAAATAATAAGTGTCTCTAGAAGTTAAAGAACCAATACTGATGAAATAGTAACTTGATATTTGGAATAATAATGTGACCCTTGTGAATAATAAATCTTCCAATTGAATAGTAAAATCACCGTTGAAAGTATAAATAAATTTTATCCACATTATAAGTAACAATATTATATAATTATATCATATTATAAGTGAATAAATATTTTATAAGTTATTAATTAAGTGTTGCTATTTTTGTAAATCATAAATTTTTAATTACAATTTTATGAATAATTTAATAATTTAAAAGAAATTGTATTTTCATAAAATGTATTCAAAAATTAATATTTTTATGTATTATGATTACAAGTTAATTTTATGGTACCTCGGTTAATTTTTCAAAGTTATATAAAATTAGTTATAATTTTAAAATCTGTATTTTTTGAGTAAATTATGATTTTAATTTAAAAATAAATTTATCATATTTTGAAAATTATTTTCATAAAATTAATTTTTTTTAAATATAAATATTCTAAAATTGTTAGGGTGAAGTTTTTGGATTTTTATGAAATACTAGAATTTTTTGATTAGTAAAATACGGTAATTTATAGTGTATATAGATTATAAGTTAAGTAAAATATTTATTGAGTCATGGATGATATATTCAAAATTGTTTCAAACTCACATGATCTATTTACTTTATTTAGTTTCAATAATCACCACCATTTATTGTCTTGTAAAAAATAATCAAATATTGAGTAAAATAATGAGAACCCCCTAACTATAAATACCACCCCTCACTACTTATTCTCCTAACACCTCTCAAGGATTAGTCCTTGTATATATCCTTCCCAATACACATTCCAAACCTCTACCCCACATCAACAATATTTTGTTCTTAAAAAAATATACAAACCAATCCCCTAATAAGGTTCTCAAGAAGAATAAATCAAGAGGTAAAACCGTCTTCCATTTTTATTCAATTTCATTTCAAGTTCCTTTCTTTTCTTTTTATCTTGTCACATCCCCTCATAAAAATGGGATTAAAACCCCAATATCATTAATATACTGGAATTTTATCATGCTTATGAAATAATTATTCATCAATATTTTCTTCAATATCTTTTAGGTTATGAATGTTCGTGAGGGGTCGATTTACCACCTTCGTGGACAACGTGCTTCATATTTTAATTATTTCTTCAAGGAAGGTAAGGAAAACATTTATATTTTTGAAACATATTATAATTATATCTTATATAATGTTTGAGAATCATTTTTTACACATTATATTAATTTATAAAATAAACTGAGTTCTTTGTGATCAAAAATGCTAAATTAATATTAACGATTATCATTAATGAATAGTACTCACTTATGGAAAAAAATATTGTTTTAAAATTATATATGTTAATTAATAATATATAACTTCAGTTCACGACAACTATTCTCATTCAACATGACTTTCCATAAACATATACAAGTAAACCGATCATGAAAACCAAAGGAAATCAACGCTTTCAAATGATGAAATTGAATATCTAAACCCATAAAAGGGACATAAATTAACTTAAAAAAGTTAAAATATAAAAAATAAATGTATAAAATGTTTGGTACTTATTAATTAATGAATATAATATCATTATTAAAGAAATTAAGATCATGTGTAGAATCATTTTGGTCAAAATGTAAGGGATTCTACACGATCCTCCATTATTCATTCGGGTGATTATTTCTCTTTTCTTACCCAAATGAAATTCTATTTTATTTTTATGTACATATTATAAATTTTGTTCATATGTTCCAAACTCATGTACCAAGACACATTTATATTTATTTTAGGGAATATTCATTTTTTTAAAAGGGTCCCTTCTCAAATGTTTCTGAAAAGAAAACTTGATTCAAGGGATATTCCCAAATTCTTACTGATTTTAAAGTTTGATCCATAATATAATTTAATACATCATATTTTTTCTAAAATCTATCATTTTATCATGAAAAACTACCTTGGTTGAATTATGGTTTTATACAAACAATTCTTCCTTTTCCATTTTAAATAATTTTTAAAGTTTTCCCTTAAACCGTACAAAAATGTCCTTTTATAAAGTTTATTAAACAAAATTTTCTCTTAATTTTGGCATATATTATCATGATATATGCCTATATTACTTTATGAATTTCCATTTATGATTAAATTCATTTATTTTATGGAAACTTTTAAGATACACCCATTTGTTATGCTTTTAACATGATTATGACACTGAATTATTTCCAAGGGTTACCCTTATGTTTATGTTTGATTACATATCTATGATTATTTTTATGGAATAAATATTCATGAACATGTTACAATGGGTGTTCCCAAATAGAGCTCCAATTAAATGGGTAAATTGTATTCTCATTAGACATTTTGTGCAACGGTCTCGGTGGTTAACCTTGACTCGTTCACCTCTATGTGCAATGAAACATTATTTGTGTTCCTCTATGGGAAACAAGCCTTGAATCATAAAAATTCATGTTTTATATTGCTGCCACATTTTTGTGAATCCATTATTATATGATCCCATTAAATGATTCCTTATGTTTAATCATGTATCAATCTTTTTTGTATCATTATGTTATTTATCATGACCCATGTCCTAAGCTTTATTTTAATGTTTATTACCTTACTAGGATCTTTAGTTCATCCCATTGTTCATGTTATCCATAGGGTACCCTATGAAGATGTAATGAATCAAAGGATGTTTGGATCTCATAATGGATGATAAATAAAGAAATTTTTTTATCTTCTAGATTATCAGTTTTATGTACCTAGACATCCAAGACACTAGAATTTACAATCCTTGACATGTAATTTGATATTTAACTATGCGTAAAACCATGTAATGATATGTGTAAAAAAATAGTGTTTCTATAGTTGGTATTATAGGAAAAGATTATTTATTTTTGGAGACTAGGAATAGATGACTTTAGTAATAACCCTAGGGATAATACTAAGTATGAAAAAACATCACTAAATTTTGGTAAGTATAGAGTAAGTGGTTTATCAAGGAAATAAATTACTGTTTGGATACTAAAAGTGGATGCGGTTTGGGATTAGATATACCTAGGAGTGAAAAACATGTCAAGGTGTTCAAGGCCTAACTTGGGGAAACCTGTTACATGAAAATAGGTTTTTTCATACACCAAGTTTGAAACTCCTATGGGATATTATTTGGTAAATTAATAAGCACGTTATGAACCATTATTAAGGGAAAAAATACCATATGAATTTATGTTATGAAATAGCTCATGGATAACCTATTTTGAATCTTAGGGAATCACAAGTTAGGATATACTTTTACCTTAAGAGTTTATCAGAATATGTTTTAAGTTTCTACTTTATACTAATTAGTTAAGAATTCAATCCCCATAATTGCACTTTATTTTTCTTAGCTAATGACAGGAAATAGAAAAATTGGTCCCAATAATCAATTTTATAGGGAATGTAATTATTAACTAAATAAAATGACAAATATGAAGAGAATGGGTGCTCAAAACGTCATGATAGTTCTTCCTAAATTGGATCAAGTTGCTAATAATAACTTTCATTACATAGAACACCCTCCTTCTTCTAAGAGAGATAAAGTTTATGATGAATCATTCATGTGGAAAAGGTCTCCCATGTTTAGTGGATCTTCTGATCCCCTATTATTGGAATAGTGTATTAACTACATTAAATATATATTCTTTGTCCTCAAATTCTAAGAAGAATAGAAAGTTGTGCTGGAGGTTTATTGTTTTCATAGGGAATCTGATCAGTGGTGGACACTAATCAAAAATACAAACTCCAAGGAGGAAATTGATTCAATGGAATGGGAGAAATTAATGAAAAAAATCAATAAATATTTTCCCAAAACCCTCCATATAAATATAAAAAAAGAGTTCCTCATACATAAGAAGAAAGAATATAAGTCTATTGGGGTGTTTGAAGAAATAATTACAAGTATTGCAAGATATATCTCTAGATTTTACATGAATATTGAAATCAAGGTGGGTTACGTATTTAGTGGACTATAGTTGAGTCTACAAAAAGTGTTTTCTATTCGATAATTCGACAGGAGGATATTTTATGTTGTCCCCTCAAGGTTGAAATGGATATTTGAGACTCTTAATGGTCTCATGGGCCTAGTGAAAAAAAGTGGAAAATGGAGTCTAATATGGGTGGATTTTCAAATAAACCCCATGATGGAAAGATTATTGAATATACCATGTGTCAGAATTACAGGAAGAAGAATCCTGGGAACTATATAAAGGGAATCATGAAATGCTTCAAATGTGGAAGAATGGGGAATTTTTCTAAGAACTACTGAAAGGATATGAAGAATTAGTCTAATGTGGAATAAGAAAGGAATGTGCATATCAATTCTCATCTAGTATTTTAGTGTTTCAACTACAAGGAAAATGGGCCTTTTGCAACGCAATTTTTGAAGCCTAGGGTTTTTGGTGGAAATCAAAAACAACCACTAAGGAAACAAGGAATAGATTATGCTATCACTTCTACTGATACAGAGTCGGACAACGATGTCATGAAAGGTATGCTGATTATTCATTCAAGAATTCAAAACATACTATTTGATGTTGGTTCTATGAATTATTTCACATCTTTCTAGTTTATTAGAACTTTTCAAACACCAACTCAAAATTTGGGGGTTGGGTTATCTGTGAGAATAAAAATTGGGTAATTATTGCATCCAAAGTACATAAATCCTCCCCCATTAATGTTTTTATACTGAACCTCCCTGAAAATCATGTCATACTCCCTTTGGTGGAGTTGGTGCTATATTGAGAATGGATTGTCTATATTTATAAAAATCCAACATCAAATTTCAGGAAAAGGATATTAATATTCAAATACCAAGGCATCATCTGATTCATTAAAAGTGCATGGAGGAAGATGATTATTTTTTAGAATAATCTATTAAAGTGTAGATTTTACTGCCTTATGAGAAAGGATATTTTAATAAAATGATAGAGACAAAGGAGATGATTATTCTCGTAGATATCCCATCATTAGGTATTACACTGATATATTCCCTGAAGAATTTCCCAGTCATCTGACTGACTGGGAAGATGAGTTCTCAATTGAACTTATTTTGGGATCTCTTCTTATATCAAATACACCTTATAAAATGGCTAACATTGATATGGAAGATCTGAAGTAGAAGTTATAGGAGAATTTTGAAAAGGGTTGTATACTATCGGGTGCTTCACTATGGGGTGTGTTAGTCCTCTTCATCAAGAAGAAGGATGGATCAATACGCCTCTTCATCGATTATCATTACCATAATAAATCATGATAAGGAAAATGGGTCCCTTGACACAGATATATGAATTGTTCAATCAGCTATGTGGGGCCAGTTATTTTCTAAGGTGGACCTTTAGTCGGGATATCACCAATTAAAGGTGAAGAAGGAAGATATTCCCAAGAATACCTTTTCAATGAGGTATGGGCACTATGATTTCATTGCGATTCCATTTGGACTCACTAATGATCCAACAATTTTCATGGATTTAACGAATAAGTTCATTAGATATTACCTTGAAAATTTGTGGTAGAATTTATCGATGATATTCAAATATACTCTAATAGAAAGGAGGAACAAGAAGAGCATTTGAATACTATACTGATGAATTTGATAAGGGATAAACTATATTCAATGTACAGTATATGTGAGTTACGAATGGATGAAGAATCATTATTAGGACATGTTATCTCTAGAAAATGAATATTTGTGGAACCTAACAATATAATGACAATCAAAGAGTCACTTAGGAAAACTTCTATAATAGAGATCTGTAGTTTCCTTGGTCCAGTTAAGTATTAATAATGATTTTTGAAGAAAATATCATGATTTTAAAACCCATAAACCAATTTAACATGGAAGGGAGTAATGTTTATATAGAATCAAGAACGTGAGTAAGGATTTAAGAACCTCAAAAATATGCCTATCACTATGATAGAACTCACACACCCGAAAAGTGGAGAACTCTTTGTGGTGTACTATGCTACTTCACATAAAGGATTAGGAAGTGTTGTGATGAAAAATGATAAATTGATACAACACGCTTCAATGAAGTTTAAAATTCATGAAAAAACTATCATACACATGATATGGAGTAGGAAGATGTGATATTTTAAATGAAAATCTTTCAACATTACCTATATGTGGAGAAGATTGAGATATATTCTGGTCATAAAATTCTTAAATATATATTCACATTGAAGGAGATTAATATGTGCCAACAAATATGGTTAAATCTTATCAAGGATTACGAATTCTGAATCCAATTCCATCTTGGTACTGAAAATAAGTTGGTGGATGCTCTAAGAACAAAAGATCCTTTATTTTTATCAATGATGAGAATTAAGAAGGATCTAATCTTCTTAGATTTTTAAAGGATGAATATTGGAATCATTTTGGAAGTTACATAATAAATCCTTTACCAAATGAGTTCTCAACCTTCCCTTATGTTGAAAATAAAGGATACTCCACAAAATAAAGAGAAAATTCATAAACTAGTGGAAGCTTTATGAAATGGGAAACCCTATGAGTTTAATATCGGCGAGGATTGAGTCATAAAATTTGGGTCACAAATATGTGTGCCATACAATACAGATATAAAGAAATAGATTCTAAATTATGAACATAGATTTGAATTCTCTATTCACCCAAGAAGCACAAATATGTATCGAGATCTTTGGGAGAATGTTTGGTGGGACAATATGAAAAAGGAGATCACTGAATATACATCAAAGTTTCTGGTCTGTCAGAAAGTGAAGGATGAGAGGAAAAATTCTAAAGGGATGATGCAACCATTACACATAATAATATGTAAATGGGAAAAATCACCATAGACTTTATCATTGGACTTCCAAAGACATCCATACAAAACCATACTATTTTGGTGTTTGTGGATCGTTATACAAAGATGTCTCACTTTATCTCAATTCGAGAAGACTTATCACTAGATCAAATTTTAAAAATATAAATCAAAGAAGTGGTAAGGCTTCATGGAGTACTACTATCTATTGTATCTGACCGAGATTTGAGATTCAACTCAATGTTCTGGAAGAGTATCCAACATGGTCTAAGCATTGAGCCAAACTTTGGTACAACAATCATCCTCAAACTTATGGCCAATCTAAACGGACTATATAGATATTGGAAGAGATGTTCAGATCATGTTCACTGGATTTCAATGGAGTGTGGGACCAACATCTTCCACGGTTTGAATTCTTCTATAATCTTAGTTCCCACTTAAAAATCCAAATGTCTCCATATGAATCCCTCTGTGGAAAAAATAGCATAACATTGGCATGATGGGATGAGGTCGGTGAATGTAAGCTGCTAGGACCTGAAATGGTCGAAGAAATGGTGGAGAAGGTAAAAAAATTTAGTAGCATGTCAAGGTAGTACAAAGTCGACAAAGGATCTTTGTAGACAGTCATTGAAGAGACCTGGAGTTTAATGTCAGATATGTGGTATGCCTCCACATATCTCTATGGAAGAGGATCATGAGATTCGAGAAGAAAGGGAAGCTAAGTCCCAGGTACATCGACCCCTTTCAGATCCTTGATCATTTTGGAGTTGTGGCCTATCAAATAGAAAGTCCCCCAAACATGTCTCCAATACATGATTTATTTCACATATCCCTATTAAGGAAGTACATACCAAATCATTAACATGTACTGACTTCATAGGTGGTTTAGTTGGAAAATGGTCTTTCTTATGATAAGCAGTTAGTGAAGATCTTGGATCATAGAGATAAATTTTTATGCAACAAGACTACTCACTAGGTCAATGAACATTGGTGGAAACATAAGTGTGAAGAGGAAGCATGAGAACCAAAGTAAGTAATGAGATATAAGTAACCTCACCTATTTTCAACTTAGAATGCAAAACAAAATTTCAACAGAGAAATTTCAAAAGGGGGGAAGAATGTAACAACCCATAGTTTTATCCATAGAAATTCCCTTCTAATAATTATGTCATATGTTATAAACACATAGAAAACATAATAAAAGATTTATAAATGTTTAATGAATGAAATAAAAATCATTTCTATAAGTAAACGAACCTATACTTATAAAATAATAACTTGAACTTTGGATTATTAATGTGACCCTTATCAATAGTAAACCAGCCAATTGAATAATAACATCACCAGGTAAATTATTAATAAAATTTATATCTTATAAATGAAAATATGATATAATTATATCATATTATATGTAAACTAATATTTTAGAATTTATTCATTAATTATTGGTATTTTTGTAAATCGTAAATTTTTAATTACCATTATATTACTAATTTAATAATTTAAAAGAAACAACATTTTTATATAATATATTCATAAATTAATATTTTTATTTCTTCTGATTATAAGATTATTTTATGAGACCTTAATTAATTTTTCAAAGTGATATAGTTTTAGTTATATGTGTAAAATCTATATTTTGTGAATAAATTATGATTTTAATTAAAACTTAAATTCCTCATATTAATTATTTCCTTTCCATAAAATGGAGTTCATTTTTTAATTCTACATATTGAGAAATGGTTAGATTGAATTTTTGAGATTTTTCTGAAATACTTGTCTTTTTGGTGAAGAGTAAAATACGTTAATTTATAGTATATATACATTACAAGTTAAATACACTATTCATTAATTCATGTATGATGTTAGAAAAATTTGTTTGAACTCACATTATATAATTACTATATTTTATCTCAATAATCATAACTATTTCATGTCTTCAAAAAAATAAGGAAATATTGAGTAAAATAATGAGAAAACACCCCCTCGTCCACTATAAATACCACCAATCACCACCTCTTTTACTCACACCTCTCAAGATATGATCCTTGTTTATATTTTTTCCAATAATCTCTCCTCCCCCCATGTCTAGAAGATTTTTGTTTTAAAAAAAGACCAAAACCAATCTTCAAAGGAGATTCTCAAGAAGAAGGAATCAAGATGTAAAATCTTCTTCTGTTTTCTTTCAATTTATATTAAAGTTTCATTATTTTATGTTTCTATACTCACCTCCCCTTATGAAATTCTATTGAACAATTTTTTACTCATAATATTAATTAATAAAATGAGATGAGTTTCTTGTGATAAAAAAATAGACTAATCTAAATGATCATCATTAATGATTTATCTAATGAATCATCCTCACTTATAGAAAAAATTCATTTTAATATTTTATAAGTTAATTAATAAAATATATTCTCATTTATGGATAACTATCCTCATTATACCTGATTCTACATACACGTATACAAGTAGACCGATCCTGAAATCCATGGAAATCAACGCTCCCCAACAATGAAATTGAATTTCTTAACCCATAAAAAAGGACATAAATAAACATAATAAAGTAATAATAAATCAAAAAAATTTATAAATGGTTTTATAATTATTGATTACTGAATCTAATTTATTTATTGAGTACATTAATTCAAGTTCAGAATCATTTCAGACATAAGGAAAAGGATTCTACCTGAACCTCTATTATTCTTTGGGTGATTATTTCCCTGTTCATAAAAAAAATAAATTCTCTTTTATTTTTATATACATATTCTAAATGTTTTGTAAATGTTAAAAAATCATTTATCAATATCCATTCATCTTTATTTTAGGGTATATACATGTTTTAAAAATGGTCACTTCTCAAATCTTGCTGAAAGAAAACTTGATTCAAGGGATCTTCCAAAAGTATTTCTCATTTTCATGTGTGCTCCATAATCTTTTTTATGCCACCATTATTTTTATAATATTATTAATTTTATCATGAAAAATTAACGTGGATAAATTATAGATATATACAAACAATTCCATTTTAAATAAACTTGAATATTTTCACTAAAACTGTATAAAAATGTTTTATTTCTAAAGTTTCACGAACAATCTTTTCAATTCAGTTTGACATCTATTATCATGATATATTAATATATTACTTTATGAATGTTGTTGTATTATTTAATTACTTTCTTTTATGGAACATTTTATGACAAACCCTTTAATTATGCTTTTGACAGGGTTATGATACCCAATTCTTTCCTAGGGTAACACTTATGTTTATGTTTGATTACATATGAATGGTTCTTTATATTGCAAGAATATTCATGAACATGTTATGATGGGTGTTCCTAGATAGAACTCCATTGAATTGGGTAAATATTAGTCTCATAAGACATTATGTGCAATAGTCTTGGTGTTTAAACTTGACTTTGGATCCTTTATGTGCAATGATCCTTGACTCATACTCTTCTATATGCAACAAGATTTAAATCACGCTAAAGTGGTGTTTTATGTTTCTTACAAGTTACTATGAATCTGTGATTATATGATACCATGTTATGATTCATTATGTTTAATCATGTTACATGACTTTTCATATTATTATGTTATTCCTCATAACCCATGTACTAAGCTTTATTTTAATTACTATTCCCATACTCGGATTTTCATCTCCTCCAATTGTTCATGTTATCCCTAGGGTATCCAATGCAGATGTAAAACCTCAATAAAATTTTAATGCTCATAGTGGATGATAAATATATAAAAGTTTTATTGAGTCCCATGTTTTTAGTTTTATGTACGTAGTCTTCCAAGACACTAGAATTTACAATCATTGACTTCTAATTTTTTGTTTAATTATTCTTAAAATCTTGTAATGATATGTGTAAAAGAATGAGTATGCTATATAAATTCTACAAATTAACCTAAAACTACCACTAAGAAAGGTTCAATCAAAGTATGATCAAAACAATTATAAAAGTAAAAAATTAAAATGAGTAAGACACATCTATATAAAGGTCATGATCTTACAATGTATTTCTTTTTAAAAAATATGATTGAATAGAAAATTAATATAAAATTAATTTTATTAATTATATTAAATAATGAAAAATTATCCATCATTACAATATAATAAAATATCAACAATCATTGTTGTTTTTTACCCTAAATACATGCTTTTTTGAGGAAGTTTCACAAAATGATGATTATTTCCTTACCTATATTAAATCATTTATTTTGGAATTATACAGACACAATACCATGAAAGGTAATGCATAATTAACAATGTTATTTTTACAACATGATATGTTATTTAATAATTTAATGAAAATTATATTAGAAATTATGTGTTCAAAAAACTATTCTATTTTTGATCATGTAATAAAAAAATTATCATTTTTTTGAAGAATACTGTATGATATAAATAAGATAATGTATTTCAAGAGTAAATAAAATTGATAAATGAAGGAAATTTATACGAGTTTAATATTGATGAAAAAGGTGTTATAAGATTTTGAAATAGATTATGTGTAACAAATCACTCTCAATTAAAAAGGGAATTATTGTAAAAGGATTCTAGGTCTATAAATTATATTCATCTAAAAAACAAAGATGTATTGAAATATGATGGATTTATTTAGTGGTATGGAATGAATAAATATATTTATAATTATTCTTTAAAATTTATTATTTTTCAACAAGGTGAAGATGAATGAAAAATATTGAAAGAAATTCTTTAATCATTTTTAATTTTAGAAATGAAATAATAACATATATCCATGGATTTTTTCATGGTATTACAAAATACATACATAGGTAATAATGTGGAATACGTTAGTGTTGATTTTTTGAGTAAATATACTCATTTTATTCCATTTAGAGATAATATTCATTTGGATAAACTTTATTGAATATATCTTAAAGTTATAGTAAAATTTTATAAATTTCCCATTTACGTTGAATATTATCATGATCAAAGGATTACATCCAATTTTTTGAAAAGGATTTTAGAATTAATTGGTTACTAAATTAAGTTTAAGTATAAATTTTTATTATTGGATTAAAGGAAAATAATAATAGAAAATAAAAAACTAGATGGCATGCTTAAACAATGTTATTTTAATTATCCTAGATGTTGGGATAAATACATTTCATTATTTGAATTATATTATAATAACACTTTTCATTCAATTAAATAGATATAACCATATAATGAGTTGAATGGAAAATTTGTTGAATAGTATCCTTTCAGGATGAAGTTGAGGAAATAAAGTTATTGGGTCAAAAAAATTGGAAGGAAATAGTTTAACTAGTGAAAATGATTTAACATAACTTAAAGGTGACTCAAAATAGGTAAAATATTGATATAGATAATCTAAAAAATTATCTCTAATTTGATATTAGAGGTTATATTTCTCTTAAAATATCTCTATGGAAAGGTGTGACACATTTGGGTAAGAATGGGAAATTAAACCAATTATTTTTTGGTCTATATGATATCCTTGAGATTATGGGATCAATGGATTATCAGGTAACCTTACCTTCAAGTTTATATTAGGTTTATAATATGTTTCACGTATATTTATTAAGAAAATATATACCTACCGCATCTCATATGTTGAACTCTGATGAAGTATAGTTGTAGGATAATCTTTCTTGATCGAAAAAACTAGTTCGTATTCCTGATAATAGAGAGAAGGTTTTGGGAAATATGGAAACATTTATAGTTAAATTTTTATGGAAAAATAATATGATTTTTCATGTAAGATGGGAATCATTAGATGATATGAAATAAAATTTTCCATATCTATTTACATATTATTAAAAAACGTGGCATGAAATTCCTTTAATGGGGGAGAATATGACAACCCAAGTATTCTGAAGAATAAAAAACATGAAGTATTATTAATATTATTTTAAATATTATGGACTAAAATTTATATTTTTACTATGATAATATTTGAAATAATTTTATCAATGTAATAAATAAGCATATGTTTTTTCATTTGAGTAAAAATTATTTTTATTCAAAATAAATTGTTTTTCCATGTACAATATGTTTTTGTTTATAGTTAATTTTTAAAATTTATGAATATTAATTTTATATAATAGAAATAATTTTTTGTTTAATCATATTGAAATTTTTATAGAATTATTTGTTTTGTATTTCTCTATATGTGTTATGTTTTTGGTGAAAAGTTAAACAAATCAGTTCTTACAAATACTCTATTTTATGACATTATTGTGATATAAATATAAAACAATTATAAAGATTTTGGACCATATATTAAAAAAATTATATACTCATAATAACATATAAATATAATTTTATTAATAAAGAATAATTTTCTAGTCAAGATAAATAATTATCGATGTTGGCACTCTTCTTGTGAAGTATTAGAAAAGTAAAAATTATATTCTTGGATATAATATTCAAAATAGAATAATACAATTCTTTTTCATAAATGTAAATTTGATTAATAATAAATTATTTATTATAAATATTTATTAAATTTAAATTTATATAAAAAGATAATTATCTAAATTCTTCCTCATCCACTGTGTAATTTAAGAAATGTCAAAAAATATCTTTAAAATATTATCATTATAAAAATTGTACTAAATAAAAATATTTTTTTTGAATAATTAAATTTATATTATAAATTTATTTTTAATATTAAAAATTATTTCAATTCTCCAAAAACATTACACAACATCAACACAGATCTTGTGAAAATAGGAGAAATGTCAATGTAAATGGTTTTATACATATTTAAAATGATAAGATTGGGATTAATTTTTTTTTCAGAATTTTAAAGGATAATAATGATAGTTAAAAAATTATTTAATTTTATAAATCATACTTCAATAGTAAACTATATATTTATAAAATTAATTATGAGAATATCCCTCGAAATGACATTAAAGTGTATTTAATGTTAATTAATAATTTATTAAATTATAATAAATCATAAAACCATTTATTTAGTCAATTTTGGATGGAAAATATTCAATAATAGCATCTAATTTATATTTATGAACCACTTTCAATTTTAAAATTACACTATTTACCATCAAAGATTGAATATTTTTGAAAATGAAATCAAATTTTACCTACAAAAGGGGACTCATTCTAACCTTCCCAAACACACCTAAAAGGTTTTATTTTATCACTATATTCCAAAAAATATCTTCAATCATTTCTTTTATATTTTATATGGATCAATATGTTCTATAATTACTTTTTTTGAAGTCTTTGGACTACATCTAAAGGAGGAGGAGTGAGAAGCAAGGTAAGATTTTTGAAACCTTTTTCTCATTTCTTATTTCTGATTATTTATCATGAAAATTATTTTAAATTTTTCTTATTTTCATAAATGTTTCAATTCACATGGTATTGGATTACTTTCAATAACTAAATGATGAATGGTCATATATTAACTCTCATTTAACTCTTTTTCATAATCCATCACTAGTTTAAAATATGATTTTTGTAGAAATGATAGATTCCATTTAAATTATCTGATACCAGTTATTAGTAACTTAATTAATCCTTATAATAGCACAAAATATTATGATGTTTATAATGTAAATTTTTTTAAAAATCATATTTGTTTTGGGTTTTAATTTTTTTAAACCTCTTTTGAAAACATAATTCATTATTGTAGTTTTATAATATCTAAGTGGATAGTTATATTTTAGTACATTTATCTCATCCTTAGATATTATTAAAAATAAATTTATTATTGAATAATATATTAACACTCAATTAATTATATAAATATTATACTTGTATTTTATTGTATGTATCTTAACATTTAAATTAAAGGTAAACGATCACATTTATTTTTAACACTAAAAAATAATCATTTGTAAGATGGTTCTACAAATAGTGATTATTTCTTAACCTATTAAACTTAATTGATTATTAAATGATATGGGCATAATAACTATACCCATTTAAATATTATTATACAAATGTAAATCTATATTTCACCATTAACATTATACTAAAGTAGTTTTAGAGTTTATAAACTAAACGATTACAAAATGACCGATGTAAACAATACCTATTTGGAAAGTGAATGAAACATGATAATAAATGAAATTGAATGAATAATAATAAGGAAATTAACATTAAAACATTTCTGAATCAAGTAAATAATTATTATAATTTTTTTATTTTGGTGGTTAGAGGGCGTATGAGGTGAGTCTGTACTCGAGGTATGAGGTGTTTCTTTTAAACCATTACTTTAAATATATTCATCATGTTTGTTTATATTATTTATTTTATGTTATAAATATTCTTATATATAAAGCTATGATTTGATATGTTCAATTTTATATCCATGGCATTCATTATTGGATAAGCAAAGGAATCCATTTTTATGTTTTCTATATGGGTATATTCTTTTCAAATGTTTTAAAGGAATATATTTTTCAATTATTTACATGGGATCAAATTTTTCTACTATATTATTTTATTACAGTTATTACACCCCATGTTATCATGTTTTTCCAAATTAATTTTTATTCTCACTATGTTATAAAATATTTCCTTCAAATATAAGTTATTAAAAATGTAAAAGGTACTTCATCATATTTTTTATGGGATAACTGAGAATTCATGTGCAAGTGGGTTATATCCATGAAATGGTGAAATAAAAGCTCCTATGTGCTTAATTCATGACACAATACATGAAATTATAGATTATTATAATGAACGAGGCCTAACATACATTGATTTACATTATTTAAGATGAATATCCTGCACATTACCAAAGTACATGCCTGAGGACTGCAATGGTTTACTGTATTTGGAATCATAGAAACATAATCTTCTATATTGGTGAAAGATCTCCAAAATCATCCTTCAATATCCCCCACTATTAATCCTACTTAAAACCTGTATTCATAACCTAGGAAAAGGAAACATAATAAAGGGGCGAGATCATATGTTAAGTAATGGTAAATAAAGGAGATACATAACTATAACATGAGTATAAGGGTAAGATAACATGAGAATATCATTTGATGATCATACCCTAAAATCAAATATCATATACATAATTCATTTCATAATGATTGGAAGTTCATAATATATGAATAAAAAAGGTCATAAATCATTATAAATCAATCATTAACTATAATATCAGGTCATATAAGTGCGGCATGACTATAAATATAGAAAACCGTATCATGTGTCATGGTTAAATACCAATACCATCAACATAGTGGATTAGGACAAACCGATTTCCCATAGTGGATCAGGATTCAATTTTTTCATGTTGTAGATCAGTATGCACATGTTTCCCATTATGGTTTGGGACACACTTGTTTTCCACTGTGGATCAGGATGCACCGGTTACCCATTGGGGATTGAGACACACCAATTTCTCATTTTGGATAAAGAAACACATGTTTCCAACTGTGAATAAGGACACACTTGTTTCCAATTGAGAATCAATCCCATAAACTTATTTCCCATAATTATCTCATGAGATAAAAATATTTACCCACTACATTATAGAGAGATATAGGTCCCACCAATCACATAATGAATCATACATATGTGTGACATAAGATTATAAAAATTATTCATATCATAACCCCTAAAATAAAATGGGTTTTAAAAACATTTCATTATATCATTACCTATAGAAAATAGATAGGTTTCATAATAATTTCATTATATAATAACCCATGAAAGGTATAAGGTTTTATTAGCATTATAACATGGTATAACCCATGGAAGAAAAATGGGTGTCATAAAAAATATTAACAATATAAAAATAAACCATTCAAAGAAATAATGTGAGTGATGTTCATGTAGAATATCCCCAGAAATTCATAAACTATATAAAATTATGTTATCTTATCTGGAGAAGGATTTTGAAAGATAAATTCGATAATTTTTTAAAGAAAACAACCTTTCTTTGAAAATCAAATTTAAATGCATAAAACAACTTTTAAATACTTTTATTTTAAAATAACTTTGAAAACCTATAAATAATCTCTAAATATAATTCAAACAATTTCTTTAGTAAAATAACATTTCTTCTTTAAAAAACACTTTTTAAATTATAAAACATTTTGAAAACCATTTTCTTTCAAAACAAACTTGAAAATTGAAAAAAGATATTTTGAAAAGAATTTGAAACACTTTTTAAAACATAAAACACTTCTAAAATCCTTTTCTATGAAAAATAGCATAAAATATCACATAAAAATATTTTAGAAAAAATTTCCTGAAGATTTGGTATTTGAATAAAAAAAATTACTAATCGAAGAGAGAAATAAGGTTGGATTTTGTAAAAAACACTTTCTTAATTGTCTTAAGTACTAGAGTGTGTAAAAATGGTATAATACATGAAGATATCATGAAAAAACATAGTATAAAAAATATAATTATAATTCCTGATATATGGATCCTAAATTTTCATTAATATAAGTATAATCATAAATAATCATAGTAAACAATGATATGTAACAAAAAACTCTCACAATTTTAGTAACTTTGAATGAAAATCCTTATGAAATAAAAACATATCATGAAGATTAAAATATAACTTAATAAGGATATTATTGATATAACATGTTAAGGGTAATTATATAACGACCCATACTTTACATACATTGTTATTACTTCAGAATTGAAGAACCCTTATTACAACATATAATAAACACTAGTGCAGAAAACATTTTTTACGTCAGTTATTTTTCATTATTTACGTCGGTTTTTAGGCGACGATAATACGGACGACGTTATAAATAACATTTTTTACGTCGGTTATTTAAAACCCGACGTAACATCCCTAACATCACGGTGTTTATCACGTCGGTTCATTAATAACCGACGTGATAAATATGCGCGGGGGGGGGGGGGGGGGGGGTTATCACGTCGGTTATTTTCTAAACCGACATGATAAAACGCCTGGGATATCGTTTATCACGTCGGTTATGACATAACCGACGTGATTAACCCTTCCCTGGGCCTATTATAATGTCGGTTTCTTAAATAACCGACGTGATAAAAAGGCCTGGGAAACGTTTTAGCACGTCGGTTATCCAATAACCGACGTGGTAAATCGATTCCCAGGCCTTTTAGCACGTCGGTTATATTAAGAACCGACGTGATAAAAGGACCGGGAACGGTTTATCACGTCGGTTCTCGAAAAAACCGACGTGATAAACCCCTACCGATTTATTTACCACGTCGGTTATAAAATAACCGACATGAAAGCGATATTGTTTTTTAAAATAATTGCACTGCTCTCACCAAAAAGAAACCAGAAACCAAACAACAAAAATAACCATGCCAGCCCTCCCCCAAGCCCCAACTGAACCCCACCCTCATCTATACCCACCTAACAACCTGGCCAGCCCTCCCCCACCACATTGGAGCACCACCACAACCCTTGGACACCCCCCACCCCTTGGACAGCCCCCACCCTCATTTACACCCCCACGACCCCTAGTACAGCCTCAAACACCCATTGGACACCCCTCCCATATCCCTTGGACACCCCCACCCCTTGGACACCCCCACCCCTTGGACAGCCCCCCCACCCTCATTTACACCCCCAAGACCCCTAGTACAGCCTCAAACACCCATTGGACACCCCCCACACCTTGACAGCCCTCCCAGACCCCTTGGACACCCCCCCGACCCCTGGACACCCCCCCGAGCCCTTGGACAGCCCCAAACACCCCTTGGACACCCCTCCCATATCCCTTGGACACCCCCACCCCTTGGACACCCCCACCCCTTGGACAGCCCCCCCACCCTCATTTACACCCAACCGTCCCCTTGGATAGAACTCCCAGACACCTTGGACACCACTCCCATATCCCTTGGACACCCCCACCCCTTGGACACCCCCCACCCCTTCGACAGCCCCCCCCACCCTCATTTACACCCCCCGAACACTAGGACAGCCCCAAACACCCCTTGGACACCCCTCCCATATCCCTTGGACACCCCCCACCCCTTGGACACCCCCACCCCTTGGACAGCCCCCCCACCCCCTGGACACCCCCCCGACCCCTTGGAAACCCCCTACCCCTTGGAAACCCCCCCATCCCCTTGGACAGCCCCAAACACCCCTTGAACACCCCTCCTATATCCCTTGGACACCCCCACCACTTGGACACCCCCCACCCATTGGACAGCCCCCCCACCCTCATTTACACCCAACCGACTCCTTGGACAGCCCCAAACACACCTTGGACACCCCTCCCATATCCCTTGGACACCCCCCACCCCTTGGACACCCCCACCCTCATTTACACCCCCCCGACCCCTAGGACAGCCCCAAACACACCTTGGGCACCCCTCCCATATCCCTTAGACACCCCCACCCCTTGGACACCCCCCACCCCTTGGACAGCCCCCCACCCTCATTTACACCCAACCAGCCCCTTGGACAGAACTCCCAGACACCTTGGACACCACTCCCATATCCCTTGGACACCCCCCACCCCTTGGACACCCCCCACCCCTTCGACAGCCCCCACCCTCATTTACACCCCCCCGAACACTAGGACAACCCCAAACACCCCTTGGACACACCTCCCATATCCCTTGGACACCCCCCCACCCCTTGGACACCCCCCACCCCTTGGATAGCCCCCCCACCCCCTGGACACCCCCCCGACCCCTTGGAAACCCCCCTAACCCTTGGAAACCCCCCCATCCCCTTGGACAGCCCCAAACACCCCTTGGACACCCCTCCTATATCCCTTGGACACCCCCCACCACTTGGACACCCCCCACCCCTTGGACAACCCCCCCCCCCCCCCACCCTCATTTACACCCAACCGACTCCTTGGACAGCCCCAAACACACCTTGGACACCCCTCCCATATCCCTTGGACACCCCCCACCCCTTGGACACCCCCACCCTCATTTACACCCCCCCGACCCCTAGGACAGCCCCAAACACACCTTGGACACCCCTCCCATATCCCTTGGACACCCCCCAAACACCCACCCACCCCCTTGGAACCTCTTCCCCCATACCAAAATCCAGACCAGAAAAACCATCAACAGTAGACCAAAACAAGAAGTAGAGAAAAATTAAACATTCACTTATATAACATTCAAAACTTACACTGTCAACTTCAAAAAAAACTAAATCCAACCTAAATGACTACGAAATACACAATTACATTGAGAATATTCAAAATTACATTTTACATTACAAACAACTAAAAGTCAATCAAACCTGTAAAATAATTTGACCACTCCACTTGTAAGTGTTTGATATCTTCAGCAGTAAAGGGTTGAGAGTCATCAAAAAGCTACAAAGGAAAAGGATAGTAGTCAACGCGTATAATGAATAAATCAAATTGAAATATTATGAGAAAGAGGAAATCTTACCAGGTCAAAACTCAGAACTGTCCCAGTTATTATTATTTCATACATAAATCTTAACATGTAATATCCGCATTCGATGATGCCTTGTTGCTCATGACATTTTTGTTTGAATGAGTGTAAATTCAATATATTATTTTTATGTAATAAATCAAAATTTACAAATTATAAATGGATATTTACCTTCGCATGTACATATTTGATCTTGAAATTCCTTTTCTTTGCGCTTTTTCGAAAGTGGACCCATGCCCTGTTAGAAAATAATACGAATGGGGTAAATTTAAAATTCATTATAATATATAAAACTATTGTGAAATTGAAACTTACGTTTCCAATATATTCTTAAAACTTTCTCGCACATCATCATGGAGAGAGCATATCCAATAAAGTGTTTTATCCCTAGGGCAAAAAACCCCTAACATCCAATGATCCCTGATAAAAGGAAATTTAACGTTAGTGGTTTTTTATGTTAAAAGATAATTAACTCTTTGAGAGGGATGTGTTTCATACCTCTCACAAAAAGGCATCATCCAACACTGTGTGATTACATTCTTTTCAAATCTATCAGCAATATAAAGCATTCTTTGTTCCTCATCCAATGCACATGCTTCAGGGGAAATCAATTGTGGGTCCACGAATCCATATACATCTGTCAGCTCATTCCTCTCACAAATTTTATACAGATACCTAATACAAAGAAGACATAAGTATACATTTTTAATAAATATAACGCAAGGAAAAGGTGTTAAGACTTACATGATAAAAATTTGCACCACGTTGATGCCCAACTTATCTCCAGTGACAAACTCCATGATATCAGTTTTCATAATCCCCACACTTAGTTCACATCCACAGACATGAGCTTCCATTGTAAAGTCATAATGATTCGCCAAAAAATTTGAATATCTTGACAATTTGTCAAGACTGCTAGTATCTGCATCTGATGTCATAGATATCTGTCTTTGTTGTTGTCTATACAGTATTTATTTACCTTTGAAGTATTCCTGTAAAAATAAATTGAAAAATATATTAGTTTTCAAATGATAAAACATTAATAAAAATATAAAATAAAAGATATAACATCCATACCTCTATGGTAATGATTCGAAGAAGTCTGGATGGCCAAATTAAAAAATGGCCGATACTATGTCCAACTGTCATCACCTCATCTGTAGGTAATGGTATCCGAGCTGATCTATCTATAATATCCTGTACAGTGACCCTCTGATTCTCTACCTCTAACTGTTGATGATGAACTGTATCTCCTATACAATATACCATCCCATATGAAACTATATGATGTTGAGGATCATCAACATACAACTCACAATAAGTAGGTAGCTACGGCGGAGGAGGAGGATCAAAAATGGGGTCTGCAGGCTGAGGTGGGGGAGTGGGAGCTACTGGGAGAGGTGGAGTGGGAGCTGCACCCTGAAATTGTCTTTGCAAGTCTGCAAACATAAACTGCACCGATGCTCTAATCTTGTCCTCCATTGTCGCATTAATATTATGGACTTCAGCCTCCAAAGATTCTATTTTTTTTATAAACTCCCTCAACGTTAGAAGTTGAGGAACGTGGAAACACTTTTCTTACCGATACACCTGCCGGATATCCTCTTACACGGCCAGGATGTTCGGGCTTTCCCAATGCCACAGATAAAATATCTTCCCTCCCAGATGGTGTAAATGTCCCCTGTGAACTCTGCTCCTCAAGAGAGTCCTGTAATAATTAATTGAACATTTCTATAATGATTGGAAATATATGACGAAAATAGTAAACTTAAATAAATGAAATAGATATCTTACAATCCTCTCAACTACGAGTCTCGATTCTTCCGAAAGATATTGTCCTTTTTCTCCCTTCCGAGCTCTTTTCCATTTCTCATGTCTAGATGGAGGGGATGGAGGGGCCACCTCTCCAGAGCTTGAAGACTCAGCTCTTAGTTGTTGAAATTTTTCTGCCATCATTTGTTCTTCCAATAATGCATACCCTCCCCGAGATAAACTATGAGGGTATACATTTTTAGATTGGATCTCTTGATGAGCTTTCCTTGTTTGTTGTAAATTAAGAATAAGTAATCATTAACAAAAAAATAATAAGATCATTTATATAAGAAAGATTATAAAAGTTTACATTGCCCTTACAAAAAATGATTCTTTTCTTCTACTTTCAAAAAATTGTCTCCATGTGTCTTCATCTATAAAAGGATATATACGACATGGATTCTCACGACTCCTATGACCATAAATGAAATCAGATGAGAGGGTTGATTTGAAATCCCTCCATCTCCTAGTAGCCAACGATAAGCATTTCTTCCTGACTCCTCCAGTGTCAGGAATATCAAATGTCATCTGATAAAAAAGAGGTTAAAAATATTATATATACTAGAAACATTTAAAGAACAGTCAAACAATAGCAAAAGATCTTACCAAAATGGTCTCCCACAGCTGAGAAATTATCGCCTTATCCACACTTCTCCAATAATCATAGAGAATGCTTACTTTTCTCTTAGCCTGAGTTGCTACAAAACCCTTAAAATCTTTAGCATTTGGACCTCTAGGAAGATCATCATCATCAAACTCCACGACTATCCTCTCCTCTTTCGTACGAGCAAGTGATAATTTTGGTAAACGTGTGCACCCACGCTTACCAACCTTTGAACTCTTTTTCATAATAGGAGCATGTGAATGTTCCTCCCCATATGTATGACCAATATGCTCATCTCCAGAATCATGTGGCTGATCAACTGATTGATCTGTCATTTTCCTTCAAATCAAAAAAACAAACATTAGTTCACAAATATACAAATTCAAATATTGTAATACTACTTAATCAGAAAATAGAAAAGTGTACTAAATTACATAATAGTAAACATTGGTAATATGGTAAGCATGTTAAACAATGATAAACATGGTAAACACAGGCAAAAGGTTGCCAAGGAGTTGGCCCAAGAAAGCTGAAAAGTGGACTCACTGAGTCCACCGGTCAGCCAGTGTGAGCTCACCGGCCAGCCGGAGGACCCAGGCAGTAGACTTGACCACTGCCTGGTGCCACCGGCCGGCCGCTGGCTCACCACCGGCCGGCCGGTGGACCAGACATCCTTGCTCTGTCTGGACCACCGGCCGGCCGCTGGATCACCACCGGCCGGCCGGTGGACCAGACAGAGAGCCTTCCTCTCTGTCTGGACCACCGGCCAACCGGTGATCCACCACCGGCTCGCCGATGCGCCCAAGACTTCTCCTCTTTACGGTTTTTATTGTTTTATCGTTTTGGTTTGATACATGTTTTAATAAGTAAAAAATTTACAATATCTAACATTATATGAAAAAACTAAATGTAAACAAGAAATAAACATGTGTTACCTGTAATTTTAGGAATGTACAGTTGGATTGTTTTCCCAAATTCCTTCGTCGTGATCGTTCCTTATGGCACAAACCATGTCTTCAACATACTCATCATTATGTTATGTTAATCTTTCCATGGAAGTAGGGATCTCACATAAATCAGCATCTTCATCAAATTCATCCTCACCAACATATTGTTTTTTCCCTTGTAAAACAACATCCCACTGCATATCTGATTGATCTACTACATAGAAATTTTTTTTGGCATGTGTTGCCATTATAAAAGAATCAGCTGTGTCTTCCAATCTATTCAGATTAACAAGTGTCATTCCAAATTCATCGTGTCTGACACTGTTGTTACCGATAAACCATTTACAGTTAAAAACAGGAACTTTAATTTTAAAGTAATCATCCTCCCATATGTCTTCAATCACTCCATAATATGCACTTGATGCCGAAATTGGGTTTCTGTCCTTAGTACTCAAAAAATGCATTGCTTCTGCAAACACCAATACACCACTATTCTGAACTGCACTTCTGTTGTCCTGAGCTTTCGTATGAAATGTATAGCCATTAATGTCATAAGCGGACCATGTTATCACATTTAAAGATGGACCACCCACTATCCATTTTAATGTCTCTGATACATCTGATCTACCAAGCAAGGTCTTTTTAAACCATGGAAAAAAAGTTTTGTTGTGCTCATTCAAAATCCACATTTCTTTCTTCTTTGGATGACATTGTTTCAACTCATTAATATGCAATGTGATATACGGTTGAACATAAGCTATGTTATTCAAGATGTATGATTCTAACTTCTTCATATGTTCATCTGACAGTGATTTTACTTTCAAGCCACGAATCCCCTTTCCCTCATTATTAACCCGTTCATGGCGAGATGGAGGCAAACCTATGTGTTGCGCCGTAGCCAAGTAGCTCGTACAAAACTCTGCTACCTCCTCAGAAATATACTTTTCAATAATGGAGGCTTCAGGTCGATATGTATTTTTAACATATCCCTTTAATATTTTCATATACCTTTCAAAAGGATACATCCAACGAAGACATACAGGTCCACAAAGCTTTATTTCTCGAACCAGATGAATCATTAAATGCACCATCATATCAAAAAAAGTTGGAGGAAAATACATTTCCAAATGACAAAGTATAAAAATTGCATCCTTTTCCAAAATGTTCAAAGCATTCACATTAATCGCCTTGTTACAAATTGAATTGAAAAAATAACACAACCTCATTATAGTCTTTCTGACACGGATGGGCAATATTCCACGCAGTTCAACTGGTAGAATTTGTTTCATCATGACGTGACAATCATGTGATTTTATACCTATCAACTTCAAGTCTTTCAATGAGACAAAATTTTTTACATTTGAAGAATAACCTTGAGGCACTTTGATATCATGAAGACACTGACAAAAGCTACTTTTCTCCCTCTTCGATAATGTATGACAAGCCGGGGGAAGAAATGTTCGTCTTCCTTTAAGAGTGGGAGCTAACTCCAAACGTATTCCCATTGATAGTAGGTCTAACCTTGCATTCAACCCATCTTTTGTCTTTCCTTTAATATCTAGCAATGTTCCGATCAAAGAATAACAGATATTCTTCTCCACGTGCATGACATCAATATTATGTTTGACTTCATGATACCTCCAATATGGTAGCTCAAAAAATATTGACCTTTTCTTCCAAATATGTCTATCATTACTAGATTTCTGTGTCTTTCCCAATGTCACATCAAGGTTTTTCACCCTCTCAAAATACAAATCTGGGGATAAAGGTTTTGGAGAAGTATCAAATTCTTGTGAGCCATTGAATGCCTTTTTTAGTCTTCTATAAGGGTGATCCATAGGCAAAAACTTTCGATGACCCATGTACACTGTTTTCCTCCCATGATGCAATTGACAATATGACGTCTGTTGTTCGCAAATTGGACATGCTTTATGCCCTTTAACACTGTATCCAGACAAATTTCCATATGCTGGGAAGTCATTTATAGTGAATATAAGAACTGCATGCAGTTGAAAATATTCCATTTTATAAGAATCATACACCCTAATACCATCAGCCCATAACAGTTTCAAATCATCAATCAGCGGTGACAAGTATACATCAATATCATTGCCGGGTTGCTTTGGACCAGAGATCATGATACTCAACATGACATATTTGCGCTTCATACAAACTTCAGGAGAGAGGTTGTAAATTACCAATAAAACAGGCCATGAACTATGTGTGCTACTGAGGGTTCGGTATGGATTCATTCCATCTGTGCACAAGCCTAGTCTCAGATTTCTAATTTCATTTCCAAATTTAGGGTACTGGGCATCAATTTTCTTCCATTGTGGACAATCAGCTGGATGACGTATTTTTCCATCACATACCCGCTCATCAGCATGCCATCTTAACCTTTTTGCATCATGTGAATTAGCAAATAAACGTTTGAAATGAGGAATTATAGAAAGATACCAAAATACCTTTGAAGGGAGCTTTTTAATCTCTACATCAGCTTGTGATTTTTCTTTCACCTTATACCGTGATGTCCCACATTTAGGACACTATTTCAGAAATTCATATTCCTTCCTATATATAATGCATTCATTCGGACAGGCATGTATTTTCCTGTATCCCAATCCCATCGGGCATAATATTTTTTTGGCCTTATAATGTGAATCTGGAAGATCGTTATCTTTTGGAAGAATGTCTTTCATCAATTGTAGCAGCTCTGTAAAACTTCTGTCACTCCATCCATGTTTCGCCTTCAGGTTAATCAATCATAACACCGCCGAAAAAACCGTAAAATCTGTACAACCAGGATATAATGGTTTTTCGGCATCACCATATAGACGTGCAACTGTCGGTTTTATCTCAATTTTTTCTGCTACAATATCGCGAATCATTTCTTCAATTCCATCGGAGTTACCATCTTGCGATTCATTATCATCAGTGACATTCTGTCCAGTTTCGCCATGCCAAATCCAAGGGTTGTAACTCGGATTGAAACCATGAAAAATCAGATGATCTTTTATCTCTCTACTTTTCAACTTCTTCATATTCAGACATTTCAGGCATGGAAAGAAAAAAATGTCACTACTTGGAACATTTCGTTTAGCAAATTCCAAAAAGGCATCAACACCTTCCTCATATTCATTGCTCATTCGATGTGCCGTAATCCAACTTTGACTCATTATTACCTATAACAAATAGCAAATATATATATATTTTTTAGATAAGACAAATATATGTTTATATGAAAAAAATCATAATTTGAATGTAAACAATTTTGAAATATAAAACAAATCGATGTGTATTTAAAAAAATATGCTTGAATATTATTTTTTAAACAAAATATAGTAAGATATAACACCCCCCCTGGACACCACCCCCACCCCCTACCCCCTTGGACACCCCCCTAGACACCCCCCAACACCCACCCACACCCTTGGACAGCCCCCCACACCCACCCACCCCCTTGTAAACCCCCCTGGACACCCCCCGACCCCTCTGGACAGCCCCCCGCCCCTCCTGGACACCACCCCCACCCCCTACCCCCTTGGACACCCCCCTGGACATCCCCCAACCCTCTGGACAGCCCCCCACCCACCCGGACAACCCCAAATACCCTCTGGAGAGGCCGCCACCCACTTGGACAGCCCCCCACACCCATCCAACCCCTTGGACACCCCCCTGGACACCCCACCGACCCCTCTGGACAGGCCGCCACCCCCTTGGACAACCCCCCACACCCACCCATCCCCTTGGACACCACCCTAGACACCCCCCGACCCCTCTGGACACCCCCCGACCCCTCTAGAAAGCACCCCCACCCCTCCTGGACACAACCCCCCACCCCCGACCTGCTTGGACACCCCCCTGGACACCCCCAACCCTCTGGACAGCCCCCCCACCCCTCCTAAACACCACCCCCACCCCCTACCCCCCTTGGACACCCCCCTGGACACCCCCCAACACCCACCCACACCCTTGGACAACCCCCCACACCCACCCACCCCCTTGTAAACCCCCCTGGACACCCCCCGACCCCTCTGGACAGCCCCCCTCCCCTCCTGGACACCACCCCCAACCCCCTACCCCCTTGGACACCCCCCTGGACATCCCCCAACCCTCTGGACAGCCCCCCCCACCCACCCGGACAACCCCAAATACCCTCTGGAGAGGCCGACACCCACTTGGACAGCCCCCCACACCCATCCAACCCCATGGACACCCCCCTGGACACCCCACCGACCCCTCTGGACAGGCCTCCACCCCCTTGGACAGCCCCCCACACCCACCCATCCCCTTGTACACCACCCTGGACACCCCCCGACCCCTCTGGACAGCCCCCGACCCCTCTAGAAAGCACCCCCACCCCTCCTGGACACAACCCCCCACCCCCGACCTGCTTGGACACCCCCCTGGACACCCCCCAACCCTCTGGACAGCCCCCCACCCCTCCTAAACACCACCCCACCCCCTACCCCCCTTGGACACCCCCCTGGACACCCCCCAACACCCACCCACACCCTTGGACAACCCCCCACACCCACCCACCCCCTTGTAAACCCCCCTGGACACCCCCCGACCCCTCTGGACAGCCCCCCACCCCTCCTGGACACCACCCCCCACACCCTACCCCCTTGGACACCCCCCCCTGGACACCCCCAACCCTCTTGATAGCCCTCCCACCCCCCTGGAATCACTGAAAATTTACCATAACAAGAAGTTGGGCCATTCAAAGAATGTTTTTAGGTGTGGAGGAAGAACTGAGTTTCAATAGATAGAGAAGGAACTCGACATTAGGTTGTCTATTCCAGGTGTGGATTTGAAGGAGTTAATGTTTGTTCAGTGACCCAAGAGATTGAATCAAGAAATTCAGATGTTGTGCCATTTTCTCATGATGAGGATGAATAATTGGTGGGGTTTGACTTTTAAATGGAGAGCTTAGCAGACCATCATATTTTCTATAGATCAGTAAAGGATGTTAGCATCGAACATAAGGCTTAAGGGATGCTTTCAGATCCAAATATGTATGTTGATGGATGCAATGGATCTAGTATAGGTTCTAGAAAGAATGGTGGTTTTATTTGTTTAGGATAAGTAGTGAAGAAAAAACTAGTTAATTTTTTACTTTCTGAAAAGAGGGTATCTAAAATTTTTAACATGCTGAGGGGAAATCTGGCGAGTCCTCCTCGTGAAACTTTGTTTGCAGGGGGTGAAAATGGTGATGTGATCCCAAATCCATGCACCTATGCCATGGTTGTGTGTGAATAAAGTAGTAACAACTGTAAAAGGGCAACCCATCCAAATGGACACTCCCCAACCCTCTCGGGGATTTATAGAAAACGATGAAAAATTAGTGAAATCATAAAATTAGTCAATATTGCAAGTCGAACTAATAGATCTAGGGATGATAAATAAGATTATGGTGCCAAAACGAGTTAAAAGGGTTCGAAATCGAAGAATCTTAGCTAGTTTCAACAAAAAAATCACAACACATATATATATACTATCCGCGAAAAAAACGAACGAGTGGGAGGATTACCTGAGTGCTGCGAGTTTAGATGATTGATCCGAGGAGATTAAATATGAGAAACGATGATCACAAAACGAATCTAAACCCACGAAATGGACGAGCCGATTCGGGTTTACGCGCGAGAGAGACGAGTCGCGACTGTCGAAGGTAAACTCGTGAATGACAATCCACGGGTCTGGGTAAATTTTTAAATGAGTTATCACGTTGGTTATTGAATAACCGACGTTATAATTTTTTTAAAAACATTTTTAACGTCGGTTATTAAATAACCGACGTAAAAACATTCCTCCAATTCTTTTTTTACGTCGGTTATTTTATAACCGACGTTATAAAGGGCTCAAAATCCGCGTTTTATTACGTCGGTTATTCCATAACCGACGTCAAAAACATCTGCGGATTATTTTTTTACGTCGGTTATAAAATAACCGACGTAAAAAGGCCTTCAAAAACCGCGTTTTTTACATCGGTTATTGAATAACCGACGTAACAAACGCCCCCCGCTTCTGTTTTTTACGGCGGTTAATGTATAACTGACGTAAAAAACGAAGCCGCGCGATTAATAACGTCGGTTATAAAAATAACCGACGTTAAAGGTGTACTAAACACAGGTTTTTACATCGGTTATTAAATAACCGACGTAAAAAACCTCGTTTTACATATTATGACGTCGGTTTTATATAACTGACGTAAAAAATGGTGACGTAAAAAACGTTTTCTACACTAGTGAAAACCAGGAAAGGACTGTATAGGTATAGAGTCTTTAGAAACTGGGAAACATAAACAATTGGTTCATAAAGCATCTACTTTTCCTCCCATTTATTTCATCATATATAGAGTCCCTTTTGGCATATCATACTTAATAACCTTCTTCTTGACCTGGGGAAAGAAAACATACAAAAGGGTGAGATCAAATGCTTAGTAATGGTAAAAAAGAAATATCAATCACATCATATTCATAAGAACATAACTTATGGAAATCTTAACTTGCAAAAGAGATCATAATTTCATAACATGGGATAAATCATAGTAGTGAAATGTAATCCCAATAATCATAACTTAAAACATGAAACTTTGTGGAATACACACATAATCACAGATAATCATTTCTTAGTAGTCAAGACTCATATCCAAGACTATCTTAGTGGAAAAAGTCCATTTCTGAACCGAGTTCACTCCTCGTTTCAGTCCTATTTCACTGAGCTGGATTAACCTGCCATTCCATCCATGTATATCTCATGAGATATAAATCATTATCCAATGAATTGGAGGGAGATATAGGTCCCACCCATCTCATAATGATACCATTATTATGTGTGCCACAAAATCATAAACCATACATCATTGCATAACCCATATAATAAAAATGGGATTCTTAAACGTCGTGACATCATAAAACAATTCATATAAGATAAAGGAATTCATAAAAATAAGTCCATCATAACATAATCAAATCAATGTAATAATAGGGATATAAACATAACCCTATATTATCTTAGATGGAAAATAATTTTGATAAAACACTTGAACTCCATTCTTGAGGAAAATATCCTTTCTATTTCAAAAACATTTTCCTTTCTTAACATATAATATAATTTTAAACTAAAAGAAGTTGATTAAAAATAAACTTGAAAACTTTTAAAGGAATATTCTTTGAAATAATGTTTTTTAAAAGTCCATTCATGCCATATAAGTTAAAAAAAACATTCTTCTCGTACTTTTGTCGGAAAAGTCAAAAAGTACCTCGTACGAAAAACGACAAAAGATTCCTTTCATCTCTTTTACTAAAAAATCACCGAAGGGTAAAATTGGACTTAAAAAATTGTATAAGGATATAAATATTACATATTGAGGAAACATGGATGTGGATGATAAAATACACCCCAGTAAATACCAAAGTATAAACAATCTCGGATAAAAATGAGATTGTGATATTTTCCCTTACCTTAGGTCCGATTTGCATAATAAGTGTCCGAACCTCCTTTATAATGATTTAAATAATGTTATTGACTTATTCTAGAATCATACTTATTTTTATGATATCATATATGGTCATATTATTAGCTTCTTATTAGTAATATTTCATTACTACTTGTTATTCGGGTGTTTATTACCTTTTCTTCTTACGCGTGTTTTGTCGAATAAATTATTATTCTTCTTTTTAGGTCATAGATACCTCATTTACAGAATGGTATTAGTGTAATATATATCATATTAATTCATTAAATTCATTTATATAATCATTATGCAATGAAGATCATGTATAACGAGTCACATCACATCGTGGAGACGGTATTCCGTACGTACGCACGAGCGATGATATCGTTCCCATGATCGTGAAATTGTAATGGAGTGTATGTATACTATTTCAGAATCAATATCACTTTACAATAATCATATATAGTTATTATTTACACCATTATAACCATCAAAGTAAGGTGGTGGTGGAAAATAGATTACACCACAGCGTGGAGACGGTATTCCGTACGTATGCACGTGCGGTGATTTCGTTTTCCGTAGGATGGATTGATGGTGAAATAGGGTTGTTTCATAATTATAATAAAATATCAGTATATTAATGATACTTATGTTATTACTTAATAATTAAACAACTAAATAAGAAGAAGTGGAAGAAAAAATAAAGTTGAAAGAATCGGTAACAGACATTACCTCTTCTTTGAAGCGCCTCTTTGAGACCTCCTCTTAGGGCACTAAAATTGGTCTTTTAAGAAGACCAGGACACTTAGGATGTTTATAGGGAAGTGTAGAAGAGAATTTGTCAGGTTTTGGCCGAGTTTGAAGGCTCAAAGTGGTGTGATGAAGAGAGGGAGGAGGTGCCCTTTTATAAGGGAGGAGAGGGGCACCTTTGAAAAAACTAAAAATATTATTTTATTATAAAGTCATATTCGGTTTTTAATAGCTTAAAATTGATTTATTTTGAAGATAAGGTGGGTATGGGTCTAAATCCTCCCATAAAATATAATTTAGACAAGTTTAGGTCATTATATTAACCTTATCATTTAGTTTTAACTCTTAGTTAATTAGATTGACATTTACCATGTCACTCTGTATTTTTTATATTATATAGTTAATAAACTTACCATATACATCCAAGATACCCCCAAGTGGTCCATTAATGATACACATATAATGATATAAGTATCTTTGCCGAACCTTAGATTTTTAGGAACATAATAACAATTAATAATATAATATTTGTTTTAAAAACTATTTTATGCCAATTTTGACACTATTTGGTAATTGATTTTTGTGAAAATCATAAAAGAATGATTAGTTAGAAAAAAGTTAATTAAATCAACACTAACATGTCATATTAACATAGAAAATTATTTTAATTCATAAAAAGTCTCAAATTACATTTATTTGGGTATTTATAACATCAATTATGTCAATATTTCATTAATAAGATAATTACTACATCATCATTGTGTCATAAATAAATTAAATTATTTTAAGTCTAAAAATTACAAATAAAATATAATTATATATGAAATCTTTTTATCTTTATAATTAATATTTATAGTAGAATTTATATTATGTATATCCCTATATTAAAAATGATTTACTTATTAAACTTTGATTTTAACTATTTTAACCCTTCTTTAAATAAATTGATAATAAATGTCCTAATCTAATCCATGTGGGCCTAAATGGTAATATTTTATTCCTAAGTTTGTTTTTGGTCTAATTAAACTTATACAATAGAATTAGGACATGTTTTAGGGTAATAATAATAACATTTTTACCCTTAATTACCCTATTTACTTTTAACCGTGGTAAAAAAAGTAAAAAGTTACTATTCACCAAAAATTATTTTCATCTCACTGAACCAAATTTTACTTACTGACATCAACTGTGTCTCTCGGATTTTTGAAATTCCATTCACAAAAGCAGTAAAATTATGTTTTATGTAAATTTGCAAATTCTCCTAGGTGGTGGGTAAAAGACGGTGAAAAGTTCAATAAAAATTTTATATATCTAAAATTATTATAAAATGACTCCAATGAATTGAATTGAACTTATATAGGTATTATGTATCAATTTTGACCTAAAATAAATTAAAATAAATAATTATTTAAATAAAAAGTCGGTTTTTAAATAGTAACCCAGTGTTTTCACTATTCACCAAAAATTGAATGTTTTCAGAAAAAAACCAAAATTTCACCCTAGGCTAATTTCGATATTCCGAATCCAAAAATGAAGTCCATTTTGAAAAATAAAATTTAAAAAATTTCAAAAAGTGGGTATTACTATTTATAACGGCTAGTTTTAATAATATTTTAATAGCATATCGTTGTTTAGTGAAACTCGGTATTGCGTACAACACAAGCTATCGAGGAAGGTCGCGATTGCGTGTAAAGCAAGCCAAGCTAGTGTTGTGTGTAGTGAAAGATTACTTTGATTATTTATATAACATAAAGACAAAATATTTCTCATAAAAGTCTCGGGTGCTACATTCTACCCCCCTTAAAATGAATTTCGCCCTCGAAATTCGTCACTTTATAACAAAAAGATGAGGATACCTCTCCCTCATAATATCCTCAAGTTCCCATGTAGCTTCTTCTAATTGGTGGCTCCTCCATAAAACTTTCACCAAGCGAGTGGTCTTGTTCCGTAGGACTTTTTCGCTACGATCCAGAATCTCTATCGGCTGTTCTTCATAAGAAAGATCTTGCTCCAGCGGTACAACTTCTAAGCTGAGTACATGTGAAGGATCAGGTATGTAATTTCTCAGGAGAGATACATGGAACACATCGTGAACTTGAGAGAGATTCGGTGGAAGTGCCAATCGGTAAGCTACCTTTCCAACATGATCCAGTATTTCAAAAGGACCGATATATCTAGGGATCAACTTCCCCTTCTTTCCAAATCTCATGACCCTCTTCCAGGGAGATATTCATAAGAACACTTTATCACCCACTTCAAACTCTAGGTCTTTTCTTCGGTTGTCGGAATAACTTTTCTGTCGACTCTGAGATTCTCTTATGTGTTTTTGAATAGATATGACCTTTTCTGACATCTCATCAACAAGATCAGGTCCTAATAGCTTTCTTTTCCCAACTTCATCCCAACAAGTTGGAGTCCTGTATTTATTTCCATAGAGAGCTTCATAAGAAGCCATCTGAATACTGGAGTGAAAGCTATTATTATAAGAAAATTCCACCAAAGGTAGATGTTGATCCCAACCACCTTTGAAATCCATAGAGTAAGCTCTTAACATATCTTCTAGAGTTTCAATTGTTCTCTTCGACTGACCGTCTGTCTGAGGATGATAAGCAGTGCTGAAACTGAACTCTATATCTAGAGTATGCTGAAGACTTCGCCATAACTTTGATGTAAATCTTGGATCCCGATCAGATATAATATAAAGTGGTACTCCATGCAATCTTACCACTTCCTTTACATATATCCTGGAAAGCTGATCTAGAGATAAATCCTCTCTGATAGAAATGAAGTGTGCAGAATTTGTAAGATGATCAACTATGACCCAGATAGCATTATTGCCTTTGCATGTTTTTGGATGTCCAATGACAAAGTCCATAGTGATGTTTTCCCATTTCCATTCGGTTATGGGTAATGGTTGTAACATTCCCTTATACTTATGTCTCTTAGATTTAACTTGCTGACAAACTAAGCATCGAGAGACATATTCAACAAAATCTCTTTTCTTTCCATCCCACCAGAAGGACTCTTTCAGGTCCCTATACATCTTCGTGCTTCCAGGATGAATAGAGAATGAAGAACTATGAGCCTCATCCAAAAGATCTTTCTTTAATTATGGGATGGGAGGTACACAAACCCGATTCCTGAACTTTATTATCCCATCACAATCAAGGTTGAATTCAGGAATATTTCTCACCTTCTTTTGTAACTCTACATCTTCTTTCTGCGCCTCTTTAATCTTCACATGTATAGATGGTTGAAAATTCATTTGAGAAAGATACGATTTCCCCCCTTCCATTATAATTCCAAGATCCATCCTTTGTAAATCCATAAATATTGGATCTTTTGTGATCCTCATCATGGATAAACTGGCATGGTCTTGTCGACTTAATGCATCTTCCACCTTGTGTGCTTTCCCAGGGTGGTAACGAATTGAGCCGTCATAATTCTTAATCAGCTCCAACCATATTCTTTGGCACATATTCAGCTCATTTTGTGTGAAAATATACTTTAAACTTTTATGATCAGTATAAATATCACACATTTCTCCATAAAGATAATGCCTCCAAATCTTTAAAGAAAATATTACCGCAGCTAACTCCAAATCATGAGTTGGGTAATTTTGCTCATGTATTTTCAACGGTCGTGAGGCATAAGCTATAACCATATCATTTTTCATGAGAACACATCCCAACCCCTTCTTGGATGCATCACTGTAGATCACAAACCTTTCTCCACTACAAGGCAGTGCGAGAACAGGTGCACTGGATAATTTTTTTTAACCCCTTGAAATTATCTTCACATTCCTCTGTGCAAATAAACTTAACTCCTTTCCGAGTCAACTTGGTGAGTGGATTAGATAGTCGGGAAAAATCTTTCACAAAATGTCGATAATATCCAGCCAAACCAAGAAAACTTCTGATCTCAGTTACTGTTGTTGGTCTAGACCATCTTTTGATAACCTCTATTTTTGCTGGATCCACAGATATCCCCTATTTTGAGATTATATGACCCAAAAATGAAACTTTTTGATGCCAAAATTCACACTTGGTAAATTTATCATAAAGCTTCTCCTTTCTCAGGGTCTTCAATATAATTCTCAAGTGATCTTCATGTTCTTCCTTTCTCTTTGAATAGACAAGAATATCGTCTATAATGACTACCACAAATTGATCAAGATAATCTCTAAAGACTCTATTCATTAGATCCATGAAGATAGCAAGGGAATTAGTAAGACCAAATGGCATCACTATAAATTCATAGTGTCCATACCTTGTACAGAAAGCCATATTTGGTATATCCTCCCTTTTGACCCATAATTGATGATACCCTGAATGGAGATCAATTTTGGAAAAGTATTGAGATCCTCGTAGTTGGTCAAATAAGTCATCAATGCACGGGAGAGGATATTTGTTCTTGATAGTGATCTTGTTAAGTTCTCGATAATCAATGCAGAGTCTCATTGATCCATCTTTCTTCTTAACAAACAGAACATGTGCTCCCCAAGGTGACGCACTAGGGCGTATGAATACCTTATCAAGATTCTCTTGGAGTTTCTTATTCAATTCCTACAACTCAATTGGGGCCATTCTATAAGGTGTCTTTGAAATAGGCAAAGTACCCTGTACGAGTTATATTGAAAACTCTACTTCACGATTTGGTGGAAGACCCGACAATTCCTCCGGAAAGACATCCTCAAACTCCCGTACAATGGGCATATTCTTAATCGTGAGTTTTTCACCAACCATTCGAGATAAATAACCCTCATTTAGTGGAATCAAGACCCATAAGATGGAAGAAATTTCCACTAGAAGGTTATGTTCATCCTTGCATCGATAGATGATCATAGATTGATCTGGAATATGAAATGTGACTTCCCTTCTTTGGAAATTGATATGAGATCCATATAGAGAAAGCCAATCCATGCCAAGAATCTCATCAAATTCCACTATAGGAAGGATCACAAGATTTGCAAGAAGAACATTCCCACAAACTTCAATCGGAGAAGAATTATAAACTTTTGATGTGACTGTTGTTCCATTAGGGGTTGTCACAGCTAACTCAACATCTAATTGTTGAGGTAATACCGTGATACCCTTAGAAAATTCTTCAGAAATAAAAGAGTGGGTGGATCCAGAATAAAATAAAACATTTTCTACTTTAGAGTGGATGGTAAGTGTACCTTTCACCACATCGTTATCATACTCCACATCGCTGATAGAAATTGCATGTGACTTTCCTTTGTCTTTAGCCTTAAGAGTTTGTTGACGTTGACCATCATCATCAACCATTGGATTTGGTCATTGATTGGCATAATTCCCCATATCCTTACACTTGAAACATTGAAGTGTATTAGGTTCATTCTGTGTATCCCTTCCTTTGTTTGCATCACTAGACATCTTTTTCCCATCATTGAAGCATTCAAATTCCCGATGACCTTCCTTTCCACATTTGAAACATTTACTTGTCCCTTTAAGACAACTCCCTCCATGTTTCTTTACACACTTTGAGAATAAGGTAAAGCTCATATTATTTTCAGTGTGATCTTTAGATTTTCCTTTGAATTCCATTTTCATCTTCTTATCAAACCCATATGACTTATGGATTTCTCCAATCTCCATCTCAACTTTGAGAGCACATCGAACGATTTCCTCATAGCTATTGAAGTCCCTTATGGATAATGCCCTTTGAAGACTTGGTTTTAAGCCACTAAAGAATCGATCGATCTTACTCTCATGTTGGATAATAATACCAGAAGTGTACCTTGAAAGTCTTGTAAATTTGCTTCCTAGGTACCAACAAATTCATTATCCTTTTGATTCAGTTCAAGAAAATCTTTCTCCATCTTTTTTTGGAGAATACGAGGGAAGTACTTATTGAAAAATAAGTTCTTGAAATCTTCCCATTCCATGGACTCAATTTCATCTCTTTGCCTCATATTCTTGATAAGATTCCACCATTGATCAACATCTCCTTTCAAACGATACACTACTAGGATGAATTTATCATGTTCAGAACATTGAAGAACTGAAAATATCTTTTCAGTAGTACTAATCCATTGTTTAGCAACTAATGGATCATTAGACCCACTGAATGAAGGTGGACTCTGCCTCATGAAGGATTCAACAAAATGTTGCTCCTTCCTTTGCTCGTTTGGAAGTCCTCCTTGATTCATAGCTTGAGAAAGTTGTGTGAGCATGGCTACAATATTTTCCATTCCAGGTTCCATAATGTTTGGTTGCTCAGGGGGAAAATCATTGCATTGCCCATCGCATTCCTCATTAACATAGTTCCTTCGGGTTCCAGCCATTGACTAAAACCAAGAATAATAGTGTGAGCAACACTAATTAAAATAGGAAAACCACATAATCAAGAATAAAATTTCACACTTAAGGTCTTATAATAGGTTATTCATGGCCATTTCTAAAACACTAAGATTGTGTTCTATGCTTAGACTTATCCTTAGGGTTCTTACTAAGGCTTTCACATCCTAGTTTCCAAAGGTTGACTATACATTTCCTCTGATACCAACTATAACGACCCATACTTTACATAAATTATTATTACTTTACAATTGAAGCACACTTATTACAACATATAACAAAACTTGGAAAAGACCGTATAGGTATAGAGTCTTTAGAAACTGGGAAACATAAACAACTGGTTCATAAAGAATCTACTTTACCTCTAATTTATTTCATCATATCTAGAGTCCCTTTTGGAATATCCTACTTAATAACCTTATTCCTGACCTGGGGAAGGAAAACATACAAAATGGTGAGATCAAATGCTCAGTAAGGGTAAAAAAGAAATATCAATCACATCATATTCATAAGAACATAACTTTTGGAAATCTTAACCTGCAAAAGAGATCATAATTTCATAACATGGGATAAATCATAGTAGTGAAATATAATCCCAATAATCATAACTTAAAACATTAAAATTTGTGGCATACACACATAATTATAGAGAATCATTTCTTAGTAGTCAAGACTCATAGCCAATACTATCTTAGCGGACATAGTCCGTTTCTGAACCGAGTTCACTCCTCATTTCAGTCCTGTTTCACTGAACCGGATTAACCTGTCGTTCCAGAAATGTCTATCTCATGAGATATAAATCTTTACCCAATTCATTGGAGGGAGATATAGGTCCTAAACATCTCATAATGATACCATTCTTATGTGTTCCACAAAATCATAAACCATACATCATTTCATAACCCACGTAATAAAAATGGGATTCTTAAACATCGTGACATCATAAAACAATTCATATAAGATAAAGGAATTCATAAAAATAAGTCCATCACAAAATAATCAAATCAATGTAATAATAGGTATAGAAACATAAACCTATATTATCTTAGTTGGAAAATAATTTTGATAAAACACTTGAACTCCTTTCTTGAGGAAAATATCCTTTCTACTTCAAAAACATTTTCCTTTCTTAACATGTCATATAATTTTAAACTAAAAGAAGTTGATTAAAAATAAACTTGAAAACTTGTAAAGGAATATTCTTGGAAATAATGTTTTTAAAAATCAATTCATGCCGTATAAGTTAAAAAAACATTGTTCTCGTACTTTTGTCGGAAAAGTCAAAAAGTACCTCGTACGAAAAACGGAAAAATATTCCTTTCATATCTTTTATTAAAAACTCACCGAATGGTAAAATTGGACTTAAACAATTGTATAAGGATATAAATATTACATATCGAGGAAACATGGATGTGGATGATAAAATACACCCCAGTAAATACCAAAGTATAAACAATCTCGGATAAAAATGAGATTGTGATATTTTCCCTTACCTTAGATCCGATTTGCTTCGTAAGTGTCTGAAACTTATGTATAATGATTTAAATAATGTTATTGACATATTCCAGAATCATAATTATTTTTATGATATCATATATGTTCATATTCTTAGCTTCTTATTAGTAATATTTCATTACTACTTGTTATTCGGGTGTTTATTACTTTTTGTTCTTATGTGTGTTTTGTCGAATAAATTCTTATTATTATTTTTAGGTTATATATAACTCATTTCCAGGATGGTATTAGTGTAATATATATTATATTCATTCATTCAATTCATTTATATAATCATTATGCAATGAATATCATGTAGAACAAGTCACATCACATCTCGGAGACGGTATTCCGTACGTACGCACGAGCGATGATATCATTCCCATGATCGTGAAATTGTAATGGAGTGTATGTATACTATTTAATAATCAATATAAATTTACAATAATCATATATATTAATTATTTACACCATTATACCCATCCAAGTAAGGTGGTGGTGGAAAATAGATTACACCATGGCGTGGAGACGGTATTCCGTAAGTACGCACGCACGGTGATTTCGTTTTCCGTAGGATGGATAGATGGTGAAATAGGGTTGTTTCATACTTATAATAACATAGTAGTATATGATTGATACTTATGTTATTACTTCATAATTAAACAACTAAATAAGAAGAAGTGGAAGAAGAAATAAAGTTGAAAGAATCGGTAACAGACATTACCTCTTCTTTGAAGCGCTTCTTTGAGACCTCCTCTTAGGGCACTAAAATTGGTCTTTGAAGAATACCAGGACCTCTAGGATGTTTCTAGGGAAGTGGAGAAGAGAATTTGGTAGGGTTTGGAAGATCGTGAAGGCTCAAAGTTGTGTGAGGAAGAGAGGGAGGAGGTGCCCTTTTATAAGGGAGGATAGGGGCACCTTTGGAAAAACTAAAAATATTATTTTATTATAAAGTTATATTCTGTTTTTAATAGCTCCAAATTGATTTATTTCTAAGATAAGGTGGGGATGGGTCGCAATCCTCTCATACAATAGAATTTAGACAAGTTTAGGTCATTATATTAACCTTATCTTTTAGTTTTAACTCTTAGTTAATTAGATTGACATTTACCATGTCACTTTGTATTTTTTATATTATATAGTTAATAAACTTACCATATACATCCAAGATACCACCAAGTGGTCCATTAATGATAAAACTATCATTATATAAGTAACTTTGCCTAACATTAGATTTTTAGGAATATAATAACAATTAATAATATAATATTTGTTTTAAAAACTATTTTATGCCAATTTTGACACTATTTGGTAATTGGTTTTTTTGAAAATCATAAAAGAATGATTAGTTAGACAAAAGTTAATTAAATCAACACTAACATGTCATATTAACATATAAAATTATTTTAATTCATAAAAAGTCTCAAATTACATTTATTTGGGTATTTATAACATCAATTATGTCAATATTTCATTAATAAGATAATTACTGCATCATCATTGTGTCATAAATAAATTAAATTATTTTAAGTCTAAAAATTAAAAATAAAATATCATTATGTAGGAAATATTTTTATATTTCTAATGAATATTTATAGTTGAATTTATCTTATGTATATTCCTATATTAAAAATTATTTACTTATTAAACTTTGATTTTAACTATTTTAACCCTTCTTTAAATAAATTGACAATAAATGTCCTAATCTAATCCAAGTGGGACTAAATAGTCATATTTTATTCCTAAGGTTGTTTTTGGTTGAATTACACTTATAAAATAGAATTAGGACATGTTTTAGGGTAATAATAATAACATTTTTACCCTTAATTACCCTATTTACTTTTAAACGTGGTAAAAAAAGTAAAAAGTTACTATTCACCAAAAATTATTTTCATCTCATTGAACCAAATTTTACTTACTGACATCAACCTTGTCTCTCATTTTTTTTAAATTCCATTCACAAAAGTGGTAAAATTAATTTTTATGTAAATTTGCAAATTCTCCTAGGAGTTGGGTAAAAGACGGTGAAAAGTTCAATAAAATTTTTATATATCTAAAATTATTATAAAATGACTCCAATGAATTTAATTGAAATTATATAGGTATTATGTATCAAATTTGACCTAAAATAAATTAAAATAAATAATTATTTAAATAAAAAGTCGGTTTTTAAATAGTAACCCAGTGTTTTCACTATTCACCAAAAATTGAAAGTTTTCAGAAAAAAAACCAAAATGTCACCCTAGGCTAATTTCGATATTCTGAATCCAAAAATGGAGTCCATTTTGAAAAATAAAATTTACAAAATTTCAAAAAGTGGGTATTACTATTCATAATGACTAGTTTTAATAATATTTTAATAGCATATCGTTGTTTAGTGAAACTCGATATTGCGTGTGATGCAAGCTATCGAGGAAGGTCACGATTGCGTGTAAAGCAAGCCAAGCTAGTGTTGTGTGTAGTGAAAGATTTATTTGATGATTTATATAACATAAAGACAAAATATTTCTCATAAAAGTCTCGGGTGTTACAAATTATATACACCTTGTAAAATAATATAGGTGCATAAAAAAACATGTATCTCAAAGAATGAAAATTGAGACAAAATTACCTTACCAATTGGGTAAATTTTGAACTGTAAAACCACATGAAAATTAGATCATAAAATATATATAAAAATACCCATATCTTTAATTAAAATAATCATAGAATACATTCTTGTGAAGTACATACACCACACAAATGAAACCAGTGGTGAATATGGCGTAAGTCTTGGAGAAATAAAAGTGAGACTTGAAATCCCCTTACTAATTGAGTAACTTTGAACAATGAGATTTGTTAAATAATAACATCACTTGAAACATTTAATTATATTAAATAAATTAAATTCATGATATAAAATGTCATGATAAATTTTATATACCGCAAAACATGAATAAGTGGTGAATATAACATATATCTTATATAATTAAAAATGAGATGAGAAAACCCTTATCTTAATTCATGAATTTCTTCATACATGTTAAAACATCTTTTATAGTCAATATACGTTTATTATACATATAACATAGAACCATATTCATACATATCATACCATATATTATTTTATTATGACCTTATATTACCCTTTTATTAATAAATTCATTGAAAAGTTACATTTCGGGTAATAACCGCTTTGTATTTTTTTGTATAAGTTCTGACTTTCAATTATTCATCCTCTAACATAAATCATGATTTAATTATTTAATGAATGTAAAAAATGATGAAAATTTCATATATATTTATTATATATTTATTTATAATAATCTATAAAAGATAGAAATATGGAATGGAATACACTGTTTTTTGAGACGAAACGTCATACATACACATGAACGTTGTTTCCATTTTCTTGTTATATTGAAAAAAAAGAAAGTAAATGACATTTATATAATTATATATATGTATTATAATTAGATTATAATTATTATGTCATATATATCATATAAATTTACAAAACCCATCCACAATACATTCCAAGTAAAGTGTGAAAGAATCACATCACTTTTTGGAGGCGAGAGTCCACACATCCACAAACAAAGTAATCATATTCCCAAAAAATGGAAATCCTGAATTTATGTGTTATATAATATTTATATAAGAATAAATTCATAATAAATATCTTATATATCATATAAATTTTTTGATTATATCATTATTCTAAAACACAATAGGTGGTAATGGAAGAACGAACGACATCGTTTGGCGAGGTGTCAGTCCTCCATACACACGAATGATGATTGTGTGTCCCATTTAATGGAATTATGTGTGATTATAGGTCATAAACATAACATAAAAACACCTAAGTATATTTATGATACTGAGTTTTTTATATAATCATTGAATAATAATATTTTATTCGGTGAAGAAAGAAATAAAATAAAATTACTTGTTGAAGGATGTAACCTGTAACGCCCCGACCCCAGCTACCCAGAGTCGGTGAATTACTTCGTAACATTGGCATGATCACAAAAGATCAAGTCTCGAAAGACCGATTAGTTTAGTAGCATTGGAAACACTATATACATTCATAAATGTTACATTACATCATAAAGTGAAAATCTACAATAACAAAGTCTCCATAGTCCACACTCATATCCTCTTCTGACTATCCCCGCAGGTCATTCATAAAATACTTCTTCACATCCTGGAAAATATTAAAACATTGAAATGGGTGAGCTCAGATGCTCAGTAAGGATAACAATATTGCGGAAGCTTTCATAAATAAACATTAACATTTAAGGCAATGTATAACTAAAAAAAAAGCCTTTTAAACATGAACTTCAACATAATATGGAAAAAGTAGAATGAGATAATTCCATTTACTTATTCACATGGATATTCTACTGGTCGAATAATCACATGCAATATCAATAACCACTTTCATAATGATGGAATGCATAATGCCAGACTATCATAACCACGTAGTCAAGGCCTTGTTCCAAGACCACAAATAAGATTTTTTCAAGGCCTCTTTCCAAGACACTAGTTTGTCTCATGAGACCTACCGATTCATCGAGGAGCTATAGCGGGCTCCACCCGTCACTTATTAAGTCCAATGCATTCCTCATATGAATAGGTTTAAACATATCATAAACCATAACATAATCGTATCACATAAAACATGCATAAAAAAACATAACCTTTCCACATTTCAATCAAAAGATATCAATACAACACATTGATGTAATAAAAACACTTTCAAAACCATTTTCAATACCAAAATTAAAGAAAATTAAAACTTTGTATTTATTTTTCATTTTAAAAAGTTATGGCTTGTAGAGGAAGCCGAAACTCATATAATGGTCACGACAGCGGAGAAGTCATTGTCGCCGCATACGTACGACAAAAACATTCCTTTTTGTCATTTAGTAAAACGCTTCATATAAAAAAGATTCCTTTTGGATAAACGTAAAAGTAAAAGGGGTTTATACACCGTATAAAAGAAGGTTTTGTATAAAACAAATTATGCCTCAATGAAAGGAGATTGAGACGAAGTACCATGAAAAGATCATTTTTAAAATAAAATAGATATATTATGTGTATTCACTATAATTACACATTAATAAAGTACAAATACAAGATATGACATAATAATATCATGACATAATTTGAAAGTAGAAGATTAACCCAAAGAATGGAAATTGGGTTAAGAAATTCCCTTACCTCGTGTCCGAATTGAATCGATCATTCTTTAACCTCCTGAATAATAAACTAGAGTTAATTTCTATTTATTTAAGAACCTTTTTCATGTTCATTATTCCTTTTATATCACTTATTACCATGTTATGAACATTATGTAATTATTTAAGTTAATAACGGTCATTTTGTCGATCTTAGGTACTTGAGTCAAAACTAAACTTCTTATAATTACAAGTTGGTCATGTGGTGAAATATCCATTATATACCAAATTATATTCATGATTTAGATATCATATATCTCATATATATCCAGTATATACATGCATTTATAATATTCCATAATGTTTAGAGGTGAGAAACAAAATGCCCCGTTCATGGAGACGGTAAGCCGTACGTACGCATGAACGCTACTTTCATTTCTATTTCATATTTAATGGAATGAAGTTATAATTATATAAAGGTATAATATAATTCCAATATAATATAATGTATAATACCATTTACTCCATCCTTTATACATCCCACATATGGCATTAATGATTCAAATCACTTTGAGGGGGCGGTAGTCCGCACTTCCTAAAATGAAATTATCGCGTTTACCCATAATTGAAATCATAAAGTATGCCAAAAATGAGAAATAAATAAGCATAAAGAAAACATAAACATAATATATATATCATATATGAAAATATTGTCATCAAAATGGCCACCATTAGAGGTGTTATATGAGTGTTGAACAATCATCGTTTCGTGAGGCAGAAATTCGCCATCCATAGAAACAATATGTTCTTTAACCATTAGATGTAGGTGTTTGTAAGTGTAGCTCGAATAATTCTTATAAAAACATCCTAGTATATTGAGGATACTGGTGTTGTTACAAATGAAATGAATAAAAAGAGTTTAGGGGGTTGGATAAGAAAAATAAAACAAAATAACATAAGAGAAGACATTACCTTAAAATCGGGTAACTCTTTTGATTTGAGCCAAAGGCTTCCTTGGGAAGAATTATGCCCAAAGTGAGGCTTCTAGGAGTAATTGAGGGATGCTGGGAGAGTATTAGGGCAGATTTTGGTCGAGCCAAAAGGCTTTTAAAGTGTGAGTAAGGTGGTAGTGGTGGGGGCCTTTTATAAGTGGAGAGGAGGGGCACTCTTGGAAAGTAATGAAATGTTACTTTATTATACAATGCTTTTCGGATTCTAAAGGTCCCAAAATTATATAATTATAGGATAAGGTGATAAGGGTTCGAAATATACTCATCCAATAGGGTTTTTACAAGTGTAAGCCTTGGATTTTACATTATCTTTTCATTTTATTTAAATCGTTAATTAATGAGGTAGTCGCTGCATCATCATGGTGTCATAAATAATTTAATTTATTTAATGTCTAAAAATTATAAAAAAATATTATGATGTAGTATATCTTTTTAGCTTTCTAATGAATGTTTATAGTAAAAAATATGACTTTTATAACCCCATTTGAAAATTGTTTTAGTAAAACAACTTATGTTTGTGACATTTTTATTTTAACTTTAAATAAAAGTTATTTATGTCATTTTCCTACCAAAGTGGCTCCATGGGGTCCCCAAGTTGACCCATGGATTGCCTCAGTCGGCCATGACTCATCCAATAAAGGTAGGAAAAGTTTAAAGGTCATTTCATATTATTATAACATTATCTTTACCTTAAATTACACTAATTACCTTTAATCGCGATTAATTAAACTTAAAAGTTACTATTCACCAAAAAATTATTTTAATCCCATTTAACCACATTTTACTCTATAATGACAACCATTTATGTCAGATTTTTGAAAATCAAATCACAAAAGTGGTAATGTTTCATTTAAACAGAAAAAATCAGTTTTTTAACTACCACTTAGTGGTTTCACTATTCATCAAAAATTGAAGTTTTTCAAAACAATGCCAGAATTTCACCCTAAGCTATAATTGATATTCTGAATTCAAAAATGATGTCTATTTGACAGAATTCCAAACATATAAGTTTCATTAATTAATTTTATAATTAATTCCCGCTGTCACAACAAATAGCGTGTTTTTAAGAAACAATATATATCAAAAGATTGACAATTATTTATGTCCAATTCCAATATTAAATTAATTCTAATGACCACCATTGGATAAAATGGTAAAAATATATTATAATTATACTTTAAAACCACTCAATAGTATAATTTATCACTAAAAATTATTTTGATTAAAAAAGTTGTTTTTATGTATTTTTCACTATTCATAGAAAATTGGAAGTTCTCAGAAAAATACCAAAAATTCAACATAGGCTAATTTTGATATTTCAAATCCAAAAATGAAGTCCATTTTGAAATTTAAAATTTCTATAATTTTAAAAAGTGGGTATTACTATTCATAACTGCTACTTTGATTAGTTGTGGTGTGTTAGAACTCGAAGTTGCGTACAATACAAGCTATTGCATTATTGAATGAGAAGCGTATCGTGGAAGATCGGGGTGTTACATTCTACCATCCTTCAATAAATTGCATCCTCGCAATTTGAAATTTTTCTTTGAAAATAAAAGGTTGAAAATAGAAAATACCTTTGTGGAAAACCCACATCGGAAATAAGGTTAATAAAAATATAACATTAAAAGAAAGAAAGGGAAGTACAAAGGTCACCCGAGATAGACCATACTAGGATTCTATGAAAATATGGATATGGAAGAAAAAAAACCCATCAAGGTCTGATGGAGAGTTGTAGAAAACTGGATTAGGAGAAAGTTAACCATAAGAAAATCACAAACATGTGATTGGTTAAACGGTCCTTGAATCCCCAGTTGGAAAAGTTAACCGGCAACGTTTTTGTTTTAAGTTACCTTTTATAAAGTTGAGGAATTTATTTAGGAGATTTACTAAGAATGAAAGGGAATATACATACTTGTTATGTATACTTTCATTCTTTAATAAATTTTTACCACAAACCCATATTTTACTCCAAATGGTAACAGAACTCAAAAATATTCTATTTATCCTAATTGTATAAGGTTCTAAATATTACCACATACCATTTAGATTAGGAAAAATATTTTGTAATAACCAGGGAATTCCTGTAGGCTAGTGGTAGGTAATAAAGGCCTGTCGCACTATGGTTGTGGGTTCGATTCCTGTAGCTTTGTCCGACGCGACGGGTTATGCCCCACCCTGCAGGTTGTCCTTTTCCTAAAACTATAGTATTATAATATTCCAAAAATAATCTTCATAAATGTTTTAACCTTAAACAATACTATCCAAATTTCAACTTAATCCATTCAAACCTTTATAGTTATCTGAAATACCTCAGTCCAGACTTTCTCTAAAAGGTCTCTAAATTCCAAAATCAATTGTAACATTAGATTCCCTAAACAAAGTAAAGTTTATCTTATTGTAACATAAAAAAAATAGGATTACCTTCATCATATTAAAACCTTAATTAAATCAACATGTACTGCAGTAAAATCCTTATATATATCACATTATTCTTATAACCATAATCTAGTTCATGAGTCCAAAAACAAAAATACAATAATTATTCAACTTCATCTGTAGTAACAGCATAAGCTTGGCCTTGATCCCTTGGCCTTTTCTGAGGTAAGTTTCCCTAACGCTTAGGATATTCATTTTCATAATTCCCCAATTCCCTACAATTGTAGCATTCAACATTGATAGCCTCTTTCTTTCCCTTGCAATCACGAGCCTGGTGACCTTTTTCTCCACATTTATAACAAACTCCCATTCCTTTTAGGCAAGCACCGGGCTGATTCTTCCCACAATTATCACATAATGGAAAATCCTTCTTTCCCTTTTTACCTTTATCTGTCTCTTGTTCTACTATTCTCTTATTCTCTTTCTTTACTTTGTTTTCATAAGACTTAGAGAATTCCTTTTCCATCTTGATAGCACACGAGACAATATCTTCGTATGACGAGAAGGTTTGTGAGACTAATGCTCGACTGAGAAATGGTTTTAACGCATCAAAGAAACGATCAATCTTACTTCTTGGGTTACATATATAATCTACAACATTTCTTGCTAACCTTGTAAAGTTAGCCTCATACTTTGCGACATTCTCATCCTCCTTTTGTCTCAGACTCAGAAATTGCCTTTCACTACTGGAAAAGGGACCTTTCCCAACAGTTGTGTACCAACGGTTCAATGAACCGTTGGTATATCTTGTTTTTCCCAACGGTTGCTATAAACCGTTGGGAAAAACCCCTCAATGCATAGTTTTCCCAACGGTTTCATACAACCGTTGGGAAAGATAGGTTTTTCCCAACGGTTCCTAAGAACCGTTGGGAAAAGTGGTGAAGGACCCTTGTTTTCCCAACGGTTTATATGGAACCGTTGGGAAAGATAGCTTTGTCCCAACGGTTCTAAGAACCGTTGGGAAAAGTGGTGAAGTTTGGTCATTCCCAACGGTTTTTAATAACCGTTGGGAAAAAAAAGCCCCAAATACCAAATCGAGCCAGCGGCCTCCCCACATTCCAGAAGCATTCAGTTCGTGTCCTCCTAGAGCGATTCCTTGCGGAAGGACCTCCCAATCCCCACATCTTCCATCATATCAGCACCTACCAGGTTAGACTCCTATATTTTATCAACGATATAGTTCCAGCTCTTATAAATCATATACTTCTATTCTTGATTTCGTTATTCCCAATTATTAGGGTTTTTGTAAAAATTTATGATTGTTTCATGGTGGTCATGTGCGCCACTATAGGTACATTGATTCACTAATTTATTTTGGTATTTCCATAAAATTCGAATACAATTTATTAATTAATCAATGTTGAGTGTTAACATGACATTCATGTTCTTTATTTTTGTTGAAAACCTTATTTATGGTATGGGGTCATATTATTTAAAGTGTAAACAAATACTTATATAGAATTTCCTTGTAAAACCTGATGGTTTAATTCTAGTTAAATGGACTCATAATTTTTTATGTTATTACTATTTAGTAATTGGTGAGGTGAATCATATATGTATATGAAAAATGGATCAAGATCATTTAGTATTGGATAGAATTATTCCCTAGTAATGTGAGACCCTTATGTTATGGGGTGAGTATGGAGTAGTGAGATATATTGATTGTTACTTACTTTTTTCAATTCTATGAGGTAATCATGGAATGCACTAATTTTTTGAGATCTGTCAATGTTTTTATGGTTTTGATAGTGATCCATGATGTGTATCCTAGTATGTAGATCCTGTTGGGTATTGGACCCTGGATTGGGTGAATTTGTATGCAGTAGGGTGCTTTCTAGGATGGGTTGTACTGATGTGATGGTAACTTATGAGAGGGGTGGGTCTTACTAATGTGGATTCATTCTATATCATAAGCATGTAAATATAATTTGTATTATGATAACTAAATGCGAATGATGTGTGATCAAATATTGTATTATCCTAGAGAATTCCTTGTGATATATTGATATGGTGGCAAGAGTGATGATGCATGTGGTGACATGACCAACATACATGTGTTTCATGGTTAGTGATCAATTAGGTTAGTGATCCTATGATCATTGGGATGTGACTCTAAATGATTCAAGAAGAGTTATTAATATGATAACATGAGGGTGTGTTCCTATTTGGTTTTATCTAGAATCGTAGTATAGTATTGGAGTTGAGTTATTTTTATATATTATCTGTTTTTATGGATGTTGTCTTTTAGTGGTTGTGTGTTTGGGAACCCCCCTCCTTCCTAGACCCTGGACAACCCCCCACCCTCCTCCCTGGACCCTGGACAACCCCCCGAACACCCCCCGCACAGCCCCCCGCACAGCCCCCCACCCTCCTCCCTCGACCCCAGACAACTGTTGTAACCCTCTCTCTTGGATTTTAATGATCACAATCACTCTCATCGTGTTCTAACTTGTTTTCAAGTGTTTTGATGCTAGGAAAAAGGTTGCCCAGGAGTTGGCCCAAGAAAACTGAAAAGGACTCTCTGAGTCCACCGGCCAACCGGTGGATTCCCACCGGCCGGCCGGTGGTCTCTGGCAGAAGCATTGCTTTCTGCCAGAGCCACCGGTCAGCCGGTGTTAGCTCACCGGCCAGCCGGTATAGGCACCGGCCAACCAGTTCTTGCCCACCGGCCAGCCGGAGGTTCCAGGCAGTAGGCTTGCCCACTGCCTGGTGCCACCGGCCAACCGGTGGATGACCACCGGCTGGCCGGTGGAACCCAGACAGAAAGCCTGCTGTCTGGACCACCGGCCAGCCGGGAGCTCAGCACCGGCCAGCCGGTGGACCACCGGCCAGTTGGTGAGCCACCACCGGCCAGCCGGTGTGACCAGTCAAACTAGCCGTTGGGCTTTGACCAGACTTGTACTTTTGACCCCCAACGGCTCCGGAAGCTCTCCAACGGCCATATTGAAGTGTTTATGGGTATTTCTCCTATAAATAAGAAACCATGGATGCCGGGAACATAATGGAATGATATTTTGTTTAAAATGGGCATAATTTTAAGTGAAAACAACTGACATATGCCAAACCAACCAAAATTCTTCTGATTCTGTTGAAACTTTAGAAAAATGATCCATGGGTCATATGTGACGTGTATGAGTCAACCCTGGCTCAATCCAAGACACGATGTGACTGAGACCATTGAAACTGTCTCCCTTTTGTTCAAAATGGACTAAATTGTAAGTGAAATCAACAACTATCATATGGGAAACCAACCAAACGCCTTAGGATTATATTGACACTTTAGGAAAACGATACATGGGTCATATGTGATGTGTACGAGTCAGACTTGACTCAATCCGAGGCGCGGTGTGGCCTACACCACCAAAACTATCTCTCTTATGTTAAAAATGAACAATATTTTACGTTCATAAGCCAAACCGATCAAACGGATTCTGATTGTGCTGAAACATTATGAAAACGATCCATGGATGATATGTGATGTGCACGAGTAAACCCTGCCTCAATCTGAGGCCCAGAGTGGCGGACACCACCCAAAGTGGCTATCTTTTGTTTAAAATGGACTTAATTTTAAGTGAAAACAACAACTGACATACGCCAAACCAACCAAACGCCTTCTGATTCTATTTAAACATTATGAAAACGATCCATGGGTCATATGTGACATGTACGAGTCAATCCCTCATAAATCCGAGCTGTGGTGTGGCCGAAACCACTCAAACTATCTCTCTTTTATTTAAAATGGACATAATTTTAAGTGAAAACAACAACTGACATACGCCAATCCAACCAAACAACTTATGATTCTATTGAAACGTTAGTAAAACGATCCATGGGTCATATGTGATGTGTACGAGTCAACCCCACCTCAATCCAAGCCATGGTGTGACCGGGACCACTCAAACTGTCTCTCTTTTGTTCAAAATGGACTAAATTGTAAGTGAAATCAACAACTGACATACGGGAAACTGACCAAACACCTTCGGATTCTATTGACACTTTAGGAAAATGATCCATGGGTCATATGTGACATGTACGAGTCAACCCCACCGCAATCCGAACCGCGGTATGGCTGGGACCACTAAAATTGTCTCTCTTTTGTTGAAAATGGACAAAATTGTAAGTGAAATCAATGACTGTCATACGGGAAACTGAACAAATGCCTTCATATTCTATTGAAACTTTAGGAAAACTATCCATGGGTCATATGTTATGTGTAAGAGTCAATACCGCCTCAATCCGAGGTGTGGTGATGCCGACACCACCCAAACTGTCTCTCTTATGTTAAAAATGGACAATATTTTAAATACATACACCAAACTGATCAAACGGATTCTGATTGTGTTGAAACATTAGGAAAACGATCTATGGCTCATATGTGACGTGTACGAGTCAACCTTGCCTCAATCCGAGGCCCGGTGTGGCTGACACCACTCAAAGTGTCTCTCTTTTGTTTAAAATGAACTTAATTTTAAGTGAAAACAATAGTTGACATACGCCAAACTAACCAAACGACTTCAAATGATATTGAAACTTTAGGAAAACGATCCATGGGTCATATTTGACATGTAAGAGTCATTCCCGCCTCAATCCGAGCCACGGTGTGTCTAGGACCACTCAAACTATCTCTTTTTTCTTTAAAATGGACTAAATTATAAGTGATATCAACAACTGACATACGGGAAATAGACCAAATGCCTTCGGATTCTATTGAAACTTTATGAAAATGATTCATGGGTCATATGTGACATGTACGAGTCAACCCTGCCTCAATCCAATTCACCGTGGGGCGGGGAACACCCAAACTTCATCTCTTTTGTTCGAAATGGATAATATTTTATGTACATATGCCAAACAAATCAAACGGATTATGATTGTGTTGAAATTTAGGACAATGATCCATGGATCATAAGTGATGTGTACCAGTCAACCCAGCCTCAATTCGAGGCCCGGTGTGTCACTTATGGAGTCACAAGTGATGAGACTCCTATGAAAATACCTTTTCACCATATATTATTAAAGTGGTTGTCATGTGAAGATTGAAATGGGTGTAAATAATATTTGATTTATTGAAACCCTGATTCAACTATACTGGATGATTGTTGTCATATGAAAATTCAAATGGGGAATTATTCACCATGGCTCTAATCAAATAGGTGGTGTTCTTTTTATTTGTTTTAATTCTGTTAGTGTTTTTAGTGGTGTGTTTTATGCAGGTCTATGCACTGGAGGGGCTACTGCAGGGGCATCTGTGCAACATTTCTGGAAATACACAATACCAACGGTTGTAAACCGTTGGTAAACTTTGAGAAAGAATTATACCAACGGTTCAATAAACCGTTGGTAAAAAACTGGTTTCAATGAAACCGTTGGGAAAATGATATACCAACGGTTGTAAACCGTTGGTATAACATCAAAATCATAGAATTCCCAACGGTTTCAATGAAACCGTTGGGGAAAAAACTATACCAACGGTTGGGAACCGTTGGTATAAGTTGAGAATTATAGAATTCCCAACGGTTCTAAACCGTTGGGTAAACCTATACCAATACATAGAGTGGGCTATCCCAACGGTTTACTTAAAACCGTTGGTATATATCTTTCCCCACGCCTTACTTCCCTACGGTTTGGAGAACCGTTGGTATAGAAAATACCAACGGTTTTCCAGCCTATACCAACGGTTGTAAACCGTTGGTATATACTCTATTTCCAGTAGTGTTTCCATATCTGCTCGATGGTCACAAGGAAAGTATTTTTCTATGAATGGATCTTTGAACTCTCTCCATTCCATACTTGATACTTCTTCATCTTCCATTGTATTTTGAATCAATGACCACCATTGATCAGCATCTCCAGTGTGGCGGTAAACTGTCATGATAACCTTTTCCCTTTCACTACTCCCCAAGGCATGGAATATTTTTTATAAGGAATTTATCCATTGCTCAGCTACTAAGGGATTTGTAATTCCATTTAATGTTGGTGTTTTTTGCATCATGAAGCGGTCTAACATTGATCCTCCACGTTGCGGATCAGGGTGCTCCATACGAGTAAGGGTATTATTCATATCCTGAGTGAGTTGTCCCAGTATGGTAATAAGTTGATCAACACCAGTTGTATCTCCAGCTCCATAATAATTATCTTGAGCTGGAGGGAAATCCCTACACAGAGTGCGTGCATTGATATGGTTTCCATTCCTTCCACTAGGCGCCATTTCTAAACAATGGCATAAAATAGATTAGTTTATGAATCAAAATACATAATTCCATACTTATAAAATACTTAACATAAATTGAACTATTTATGGATATAATCCATAATCATAAAAATGTTTTCTTTGAGGAAGTATATACTCATAACCCTTCATAGTGGTTTGTAAATAAAATGATAATTATCCTAAGCATATCCCCCGGGAGTGTCGTAACCAAGAGTGCAGCAAGACCCGTTGTCGTGCACCAGTTCCCGTTCGAGTCTAGCTCAAAGCGGTGTTTTCGGGTTTTACCCCTAGGTACATCTATGCCAGATCCGCCTCTACCTGCTCGTATCCAGACAGGGATTTATTTCTCGGAAAACTCCCAACATCTCTACAATACCAAAATTTTAGGAAGTTCTTCTATACTAATCCTCAAAGTCTATCTTTGGGATATGTGCTCTAATCAGAGTTTATCTAAATCTATCTTCCAAGGTTAGTACTAAACTTCCTCTGATACCAACTATAACGCCCCGACCCCAGCTACCCAGAGTCAGTGCATTACTTCGTAACATTGGCATGATCACAAAAGATCAAGTCTCGAAAGACCGATTAGTTTAGTAGCCTTGGAAACACTAGATACATTCATAAATGTTAGATTACATCATAAAGTGAAAATTTACAATAACAAAGTCTCTATAGTCTACACTCATATCCTATTCTGACTATCCCTGTAGGTCATTCATAAAATACTTCTTCACATCCTGGAAAATATTAAAACATTGAAAGGGGTGAGCTCAGATGCTCAGTAAGGATAATAATATTGCAGAAGCTTTCATAAATAAACATTAACATTTAAGGCAATGTATAACTAAAACAAAAGCCTTTTAAACATGAACTTCAACATAATATGGAAAAAGTAGAATGAGATAATTCCATTTACTTATTCACATGGATATTCTACTGGTCGAATAATCACATGCAATATCAATAACCACTTTCATAATGATGGAATGCATAATGCCAGACTATCATAACCACGTAGTCAAGGCCTCGTGCCAAGACCACAAATAAGATTTTGTCAAGGCCTCATGCCAAGACACTAGTTTGTCTCATGTGACCTACTGATGCATCGAGGAACTATAGTGGGCTCCACCCGTCACTTATTAAGTCCAATGCATTCCTCACATGAATAGGTTTAAACATATCATAAACCATAACATAATCGTATCACATAAAACATGCATAAAGGAAACATAACATTTCCACATTTCAATCAAAAGATATCAATACAACACATTGATGTAATAAAAACAGTTTCAAAACCATTTTCAATACTAAAATTAAAGAAAATTAAAACATTGTATTTATTTTTCATTTTAAAAAGTTATGGCTTGTAGAGGAAGCCGAAACTCAAATAATGGTCACGACGGCGGAGAAGTCATTGTCGCCGCATACATACGACAAAAACATTCCCATTTGTCATTTAATAAAACGCTTCGTAAAAAAAATATTCCTTTTGGATAAACGTAAAAGTCAAAGGGGTTTATACACCGTATAAAAGAATGTTTTGTATAAAACAAATTATGCCTCAATGAAAGGATATTGAGACGAAGTCCCATACAAAGATCATTTTTAGAATAAAATAGATATATTATGTGTATTCAATATAAGTACACATTAATAAAGTACAAATAAAAGATTTTACATAATAATATCATGACATAATTTGAAAGTAGGAGATTAACCCAAACAATGGAAATTGGGTTAAGAAATTCCCTTACCTCGTGTCTGACTTGACTCGATCGTTCTTTAAACTCCTGAATAATAAACTAGAGTTAATTTATATTTACTTAAGAACCTTTTTCATGTTCATTATTCCTTTTATATCACTTATTACCATGTTATGAACATTATGTAATTATTTAAGTTAATAACGGTCATTTTGTCGATCTTAGGTACTTGAGTCAAAAATAAACTTCTTATAATTACAAGTTGGTCATGTGGTGAAATATCCATTATATCCCAAATTATATTCATGATTTAGATATCATATATCTCATATATATCCAGTATATAAATGCATTTATAATATTCCATAACGTTTAGAGGTGAGAAAAGAAATGCACCGTTCATGGAGACGGTAAGCCGTACATACGCATGAACGCTACTTTCATTTCTATTTAAAATTTAATGGAATAAAGTTATACTTATATAAAGGTATAATATAATTACAGTATAATATAATGTATAATACCATTTACTCCATTCTTTATACATCCCACATATGGCATTAACGATTCAAATCACTTTGAGGGGGCGGTAGTCCGCACTTCCTAAAATGAACTTATCGTGTTTACCCATAATGGAAATCATAAAGTATGCCACAAATGAGAAATAAAGAATCATAAGGAAAACATAAACATAATATATATATCATATATGAAAATAGTGTCATCAAAATGGCCACCATTAGAGGTGTTATATGAGTGTTGAACAATCATCGTTTCGTGAGGAAGAAATTCGCCATCCATAGAAATAGTATGTTCTTTAACCATTAGATGTAGGTGTGTGTAAGTGTAGCTAGAATAATTCTTATAAGAACATCCTAGTATATTGAGGATACTGGTGTTGTTACAAATGAAATGAATAAAAAGAGTTTAGGGGGTTGGATAAGCAAAATAAAACAAAATAACATAAGAGAAGACATTACCTTAAAATCGGGTAACTCTTTTGATTTGAGCCAAAGGATTTCTTGGGAAGAATTATGCCCAAAGTGAGGCTTCTAGGAGTAAGGGATGGAAGTTGGGAGAGTATTTGGGCAGATTTTGGCTGAGCCAAAAGGCTTTGAAAGTGTGAGTAAGGTGGTAGTGGTGGGGGCCTTTTATAAGTGGAGAGGAGGGGCACTCTTGGAAAGTAATGAAATGTTACTTTATTATACAATGCTTTTCGGATTCTAAAGGTCCCACACTTATATAATTCGAGTCTAAGGTGATAAGGGTTCGAAATATACTCATCCAATAGGTTTTTGACAAGTGTAAGCCTTGGATTTTACATTATCTTTTCATTTTATTTAAATCGTTAATTAGTGAGGTAATCGCTGCATCATCATGGTATCATAAATAATTTAATTTATTTAATGTCTAAAAATTATAAAAAAAATATCATGATGTAGGATAGCTTTTTATATTTTTAATTAATATTTATAGTAAAAAATATGACTTGTATAACCTCATTTAAAAATTGTTTTAGTAAAAAACTTATGTTTGTGACATTTTTATTTTAACTTTAAATAAAAGTTATTTATGTCATTTTCCTACCAAAGTGGCTCCATGGGGTCCCCAAGTTGACCCATGGATTGTCTTGGTCGTCCATGACTCATCCAAAAGGGGTAGGACAAGTTTAAAGGTCATTTCATATTATTATAACATTATCTTTACCTTAAATTACACTAATTACCTTTAATCACGATTAATTAAACTTAAAAGTTACTATTCACCAAAAAATTATTTTTATCCCATTGAACCACATTTTACTTCCTAATGAAAACCATGTATGTCGGATTTTTGAAAATCAAATCACAGAAGTGGTAATGTTTCATTTAAACAGAAAAAATCAGTTTTTTAACTACCACTTAGTGGTTTCACTATTCATCAAAAATTGAAGTTTTTCAGAACAAGGCCAGAATTTTACCCTAAGCTATAATTGATATTCCGAATTCAAAAATGATGTATATTTGAAAAAATTATAAACATATAAGTTGCATTAATTAATTTTATAATTAATTCCCGCTGTCACAACAAATAGCGTGTTTTTAAGAAACAATATATATCAAAAGATTGACAATTGTTTATGTCTAATTTCAATGTTAAATTAATTCTAATGACCACCATTGGATAAAATGGTAAAAATATATTCTAATTATACTTTAAAACCACTAAATATTATAATTTATCACTATAAATTATTTTGATTAAAAAAGTTGTTTTTATATATTTTTCACTATTCATAGAAAATTGGAAGTTCTCATAAAAATACCAAAAATTCAACATAGGCTAATTTATATATTTAAAATCCAAAAATGAAGTCCATTTTGAAATATAAAATTTCTATAATTTTAAAAAGTGGGTATTACTATTCATAACGGCTATTTTGATTAGTCGCGGTGTGTTAGAACTCGAAGTTGCGTACAATGCAAGCTATTGCATTATTGAATGAGAAGCGTATCGTGGAAGATCGGGGTGTTACATAACCTATTATTTAGGTGACTCATTTGGGTTTACACCAAAGATATTACTTTGTTGGAGTTATTCCTAAACCAAGGATTATAGGATTATATAATTAAGGGATATAAATTGAGATCTTATTAGGGTTTCTTTTATATGAGCCAAAGTTCCTTAGAGGTGTTAAGAATTGAGGGGGTTGAATTCCCTTTTATGGTGGAGGAGGAGTTCCATTCTTGTAAATATAAAAACATAAACACTGTTGAGATATATCCCATAAATCATGTGCCTCCAATAATGGTCCATTTTCTATAAAATAGGAGTATACGGTCAAGATAGAGCCATAAAATGTCCTTTTTGACATGGTTCTAGGTTTTTCTCCAAAAGTTAATGTTTAACCACTAAGTGAACTCAATTTTACCATAATCACTGTAATTAATTTTAATTACTTTCACTAATTTTTTCAGTCAAAAACTAAGTTTAAATTAGTAGAAAATATAAATTATTCTGACACAAAAAATGGTATAAATTTTTCCAATTTCTAAAACTATAAGTTGTTTAAATTAATTGAAAAATAATCTCACAAATAGGATAAGACTGTGAGTTTTTAAAGTGAAAATGTTCAAAATATTGAAATATTTTTTTATCCACATTCAATTTTAAATTGATGATAATGACCTAAATTTTGTTAATATATTTATAATTTATCTAAATATAATTAAAAATAAATTAAAAATATAATTAAACTATATAAATAAATTAGAAGAAAAGTCATTTTTCAATTAAAATTCAGTATTTTTAACTATTCATCAAAAAATAAAACTTCATAGAAAAATACAAAAAAAATTGTCCATGGTAAATTTCTATATTCATATTTTAAAAATTACATTTATTTTTTCAGAAAAATTTATAAAAGTTTCAAAATTTTGTTTTAAAATAAGTCTTCTACTAAAATGTGGTAAACCTACCATTTAGAAATACAACTTTTTATGTCTAAAACAGTATTTGTTCCTATTTTATAACTATAAAACATATTGGATGAATTTAATAACATTTTTTTGAATTTATAATATATAAATTTAATTAATATCTCTCTATAATAGTTATTAATTTCATTTATTAAGATAAAACACCATTATCGGCATAAAAATATTTTTTTTAGACTAACACATACATTATATTAAATTGGTTTTTTTCTCACTTATAAATAATTTATATTAAATAATTAGTTTTTTAGACATGATAAAACCATAGTTTAATAATTTTTTTAATCTTATTTATTTATTCTATTCCAACGGCTAAAGGATAACTATTTAAATTTTCCAATAATAATATTAATAGTATATTCTAGTTCAGTAAAACTCAATATTCCATATAACCCAAGCTATCGAAGGAATTTGGTATTGTTTTTAACACAATCCAAACTTGCTGTTGTGTTTAATGAAATCAAATCACATTTTTTTATATAGCACAATCTTAACATGTTTTAGAATGCAATGTAATCCATTAAATAAGTAGAATTAATTTGAAAAAAAATGATTCATAAAAACTAGAGGTGTTACAATGATGACGGGTGAGAACAAGATATATATCTACAGTTCATTGGGTAATGATTTAGTCTCTAAGTATTAACTTTTGTAAGTAACACTATAGGTTATTCAATTTATGGGGCAATTTGAAAGGGTGATGAATATTATTTCACAATATTAATTCATGGGTCATTAATTCTTTCTATAATATTATGTTATTGAATTCTTTATGAAGTTGATTGCATGATTGATTACGGTATTTTACTAGATCAACTACTAATATATTAAGTATAATCTTTTCTTATGGTTTTTTGAGGATTTCAATGAACTAATGAGTTTATTTTATTTTTATACATATTTCCGATGTTTATATGCATACCCAACATTTAAAAATGATTTTACCAAGTTAAAGGATGATTTTCTAAAATAATGAAGTTAAAGATGAAATTAATTATATTTATCAATAATGAAGAAAGTGCACCATTTTAATGATTTTATATTTTTTTTTTGAAAAAAATGTACACTAATTGTATTTGTAGTTTCTATAATGTAAGGGGTATGATAATCTTCTAAAACACTTAACAAAAAAGTTCATAGAAATTTAATTAATGAAATATTTTCTATACATCTGGTAATTATAGAGTGATTATGATTAGGGTGTTATATAAATGATTTAAAAATATCAATATTATGTATAGAGAATATAGATAATATAATAGGATCTCAAATTCCACTTAGATCTATGGTTGGTATATGATTTTGTTATGATTTGAAACAAAATTTATATAAAAAACGTTTTATACCAAGTTTTCATTATTTTACTTTTGAAAATGAATTTTTAATATATAATCTATATACGACTATAGGAAACTGATAATGATAGTTTCTAAAACAATAATCCAATTTTTTTTATATGGAAAAAATAATTTAATTATCTTTTTATATGTTAATGATAAACTTATGAGATGAATATGGGTTCCAAGAAAACATATTTATAACTTTTATAGACCCAAAGAAATTCAGTTTCCTAATTTTCATTAACATTTATTAGTTATATCCTACATACTTAAGGATCACCAATATGAATCTTTTTCAATTTAAGCATGGATATTTATGACACATTACAGATGACTATTCCAACTTCAAAATCCTAGTCAAAGTGAAAGTAACACATCTTTTTCATAAGGACAATTATAAATTAAAATTAATTGGGTTTGAAAGTTTTGGTATATATAATTATATAATTATTTATAATTTAATTTTTTGATTGATTAGAGTATAATTTTCATATAATTAATGAATTATGTCATGGTGGTTATTGTGTTATTTAAAAAATTATTCTTGAAAATTTTATACTTTAATGCATAATATTTCTTTTATTATAAATTGTATTGATATTATTTATATTTTAGACTTAAATTTGTACATTCTTAGATTTTTTCATATCTTAGTTATGATAGTAAAATATATTATCATTGGCATAATATAATTGTACATGGTAATGTGAACCCACATATAAAGGTCCATTATTCCATTTGATCAGGGTTTTGTATTTGTTCTAAATAAGCGATGATGTCGATATGTGTTGAGTAAAAACTTTGATTGATGATGGATAACTACATGAATATGAAGATGTAAAACCAAATAAATGGGAGGAAAAAGGATTGGGAATATAACTTATTTCATTTATTTATTTATATAATATACTATTAAATAATGATTTTCAGTGATTATTCATGTATCAACTTAATTTTCAATTTTTTAAAATTGAAAAACAATGATCCCATTAAAATTGTGAACATAATTAATATGAGGTAGCTAATTGTTATAGTTTCATTTATATGGTAAAATTAATATGTGGTACCTTATTTATTGAGATTTATGTATAGGATCTAGTTAAGTGTTTTATTCTACAATGATTTTATGAGTTTAATAGATTACAGATCATGTTGGAATTAAATAATGAATAATAAGGTAAGGAATGATAAATATTGATGAGATTATAAATTATTATAGTTGACTGAATATAGATATGAATTCCAATGAAAAAATAATCCATGTTTTATCTAGAAGGAATAAATTTCATGACTTGTAATAATTACTTATATGGTGATATTTAAAGATTTGATTTCAAGTTGTGTTGAATAGGGTCACTAAATTTACTTTGGAATTCAATAAAATATAATTTAAGTTGACTAAAATATATATTGAAGTTTTTTTGAGATAATTTGAAAGAATAGGTGAATATTTGAGTTTTCTTTGGAAATCTTAGTGAAGAAGACCTCTGTATTGGAATTTAAGGGTCTCTTATGTCATCATGGTCTATGACATTTTGAATATGAAAAATATTTTATTTGTTTCAAAGATCATGATTCTTTAAGTAAATCAATTTCCAAAAAAAATGTTATTTATATTTCTTCATAAACCATTTCCAATATCAAAATAAAAAGTTGAGTACTTTTGTGAATGGTGTGTCCATTGCAGATCATGAAGTAGTGAGGAAGTGAAACAGGATAACCTAGCAAGGAATAAGAAATTTTTATTTCTATTTTTAGGAGAAACCAATGAATACATGTTGTTTCTATGGTTTATGGTTCTCTAAAATCAATATAAATATATTTTTAACTAGAATTTAATGCATCCATTTTGTATGATATAATGGAATCCATTACCTGTTGAAAATTTTCCTATGAGAAATGGGTAACCCAAAAAAGGGAATTATCTAAGTAGTTTGGGTCCTAGAAGATAATAAAAAATATGGGGATCTTGAGAGTAACTTTCCCATTCATATAATCCATTTTATATATTAAGTTACCTAGAGTTGATCTAAAATGACATGAAGTCATGCCCAAGGCATTTCAATGGGAATATCACTTAGAGGTGTGTTATGTTTTTTTTAGAGAACACTATTCCAGGATCATCTAAGACGTAGGAATACATGGAGTTTTAAAATTATGAAGTTTAATAGAATTATTAATAGTTATGTAAGGAATCTTGGAATAGTTTGATGACATGGATTTCAAAATAGGATTTTATAAATCATCTATGTAGGGAGAGGAAAAATGATCTCAGGGTGGTGGAAACCAACTCCAAAAGTATATATAATTACATCCATGAATCTTTTGGAACTCCACGGGCCGTATCCTATTGTATTCAAAAGTAATGAAGGTTCATAAACAAATTCATTGAGGTCCTTAACTTCTTGAATGAGGGAAATAGAGCTGCAGAAGTTTTGGAACCCAAGGCTTCTGAAAATTCGTTGGTCATATGCCTCTCTAGTTTGCACTCTTTTCCCCCATAAGTTGGGGAAACTATTCCTAGTGATATCGTTGGTCTTAATTATTTTAGTCCCTAAAAGCTACTCCTTTTGTATATTGGCCGTTTTAATATAATTTCATCATAATAAAAATAATTATGGTGGTGGTGGAGAGACTAAAATTTGTGTTTTAAGGAGTTACATACTGTGGTGGATTTTTTTTAGAAAAACAATTAATGGATAATTTTTAATTTTAAATCAAAATTATGAGGATATATTTATATATGTTAATTTGAATATAAGAGGAATGGTTGACTATAAAAAATTGAGACACCTCGAGTGATCATGGATCTTGAAGAGTCTAATTGAGATACCAAACATTGATCATTGGATTATAATATGGATGATTTTACATAAACTACCAAATAAGTTTTTGAAAAAGTGTGGAATTTAAAAAAAAGAGTATGAATGAATTTGAAAAAAATAGATACATCTAAAGAGGTCTGTGTTCTTATCAAAGAGAGATGATACACATGGTTTATATTAGAAGACACAAATATTGAAAAATAAGACAACATAGATGTACAATATCTATCCTTTTTAAATCATTTTAAAGAATGCATGAGATATAGGATAACCATGAGAATATTTTTATGTGGTTAAGGAACTAGATAAAATATAAATGATCAGTGGATACTTTTAATTTCCAATTGTATCCTTCTCATGGGATACAATTCAATTTTATTTTCATTATTACAATTTAGTAATAATAAATTTGAATATTTTTTCTTATATTGATCATTAGTTTTAGTATTAAGTTTATCATCATGATCATTCCCTTGGTTTTCTTCAAATAATAACAGATCATTTATGTGTGTATTGGATAAAAACCACCATACACTAAGGTTGTACTCACTCATATTGTGGGTGAAACTTTTATATATCTATGTCTTGAATTCTTTGTTGTGTTTTATATCTTCCATATGAATAAATGATTTGTGGGTTTTTAATTTCATATATATCCTCCCAAATATGTATAGAGGCTTAAAAACTGGATTAAAATTGGAAAATTTTAGTAAAAAATATTTCATTCCTACCACCTACTTTTCATGATAATAATGATCTTATCGAGAATAAAAAATAGTATTACAGTAATGGTTCTATCTCAAATTATATTTTATTTCATTAAAAGTTTGATATTTTGTGTTTTTTACTTCAAAAATCATTATTAAGTGTAAACTTAGAGAATTAAGGCCAATAATTGATCTATATATCATTTATTCCATGAATCTATAAATAGGAATGATATAGAGATAATAAATTTAAATAATACATATATATTCTGTAAATAGAATGTAACCTCTGATTTTATTTTCTATAATCAACATATAATCTAATTTAAAATGTATTATAATGATTTTTTGGGAATATCAACTAGTTATGGTATAAAAACAATTCAACCCCATAAATTTCAAAGGATTCAAATGACAATGAGGTAACTAAAATTTCATTCCAAGATCATCAATTCAATAAACTATGTACATGTTGGGAATATGATGTTTTTATGAAATAATAAGTTGATTCATATTATTTTTTGAAGAGAACACAATAAAATATTCCAAAATATATTTTCAATTTTTTTTATTTATCTTTTAGAATCATATAAGAATATATTATCAAATTTAAGAATATCATTAAATAATAGAGGAATTATTTTCAAAAAATGTGTTAATGTGTTCAAGTCTTACTAAATAGATTGAAGAAAAAAGTGATGAAAATGTAGAGTTAAAATAATGGGGTTCTAGTTTGGAGAAGTTATTTCTTATATGAGTTCAATAGAAATATGAATAAAATAAAAAATATTAAGAAAATAACTGATCACTTCAAAAGAATAAAAAAATATTCCATTTTAATAAAATAAGATCAATTAATGGTAAATTTGTAAAAGCTTTAGGAGCCTAATAGAAATACGTGAGATATTGAGAAGAGAATTATGATCCCATAGTGAATATATAAAATGTTTAAAATAGATCATATTGATAATGTAAAGACTAATATTGGGGAAACTCATTTCTTGATAATATATCTCATCAATATAAATTTAAAATAAAATCTCTTTAATTGGATTAGGGTAATCACTTTATAGCTGATCAAAATAATAAGATATTTTTTTAAGTTTAATTAATTTATATAAAGTACAATTAAAGAATAGTAGTAATGGATAAAAATTTTATGTCACAATTTTAAACAAAAGCACAAATCTAGGGGAGAATCAACATTGAGAATAATTGGGAATCTAATAACCCCTAGAGGAAACATACTGCTAAAATTTATAACATGCATATTTTAGATGAGTATTTTTATGATTAAATTCATTAATATATTGGAAAGTAGAGAATAATATTACTTATATATATATTTTTGGCAAATAAAAAAATTATGGTACAATTTTCCATAGATAATGTAATTTACACTTATTCTTTTTTCAATCATAAAAAAAATTAATATAAAATTATAAAAAAAATATAGGTTAATAAAAAATGTGAAAAAATCACCATCACCACAAATGTTTATATAAGTAATCATAGGAGAGCTATTCTCCAAAAAAATCCCAAAAGACATATTTTTTACAATAAAATAGAATGATGTAATAGTTTTCCAAAATGTGTTTTAAAGGTGAAAATCAATATTAATTAGGAAATGTTGGTATTGGTAAATGTTTGGGATAAAAGACTCTGATTTTTTGAGTAATATATAGGATCATGGAAGATAATGAACACCAATACAAAGAGGATAAGTGTTGGATACAAAACAATTATGTAAAAGAGATGTAAAGATTGTTTATCTATATCATATTATAGATCTTAAAAAAACCAATAGAAACAGAAACAATGGTGTTTATTGTGATGAATAATACTGTTTTAAGACAACCAAGAATGTTCTAGTTGATTTTTATGTAAAAATACAAAAAATTATTTGAAATAAATAAAGGACAAGGGATGTGTATTTTATCTTAGGTGTATTAAAAAATAATATTATTTAACAAAATACACTCAATAAGTTTAAGTGTGATTCTATACAAAATAAATAGAAATATTATTCATATATGGAAGAAAATGGAACACCATATACTATTTCAAACATGTTATTTATGTTGGTGTTGATAGAGTAAAGTTGGAGTTTTAAAATGGAGAATCAATCCATAAAATAAGTATGAATATTTTATTTATGGAAGAAATATATGATAATAAATAAGAATTCAAATTTTATAATATGTTTAAAAAAAATATACTAAGATATTCTTAAGAAGCTATGTAGAAAGTGAAAGGACATTAGACACATCTTAAATATTGTATGATTATGCTTCTATCCCTATAGAAAATAATTAAATAAATGAAGTAATAAATAAAACATATATGTGTTGTGTTGGTTAAAGTGAAAATATGATTTCTTATAAAAGGAAATAGATAAAATGGGAAATAATGCCTTGTTGTACAATGGTATTGGAGTTTATAAAATTAAAATATTGAGCATGATGGCTCCTCTTGAAATTGGAGCAAAAAAATGAAATCTATGGGTTGATAAATATCTCTAAACATCATTCCTATCATTAATGACTAATGTATAAACAACCTTATTCGTATATTTATTTGATTATTTTTCTTAAAAATTGAATTATAGGTGATTTTTTAGGGCGGGAATGAGAATTATTAATGTTATAAATTCTTTATAGTTCAATAAAGTATCATAATGAAATTTATATACATTAATGAAAAAAGTTATTAAATATTGATTTGGAAAAATATTCATAAAGCACATTTGAATAGGATATAAACAATAATAAATAGGTGATTATTATTACCCAATGAGGTTGAATTGTATTGATAACCTTTTATATGTTATTCATTTAAGGCTTAAAATCCGGAAAGTGAATGAGGATATCTTTTTAAAGGAATAATTTTACATATTTTCTAATCCAAAATTTATAATCAATATATTCTATAATCAAGGAGGAAAAATGTATTATTTAATGATATGAAATATGAGAATATATTACTGAATACATGGTTATTGAGGATATTCTTGATAAATTTAATAGTCACTCTTATTTTCTATAAAGAACAATTATCTCGTAGAAATACATTCCATTAATTGATAACTATCATATTATATCAACCTTTTTTTTATTATCAAAATAGGGGAGAGAAAATAAGAATCCATTTAAGAACTTATTATCATATATTTTTTTTTCAGTTTGGTAGAAAATACACAGGGGTATATTATTACTACCATGGATATTGGTGTTGCATTATTTTTCATAACTAATGATGTCCTTATGTGTTGAGTTAATACATTGAGTGAAAATGTTGAGTAAAGATATAGAATCCAATTTTTGGGACGATGGGGAACCTAATTAATGGTAAGATAAAAGGATTTATAATTCTATATGGTGAATTTTTCAATCCATATAATCTTCTATAAAAAATGATTTATAAATATCATTCATGTGTCATATTTATTGTATTTCTTTCTAATATTGACAAATATTATTGTGTTGTTGAAAATGATGAGTTAAAATAATATGAGGTAGTTTCTAATTTTACTATTATGTGAATGATCAAATTAATTAAGGTTGTTTCTATATTGAGATTTATGTGAAGGTTTAAATTAAGTAGTTTATTCAATAAGGAATTATATAGTTTCAATAAATATGAATGTTATTTAAATTCTATAAAAAAATGAAATTGGAAATGAGAAATCATGATTAGATATTAAGTGAATTTTTTAAATTAGGTTTAATATGAATTCTATTGAGGAATTCAATCTTGGGTAATTTGTAATGATAAAATTGTATAATATGGAATAATTAGTTGGTTGGTGATATCTAAAGATTTATTTTCACATGGATTTGAGAAATATTGCTGCATTTACTTTGTGAGTCACTAATATGTGATTGGAGATGACATTAAGTAAGTTTTTTTGAGAGTATTCGAAAGAGTTCGACAAGTTTTAATTTGAATATAAAAATATTTATGAAGAAAACAAAACCATTAGATCTTATAGATCAATTATGTCATGGTTTTCTAGAACATTATTTTTTTAAAAGAGATTATTGAAATTTTAGATATCATGGTCAAATAAATAAATGAATCTCTAAAATGGAATGGTTTTTTATATTGTGGTAAAATACATTTCATCGATCAATATGGAAAGGTGACATTTTTTGTGAAAGTTGTGAATGTTGTTGTTTATGAAGTACTGAATAAATTAAATGGTATAAACAATCATGGAAAACTATATTTTGAAATATATATTAATGTAAAAGGTATGAGAGATAGTTCATTCCAATATATAAAGAAATTTAGAATTGATGTAACTATAATTTTAACTGAAATGGGATAAATCCATTTAGAATGGTTCAAAAGAAGTAATTATATATTTATAATTCCATGTGATAAATGAGATAATAAAAATGGATGTTTCCACATCCATTTGGGTGCCAAAATATGATGATCAAAACTAATTGGTGGTAAGTAACATGGTCATCCATAGAAGGTGTTTAGGATCTCTACTAACATGAATTTGAGTTAAAATATAAAAAATCCCTGGAGAAAGGTGTTTCAATGGTAGTTTCACATATAGGAGTGCTACACACAGGTAAGGACATCTCAACAACAAATTCATCTAATGTGTAGTTATACCTAATTAATGAAATCTCAAAAGTAAAAGGGAGTTTAGATTGGTTACTTCATGAATTGTAGAGTAAGCATCCATAATAGATGTTTAAAAGTGTAAATGTTTCAATTTTTTTGAATGAAATTGATGAAAAGGTGTATGAGTGACTTAGAGAAAAATATTTACAAACAAAATGAGGTTCTTTCATGATTATGGAAGTTTATATTATATTTTTAGATTATAAGGAATATTTATTAAGTAAAAAACATTTTGGTTAAATATCTATCATTATGTTGAACATTTTGAAGAAAGGATGATCAAGGAGGTATCTATGATAATACAACTGTGTAATTAAGGAATAAAATCATATCAGTTAGTTTTACTATTAATTTAACATTACCTTACTGGTCCTTCTTTAAGGATACATTTTGTTATAAATTTCATTAATATATGTTGTTGCTTGTATTGGTCAGTTTTAATATTAGGTTCAAGGTTTTACCCTTCCTCTTGGTATATTCTTGATAATATAACACTGGTTGTATATGTGTGGGATAATAATTATTATAAATTAAGGAAAAATTTCACTCACATTGGGGGTTAAACCTCTTAAATATTTATTTTTTAGGTTCTTTGTTATTTTTTAAATATTTTATGCACACAAATCAAGTTTCATTTGTCAATTTCAGTTTTAACCACACTAATAGGTGATGAGTTCAGAAGGGTGGATTTAAATTGGAAAATATATATCCACTTTAATTCCCCCCACCCCACCTTTAAATGTGAGCACATCTATCCTTTGAAGCACAATAAATTTATTAAATGAGGTTTAGTTAATGATCTAATAAATGTATCATTCTAATTTAATAAAGTATGTAACCCATTTTAATTGGGTAAATATAAAAAAAATTACATCAAACCAAGGAAATCATATTCTACTTATAATTTACTAGATTTTTTTTTTATATTTTTATTTTAAACTTATATATATATTTTTAGTCAATTTTTTTTGAATTATGCATGTTTCATTGTCAATGAATACTCGATATTCACCTTGGTGTATTTTATAGCCAAAAGAAGTGAGTCTTACTCTTATTTTGTCAAATTTAAAATTCTTTTTGAACATATTTGTAGATTTAGATTAATGACTATGTCAAGTAATCATGGTATAGAGTTTAAAAAAATAATTTGAGATATTTATAAATAAAACAAGGTCTAAAATAAAAACTAATCTCATCCAATAATACCTTAGAAAAATGATCATATTTTTTGGAAAAAATATCTTAGTGTAACTTTACATAATTTTTGGGTTGATTGAGTTTGTTGAAAAATAATGAAAGTTATATTTAAATGAATTTTTCATAATAAAATGAAAAAGGCATGAAATTCAAGAAGTATTGGAGGATTAATCAAGATTAATGAAAGTTATATTTACATGAATTCGTCATAATAAAATGAAAAAGGCATGAACATAAATAATAATTTGTTTTTTTGTGAAGGTTTGGTGATTTTTCAAGTTTGGTGTTTCACAATGGTGTGGATATTCCCAAAGTATGGATAAGTTTCAAAGGAAAGATGATAATTTCTAAAATTATAAGAAGCTTTATGAACATAATTTTTTTGATACTTCAAGAAGAAAGGGAGGTTTAAAAAAAATAATTGAGAGTGTCAAAAAAATTTCCTATAAATGTTTAAACCCTCACAAAATGGAGGAAACCTCCATAAATATTCCTCTACACCCTTATTTTAATAACCAAGAAATGAAAATAAAAAATGTCTTAATTATTGAAGGTGGTTCGTGAAGTATTTTATTACACAAAGGTTTTCATAAGATTATCTTTTTCACAAAGAATTGGGTTCATGAAGGCTATGTAAGATTTGAAAAGTAGTGACATTCATGAAAGTGTTGAACATCATTAAGGTTGGAAGAATTAATAAAAAAGAATATTCATTTTAAGTATTGGAAAGTTTCATGAAGGTTGGAATGATGGTTTTTCATAAGTAAATCACATGAGAACTATAAGGGATTTCCCAATAAATATGTGGTAAAGTGGTTTTCATCAATTTGATGAAATTAGAACATAATTATTAATCAAATTAGGTTTAAAAATTTGATTAATGTGATCAAAATAAGAATCATCTGAAGGAGCAGTGAGAACAATTTTGTTGAGAGAGTCATTAGCTTCAAAATTGGGATTTATTGTAAACTAGGAGTGATAATGCGTCCGCTCTGAACATTTTAATTTCATTGCACTTTTTTGGATTTGGTACGTAGGTACATTTCTCATGTATGGTCCTTGAGAATGACCATGTGTGGGTGTACCATGTAAAAGTTTTGTGTCTCATGCATGATTTCATTTCTTCTCATAAATTACTACGAGAAAGGAAGATAATAGTATTTTTTAATTATCAAACAATTTTAAGGTTCGTTAGTTTTAATTTGTGATAGAATGATTCACCCCCCTATATCATGGGGTATATAACCTAGTTATTATAACAATATTAAAAGAGGAATTATAACCCTCTAATAAAATTCGTTGACCATGTTCAATGAGAGTGATTTTTTTGAGACTAGTCTATGAACACAACTTATTATATAATAAATACAGTTTGGACTCTACCTCTTTTAAAGAAGAATAATTACATATTATGGAATGGTAGAAACATAAATGTTAGCTAAATCTATATATTTATTGGAATATTTTATTTTATCATCACTGGGTCGAATTTAAATAAAATTGAATGTAAATATAGTGAATGAATATTCCTACTTGATTTAGCATCTTATAAGACATATAGAGGTTTCAATATGAAAACCAATGTTTCCATATAATAATTCATGTGACTTTTAGTTAGACTGGAATACATGAGTGCAAAACATAAATTAATGTACATGATGATGATATAATGAGTTTGAATAATTTTATTACTTATAATAACAATGCATAAGATTCTTATTTGAATGATAACTCCTAATTACAAAACCACAAAAAAAACATAATCTTTGAGGATAACATGGAAAAAATAACTTCTTTTCCCATGACCACTACGATCCTAAAAAACCATATTTGGGATGTTATAATAAATGATATTATAAAAGGAATTTAAATAATATCATCTGTGAAGCACTATATTGAATATCATGAATACTTATCCTAGATTAAACCAAATAACATTACTGAGGATATCAGTGATGAGAAATTGATAAGGGTTATAAAATAATATATTAACCAATTTAGGAGAAATATTGTTTTGAATTTGTGGGAAAATATAAAGGGTATATAACTATTAGTGCTAAGTGGGTGTTTCGAAATAATATAAACGATTAATAAGACATGTTAGGAACAATGAAAAACTAGTTTTTAAGGTATAACAACGAAGAATGTATTGATACTGATCAAAATATTTCACTAGTTATTCAATTTGAGGTAATTATAATGTTATTAACTTAAGAATCATATATAAATTTATAGACATATAAAATTCATAAAATGGGTTATTTTTTGGGTGCATTTATTCTTGGGAGTTTTTTTTCAAGAATCCCCTAGTTTTCAGAATCTATCTTTTAACAATTCTATTTTTAAACGTACTTAAACATTTTATAATTATAGGCAGGATATTGGATATTGGTATATTGGGATTTTTTTTCTTTCCTTCTAAAAAAGCATTTTATAATAGGTCATTTTGACCCCATATATTTTCATCAAAATGGTTTTATAAAAATATTTAATTATTATATTCTATGCTAATGATATTATTTTTGTAATTGAATCTTATTAAAAATGAGTTTTAATATAATCTAATAAGGAAATTAATATTGTTTCTGAAGCTTTCATGTTTATGATTATAAATATGGTACTATTCATACAAAATTTTTATACCAAGAGTTATTTTTAATTTTTACGTATAAAAGTGTTAAGGGAAGTGACACTTCTATAAGCACAAACACTATACTTTATTTGTTAAAATTAGGAAATTTAGTGAATGAAAATTTTATATTGGTCTGATTGAATGTTTAGTATAACTTAATTAAATATAGAAGGGTAATACGTTTATTGTTTAAATATGTATCATATTAAAAGAAAAACTCAAGGACACACAATTAGGTGTTTTCAAAAGCATTTTTATGTAATATATAACATAAACCTTTAGAATATGTCACATTTTAAATAATACCATAGTTTCATGATATAGTAAAAAACCATATATTTATTACACTATCTCTATTTAAAGTTCAGTTCATACTTATAGGTAGTTGTTGGGAGTTAAATTTGTTAATGAATGAAACTTTACAATATTATAGATTTTAATTCAGATTTTTCTCAATAAAATTTGATGAAAATTTCTTTTAATATTTTGAAAAATCTAGTATCTCATTCTAGGAACTACCACATTGATATAAAACATCATGTTTTGATATATTATATTCAAAAGGGTGATATTACTCTTGAATTTATTAGAATTACATTATAGTTAGTTAATATATTTTCTATTAATCTACATATTGAGATAATTAACTATATTTTAAATGAGATGTAAAAATTAAAATATTCTTATATTATTTTTTAATGATTCATGTTCTTATAATACATTATTTTAATATTTTTTATAATAATTTTATTTTTTATTGAATTTATATTCCATTTAATTGAATATTGTGTATTCAAAATTTCATGACTATTTTCTTTTAAAGGGATGGTTAATTTAACATATTTTTATAGAATAATTAATATAACAATAATATGATTAATTATTAGTTAATAAACAATGAAATATTCATGGAATCATTTGACCTTACTTTGAAATAGGGATTACAATTTGTTAAATTATTCCTCAAATTTTATTCTAGAACCATAAATTTTTAAGATTTGAATATTTTTATTTTTAATTAATCCTTTATTTTAGGTTTAAATACCAATTAGATTATTCAACGGGAAAAAGTTAATTAAAAACCATTTAGATTTATATTTTATGATATTTTTCATCTCAAAAAAAATGTATTCCAATGAGAAAATATGCCTTTAGTTTTTTAAGGAGTCTCTTTTATCTTTATCACTATCTCAAATCAATCTATTATAATTCATATTATTCATCTTAATCAAAAAATTTCCACTATGATGATTATCAAGAGACCATATCCAAAACCTTTATTATCTAGTGAAGAGTATCACCCATTAATGAGATCAAAATAGTGTCTATTCATATCCCATGGTATGAAAAAATTATAATTTATTGTATAGGATAATGGATTTAGAGAATATACCTAATTTGAAATTGATGAAATCTAATGTGACCCAAGCATAAAAGATATAAATATTTAATTATTTTAGATTAATATAAAATAAATTTCAAAATAACTAATGCTTGAGGAATATAAAGATTTTTTGTATTTGTATATAATATACCCAAACAAATTATTTAATAAAATATCTCCAATATCACCCACAAATTTCTTCTCTCATAATATATTTCGTAGATATTTCTTACTTGGACATTTCTTCATAACCTTATGAAATTAAAACATGAGAAAGGGTGAGCTTAGATACTTAGTTAGGTTAAACAAGGAAGATGTTACTTGATTATTATAAAGAGTATAAGATAATCATAATGGAATGATAGCATGATTATAACATAAAAAATTACTAAAAAATATATCAAAAATCATAAATTGTGAGTCTTAGAACAAAGAATTATTATTCCAATAGTCTTGATTCATAAGTGTGTGCAATCATCATTAATACATCATTATCCATGAGGACTTATCATAAGCATAAGAACATGTAATAATAATTGTGTGGTACAATCATAAAAACATTATAACATCCCATTATATGATTTCAGGTAATCCTCAAATCTTGTTTTGATCATACTTTGGTTGGGTATTGGTAAGGGTTTATTTATGAGAATTTTGGAGTCATTTGGAGTTATGAATGGTTGGAACATTGTTAAGGAAAACCATGTGGTTTGGACCATCAAATCATTTTACATTTGATGTTTCACTATATGGGGGTACAAGGTTTGTCCAAACTAGGCAGACATACCCCCCAAACCAAGAATCCTTGACCTAAAAATTAAATTTTTAATCCAAAATAATATTTTAAGAAAAGTGGTAAACCAAAAAATCCCAAAATAAGAGTGTTAACTAGAAATAGAACCCAAAATATCATTAACTACAAGACTAATAATATTAAATTTAACCACCCTATAATGCCCCCAATTAAGCATGGTTACCTGGTTATCTGGGTCACCCCTAAAAATATCCTCAAAATCATCAGTCATATTATCATAGGCCTTGATGTATTACTCCACACTGATCTTCCTTTCATTGAAACCTCACGCCAAAATGGGGTCTAGTTTGTTGATCCACACACTTTATTCTTCATTAATGTCAACCCCAACCAATCTATCATATATTTTATTAATGAATTACTTTGATGCGTTGATATTGAAATATTCTTATAAAATTTCCTCTTTATAGTGAATAACAAGATCCAAAAAATCCCAATTTGTGGTTTCTAACCTACCATCCATTATATTTAAGGATCTATCCAGCATTGGTTCCAAATTATGCATAGTTAATTTTACTTCAAGTGCCTTAATTTCCTCACATATATTTTGTTTTCCCAACTTACCGTAAAACTACTTGTCACCTCCTACAACTGGGGATCCCCCTGGTATTATCTAAGTCATATTTTTTTGTTGAATTACCTAAAGATATAATAGCAATTATTTTTGGAATATTCAATTTTTCTTTGCAAGTTATTTGTTCCTCTATAAATTGGGGAATACCAAGAGAAAATATTTCCTTGGTTTTCCTTCCTCAATCCAAAGTTAACTATCATGTCCCTTTGGAAGTCCTATTCATAATCCATCATCTGTTGAGAGTCTGCTTCTTTTTCACTTAGTTTAAATCCTCGGAAGATATTTACTTGACTTGATTTAATTTCCATCTAGGAAAATATGTTTTACATCCTTCTAGATTAGAATTCTCCATCCCATTTGAATTAAAGGTCAAGAACTAGTTTTGGAGCTTAATAGTCCTTGGATGTTCATGTTGGTCATGCTGCCCTAGTCTCAAAGACATGGATAAATTACTAGGGGAAACAAAGATAAACAGTACTAGGGGAAACAAAGATCAGGAAACTTAGAAGGAACTCTTGATACTATTTGTTTATCAACAGTACTAGGGGAAACAAAGATCTCAGCTTCATATTTCTGGTGTGGCTCCTCATTCCCCACGATAAAAGGATTTTTCATGTTTAGCTTACGACTAATAAATATATGCTCTGGATAAGTAAAAAACATGCACCCCAGATTGTATGGTCACTTGGTTAGAGTATACAATTTGATTAACCCTGCATCCCAACCTAGTAAACTATTTTTGTGGGTTTTTAATACCCAAAATAATTATTTAAAAACTTGAACCCCTCTTTTAAGACCCTATTCCCCAAATTTTTCCTTAGAATTTATTTTAGGTTTGGATGTTCTAAATAAGCAGTTTTGGCTCCTGAAACCCCATCTCTTGGTGAACTAAAGCACGATTGTTCACTTTTAATATCCTCTAGGCAAGTAGAACTTATCCCGTGTGGTTTCTTCTAATAAATATTTACCTCATCCTTAGAGATGGATATATCATCACAAAACTAATGGATCTAAACTTCGTTTAATTGGATCTTGATTTTAGGTTTGGTTTATTGATCTCAAATGACTTCATTATTCATTGGAGGATCCCATTTTGGGATTAGATTCTTGATTTTTAACTAAAGATAGGTTTTTCCATTTGATATTTTCCATGAAATTGAATTCTTTAATTTTTTGATTGTTTTGAAATAGCTTTAAATTGTTTTTAAAAACTGGAATTTGATATTTTTTGAAATTATGATTTTAAATATCATGTATTTTTATAAAAAAAACCAATTCAAATGTGATTGGAAATGTTGTATGAATTCTGAAATTGATGGAATTAGAGAATTGATTCGATATTAGTTTTGAGGAAATAGATTAAATTTATACAATTAAAACCCATGATTGGTTTTGGAATGAAATGGCCTAAAATGATGAAAACCCCATGTTTTTATTTTGATATTGAATTGGAATATTAAAACTAAAAGTTGGGCAGTTGAATTATAAATGATAATTGAATGACAATGATATTATTTTCACATTTTTTATTAATTGATTGAGAACATTCGATATTGGGTAGTAAATGGGTTGTTTGGGATAATAATTCTAGGATCCTGATTCACTGGTAATATATTTTTGATGAAAACTATTACAAAAACCTAGTTCATAATTATTATCCCTAATTAAATGTTGACGAGCCCTATTAGGCCTAATCCTGAGGGATGTGTGCATACATGATTAGCCAAGATCACTGATTTGAGAAGTGTGTGGATAATATATCCAGAAACTAACTTACTTTAGGGAAGATGACCATGGTTCTTTTTATGTTTGATTTGATAATATATTTCATTGATTATTGAACTGGTTTACCCATTCCAAATGATTTATATAAAATTTTTATTCAATTCGTGTTTGAAATTTTTTCCATTATTTTAAAATTATAACATGTTTTGTTTTAAAAATGAAAATTACTTTCCATGCCTTATTTTATTTAAAATAAAATAATGATTAGTTTATTATTATAGAATCTATTATGGAACATATGGTGATACCCTATTGGTCTTAATAGCTCACACCCCTCCTTTTCCTTTAGCCATTTGTAGACTTTCTTATGCCAGGTCCCAGAAATGGGAAATGGATTCTTTGAGATTGTGGATATTCTTGATCCTTTAGACCATAGAGTGATGATGGAAAGTAGTGGAGCTTAGTTCCACTTATTAAATGATATTTATAGGCTTTTATGGTTGAAATGGATGTTTTGGTTGATGTTTTGTTGAGTTTTTTATCTATATTCTTTGGTACTATTTTACATTTTTGACTTACAATACATTCTTTTTGATAAGTGTTAAAATATAGAATTTTATATTGTTTACCTTATGCACTTTTTTGTAAAAATAATCCATTATTAATTCTTATATGACATAAATTTCTTATCACCAACATATGGGGACCGGGAACACTCGTCAGGAAATGTCAGTTCCAGCTTAGGTATCAGGGAACCAGGGGATCTGGGATGGTTATTAAAACATAAAAAACCATTTCATTAATCAAGTTTCACTTACTATACTATAATAGTAGAACAAAACTCATATTATATTTGGTTCATTCCCTATTTCATCATTTCCTTTGTCAAGGATCACTCGTAGAACTATCATAATAAACAGAGCCCCTTATTGAACTAGGTTCACAACATATTCTTATACAAATTATTTCATGAGATATCAATAACTACCCAACTCATGAGAGTTATTTAATATAAATACACATCTGATAATAAAATCCATATATATTTATTCTATAAGATCTTAAAAACATCTAGAAATTCAGTATAGCATAACCTATGGAAAAGAAATATGTTTCATAAACATTTTATCATCACATTATCATAATACATATTAATAATGAACATGGATGCTATAATTACATAATATCCCTAGTGAATCATAAAAAATGTCAAAGGATGTAATCATAGAAGAAAATTTCCTTCAAAATAGAATTTGAACATTTTTTGTAAACAGGGTAAAATATCATTTTCATTCAATATATTTAAAAATTAAAAATTCATGAATGTTAAGAAAAGAATTATTTGAAAAATTAATACATAAACTTTTAAATGAATATTGAAATAAAATAATGTTCATGAAAATGGTAAAATCGATTCATGTAGTAAATAATAAAATAAAGATTCATTTCACACATTTTATAAAGAAGTCCAAAAGTAACTCATTAAGAAAATATTGTAAAAATTACTCTTTAATAATTTATAAAGAAAGTAAAATATAGTTAAAAATGACTCTAAATAATCATCACATCAGATAAAAGATCATTCTTGAATTTTTTTTAATGAAAATGGACATGTAATAAAAGGTTTTTCAACTAAATAGAAAATAATTTTGACTTTTCATAAAAAACTTTCTTGATCATTATATGTACCAAAGATAAGGAAATGATAATAATAATAAAAATAAAAAAATAACTACAGGAGAAGAAAATTTTGGAGGTTTAAATGATACAAATCATATAATCTTTCAATGAAAATTTAACATAGACAGTCCTGAAGAAAAATTATATGAGAACATAAACCCTAACCTTTGGTCCAATAATTTTTCATATGAATTTTTAGAATCCTATATACTAAATTTATGTTTATTATAAATTTATACTATAACTATATTCAAAATATTCAAATAGTATAACATTTAATTATGTTTCCCAATTACCAATGTATTAACCATTTTACATTAAAATTTACATTCCATTGAAAACTTGTCTTCTTCCCATGCATGTTTTAGTCCAAGATTTCCAGTCATTAATCCTCGTTCATGGTTTCATAATATAAATAATAATATTAATTTTATAAGAATCATTTTTATTCTATATATACACATTCATAACCATTCAAATAATGTGGTTACGACCAATTAATTACATCACTTCATGGAGATGGTAATTCATACACATGCACAGGTAATGATTTAATTTTAAATGGAATGGAAAGAAAAAAAGGAAAAATAATAATATCATAAATATATTATATATTAATTAAAATCATATATATAACCATCCATGTATTTAGGACATAATAATGCAACACATTGCTTCGGGTGATGGTAGTCCACACATATGCATGAATGTAAATATGATTTATCATAGGATAGATAGATGGAATAAAATGGATACACCATTATCATAAAAAAATATTCATATAATAAAATTTATTAATTTCATCATGTTATGATGGTTATAGAATATGAGTATAGGGAAGAGGATTAAATTAACTTAAAAGGATCTGGTGAAGGAAAATATTTATTCTTTGAGAAACCTCCTTTCAATCACTACTTAAGTAGGATTAAGTTGGTATTTCAAGAATTAAGGTACCTCTAACACATGGATAATGAATTTTATAAGAGAACTATTTAGTTTTTTATTGAGATAAATGTCTCAAAAATGTTAAGAATAAAGGATATGAGGTACCCTTTTTTAAGTTAGGGGACAATCACACTTGTAGTTATTATGAATATTATAATATAATAAATTCACTCCCACAGGATAGTGGAGCCAAAGTGATAATATATTAAAGATGAGATAATATAGGATCAAATTATTCTCAAATATCATAGTATAGACAAGTCTTAATTATAGTTTAACCCTTATCTCTTTAATTTAAACCCTTTTAACCTTAACTGAAGTGGAAAATTTTTACAATAGTTTCAATTCATGGTGAACAAAAATGATAGTTACATCATTTCCGAATTTTGAAATTCTAATTAAAAATATGGGAAACATTTTATCAATTTAAATTAAAATAAATTAGAAAAAAATTAATTTTAAAACATGTGCGCAAAACGCAATGAGAACTATTTAAAAAAATCATTTTTAAACATAAAACTAAATTTATTCAAAATTCGTGTCTAGTAATAAACACTAAATGAATGTTAAAATATTTTTTAAATTATATATATATATATATATCATTTAAAAAATTCATAAATATTTTTTGATTAATTTTATTTAGATAAAAACACATTGCTCGTATAAAAATAATTTTTCAGAAAAACATCTATTTTTTACATTCAAATGCTTTTATTGTTATTTCTGACCAACTGATAACCAATGAAATCATTTTATATATGTGTAAAAATAAATTTTTCATAATAAAATTTTCTTTATTAGTACCCACCAATATAATGACATGAAAATAACTATAGCATTTAATAACAATATTTCTATTGTATATCGCGGTTCATTTAATATTAGTGTTTAGTGTAAAGAAAGTTATCAAAGACATTAAACATATTTAAATAAAAATAAATCATAAAATATATATTTGTTACATTCTACCCCCCGCAAAATATGAAATTTTCCCTCAAAATTTATTCACTTAGATACAAATAATATAAGTATAATTCTACCCCATCACATATTCATGTTCCCACATAGCTTCCACAAATTTTGGGTTTCGTCACAAAACCATAACCAGGTGAGTGATATTATTTCACAAAAACATTCCCTCTATGATAAAAATTCTTCATCGATTGTTCCTCATAATAAATAACATGAAACAATAGTATAACTTTTAACTTTATTACATGTGAAGGATCAGGTATGTACTTCCAAAAAATTGATACATGGAACATATCATGAACTTTAGAGAGATTTTTTAGAAGCACCATGGAATAAGAAATAATATTGATCAAATAAATAATTTTAAAAGGGGGGATATATCTAGGTATCAACTCTAAATTTATTTAAAATATCATAATCTTATTCTATGGAGATATCTTTAGAAACATGTTATCACTAACTTTTAACTGTATATCCCACTCATGACTGTCTACATTAATTTTCTATCGAATATAAGATATCATGAAGTGTCACTAAATGGATTTTATCTATCATTTACTTGACTATTTCTTCCCAAATTATTCTATTCACCATCTTTATTCTAGCACATTGAAGTTATATACTCCCAACTATATATTAATTCCAAATGATCAATCTAAAAGCTTGAGTGAAATTTATTATTGTAAGAAAACACGACTAGAGAAAGGTGTTGATCCCAAAAAAATTTGAAATCCATAAAATATTCTCTCAATAAATATTTTAGGGTTTGAATGGTGATCTTAAAAAAACCATATATATAAGAATGATATTTAGTGCTAATTTTATTCTCCATAATCAAATTTTCTTTAAGAATTCTTCTGAACATCAAGGTAAACCTAAAGTCTTGATCATGCATGATTGAGAGGGGTAATCAATGAAACCTTACCACTTAATGTATAACTTATTGGGTTGATCAAGAGATAAATTGTATCTAATAGTAATAAAATGTGCTTTTATTGAAATTAATCATCAAAAACCCAAATATCATTATTTCCTTTAGATGTTTTGGGGAGTCCGATAACTAAATATGTGTTCATGTTCTCTTATTTCCATTATAGTATGGGTAATGGTTATACCATCACCTTATAATTATATCACTTCACCTAAACCTTAACAAATTTCAAGCATCATGATTTTTACTTTGAAATATCCTTTATCATTTTATCCCATAAGAAATATTCTTTTAGATCTCTATACATCATCATACTTCCCAATTGGATAGATAAGGATAAACTGTGAGCTTTATCTAACTACTACTTCTACAAATCTATTATTGAGGGAACACAAACCCTATTCTTGAACCATATCACACAACTAAAAACATGTCCTTAACTGTGGTACCATTTTTTTGTGCCAGCAAAATGCGTTGATAAAGTCCATCTTTATCCGTGCTAAAAATGAACTTATAAATGAAACCCTTTATGAGTTCTTTTTTTAGTGATGATAAAAGATAACCTTTGTCATCGATTTATTTTAGCTCTCATAAAGGTCCTTATTAAAATTAAATAATTGAACAAACAAAAAAAATTAATAATTTAATTATTTAAATAATCATTGTCATAAATGAATAAATTGAATATATATATATATATATATAATTAATAAACAATATATATTAAATATATATAGATTTGTAAAATAAATTAAATGAGATAATTAAACAAATAAAAATTAAAAATGAGAAAATTAAGAAAAATATTAACCATTTTATTAATTGAATATTTATTGAAAACAAATGAAAAAAATTAATATACATATATATAGATTATAAATATTAATAAATTGTATATATTAAATATAGATATATAAAATGAATATATTGTAATAATTAATAAAAATTTAAAAAATAACAAATTTCCAAATTATTTAAAAAATTATTAATAAAACAATAATTAATATAAATGAATAATTATAATATACATATATATTATAAATAGTAATAAATAATATATATTAAAAATATATAGATAAAATGAATGAAATGAAAATTAAAAACAAAATAATGTATTATTCATTTTTAATGTTCCTTGATTTATTAATTTAAGATATATCAAAGGTCGTGTGTTACATTGATTTCATGTACATATGTTTGTATGTGTAATTAATGCATTTTTATATACAAACGCACACACAAATATATTTACGCAATATATAGAATCACATACATCTAATATTTATGTAATTAATTCAATTTTTTGTATATTTTAGAATTCCATTATAACATAATACATTTAATATATTATTTTTTTAATCAATAAATTTTATTTATTTATTTTTAATACTATTACAGTTAGGGTATTCATTTTAAATTTTTTAAATTTTAATTTTATTTTCGAATTTGATTGTTTTCTATTATTTAATTATATATATTTATTTACTATGTTTTAGTATTTTCAATATGTATTCATCTTTACTTAAATATATATATATATATATATATATATATATTTAAATAATTTATATTTAATTAATAAAACTTATGCATTTTTCAATATTTTTAAAGTGCAATCATTTTTAAAATGCATATATTTAAGATAATACATCCACTAATAATGATAGGATTATATTTATAAATAAATATTTATAAATAAATATATTTATAAATGAATATTTATCATATTTATAAATTTACAAATTTAAAATTATTATACATAAATAAATATTATTTTTAAGAAAATTATTTACATACTTAGAAATAAATAATTATATATCTTTAAATAATTATAAATATATAATAAATTTATTTACATGGTTATTATTATAAATATATTATCAATAATAAAAATTTATTGCTAATAAATGGAATATTTACTAGTGTTTTTTGTGCTGTTAAAAAATATCTTTATCAGTACTAAAACGTTAGCGCTGATTACTATGTATTTTTTTAACTCTAAAAAAGTGCTCATAAATATCCCTTTTATCAGTGACTATCAATTTAACATAGGTAAAAGAGATCTTTATCAACACTTTTCTAAAAGTGTTGTTGGAAGTGTCCTCGATCAATTTAAAAGAACCCTAACCATGACTCGGTTACTCATGATTCTCAAGCTCTCGCGAAACTACTCTCCTACTGACACGACTCATCTATATTCCCTCAGATGAATCAAGGCTAGAATCTTGTGTATGATATTTTTTAATATTCCTCTATCATTGTTGGATTTTTTGGGTTCCACATTTTTTTTCTCTCTTTTTAACCATGGTGAACCATAAATCTCATCTACTATCCACTGAAAGACACTAAGTGACTCTCTTTCATATTTTTCCTCCATAGAAAATAGTTTTGAAGAAAGATAAGGATATTTTCATATGGTATGGTCAGTAAACATATCTGTATGGGGCTGTATGGATAAATAAAATATATTTTGTACCACACACTACTGCAAAGTTAATGTTATCTATATCCCTTAGCATTGATACAAGACTTTAGTGATTAGGAAGTGTGTCTAATATGATGTACTGACCTGAATTGGGAACTATTACGGTATACTCGATCCAAAATGTTACAAAATGGAATCACAATGAAACTTGGGATATTGGTATTGATTATATCCACAAGAATATACTTTTCAGATATAATAAGTAATCCATTAATATGTATGGATAGAATAATTATATTTGATACTTTATTTACCATATGAATTCTAGGTTTATTTTGCTTATTTTTTCCTTAACCTATCTTCTTGAGTCTCATGCCTCTTATTTAGGAGTTGATAGGTAGGAATCAGAAATAATATATGAACTTTCTTGTTATTAATTGTCTTTGTTTAACATTTTTTTCTAAAATAAATTGTAAATATATATTAATAAAAACATTATTAATAAATAAATAGTTTATTATTATTTAGTTATTAGTGATGATTATGTTTATATAACTTTTTAGTTGATTGAGTTTATTTTGTGACACCTGTATCAATACAATTAGTTAGTTTTTTCATAATTATAATTAAAATAATTATTCTAACATCCTTAAAATTATATTTAAAGGATGAAAAGACTTATTAAAAATGAAATGAATGAGAGAAATGCGTATGGGTTCACCTTTAATATAGATTATTTTTACCTATTTCTGAAAGATTATTGTTTTTTGTAAGGGAAAAATTATGGTAATCTCTACATTAATATAGAATATATCACCACTCTAACCCCTAGATCTCTATAGGAAGGATACAATAAACATCCTCTGTATACTAAAAATTATATTAATCTTCATTTACTAGAGGTAATTATCGATCTACTTCAAACTATGTGGTATAATTTTCAATTATGGGAACATATAGTATCTATGGTTCATCTAAGATTTTATGGTAATATATTATAATAATAAATTTAGGATTTCATTGAATATATTCATTTCACTTATAAGAGTAAAAATATTCTAGATCAAAAATGATAGGAAGTTTAAAAATTCACTCTTTTAAGGGATGTATGTTATTATAGTCATCTTATGGTGGATTAAAAAACTATCCAAAATTGGAAGGTGAGGAATCCTTGAGTAGAGAGAAGTGATGTCGAATATAGGTGGGGTGAGATTCATTTATTAAAGACCATTAGAGTAGAGGCATTCCAATTAATATTCAATTAAGGAGACTTTAAATTATTTCATCAGTGTTGGTTCCTAGGACCCTTTAATCCTTATTGACTATTTGATGTGAAACATTTCTATCGATGTGTCTATTTGGAGAACCTCCAATGCTCATTTTTATCTATTATTTCTAGGTAGGGTCATAAGATATGATTGGTATATTATTGATGGATGAGTATTCTATAGATGATTCTAAATAGGGTTCTTCTATAGTAATAGGTACAATCCTCACATAATATACTCTTTTTTTGTGGTCGTATGACATAGAAGCTTCTTATTCATTATTTATGAGTATCTTATATTTAATTTTGGATATAGAACAGAACTTATTCATAATTCTATAAACATAAATATTATCTATAAGTAATCATATGGAAAAATAGTAATCAGTTTCAAATTTATTTATGAGTATCTTTTATATATATATATATATATCTCCCTTACTTATACCTACATAATTCCACCCCTACTCTGTAAACTCATTCCAGCTTCATATGAGACCACTGTGAACTACAAATCCATTCTCTATTGTGAAAGAAGCATAAAACCATTGATTTAACTAATAAAAATAAATAATTTTTTTAAAAAAGGACCATGGGTATTACAAATAAGGTTGTGTAAATAAGGATTCATTTTGGTAAGATAGATATACAATACAATAGACTAAAAGCATAAAAGTTCCCAATTTTATACATCATTTATGAAAATTATTACTCTCTTTAAAAGAGATATAATACTTCAATACTATTGCAAAACTAACCATCATTACCTTTATTTAATCCTTCATCATATTCTTGATTTCCTTCTGTATTTTGACGATGGATTGTACTCCCTATTTAAAACTATTCTTCCTCCTATCATTGTGGTTCAAAATTTCCTTGATGACATACCTCCCACTCAGATTGTATTCATTAATCTCCATCAAAGCTACTTCCATGGATTTGAATTCCACATCTCCCAAATCATTTTTTAGCTCTTTCATCCTTTCATCCTCTTTATATATTAATTCCCAGGAACACAAAAAATGACACTGAAAAATAAATCAAAACAAATTTAATGAATTTGTTTAGTTTATTGATATGTATTTTCTTATGCTAGTCACTCAGTTAATTTTTACAACAATTCATAAAAAATTTACATTTATTTTGTGTTCAGAAACATTTGATCATATTAGAACCCCATGTTTAATCATAATTGGATGAGAATACTACTAAGATGAGTAATCTAATACGATTCTCAAAATATTCCTCCCACAATGAGCAGATCTCTCCGAACTTATTTTCAGCTACATCATCGAGATACTTTCTCTTGGTGGATTGAATAAATATTCAATTGTCGAGCTCTCCCATCTGCATCACATCAATACCACCACAATTATGTGTCTCCTCTAATACCTAACGAAAAATAGAAACATTTCAGGGGAAGTGGAAAACAATAAATGTATGTGAGTTGAATTAAATGACTATTAGTGGAATCCATGTCGATTTTAATGTTTATTCATTATTTTTTGTAATGTAATAGGTTACAATCCATAATTACAATTTAATTTAAGTTATTTTTTATTGTTATTGGTAACTATACTTTCATCTTCTGAATGTTTATAATTACATTGTTTTTATTGAGACTCGCACCCCATCTATTCTATGTTTGTTGAACAACTTTTAGAATTATTTATCCAAAATGATCACCAGTACATGGTATAGGTTTAATTTTTGATAGATTTTTTCAACCAATATAGGTGGATTTCTACTAAATATGGGAGATACATATCAAAAAACAAAATGCAAAAATAAATTTGTAGGAGGTATGTCATCAAGGAACTTTGGAACTACAATGATGAGAGGAAGGATAGTTTGAAAGAGGGATCCCAATCCATCATCAAGAGATAGAATATAATTAAAATCTAGGTATATATTTAATAAATCTATTTAAGGTTAGTTTTATTGGAGTATTGAATTATTATATCTCTGTTAAAGATAGTAATAATTTTTTTACAAGATGCCTAAAAATGAAGACTTTATAGCATGGAGTGTATTATATTGTTGTTATTCAAGACAAATTAAATGTTTGAATACTCATTTAGATAATTTCTTCTACACCTGATGATGTTACCAATCTCTAGGAACAATATAATATTGATGATGAAACTTTAGAAAAATTTACGGATCAACAACATGTTGAAGAGAAAAAAATATGGACGCAGCATCACGGGGGTGAATAAAATTATTAATGCAATAAGTTAGGGTATAAAATTTGATGTTGGTTCGAATAAGTGTGGCTAACCAATTGGCCCCAAAAAGTAAAAGTTCATTAGTAATCCTAGGTTCATAATTAAGATGAATTTTCTGATTGATATTGATTCATGGCACTACATCCAACCTGTAATAAAGGAAATACTTTGGAAATGTATAAAGGTGTTGTTACAATATAATTTTTCAATTTTATTGAAAAAGAATATAATGAAAATTTAATTTAATTTCCATTATTCCTTAAAGGATTCATTTATTTTAGATGATTTCCATAAGAAATTTTTATTAATGGCCACTGGAAAATCCCGTAGAGGCTTGCAGACTCTTTTTATGAAGATACATCTTATAAATATTGAGGGGAAAATAAAGCCCCACCGACCACTTTGTTATGCACACATTATAAAGTAAGAAACATGAAATTATTTCATCAATCCTAATAATTAGAAATCATTTTATGTTCATTTCTATCAATAATATATTATTTTACATTATTTTTTTATCCAACTTGATTCAAAATATTTAACTTATGAAACAGTAAAAGAGTGCTGAAAATAAATAATGTGCATCAAAACCATTGTACTCATATCACAAAGCAAGGATAGGGTACGATTCATTAGAGAATTAATTGGTATGTATTTTAAATAAAAAATAATTGTTTAATTATGTGATATAAATCAATCATTGTTTATTTTTTATATAAAATTGATGAATCAAAATCAGAAGCCACTTCCATCCCACATAATCTTCTATGGATGGAGGCTCGTGTAAATAACGAGGGTAAATTTGTTGATAAAAACACAAAAACAGTATGGGAAGAATGTGTAAGTATGACATAATTGTAATTTGTTATGATTTATGACAATATGACATAAAAATATATATTTATTTTCATATTTTTTTATACTGTTTAGACATAATAATCAACAATGACTGTAATAGAAGAAAATCTACTTTTAGTAGCTTTGATGTGGCTTAAAAAATATGGTCGAGTTAGAGTATTAGGTTTTAGAGTATATCCTCAATAATATTTAAAGAAGATAAAACCACATGAATATACATATAATAATGTTAGATGATTTCAGACACAAATAGAATCACTATAAGATATAATTTTTTAGTCTGGTTTGGTAGACCAATGTATAAGAAATTATCAAAGTGAACTGGTGGTAGAGCAAATATATACACATGAACTAAAGAATACCACTATATTTTAGGCTATTCCTTCCCCACCAACCATATACCTTACCAATCATAGTAAGTTTTTTCATTACTCTTTATCCAAAATGTGAATCAAACAATATCTGATAGATTTATATTTACAATACTTTTCTAGGGTATAGTTGTATGTGATTTTTATATATCAACACCAATATACCTCTTTGTGGCGATGGGTATAGTGTATAATATCCCAAGATACTAGCTAAAAATCAATACCTCCACAAAGATCAAATGAGATTGGGTATTGAGGTAGCTTTTGATCTAATTACTTAGTTTCATGTTCCACTAGATGGTTCATATATTACAATGGTCAAAGCTATTGTGGGATCCTTAATAGAATGGATGCCTAATATTATAAAGATACATGAAGTCTGTATTTAAAAAAATGATATGAAAAACATGTTAAAGTTAATTATAAAAGTTCTAAATTGATTTATGAAATTACATATGGAAGAAGTGGTATAGAAATGGAAGGCTGAATCAGGAAAAACTAGTGAATCAATAAAGAAAAAAAATGACCTTCTAAGCGTACCTTCTCCCCACCAGTTCTAGAGAAACATTTATTATCATTGAAACATCATTTAGAGACCACATTTAAATATAAAATAATTGCTTATATTGAATATGAAGAAAAAATATGTGGACATTCCTTCACAGATATAATTGTTCTCAAAACTCTAAATGAGATTATTAAGCATGAACGGTTGGGTGTCAATGTTGTGAATAAATACATAAGGTACATTCTAATAATACATCTGTCTAAATACTGAGCTAATATTTTTATTAAAGTTAATAACTATCCATATTTTGTTCAACCATGTATATCAGAACTATATAAATGGAAGATCGTGTGAAGCACTATTTGGATTCATTAATCACTGTATCATTTCTATTCTAGAACATAAATTTAATGAGGAAGAAATTAAGAAGAAAAAAGAAGATTTAATCAAATAATTTAATAAAAAAGCATTATATGAAAGACTATTTTTTATTCCTAAAATGCAAAGGTAAAACTATACAATCTAATCACATAAAATATATTTATAATTTTTGCATTACTTAATTGTTTTTATTTTTCTAGGACACACTGGATGCAGATAGAAGTCAATATAGACACCCTGAATATTTATGTTTTGGAACCAATGTGTGGATATGAGACTATCTGACCATATATGAGGTGTATTGGGAATATTTAATACACTAAAATAAATATTTTATAGATAAACATAGAATTATATTCTTAGTCTATGTTTTAAAAAGAATTTTGTGATGATATGGTAGTCACTCAATACAAGACCCATTATGTCATTAATTCAGTGTCTAAAGGTATAAACCCTACATATTTATACAAATGGAAACAAATTAAGGTATGTATAGAAATATTTAACCATAAAAATATTTCCAAAAAATTACTTATGTTGTTCAATGTTTCTACAGTGTCTGAAACAAGATAATGGCATCAATTGTGGATATTATATTTCCAAATTTATGAGGGAAATCATAAATCTTGAAAACCCCATCATTCCCCAATAGTTAATTTCTGAAGGTAATTACAATTTAATTAAATAAATTTCATAATCATTTTTTATATATTTTATCAGTACTATCAATATTTTCAACAACCAAGTTACTCAAAAGAAGAAATGAATTTGTTTAGAGATGGGTGGGAAATATACTTTTTGTTAGAATATATGTAGATAACAAATTTAGGAGATTATCTGCTATGTTTGTGATCCAGTACATGTTATGACCTTTGAAAGATATTTGGGGTGTAGAGCATTAGTGTTATAATTATTATATATTATTTTTGGTCTATTTATCAAGGATAAGTATAATGGGGGAAATTTATTTTTTTAGAATCATTGACCTTCAAATAATATAATTGTACAGAAATCGAAGAGGAAGAGGTAGATAACGAGGTGGAGGTAGAGGCAGAGGCGGAGCTGGAGGTGAAGGTAGAGGTGAAGGTGGAGGCAGAGGTGAAGGTAGAGGTAGAGTCAGAGGTAGAGTTCGAGTTAGAGACTGATGTGGAGGAGGAGGTAGAGGAAAAGACCAAGGAAAAGACCAAGTAAGAGGAGGATAATAAGTGAAAGATTTCAAACAATAAAGTTGTCGGTAAATTAAGTAGAATGAGGATCATACCATGATTGTGTTTGAGAACAATTGTTTAAAAGTTCACAAAACACTTTTCACTTCAGATTAGATCCATTGTGCATGTATTTCAAGTGAATTATTGAAATAATGTTTCTCACCACTTATTTAAGTGATTTTATATAGGGTAGTAATCCACCTTTAAGATCATTCTATATTGGAAGCTTTAATTTCTCCACTAGTGTTATTGAAGCAACTTCTGTACAACTCCCAATCATTAAACTGGTATATAATCCAACTTAAATGTTTGAGTAAATATGTGTATAATAAACCACTAAAGTCAGAAGGTGTATGAAAGAACTATTGGAGGAAAATCAACCTTGATATATCATGGTCTTCGAGGAGGAATGGTGTAAAAGTGTCTGTTATCAGCTTAAAATTGACATTTAAAAAAAACTGTCACTCACTGAAAATTTAGAAAATGTGCTTGAATTGTATTGATAATTTTGGAAAATGAGTCATAATTAATTTTTGATGTGTATGAATTAGTCTCATGTCAAATCCACAAATGATGATTCTTCTATGACATAAAGTGCAAGTTTTAAGTTTAAAATGACATTTTAGTAAAAAAAACAAAAGGGTCATACTCAAAACCAAGGAAACACATTATGATTATTTTTATACTTTAGTAAAATGATCCATAAGTCATTTTCAATGTGTATGACTTTTCCACACCTCAATCTCACACACAGTGTGAACGGTATGACTCCAAGTGCATTGTTTTATTCAAAATTGACATTCATTTCAGTGAAAAAACTAACATGCTCAAAAATAGGAAAATGCATTCAGATTATTTTGGTACTTTATGAAAATGTTCCATACATCATTTTTGAAATGTATGGTTCATCCAAACCTTAATCCAATCCATAATTTTAATGGTATGAAATAAAGTGTTCGTTATCAGTTTAAAATTGACATTTTTATTCAAAAAAGTGTCACTTACTAAAAACCAAGAAAACATGCTATGATTGTCTTGATAATTTTGGACACTGATTCATAATTAATTTGTGATTTTTATGAATCATTATCTTGTAAAACACACACATTATTCCACTTTTATGCCTAAAAGTGCGTGTTTCCAGTTTAAAATGGCATTTTAGTAAAAAAACACAAGCGGCATACTCAAAACAAAGGATAAAAAAATTTATTGTTTTTAAACTTTAGGAAAACTGTCCATGATTCATTTTGGATGTGTATAAATCATTATATCCTCAAAAAGAAACATGTTGTGAACAGTATGACTCCAAGTGCATCTTTTTATTCAAAATTGACATTAATTTTAGAGAAAAAAACAATTGACATACTCAAAAAATGAGAAAATGTATTTGGATTGTTTTTATACTTTATTATAATGATATATAATTAATTTTTTATGTTTAGAATAAACTTCACTTAAATTTGACATAAATTGTAACCTGTATGACTCTAATTTCCTGTTATTAGTTTAAAATTGGCATTTTAATACAAAAAAAAGTATCACTCACTAAAAACCAAGAAAACATACTCATATTTCTTGGATAATTTGGGACAATGGTGTAGAATTCATTTGTGATGTGTATGAATTGACATCACTTCAATCCCACACATGATTCCACCTGTATAGATCAAAGTGTGTGTTTCTAATTTAAAATGAAATTTTAGTAAAAAACACAATGGGAACACATAAAATTGATGAAATGCACGATTATTGTTTTTATACTATAGGAAAATGATCCATGAGTCATCTGTGATGTGTAAAAATAATATCACCTCAGTTCGACACACGGTGTGACTGATATGACTCCAGGTGTGTAATTTTATTCAAAATTGACATTATTTTTAGTGGAAGAAACCGAAAAACTCAAAACTAAGAAATTGCATTAAGATAGTTTTGGTTCATTAAAAAATTATCCATAGGTAATTTTTGACCTATAAGAATTAGCTTAACCTCAATCTGATGCACGGTGTGATCGATATGACTCCATGTGTCGGTTATTAGTTTAATCTTGAAATTTTAATATAAAGTGTAACTCACTGAAAAAAGATAAAATTATTGATAATTTTGGAAAATGATTCATAATTAATTTATAATGTGCATGAATCATTCTCATGTAAAACCCACACACAATTCCACTTTTAGGGCTCAAATTACATGCTTCCAGTTTAAAATGACATTTTAGTGAAAAACAAAAGTGGTTTACTCAAAAATTAGGAAACATATTAGTATTGTTTTCATACTTTAGGAAAATGATAAATCAGTAATTTGGTACATTTACCAATTTGCTTCACCTCAATCCAACGTATGGTGTGACCAGTATGACTCCAATTTCATGTTTTTATTAAAAATTAACATTAATTTTAGTGAGAAAAGAACTTACATACTCAAAACTGAGAAAGGGGATTCTGATTGTTTTGGTACATTATAAAAATTATCCATATTTCATTTTTAACATATATAAATCATTTTTACCACAATCAGATTCACAGTGTGACTAGTATGACTCCATGTGTATGTTATTAGTTTAAAATAGACATTTTAATAAAAAAAGTGACACTCATTGAAAACCGAGATAACATGCTCATATTGTCTTGATATTTTATAAAAATGATTCATAATTCAATTTTGATGTTTATGAATCAGTATCATGTCAAACCCACACACATTAGCACCTATATGGCTCAAATTACGTCTTTACAGTTTAGAATGACATTTTAGTAAAAAAATACAAGTGGTGTACTCAAAACTGAGGAAACATATTCTAATTTTTTTATACTTTAATAAAATGATCCATGAGTCATTTGGGATGTGTAAAAATAATTATCACCTCAATATGACACACAATGTGACTAGTATGACTCCATATGAATCTTTCTATTCGAAATTGACATTAATTTTAGTGAAACAAACAACTAACTTACTCAAAACTAAGAAAAAGAATTCAGATTATTTTGGTACTTTATAAAAATGATCTATAAGTAATCTTTAATGTATATGAATTATCCATACCTCAATATGATGCATGGAGTGATCAATATTACTCAAATTGCATCTCTTTATTCAAAATTGTCATTAATTTTATTCAAAAAAATAACTGAAATACGCAAAAATAAGAAAACGCATTTGTATTATTTTGGTACTTCATAAAAACAATACATAAGTAATTTGATACATGTATGAATCAGTCACACCACAATTTGTCTCACATTGTGACCAGATTGACTCCAAGTTCACCTTTTTATTCAATATTTACATTAATTTTAGTAAAAATACAACTAACATACTCTATAACAATGTTTTTTTGTATTTATTCTAGTAATTTTATATCATTTAAATTTAGTATTTGTAACTTATTTTGGTAATTTATATTACTATTTTTATTGTTTTTTTGTGTTGTTATAACAAACTATACACATTTTAGGTGCTATTGTGTGTTCTCCTATCACTCTGTAGTTTTACCTTATATCAGGTATTGTAAAATAACTTATAAAGGAACCCTTTATTAGTGCTAAATAAAATTATAAATAAATGGAATCGTATATTATAACTTTTAAATGTGTGGAGAAAATTATGATTTATCAGTTCTTTTATTTTTACTAGTAAAGCTACCCTATATCATGGATTTTCTGGTTGTGATAAAATAAATGTTCTTTTAACCGCACTGAGGTAGTTAGTGCTTTCCTACAACTGATAAAGGTCAATTATAGTGCTATTAAAGGCTTGTTTTGTTGTAGTTTCATTCCATCACAATCATGGTTTAACTTAGTAACATTCCTCACCTTCTTCTTTAGTTCTACATCTTCCTTATGCACCTCTTTAATGCTCACATATATGGATGGTTGAATATTGATATCTGAAAGATAGGTTCATTCTCCTTTCTTAAGGATTTTGAGGTTCATCCTCTATGAATCTATAACTATTGAATCTCTTTTAATCCTCATTATGAAAAAACAATCATGGAACATCCAACTCTTGGCATTATCCACCTTGTTCACCATCCCATGGTGGTAATTTATTGAGCAATCATAATCATTAATCAACTCTGAACAAATCCTTTAGTGCATATTAAATCATTTTATAGGAAAAAATACTACAATATTTTATTATCAGTATATATATATCACATGGTTTACAATATAGATAATGACTTTATATTTTTAATGAAAAACTTACCAATTATTACTCCAAATCATGATTTGTGTAATTTTTTCATTAATTTTTCAATTGGTGTGAGACACAATCTATTATTATATAATTTATCAAGAGAACATATCAAAGTTAATTATTTAGTACATCACTATATATCACAAAACCTTCTTCACTACAAGGTAGTGTAAGCATAGGTCCACTGACAAACTATCAATTTTACTCCTCGAAATATTCTTCACATTCATCTATCTTAAGAAATATGAATTTTTTTTTGTCAACTTGGCGATAGGATTAAATATACTTGAGAAATATTTCCCAATTATTTGATAGTATTCATCCAAAAAAAGAAAACTACTGATCCCAAATACCATGGTTGGTCTAGGCCATTGTTCAAAAAAATATCTTCTAATGATTAACCGATTTACTCTCCCTTGAGATTATAAGACCTAAAAAATGAAACTTTTTACATCCAAAATTCACAGTTGATATTTTTTTATTTTCTCCTTCTTTGGGGTCTTTAACACAATCCTCAAATAATCTTCATACTCTTTATTTCTCTTGGAATATATAATAATATTATCTATAAAGACTTCCAAAAACATATTTATGTAATATCGAAATACTATATTCATAAAATTCATGTAGATAATAGTTTATTCTAATGAACAAATGGAATCACTATAAATTCATAATGCCAAAACCCTATATGGAATGTTTTCTTGGGTTTATTATCCTTAACCCTTGATTGATGACATATAAAAGAAATTTTATTTCTGGAAAATATTGATCTCCATATAGTTGATCAAAAAAGTCAATAATATTAGTATTATAATACTTATTCTTGATTGTGATCTTTTTATGTTCTTGATAATCAATGAATTTATTCCTTAAACCATCTTTATTCTTTACAAAAATAACGTGTTCACCCCATGGGGATGGAAACAGGAATATGAATCCCATTTATATATTCTCATGGAGTTATTTATTTAATTCCCAAAACACAAATGTGGCTATTCTAGATAGAATCTTTGAAAATAGGTGTACCACTAAGTCAGTGTCCTATTTATAACTCAACTTTATTGTTCATAAGAAGAAGAGAAAAATATTCAAAAATATATTAGAATATTCCCAAATAATAGTAATATATTCAATTTTTAGTTTGTCCCCATCCATTTCAGGTAAATATTCTACATAAAATTATGGTAAGACCTATTCAATGTTTTTAATTTTCATTAGAAGTTCATATTCATCTTTTCATTGATGTAAATTCATATGTTTATTCGCAAGATTAAATGTGACTTCCATTCCTTGGAAATTCATATGGGATCTATATAATGAATGATAATTTATAATGTTACAACCCTTCCATCCATTTATTTATGGTATCCCATGGTGTGGTGGTGATGAGAGGGAGTTCAAAGGTGTTTCTGAAGCAAGAGGGGTGTTTTTCCAATCAAAGGGCCACCAATTCCCAATGGAGGGCATGGTATGGGCTATTTTGGCCCTGGAAAGACCATGTGTGAAATGGGATAACTAAAATGGCTAGGTAGAGGGCATGGACATGGGCATGGATAATTTAGGTACCTCCAATACCAAATGGGTAAGAGGATCTCACAATGATGTGGATTTGGGAATGGTGATGATAAAATTTCCAAGAATGTGGAAACATGACCTGGAAGATGTTATGTCATGCTAGTGTGTTTGAGGCCACCACATTCATGGTGGAATCCATGGTGGAGTGTGTGGTGATAGTTTAGTGGAATTTGAGCAGTCGAAACAACCTTCATTATTCATAGATCTTAAATGGTTTAAAGGGGGGACACATGTGATATTATGAGGCATTTTGAATGTGATTTTAATTTTTTTTCTTTCCTCAATTAACTAATATAGGATCCTATTCTTGATGTTCCTCGGATTTCCATATTTTTCAGATGAACCATGTGTGGGGTAAGGTCATTTTCTTATGTTAAGGCATCGTAGAAATCAATTTTCACTGGGTAAGTGTTTGTTCTACCCACCTTGGTGTCATGTGATAAAAAAGTTGAGAATTTTATCTATTATATCTTTGAGGATCGAGAACCCTTGCTTTATGGCACCTTCCCCTCCCCCATATCCATTTCATTCCTTCTTTTATTTGGATGTTATTTGTTCCAAACACACTCTTTTGGGAATCTTTATGATCATGTTTGATGGTGGTGAATTGGTGAATGGTTTTTCCATATCATCCATTGGCCTTGGTGGTGGTTAATCCTTGATCATCTATTCATTCATATAGAACATTTTACTACTTAATAAAGGTAATGGATTCATTAGATCTACTAGTTTTATGTGAAATAATAAATCTATCATGCTTTATTTAATTGGGTAATAATGGAATTAACCATAATGATGATTAAACTATAATTAAATAAATATTTGGCTTATAGTTGTAGTGATAACATGTTTTTATATTATTTTAATGGTTTTCCTCTTTTTTCTAGATAATGTGTTATCTATTGGTTATGTTATGAATTAGCATGTTTTTTGTGAATAAAATTCGATAAGGAACAAATATTTGGTAATTCTTGTTGGATAATTAACAAAGAGGCATGTTTAACTTAACATTTTATTCCTTATAATTTGATGGAAATCAAAGTAATTCCCCAATAATGATTTAACACTCATTTATTAACTATTTATTGTTGATAAAATAGGTTTCCCAAGGTTATAAATTATGATAAATGAATCGATTGATTCAAAATGGTAAAAAATTGGTTGTTTACAAAAGATAGTTTTTTATCATTGGACGAAATCATTTTTTTAGGAAGGTTGGATGCCTTATTTTAGAGAATAGATTCTGTATTAACTATTTAATATTTGTTTTCTAACTTATATGACTCATCTAGATGGGGATCCTTTCTATGTGATGTGATGTCAGCCTAGGTTGGTTGATGGTTCAATAAGAATATAACGGGATGCATGGGTTCATGGTTGATGTTAGTACATGTGATGTGGGATGGATGGTGATATGCACAGTGGGGTTAGGGATAGAACCAGGACTGATGGAATGGGTTGAAGCTAGGATTTCTCTTTTTTTGTTTTGATGAAATACTGGATTATTTTCTGATGATGAATCTTATTTAAAGGTTGTATAGTCGGGTTGCTTGTTTTCTCATTTCTTTTCCCACTACTTGATGTAGCTTTTTATTATTAGTTTATTCATAATTTATTTTAGCATTGGAATATTCCTAGAGAACCTCAAATTATGGAATGATAACTGATGTTAAATAATTTATCCCAATGGGTTATAGGCTTAATGTAATTTTCAATGATGAAAAAACTTTTGGATCCTTGTAATATGTTAGAATACTTCTGAAGGGAATGGTATTTGAATGGTATTTAAAGTAAATGTAAAAATTTTAATAGAAAGGTTATTTTAATTAAAGGTTTATTAAAAAAATTGTGTGATTACAGGATATCTAGTCCTTAATATTAGAAATCGGGTGTCTAATAAATGATAGTTATAGTTGAGACAAAGGCTAGGTTATTTCCTATAATTATGTATCAATATATTTTTTATTCCAATGTTATTTAATTTCATACACTACCCACACATTTTGGTAGGGTGACCAACACCATTGGACTTTATAGGGTGTTTTCCCCAATATCCAGGATGGCAATAAATAAATGGGTGACTTTCCCCTCTTTACATACCCTCTCCTTATTGTAGTATTATGTGTTGTTATTTCTAGTGGTAACCTTTCCCATATATGTTTGTAAATGGTTGTAATATATTTTGGTTATTTTCATGCACATGTATCTCTATATATAGTATTCTAAGGATTGTTATAGGTATGTTGTGTATGGGATATGATGTCTTGGGGTATAATTCAGGACATACGGGGTATATTGGATCCTATAAACTACCTAATTACTATATATATATATATGTTGATATTAATAATAAGATGATTTTATTCACATATTTCTTAGATTATTATAGTTTACCATATATTTTTGGGTAGGCTTATATATTTTGAGAGAGATGGATTGGGATGTACAACGTTGGGGCAGAGAAGAAAACCAATGGGGGACTGGTAGTGGTGTGCCTTCATTTGATATTTTGTTGAATATTATATTTTTACTTGTATGTGATACATGGTGATAAATCTTTGGTGGGGCTAGGAACATATTAAACTTTTTTAGTTGGATATTTAGTTTCACCGGTTTATTTACTGGAATTTATTATGATTTATTTATCTTTTCATGAGAGGCTCCAAGGAGGATCCAACTTATAATAGATTTTATTATCAAACTACATATTTATAAATTTATTGTTATGTATGACAGAAATGGTTGGAAATTGGGTTTAAAATTACTAGTATGTGGGTTTTTTAGGATCTGTTTAGTATTTGAGGTAACTACCAAGGTTTATCTTTTTGGTATTAGTATATTCATTTCCTTTTTTTCAAATTTGTTCTACATTACAGGAATGTATTAGGATTTATTTAATTTTTTTTATGAGTATAAGTTATTTGGTGGTTTTAACTTATCTATAAATCCTAATATTATTCTTATAAGGTTATTCCTCTCATTTTTTTTGTATTATATACCCTAAATGATTGTTTCCAACCCATATCCTATTTCAGCAAGGAATCGGGTGACATTATCGCTCTTATCTCATTATCGACCCAAAAGGGGGGCTATTGGGGGGAGGGGGTCATGATTGAGCAGTACCAAAGGATCTGGTTAAGGGATATTATAGAGTTTAGAGGTAGTAACTGGCGAGGACAACATGGGTTGGTTGAAAAATGGTGTAAGTTAAGTTTAGTATGCATTGTAAAAAAGGAGACCAGCTAGTACATGGGTTATTTAAAACTCCATATTATTTTATCTGAGACTTTTAATTTCACTAATCCTACTTAGAGAAGTGATTATAGTTGTTTCATAGATATAAAGGAAGGGATCATTCATCTTTCTTATTTATTATTGCCTTTGAAATGGGTATACCATGTTTTTATATTAAACATTATTTTAATAATCAATATTAAATATTGTATACTATTGGTTTTGGATCCCCTATCTATTTTTTATTATATATATATGGATCCAGGTCAACATCCCCATTAGGTTCACATTAAATATTTTTCAGATGGATATTCCAACATATCACAATAAGGTTGACGTCAAAAATGATTAAACTTAGAGAAATACAAAACAAGAGATTTAGAGCCAAATTTTGTCAAATGTTGAGGTTTTTGTTTCAGATTTAGTGAAAGAGTACTAATTATATGATGTGGAGATAGTCCTTGGTTTGATCTATGCACATAAGTAGCACTAAGTTTCATTGTAAGTGATGATGTTTTGTGGTGAATTTATGAAATTTTGGTTCCTATTCCTTGGGGATCATGAGGAGTTTATTTTATCAAGGGAACAGTTCTAGGACTAGTTGTAATATGTGTTCCTTTCTTTGACCATAATTCAAATTAGTCGTTGTGAGATTCTTACCCTTCAATGGGGGAGCTTCAATGTGTAAGAGTTTCATATTTTTTTTCAGAAAAAATATTTGTTATTCTTCATACCTACCAAAAAAAGATTATGTAAGAGAAAATATTTTTAGGAGGATTTAGGTATAGAGATCCAGCACCTGGTCACACTGTTTATGTTGTCGATATATCTCTAGAATATATCAAGAAATGAGGTTGTTGAAATACTGGCTAGGAATGTATAAATAAAATAGGGTAGTCATCAGGATCCTCTGCATAATAGATTCATGTTCTAGGTTTTGCATTTTCCAAGATAGAAATGTTTTCAAATAGTCAGGGGAAGCTCCTCAAACTCTTCATCTCATTTCCCTATGGGTGGTGGATCTCAATCCCCTTCTAGGGGATCAAACATGTTTTATTGTGTAGGCCATAGTCCTCAGTGGGGGGAGTGACCTACCTTTCTAATTAGGTAGCATGAAGCTAGTTTTACACTTTAGTTTATATCATTTTAAAAGTTTAAACTGAGGCAGCAGTATTAGTGTAATCCAACATTTGACCAATGTAGTGGAGATAGGGCTGGTATAGGATATACTTGTAATTATCCTCACATTAGTGAGTAGAGAATGGGCATTGAGGTGATCACCATCATGGTTTATGTGCCTATAGGGGAGGTTATGATATGCTGAATGCTTTAGAGTTATCTGTTCCAGATGATTTGTACATCATTGAAGCTACCCTTTACTTGTCTTATACTTAGATGAATTCTTTTTTTTATTTAGGAGATACACATTACTTCATTTTACCATCTCTAATCAGTGCTTTGGGACTTGAGGTAGAGAGACTTATAGTTCCCATGACATTGAATACACCGATTAGAGGTTGACCCTATCCTTGTGATTTATATAGGGACTATGAGCTAATGTTGAGGAAGAATCACTATTAGGGAGACCTACTATGTTTATGGATATATCCATATAACAACATCCTAATGATGGACTTTATATATTCTATGTATACTATTTTGGATTGATTTAGGATGAAGATTTATTCTATAATTATGATAGATATTAGGAAATTTTCTTTGGCGAGAGAGGCCCTCATATGGGTCAGAGTAAAGTTATATCGTTATCTTTCTTGATGGATGACTTGAAGTTGAGATCAGTGGAGGTTTAGCTGATGGTGTTCCCTAGGCCTGTGTAAGAATACATTGATGTATTTCTTAAAGGGGTTTTAGCACTAACCCTTCATGAGATATTGAGTTTGGTATAGAGATATAATCAAGATCTTATTTGATTTATATGATTCCTTATTGGATGGTGCCTTACGAGTTGATGGATATGTGCATTGAAGTCGATGATCTTTTGTAGTGAGGTTTTGGTTAGTTATGTGTGTTACTGTGGGATGATTTATTTTTGTTCTTATATAAGGATGATTTAATCCTATGTATATGTATTTATTATCATCACATGCATCAAGTGAAAGTGGAGAACCTATACCCTCTTCCAAGGATTGTTGATTTATTTGATTAGTTTAAGGGACCTAGTTGTTGTTCAAAGATCGATCTATGATCTGGATATCTTTAGATGTGGGTAAAGGATGAGGATATTCTGAAGAAAACTTTTTATGTTTTTATTAGAATTGTATATTTTTTGTGATGTCATTTTTTTGTGATTTACGGTCTAGATATATTCATCGGATTGATAGAGGTTTTTTTCTGAGAGTTTATAGACCAGTTCATAGTGGTATTAATTAAGGAAATACTTTTGTACTCCATGCCTGAGGAGGAGAATGTAGAGAATCTACATGATGTTTTGGGATTTCTACATCTACACTTATTTGATAAGATATAAAAGTACGAGTTTTGAGCTAATTAAGTTTTTTTAATATTGTGTACAAATGTAGATTTATTGTGGATCCTTCGAAGATCAAAGTAGTTGTTTCTCGGGAAGAACTATATAATGTTTCATAGATTCATAGTTTCCTCAGTATTGTAGGACATTATAGGAGGATTGTTCCCTACTTCTCAAAGATTGTGAATCCTCTGATAACCTTAACAGAGTAGATATAGTATTCTTCTAGACTAACAAGTTCCATTCTATATTCAAGTACCTAAAATAGAAGTTGTCCTTTCCCCAGTTCTTCATTTTTTAGAAGAGGGATTCTAGTTCGAGATATACTACAATTTCTTTCATCTTATCTTAGGTAGTGTCTTAAAATAGTAGATATTTATTTTTTTCTTATGGTTCTTGGAATTTACGTTCCCATGAACTTAACTTTGCTATCCATAATCTCATGTTGGCAGTGGTTGTTATTACCTTAAAGCTTTTATGACACTAAATCATTGGATAATGCTTGTGGTTTTCACCAATCCCATTATCACAACATATGTCTTCTCCCAGTGAGTCATGAACAAGAGATATCAATAGTGTATGTAATTCTTATAGTATTATTACTTAAAAATTTCTTATATAAAAGGAAAGGATATTGATGTAGTTGATATGATAAGAATTAAATCACACAGTGATGTTATGCATGATTCAATATATTTTAAGATAGTTATAGAATATTTCTACATGATGAATCAAGATATGGGGGAAAACAATGGTAAAGTTTGCCTAATTCAGATGGCGGTGTAGTCATATTTGGTGAACAACCCCATTTAGGGTATATTGATGTTGATGTTCATAAAGTTAGAGTTTTATATGGTGATTCCTCTCATAGATGTTATGAGGATGATCTATACCAATTGTTGTTCCATGGGAGGCTTTGCATTCGTTCTATTATATGTGAGGTGGTTCTACATGAGTTCTATAGTGCACCTTTTGAAAAATATCCTATTATAAAAAAGATGTATTGAGATCAAAGAAGACAATTTTGTTAACTAGGTTAGAGTATTCAGTTATAGAGATTTTGTCTAAATGTTTTTTCCGCCAAAAGGTCAATTCTAAAAACCATTTTTCTAGTGGTTTTCTATATTCATTATATGTTCCTTAGTTTAAGTGTTAAGGAATTTTGATGGACTTGATAATCAGTTTACCTCTATCTTAGGGAGGATATGTAGTTATCTCAGTGATAGTGGGCCATTTAACATAATCATCTCACTTATTAGTGATTAAGGATATTAGATTAGTGGAGGTTTGGTCAAGGAAGTATCTAGAAGAGGTTTTGATCAAGCATTCCTGAGGATGGTTATATTTTATTTTGATCCTCATATCACCTATAAGATTTTGAGAGGACTCCAACATAATTTTTTCTCTTAGTTGTGACATAGAAATTATATTTATCCATAGACATACAATCAGATAATCCCGACCATCCAAACTCTTGAAGACATGTTTTATGATTACGTTTTGGATTTTGGAGGTTCATGGGTGAGGTGCCTACCTTTGGTTGAGTTTTATTTCAAAAATAGTTTCCACTCAACCATTATTATGACACCTTTATAAGCTTTGTATGTACAAACATTTAATTCATTATTGTGCATTATTGGGGTTGGTGAGTTGGAAATGTTTAGGCATGAAGTAGTGTAAAGAACAACAGATACGGTTTAGGAGGTTGATGAGTGGTTGAAGGTGGCACAAGATCATGAGAAGTATTATACAGACCATAAGAGTATACATATAGAGTTTTATATTGGAGAATATGTATTCTTGAAGGTGATTCCTCATCCTAGTCATTGAATGTTTAGTCATGTGAGTAAGCTTTCTCACTTTTTTGTTGGGTTTTTGTAGGTGTTTATCTATTTTGGAATCATTTTGTATTAGATGAAACCTCCCCTAAAAATGAGTTAGATACAAGATGTATTTCATGTTTCATAGAATCTCCTCAATCTCTATAATTATTTTCATATCATTAATTGGGGAGAGATCAATGTTGATGATGATAAAACCTTTTAAGAGAAGCCCATTGAGATCAAGCACATCCAGTAGAAGGTGTTGATAGGTCAAGTAATTCCATTATTCATCCTTTTATGGGGACATAGTGTCATGGAGGAGAGACCTATTGAACATGATTATCAAGTATGCACTCAGTATACTAATTTTTGTTTTCTTATATATTATTTTATATCAATATTTAGATGACCAAGTTGAACTATCTAGTTTTTAATATGGTTTGATCTTACTTTATTCTATGTTTTTGGATTTATCTTTCTTGAAAGGTATCTCCCACATGATTTTTTTGGGATATTTTTTTAGTGTGGAATAGTTTGGCTCCTTGGTTATTTAAGTGATGTGATTATTTTCCTGTAATAGAAAGATTATTGATATATATCTCATGGGGTGGTTGTTCAGGTACCTTTTTTCCTACCCTTACCACTAGGTTAGGTTTTAATTTCCTGAGGATGAAAATTGTTTGAGAGTTATCCAAAGAAATGTTCTATACCTTCTCGGCCTTTACTTTGTAGATTACACCGGCTTTAGTGGTTTCAAGAGGGATTTTGAATGTATTTCAAGGGAAATATAGTTGTTTTGGAAAATAATATTTCCACCACACCCTCATGGAGGGACCGTTGTTGGCCGTTTTGGCCCTGGTTATTCCTCATGAGAAATTGGCTATCCAAAATGGATAGGGTGACGATGTAGTAATAAGAAGGGGGAATATTCCATCAGTGATTCTATTCCATGCTGGCTTGTTTGATGAAACTATAGTCGTGGTGGAGGTTGTGGAAACGGTCAGGGTAGAATTTGAGTGGATGAAATGGCCACTATTATTTATGGATATTGACCGGTTCAATGGAGGAAACATATTCAAGGTTTTAAGGGGTCTTAAATGTGATTCTAATTTTTTATTTCAAATATCAACTGATACATTCACTGCACAAAAATTAGTAATTTTCGGTGGTTTTTAGGGGGGTTTCTCAAACCACTGCTAAATAAATTTTCAAAATATAGCGACCGTTTTTTAAAAAATGATGCTATTTTTTTCAACCCATGACAATACATCCCCCCTAAACCCGACACCCCCACCCCCTATTCCCCCTGAACCCATCAATCCGTAACCCCCTCATTGCCTACACCCTTCTCCCCATCACTACTGACTCCTTCTCTATCTCCATCGACCCCCTTCACAACCTACCCTGTTGAATCCCTGACCTCATTGCCAGATCCCTTCTCCCTTGATATACCTTATCCCGAGCTTGATCCGCTGACCCCTCACTCCCCCACACCATCACGTCCACTTCTCCTTAGTAAAGGTAAGGGTGGGTTTTTCCTATAACCTTTATTGTTCTATTTCTAACACGTGGTATTGTTTGTGATCTCATTTTTCATAATTTAGGGATTGTGAACCTCTTCAATTTCCTCATTTTTCTTATAGTCTAATTATAGATGAGGTTTTGGTTTAGAGAAACTAAGGTGAGATTATTTTTTCTTATAACCAAATTTCTTTCATTTATAGAAGGCACCCCAAACCATTAAATATAAAATATTTTACTTTTCGAATTGAATTATTAATGGCCTATCATCTTCCTATGGACCTCAAATTATAATTTTATATTTATTTAGATATGAGGACCATTTATTCTTATCAAATTATTGATGGGTTGGGATAGAAATTATTTTTAACCCAGTGGAAATAATTTAAATAGATATTTTTCAACTAAAAAAATTATTACAAATTGTTTTACAATGTTTGTAAGTTATTTTACTTACCATGGTTAATGCTTACCATGTTGATAGACTAGAATGAAAATCTGTTGAATTTTTATTTGTTTTTTTATTTTCATTTAACATTAAATAAGTTATTAAGGTTGATAATAAAGGAATTGATGTATTCCCTATGTCATGGGGAGACCCTACTTGATTTATAATAATTTTCATGTTATAAAATGTGTTATGATATGGCATGGTGCTTACATGACATGATCTAAATTGTAATACCAGTTATACATGTTGGTAAATTTCATATTAGTGGAGTATTAATCACGGTGGAAAAGGTTATTATATGATTATATAGAAACTTTTTCTATGGTACACCCATTATCGATGGGTTGGTTGATGGTATGGGATGGGATTGTTATTCCTTGGCACTAGTATACCCCTTCCCTTATTCCTGAATGTATGGGTTAAAATATTTACCTAACACTAATATATATTATTCATTTTCACTTTAAAGGGATGATTTTTTTACCTTAATTCCTTTATATCAATTATATCAGATCTTGAGTTTTTCCTAAAGTAGGTATATCAAGAATGGATCCTCTCGATATAGTGGGGTTTTCATTATCAATGAAATATATGTTAAATGACTTTCTAAAAGTATGTTGTTTTTTATATTTATTATTCCTATATATTAGTATTATTTTTTCATACACATTGAATTATGAAAAAATACTAGGGATGGGGAGGTGATCACCTAGCGAGTGTGTTATGCTCGCACATTATATGTGCCTCACTTAGGATGCATGTAAAACTTCTTGTACATGGTCCTGGTAAGGGTAATGAATCAATGAAAAATATGTAGTTCCATTTGGATTCTTCAAAATTAGGTGGATCATATGTACCGTTTAATTGATGAGTGGAGAATACAGGTAGGGGTTGTCCATAAGTTTTCATTCAAGAGATCCCACTCATCAAACCTCCATTTTTAGTACTCAGTATGTGTTTGGTTTTCTTAACTTGGGTAAAAGAGGTATTTTACTACATTCATGAAAGTAATAGAATGTATGGATATTTTGGATTGTAATCATGTGTAATTTCATGTTCATATAGTTATTTTAATTTAATATCATCTAGGTGTCCCTAATAGACATATACCTTTTCCAACGACTATGTTATGTGTGTGAGTAATTCCTACTTTTGATAAGGTCATGCTGAAATTTTTTCATGAACCTATAATATTTCATTTAACACTAAAAATAGGGAAAGACATATGTTACATTTTATTTCTCAATGTTTTGTATTTACATAGTACCTTCACAATCAGAATTTACACCTTATATATTATAGAGGCGTGGTGTATGTATTTTTCAGTTATTTAGTTCAAAGGAAATATATTTGTGTTTGTTGTTAAATAATTATAAGGAATGTAGTTAAAAATATTACTTGATTGTTTCGGTAGTAATTCCATAAAATAAGAATCCACTCTAGTGAAGGCTAGTTTCTATGTTGTTACAATTATATCAGGAACATTTAAACTACTTTCTTAGAATTTATCCTTAATTATAGCATATAACATGTTCATTTTCTCTGAAAATATCAATCATCATTTGATCTTTATTAATTGAAAATTTTATCGAAATTATCATTGGGGTATTGTTTCTATCTATTATAAATAAATATTTTAAATTAGTAGGAAGTGGATTTAATTCTAGATTTGGAGGGTGGACTAAAGATTAAAATTGTTTTTGGGTATCTTAAATCAATGGTTTTCACATACTATGATAGAGAATAAGTATCAAACACTTTTTCATTGAATAAATAGTATAATGCATAAAATAAATCAAAAGATATTTCATCTTCAGATGGTTGGCTAGAATATTTATGTTTTTTCCAAATTTTTGATCAAATTTTCAGATCTTTATTTGTTTCCCAAATGAAAAATTTATTATATCAATCATCTTTCATCACAAGGATTATACTCATCAGAATGTGACAATGTAAAAAATTGAGTTCTCGTATTATTCGTACATAAAGGAATCAAAAATATTAAAATGGAAAACTTGTTAACAAAACTTTATTATTATATTTGATTTATAGATATTTTTGATTTCATTTTATATTTCTAGTAAAGGTTTATCCAAGATGATATGTGAATAGTTATAGGTCCTGTCCTCATCTAAGATTAAAACATAAAAATAAGCAGGGAAGATCAAATTATTCACTCCAAATAAAACATCATCAAACATGATCCCTTAGAATGTAGGGGATCTATTAGGTAATTTTAAAACCACCATAATTTTTTTGAGATGTACTATCTGTAAATAAGGAAACTAAAATCTGACATACATAAATAGAATCTTTCATATCACCACTAGAAATGATAGTGAATCATTATGCGACACCCCCTATGGCTAGAGATGTTGTATAACTCTAAATTCACTAATATAGTGGTAGAAAATTTCTAGGTACACTTAGACATAGTGACACATGGTTGTTTCTCCAATGATACTTGTTTTTAATTTATTTAATGTATTATTTTTCTTTTTCTTTTTTTTACATAATATTATCCCTGATTGATTTCCTTTTTTTACATTGACTTTTTTAGTATATAAATGACTCTTATTATAACTGATTGGGTTGTTTTTTTCAGTTTCATTTATCTCTTTTCCTACTTAGTAATACTTATGTGTTTCAATTTAATTAATAAAGTGTAGGAACATTGTGATATGGATAAAACAATATCAAATTATCAAGGAACGCACCTAACTGTGTTGTGGGTTTGGAAGAGTTTTTAGATTTTTCAATTACCAATCGATTTGTTAATGGGAGAATATAATTTGCATGTCTTATATATAAATTTAGAAGATGGTTGAATAGAGATGATATTTTTTAAAACTTTATATTGAATCAATTACCTACTCAATATTTTTTTTGGATTTATCATGGAGAATCGAATGTTACAAAAAGTTTGATCACTGATGTCAAACAATAGAATGATCTCCCAACTTCGTAAAAAATAGACAATTTAATGTAAAACATTATAAATGATGCATTAAACATTGAAAGAAACTGACATCAATATAAACACATACCAAAACAACCAGTTCAGGGTGCTATAAATAACAACTTGACAGGGGATGTTTTTGAGACTATAGGACAACCAGATCAAGACTATAACATATCATTGGATCCTCCACTTAATTCTATAGAGACAAGAAAAATAGTAAATTTCACTGAGAAGAAAAATGTGATTCATAGTTTATTTAACGATTTAAATCATGAGTTGTATAGTGGATATATGAAATATTTAGAACTTTATTTTCTATTCAAGTTTTACCCTATGAAATGCCTTGGTGAAATTATAAATTAGGTGATGTCCATGATATTTATTTTTTCGGTGAAGAATTTCGTGAAGCAAAGATCCCTAAGACTTTTTATGGTATGAAAAAAGTTGTTAATAAGCTTAGTTTGAATTATAAAAAAATACATGTGTATCCCAATGATTATATTCTTTATTAGGGAGAGGATTCAAGTATATAAGAATAAAAAAATGTTCTTCTTCTAGGTGGAATGCAATGGGAGATGTTGGGAGACTGAATCAATATACTACTATGAACAAGATGAAAAGAAGCACAACAACAAAGATTTTGTGTTACCATCCTTTGAATCCTTGATTGTAATGATTATTCATGTCATTGAACACTAATAAACATGTGGATTTTCATTCTATATATAATAAAAATTATGGGTTAATGCGTAATCCAAGATATTCACAATCATGGACGACATTTGATTCATTACATCTAGATTTCTCATCTAATCCTAGGAATCTTTGATTGGTATTGGATGCTGGTAGATTCAACCCATTTTGGAATTTGAGGTCCAGTTATTTCATTTGGACGGTTGTTTTGATCCCTTACAATCTGCCTCTATAGATATGTATGATACAAATGTCTTTTATCATTTCAATGATTATTCTGTGAAAACAAATTCCTTGAAATAATATTGATGTATACTTATAGCCTCTAATTAAATCATTACAGGAGTTATGGAGCAACGGTGTCGAGAGATATGATGGAACTTATAGAACAATGATCAAAATGCAATCTTCTCTAATGTGGGCCATCAGTGACTTCCCTGGACTATAGAATTTAGCTGGTTGGAATGCTTACATGGGTATGGATTGTCCTATTTGTAACTTTGATTTTAAGCCTGAATGAATACCTCGTTGTAAAAAATGGTGCTTCTTGTGTCATTATATATTTCTCGATGCCTCTCATAGATTTCGATTGAACAAGTCAAAATTCAATGGTTCTATTGACCATAGATGACCTCCAAAGTTGTAAACAGGTTCTAAAATATTGAAACTACATGGAAATATTGAAACAGAATTTGGGAAGGTGCATAATTTGAATGATAGTGGGAAATGAGTTCAACGTGCATCATCAAGTTAAATCAGAACACAATAATGGAATACAAAAAGCATATTTTTCAAAGTCCTTATTTGGAATTTAGTTTTTGTGGCATAATATTGATGGTATGCATATTGAGAAGAATGTTTGTGAAAATTTTATCTTCACACTGCTTATGAGCATGGAAAATAGAAGGACCATCTCAATTCGTGAAAATACATAAAAACAATGAACATAAACAGTGATATCTATCCAGATGAGAATGGAAAGAATGCTTTGGAAATTTTTCAATGAAAAATAGGGATACAGATACATTCTTTCAAATTTTAAAATATGTGAAGGTATCTGATGGGAATTCACGTAACATATCAAGGTGTTTTAACATAAATTATTGTAGGTTACATGGATTGAAATTCCACGATTCACATATTTTGTTACCAAGGTTACTACCACTGGCATATAATACATTATTACCTGAAAAGGTCACAGTTGTTGAACTGTAATTTTTCATATTTTTCAGACAAATATGTGAGAAATATCTAAAACCATTTAATCCTGAAAACCATCACGAGAGATTTTTATTGACACTTTTTTCATTGTGGATGGTCTTTCCTAGGTTGTTTTTTTACTTTCATAATGCATTTATCTATGTATTTGGTTGAGGAATCTAAATTAGTAGGACTCACACATTATCTATGGATGTATCCAATTGAGAGGTCATTTTTTGATTTGTATTTTTATTTAAGTAAACAATTCATGGAACTTCATCAAATACAAAATTATGTTTTTTTTATTTTATTTCATAGATATCCTGGTCATTTGAAATCCTATGTGAAAAAAAGATCAACTTGAATGCTCTATTTCAGAAGGATATTTGGTAGAGGAGTGTCTTACCTTTTGTTCTTGATACTTAGATGCTATTTATACCATTTTCGATCGAGTTGGAAATTTTGATGACACATTGAATCAATCTCAACTACATGGGAAATAAAAAATATTTCTTTCCATTAGCCAATAAGGTTAGAGGAGCTCAAATGTTACACTGATATAAATAGAATTATTTTAGGAACACAAATATGTGATATTGAATAGTGAAATTCCATATCCATTTATTAAAGAGTTGATCATACAAAAAAATAGATGAATAAGAGGATAAACTTAAAATGAGAAAGATATAATAAAAGTTGTTAATAAATATTTTGTAGAATGGTTTTCACGACATGTAAGTTCATAAATATTACAATCAAAATATATATATATTAGGTAGACACGTATATTTTGTAAATATAATAATGTATGTTTCTTTTTTTATATCATAAATTATGATACTTAAGATGATTTTTTCAAAATATTTGAAATTTATTACTCGACGCCCTCCAAAACAAGTTATAAAGTTTGATGCATACAATGTGAATGGATTTAAATTTCATACAATCAATTGGGAAGTGGGTTTGAAAACAATGAATAATTGTATATTTATGTTTTCTGAAGTGGGATACTAGGGAAATTTGACAAATATTTTCAAATTAAACTACAATAGGAATTTTTTAGTTGTTTTATTCAAACTGAATTAGGTCAATATTATCGGGGGTATTAAAAGAAATTCCTTACAATTTAATTTTCTGAACATCTATCACTTGATGGATGTAGGAGACCATGAATTTCATGACTCATATATCTTATAATCATAAGAGAAAATGAAATATTTTATAGAAGATGTGGTGGATGATGGGTGGAGTGAAGTTACTCGTGTAAAACAAAGAGGCTTTTATGATATGGGTGCTGAAGTGAAAGATTTGACATCGGACATTGAATCACAAAAAAATAAAGAATAAAACTTAACTTTACATCATTATATTAAAAATATTAGTCTTGGTAGGGTGGATTAAGTAGATAAAGTAATTATGGTGTAGTAAAATGATATGATTGAAGAAGAAAATGATTGTATGTGCATCCATCCATTCATTTATCAACCAATTATATCATTTGTGTAGTTGTTCATTATCATAGTTATGTATATATATATATTTTTATTATGGTTCATTTGTTATCATTTATAATTTATTTCTACATGAGTTTTATGAAATATATGTTTTGATGTAAATTTTATTGGATTAAATGACAAGAATGCCTAAGAGGAAGTGCTATACTGATTTCATTCAACTCATAGTCAAAGTTACCTCGACCATACAGATCGATGATGATCCATCAATCTGCCTATCTACTGTAACTAAGACACCCTCTGATTTCCCCCCAACACTATCTCTCACAACCTCTGTCAGCGTCCCATCAATAGCTCAGCTAACACCTCCCCATTCAGTAGCCTTAGTAGTAAGGGATTACGTCGCCACTCCTAGTTCTTCATGGGTATATTGGAGGGTGATAGTTATATATACAAATTTTAATATGTATAATGTTTTTTCACTTTTTTATACTACTAACTCTTTTCCATAAAAGATGGAACCAATGATACTACAGAGAAAAATATGAAAAGTTTGGATGTTAGGATTCTGAACAAACTATAGATTGTTGTCACATTAGACTGCTATGGGGTCCTTATGAATGATTCCATGGGATTATTTGGTTAGATTCTAGTATAGTTGGTAGTGGAGTTGGTTACTCTTCCAATTATGTATGTTAAATGGAGGAATATGCCTTTATCTAGGAAACACTGATTTTTTTTATTCACAAATAGAGGTAATTTTAAAACATTACGATGTAACTGAATTTCATTATGTTATTAAATTATAATATTTTAAAATTTAATATCTTTGTATATATGATTTTACACTTTCCCATTACTGATCTTAGAGCATGAAAGTGGAGATTGAAAATTTTTGGTAAGAAATGGAAATATTTTAAATGGATATTATGGTATGAATTCAATGATACTTCATTGAGAACCCACAACTGTATAATAAGGTACCCAATGTGTACCTAAAGACCAATGGAAAGTTCTTGTTGATAGCCATCATGATGAGAATCCAATGGTATTTAAATATATATTGTTATATTATTCTCATTTTACAATTATTTGTGAATATGAAAAGGATATGTCATTGCATACATTACTATTAAATTAAATAATATTTGTTTCAGGATGTTTTAATGAGGAATTCATCAAGTTAAGCTAAGTAAATCATTTGTCACACTACAAGGTAAAATAATTTTTCCATAAATTGATCTTTTATAGTAATAGTTTCATTAGTCTATGTCACAACCCCCTCCATAAAAAGTGTACCCCTCCTAGGCTGGAAATGGGAGAAGAGAGATAGTGACCCCCGAGTCCCGCCTTCAATAGGCCTCCGGGTGGTCACTAGCACCGAGGGTATAGAAAACACACAGATGGAAGGAATTAACCTCTAAGAGGACACATATGAAATAGAGGGATAAGATAGATAGCACCAACACCTACTTAAACTAAAATATAAAATAAACACAAGAACAAAAATTTAATGTCATGCAAGAACTACTACAACTAAAAGAGAAAACTGTAAGTACCAGAAGAAAGTAAAAATGACAATGACCATGAATCCCAAACAGCTCCTGAAACTCACAAGCTAGTAGTAAATAGCATGATCTCCAACTTACTTCAACTAACCTGGAAAATAGTTTTTATTTACAAAGGGTGAGTATCACATTACCCTCAGTAGGATCCGACCTAGTTCCACTCCTATAAATGTAATGAAAGCATGCTAAATCAGAGTGAAAAACAAATGAAACTAACTCATCACTTAAACAGGTATACTAAGTTCTCAGCCCCACCATGGCTACTCTCACCAAGTATCACATATAAGAACATATACTGTAATAAAGAATATCAAGGGTCCCCTGCTACAACTTCCCCCTCTAGTTTTCTTCTTTTCCCAAACATCACACATCCTGAGAATCTCTCTTAAAAAAGGATAGCCCAAAGACACCTAGGTAAAGCACCACAACATGCACCTCATGCAACTCACCACCAAATCCACGTAACAAAAAGTAACAAGTGGTTTCTGAGAGACACCATATCCCGCATCACATGTATCACACATTACGTATTATACCTATTTCCATTACATCCTGTACACTGAGTAAGGATCCTCAATCCATCACACCCTATACACATTACACCTATAGTATCCCTTAGGAAACTATATCTAGAATGTGTGCGTTTGAAAAATTCACAATCCATTATATCCCTCTACACACATATACAAGGAAAACTAATCGTCATACATACTAACATAAAAAACTGCCAATAGAATAGAGCGAGGCCAAAGGGGGTAGTTAGCCATCCATTATCCCATCGGGATGTTGGGGAAAACACCCCCCCAGGTCCCAGAATGCTCGGGGTGTCAATTTCCATAACTGAAAGGGTGGAGTAGCGTATAGAAACACAAAATTACATGATATAATATAGATCACCACCATGCTATGGGAATAACCTAGTATTAAACCCAATTTAATTTAACATCTTTTGGACTCCCAGATATCACTTCTAAGACTATATATCCCAAAAGCACATGACCATTTCAAAACTACATTAAAATAATTTATCCCTTTTTATCAGTTTCACTTTTTTTCAATTGATCTGCTAAGCATAATTAACCATTAACAATTTCTACATTTCATTATATTAATATCACAATAAAGTCACATACCCTCTAGGCATAACCAAACCAAGTCCCCAGTTTCTTAGATTTATAACCTAAGCATTTCATCCCAGCAAGTTCCAACCCCATGGGATAAACATCATTTATTCATTCATTTAACAACATTAACACTTTACATATTTCTAGGTATTTGATAAAAACATTCTAAGCTACCAAACACAAGGGGCTCAACATGGTGAGTAGATGAACTAGTCATCGAGTCTTTTCCACCTATAGCATGAGCGTAGATCTATCTAACCATGAGAAGATAAACATGGAAAGAATCTAGCATACCCTATAAGTATTTTCCTCCCCTACAAAGAGAGTAATCAAAACCAGTTTCATCAAGCTATGGGGAAACTAAATTATATAAATAAAAAACATATTCAGAAATCATCCAACTTTCAAATCAATGGGTAATCCTAACTTCAACTCATTATATCGTCTCTGGTGTCCTCCCTGACACTACATGTAATGACCGATGCATCTCATCGCTCCAATTGTCAACTACTGCCACAAAAACTGGGCCTCCCTACCCCATGTACCACAACAACCCTCCAGGGTCAGGATTCACATGCTCACAACACATCTGAGGATTCCTACCTCCACAACCATAACAGCCCTCAAGGATCATCCATCCTGGGTTCACATCACATCACACTGTAGGAAACAATCAAGAAACTAGGCTCTTGGTCATAAAACAAGGCATCCATCCTCCACACACAACAAGATATCACGACTCCGAAGTATAAGGTACATGGTCTATAAAAGAAAACAGGAAAATTAGACCCTAATCCATTATCTTTTATGAAACAACTAGTTCATTATTCCATATTCAATTAACATATTAGTTATTCATGTTCCAACTACAAGAAACCTAAGAAAATAGCTATAATAGCCATCAAAAATAAATTAAACAATTAATTTAACAGGCCTTTAATCATTTATCAACACCATCAACATGCTTCAAGTTCATTAAACAATTAAATTAAACATGATTACCTATATTAATTTTATTGTCATCAAATTACAACAACAACCAAAACTGTTAAACATGCCTCTTTAACAAATTATCCAATTTATTATCAATTACATCTAGCTTTTTTTTCTTTAAAAATTTCCATAATGAACAACATGATAAAACAATAAAGTCTTTTATATCACAAAATCTAGAATATCAAGTGGAAAACTATTATCATGGTACAAAGAAACAACATCATCATGAAATCAATACCAATTTCTATAATCCATTTCAGGTATTTAATTAGGTCAATGCCATTGCGATCCAAGGGGATAAATAATGATAACTCTATAATTTCATGTAAATAAATAGGGAATAAATGAGTCTCATACCCAAAAAATTTATTGACGTTGTTTTCACAAGAATGGATTTAAGCAAAGGATCTTGATCACCTCTCTCGTAAGATCTGCATCCATATGAGGATGTTGTGGCACCACCACACCAGACAACAACTATGAAAACCCCCATTATAAACATGGTAGATCATCCTCTGTATCATGACAAGAATACATGAGAGGAAACAGATTGAAGAACCATAAAAAAGGAGGTTGAACCTTCCTTATATCGAATACATATCACTACAGATCGAAGTGGGGAGCTAGGAATTGATCTTTATCGAAGGAATTCCAAAAACATCGAAGAAGGGGTTGTTGGGTCGCCTGGAGTCAAGAGAGAGCCATTTTATCCATATTTTATTACAAAGATGAGAAGCTGGAAAACACTTAAAACACTATAGAAGTGGGGCATTAAATGAGGTATTATCCCCTTTCACATTGTGTAATTCCTCAGGGTTAGTTTTTTCTTAAACAAACCATCACGTTATGATTTTTTTTCATTTTTTAAACCATTAAAAGGTACATGGAATGGAACCCTATTTCACACTATGAAATTATTTTACATGGCATGAAACCCACTTTCCTTTCGTGAATGTTCCCTCCTCCCAATAATTATCACCTAGACTCCCCCAAATTACATCTCAGTCTCCTCTGAGATCTGAAAGCCTTAGGAACATTAAAAGGGTCAATCCACATGGATATGGGCCATTACATTATATAACTCTCAAAACATTATTATCCTCCAGAATCCAAAAAACAAATAGAGAGTAAACATAAAGAATCCATCCAAACATCCACCTCACGAGATACCTCTCAAGGATCTCACCACCATAAGATCCCACCACCTCAAGATCCCCCAACTAGGACTCCTCCACCTGTTGCACCATAGATGAGTGAACTATCATCTGAAAAAGACAACTTATTCACCCAACATATCCTATATCCAGATGTAATGCTAAAATTTCTTCCATTACTCTCTAAGAATCTCCATATTCACACACTGCATCACTACGCGACTTCCTGCTCAACGCATCAGCGACAACATTTCCTTTTCTAGATGTATAAGAAATCTTGAAGTCATGATCCAATAAGAAATCCATCCACTGAAACTGGTTCATGTTCAATTCACTTTTGGAGAAAGCATACCTTAGGATTTTATGATCAGTGAAGACCACAAAGTGCTCACTGATGAGGAAATGTCTCTACAGGATCAGGGCAAACACCACCGCTTCCAAATTAAGATCGTGGCTGTTATAGTTATGTTCATGGGGATGAAACTATCAATACCCATAAGAAAATAATAATATCTACTTCATATGAACACATCCAAACCCAATATGTGACGTATCATAGAAAACATTTAACTTAACTCCTTATTTTAATAGACAATGAATTAGATCACGGGCCGACATCTCCACCATATACTCAAAATCTTCCTAACACGGATCAGTTCAAAATAATGCATGATCCTTTATAGTCAATGATGTTAGAGGATTTGAAACCTATGATAAATCCTCTATGAACCTCCAATAATATCCTCTATGACCCAGTAAAATTCACACCTCTTACACTGTATTGGGGGCCGCCCATGACACAACTACTTCTAACTTGAATGGATCTACAACTACTCCCTTAAAATACAAAACATGCCCAAATAAATGGACTTTTTGATAACAAAAATCACACTTAGGTAACATATCAAATAGATACGGACATAGATTGACTCCCAAAATGGAAAATGGATACACTGCATGCTCCTCCATGGGCATAGAGTACATAAGGATGTCATCAGTAAAAATCATCATGAACTTATACAAGAACTCATGGAACAAAATTTACATTAACCCCATGAAATTAGTTGGACCATTCATCACATTGAAAGGAATCACAACAAACTCTTAATTCCAATGACGACAACAGAAAAAAAATCTTCATAATATCCTCATCTTTAACATTCATCTGATGATATCATGACTGCAAATCGATCTTCGAAAACCAACATGAAATTTTCAGTTGATTGAATAAATCATCAATATATGGAAGAGGATAACTATTCTTCACTATAACTTTATTCAAGTGACCATAATAGATAAAAAATTACAAATAGCCATCATCCTTGTTCACAAAAAAAACTAATGCACCAGAAGGTGACACACTCAGTCAAACAAAACCCCACTGTAACAAACCATCAAGCTATATATATAGCTCTCATGACTCATAGGGAACCATCCTATATGGAGAAATCGAGATAGGATACATGAATATCTTTAGTTCAATCCAGAACTCAATCTCCCCTCGAGGGGGGTAACGCTACAAAATATTCTGGAAACACATTAGAGTACTATTCAAAAACCCTAGGAAATATTGACTAGTAAACTTACAAAAAGATTAAAATTAGCACAGCCATCAAGTATGACAAGGAAGGAACATGCCTATGACTGATAGGAGGGTCTCGCTCACTAACAAACATTGATGGATCTTCATCTCCATCGATGAACAAAACCTACATCTTAAAGTAATCTACGCTTGCTTGAACTGAATACAACCAATCCATGCCAAGGACGATGTCATACGGTTATTTTCGTAATCATAGGAAATATACCCAAGAGTAGTGCAGACCCAGCACTAGATCGCGGTCTATATATAATTCAAACAAGTACGACCAACCTCCAACTGAAATAGTCATCACCAAGAGAATTGTAAGCATCTCTACCTTAATTCCTAAATCATGAACAATGTTAAGTGATATGTAGGAGTTTTTCTCTCTTGAATCAAAAAATGAATGCACCCAACTATAAAAAAAGTAAAGGGTATCTCAAATGATGTCCGGATCACCCAACATTTGTAACGCTAAAGCATGAAGATGACCACAACCAGATTTATGGCCTCTATGACCCTACTGAAGACCACCACCATGGATATAAACTTCTCTATGTTGATGGGGAACATACTGGGGCTATTCTTTTCCTACCCAATCTGCTCTCTAATGATCCCATACTATAGAAACCTTTTTTTTCTGCCTAGACTAGAACTTCCTCAATGAAGGAACCTGTGAAGGAACAATTACTGCATGTAGACTGTCCAAAAATGTCAGGAACTCTTATTGTTGATGACTTTGACCTCTATAAGAAAAAAATGCATCCAATCTCTTGGCATAGTCATGACAGCCACTTCCCCCATAAAGACAATATGATGAGGTTTGGGACCTACCACTGGCTAACCAAAATTATTTATGACCTATAAACCAGGAACCCAAAACCATATCTCTACTTCGTGATGAATCTTAATGACTCCCCTCTCATGATTTCCTGGTTCGGGATAATGTCCTCCTGATGACCTATGATCTTGCCCGTACCTCAAGATACGTCTTCAACCTAAATGGGGTGACACCACACTAGATCCCTGGATAAAAAGCCTCCTCAAAATTTCTCTCCCTAGCCTCATCATCTAGAAATAAGTCCAAAGAATATCACAAAAGGTTCTGGAAATGGTTTCCAAAATCTCGCGCACTGAAGATCCCTTACCAAAGGGTAAGTAGCGACTGGAAACTGGGATCCTTCTCGATCGAATAAAGAAACTCATCTCTAAACTAGTATTTGAACTCCTCCCATGATACTTTTGACTCCTCGTGATCTTTAAGGATCGAGAAAAACCATTTCCTTGCTTCCCCACATAGCATTGTCACAAACAACGATACCTAGTGCTCCCTCCGAGCACAAATCCAACCTAAGGATATCCAAACATCCTAAAACCAGTCTTCCATGACTGTATATGAAATGGATCATTCATACCTCAATAAACTATGGTGCTAAAATTCTTGGAGTATCCTCCTACAAGTGTCATACTTTTCAACCTCTACTCTACGGTGATCTGTTGGCGCAACCTGCTAAACATCTTCTGTGAGAACATGATGAGGACGTCAACCTAGATGTATACCTATAAAAGAACCAATGGTTATAGCTATTAAACCTAGAATACAAAATACTTTCACAATAATCAATTGTTTTTCTTTATCCATTTTTGGTTAACCAGTCCCAAGGTCTACCCATTCAAACAAAGGAAAAAAGAAGACTGATGCATGAGACTTTCCTATATCCCTACCCTGCAACTAGTATCACCTCATTTATTAAACATATAAATCTTAATGGTATGTTCATCAAATCACAGGGGGACCTAAATACCTATTTCTCACCTAGACTCCCATGTTTTTATTGATTTCTAAACTTAGTTGAAATCACTACCCTAACAACCCAAACAACCTCACTTATGCCTAGCTCCAAACCCCATCATATCCATATACTAGACCTCTGATATCACTATATCACAACCCCCTCCCAATAAAGTGTACCCCTCCTGGTAAGGAAATGAGAGAAGAGAGATAATAACCCCCTGAGTACTGCCTTTAGTAGGCCCTGGGTTGGCAACTAGCACATAGGGCATAGTAAACACGTAGATGGAGGGCATTACCCTCTAAGAGAAAACATACTAAAGAAAGAGATAACATAGACACCACCAACCCCTATGAAAACTAAATTAAAAAATAAACACAAGTACAAAATTTTAATTTCATACATGAACTACTAAATCTGAAAGGAAAAACATCAAGTAAAAAAAGAAAATAAAAATAGTAGCAACCCCAAAGCCCCAATAGCTCATGAAACCCACAGTATAGTAGTAACCAAACTGATCTCCAACCTACTCCAACTTACCTAAAAAATTGTTTATATATATATATATGTTGATTATAAAATAATATTGAGTATGATCCTCCCCAAATCCTCTCATGAAAAGGTAAAGAAAGCATACTAAAGTAGAGTGAACAAAAAGTGAATCTAACTCATCACCTGAATCAGTATACTAATTTCCTAGCCTCACCATTGATACTCTCACTAAGTATCGCATATAAGAGTATAAAATATAATAAATAATATCAAGGTTACCCTACTACCACTTCCCCATAGGTTTGAAACTATTCCCCAACGTCGCACGTCCTAAGAATATCTCTCCAAAAAGGCTAGCTTGAAAACACCTATGTGAAGCACCACAACATGCACCTCATGCAACTCGCCACCAAAACCACATAACCAAAATTAACAAGGTATTTTCTAGGAACCACCATAACCTGCATAATGTATATCATACATTAGGTATTATACCTAAAGACATTACATCCCATACACCTAGTAAGGATCCACAATCCATCATAGCCAATACATGTTACACCAATAGTAGCACTTAAGAAACTGTATCCAGAATATATGTGCATTAAATGATGACAATCCATTATATCCCTCTACACAATAGCACTCTAGATCATTCATCCTAGGCTCACAACACATTTGGGCCTCCATTCCCCCACAACCATAACATCCCTCCAGGCTCAGCCATCCTAGGATCCCATCACAAGTAGTAGGAAATAAACAAGAAACTGGGATCTTGGACAAAAAATAAGGCATGTATTCTTCACAGAAAACAAGATCTCACGGCTCCAAATCATAAGGAACTTGGCCTATACAGTAAAATAGGTAACTCGAACCCTAATTAATTATCTTTTATCACACAACCAGTTATTTATTCCATATTTAATTAAAAATTAATTATTTAGGTTCCAACATTGGTCAACCTAAGCAACAAGCTGTTGCAGCTATCACAATTTAATTGAACAATTAATTTAACATGAATTTCGTCTTTTATAAATAGTATCAACATGATTTATATTCATTAACCAACTAAATTAAACATTCTTACTTGCATTAATTTTATAATAATCAATTTACAATAACTACAAGATTCGTTAAACATGCCTCTTTAACAAATTTTCCAATTAATTATCAATTATTTCTAGCTTTATGTTGTTTACCAATTTCCATAAATAACAAAATGATAAACCAAGAAAGTCATTGATATCACACTATATAGAAAATCAAGAGGCAAATTGTTATCATATTACAAAGCAATAACATCACTCCATGATCGATACCAATTTCTTTAATCTGGTTAAATTAATTAATTAATTAATTTCATTACGATCCAAGGGGATAAATCATGATAACTATAGAATTTCATTTAAATAAATAGAGATTCAATCAATACCAAACCTCAAAAGTGTTTCAATATTCTTCGCACGAGAACAAATCAAAGAAATGAATCCTGATCACCTCCCCTATAAGATCTGCATCCATCTAAGGATGTTTCAGTACCACTGTACCAACCAAAAAGCAAGAAAACCCCATTAGAAACATGGGAGATCATCCTCTGTAGAATATTGAGAAGAAAAAAGAGTAAAAAAATTGAATAAATATAAAAACATAGGGAGAACCTACCTCAGATCGAATATGGATCATTATGGATCGAAGGAGGGAGCTAGGAAATGATCCTTGTCGAAGGAATTCTAGAAATATAGAACAATGGGACGTCAGGTCTCCTAGATTCAAGAGAGATACATTAAAGCAGTATGGTTTGAAAAACTCAAGTGGATATAAATCACTTATAACATTACAGTGGTAGGGAATTACACGATGTGTAATCCCCTTTCATGTCATGTAATGCCACGAGGTCAGTTTCCTCCAAAAAACCCATCAACTTCAATTTTATTTTATTTTTCTAACCCAAAAAATTTTAATAGCGTGAAACCCTCTTTCACACTATGAAATTATTTTACATAGTGTGAAAACAAATTTCACACCGTGAAAGTTCCATACTCCCAATTCTCAGCACCTACACTCTTCCAAACTTCATTTGAGTCTCCTCCAAGCTCCGCAATCATCAAAAAATGCAACGGGTTGATGCATGTGAACCTGGTCCCTTGCAATTTAAATATTCATAAGAAAATATAATCTATTTTATATAATAAATTATTAATTTATCATTGTTTAATTCTACCACAATATTTAGGGCACCTTGTCTCCCGAATTGAACTGTGCTCGGATATTTATAAAAAAATGATGGGAGTTATGTTAATGATCCAACATAAGAAGTTGGGGTATTAATTAATTTTGAATTATAATAACTTATTATTATTTGTCACTATGATGATATATATTGCTTCAAATATGACTGACATTATATTTATAGGTAAAAATTAAAGAACTATGGGATGCTAATACCATGTAGTCCTTCTCAGTATCCTCAGATTACCTAGTTAGTAAAGTCCCTAGGAGTGAGCAACATAGTTGAGTGTGTGGGATAGTTTTGGGACCATTACCATCTAAGGTCTTTAGAAAACCATTGGGGATTTCAGCTACATATACTCCTATTTTTAATCACTCATTACCTCGATATGCTCAGTGAGAGATTTTTCTATGAAAAACCCAATTCAGGAAAATGGGGCTCAGATATATTCTTTACAGAAAGCGTTGGTTGATTTATATCTGAAGATGACTACATTTATCCCAAGTGATATTGCATCAACTAATAGTGGTGAGAAGGTAAATCAAACAATATCAAAATCATTTTCTTCATAAAATTTTATTGGTTTAAAGTTTAAATATAAATATACAAAAATGTTTAATTTTCAAAATAATTAACTTTTAGGTTCCCCTTGTCAGAAATAGAGACTAAAATGGAGAGGGTGACAAGTAGAGTTCATCATCAGGCATTTATTAGTTGTATCTTTGATCTATTGGAATAATACCGAAAGAGAGGGTTTTTTCATGTATCATTGTAGCATGGATTATTCACATGGCAGTTTCATTATTTCTTATATTGGAAGAGGTTGAAACCATTTATATTGTTTTTTTGGTATAATAGTCTGGTGGAATGTTATTGTTTTTGTAAATTAATATTCTTTTTTATATATGATTACTTTCCTTTATTATTGTTTTAGGGGACTCTGTGAATAAATATGTTGTAAGAAAACTATAGAGAAATATATAGGATTTTTTTGGGAATCTTAAGCTCAGAATAAGTTCTCTTTAGTACTATTGGTAATTAGAATTGTTCGGTGATGATGTCACCATGGCTATAGGGTATTGTGTAAACTGAAAAGTAGTTTCAGATAGTATCTTGATATTATACTTGATTTGGGTATCCTTGGTCAGTTTCCTTAAGTCTGGTTCTATATGTATGAGAGGATTGGGAATGGTGAAAAAAATGGGTGAGATGACCATATAGATAAGGATTCATGAGAAACACCCTCATAAGTGTGGGTTGAGGTTTGATGAGAACTATGAGTGGGATGAGTCATTTGGGATGAGATGATGTTTAATAGAGAAGGGTTTTAACCAAGTGGAAGGATTATATATCTTCCTTAAGATATGGGAAATAGAACCCAAGTGCACGTTATGGGAGTGGTTTGATACATGGAATCATGTTTCCAATGGTTATAAATAATGATAGGTTATGATGATACTTAGGTAGTGAGAATAGGAGAGATAATGGATTTTTTATAGCTGGAATAGGACTGAGGTTTGGGTCAAGGGAGATTGTGGGTAGTGGTGTGACTGATAGTTGAAAATTATGAGATCATATTAATGAACCTAGATCGTAATGGGTGTTGGGGATCTATCCAGAGCCCTAATATGAAAGACATACTTTAATATGAGGGTATGGATCTCAAGTGACAAGCACCATGGGATTTTTTGGTGAGATGTGTGATTGTATTCATGACATATATTTTATTTCTTGTTTGTGACTTTTTGTGGTTAGGATTGGTGATAAACCTGGTGGTGGAAAGGATCTTGATGCATGGACTTGCTATGAGTGAGATGGATCTACCTAGACTACCAGTGGTGAGATGGATTCCTTAGGTTCATGACGTAGTACCTTTCCCTGAGTAGTCTTGTGTTGGGATATTGGAACTTTACTTGAGTAAAATTTTGTCATGATAGTGGACCATGCTAGGTGAGATGGTTGGGTCATGTTAAAATGTGCTTTGTAGATGATGGACACTACCGTTATTGATGAGGTAGTGGGTTAGGATTAGGATGTAATATTTTAGCATGATTTTTTATATATTGAGTCAAAGACTTACATGATTCCCACCTTGAGTCTTCAAGTATGCACTGGCTTATGAGTAAAATGGCACGAGGTGAAGTGATGATGACATTTTTTCATGAAATCAATGTGGGTATGATAAGTTATAATAGTGTCTTAGTTAGATGTTCCCACACACCCTATATAGTCACTCTGGTGTGTTTTTTATTTTTTTCTTTCATACCACAGGATGTGTAGTGTATTGGAGTAGAGCATCCTGACAGGTAGTTGGAGGTCAAGTAATGTGACCTGGGGATTTTGTAGGCCCAATCTATGCATTTTTTATCTTTTTCTTATATTTTATATGGGATTGGGATAACGAGTGACCTATGTATGTTTTGTATAACAATGTATCTATATGTTGAGTTTCATTTGTTATGGAATTATGTTATTGATTTATGTGTACTATGATTATAAAATATGATTATTTTTGTATAATTGTATTGTGAAATTTTCTAGTTTTTTCATTGTTTATTTTTTTCCAGGGTTGTTCTAGGGCTGTAGATTCTGAAGATAGGTTTTTTTGTACATAATCATATAGTTGTAGTTTAAACCACTGTTAAATATGGATTTGTTTTCACAGTGATTTAAACCACCACTAAATGATGATTTTTTATTTTCTGGCGATTCCATCCACTACTAAATATTCTAGACTATTATTTAGCAGTTTTTTCTTCATTTTAGTGCTGATTTTGTGGTAAAAACATTGGGATTTAGTGGCAGATAAAACCTCCGCTAAATCCTCATCATTTTTTTTCTGAAAAAATGACACTAAAATGAAGAAAAACACCACTAAATAAAATTTATATGGTGATTACTAGAAACCACTGCAAAATAGAAAGAACCTTTGCATGATGGATGCTAACACCAAATTTAGCAATGGTTTTTTGAAACCATCACAGAACCATTTGGTGGTGGTTTAAACCGCCACTAAATGCTGATTTTCTTGTAGTGATTATTCTCTTCATGAAGTTCCTTCAATTCCCAGAAACATCAGATGAAACTAGGGAAGGATTATGATGTTTTATCATGGTCATGCTCTTTTGACAGAAATAATCATAAAGTAATTATTAGTTCTACCTGACTTGGGACCCTATAATCGACTCCTTGAGGATTCTAAACTTTGGATCATGGAGAACCAATCATACTTGGTTCAATATAGCTTCCCCACTGTCTTATCATTTTAATGCTTCCATTTTTCTAGATTTTATATGTTTCAATCCCTCTATTATTTGGATGATCTCTAAGCATGGTTGATGGTGTCTTGCTAGTGATAGGTTTCAATAAATCTTCCCTTAGTTTCAGTAGTAGTTTGTCCTTGATCATTCATTCTTTATTGAAGAATTTTAAACTACTAAATCAAGGTAGGGTATTTATTGTTTATCCCTATATTATGTGATATAGTAAATTTATATTTTTTTACCTCATTGGGTAATGGTGCAATTAAGCTTAATAAAATTAATCTTTAATTTAATAAATAATGGGGTTTTGTTGTAGTGATCACATGTGTGTATGCCATGGAAATGGTATGCCTCTTTGTTTTTTAGATAGTGTGCTATCTATTGTTTATTATATATATTTTCTTTTATTAATAGAATTGGATAAATAAATTAAATCTAGTAATGTTTGTTCTATAATTAATAAATTGGCATATTTCCGTGAAACCGTTCAACCTTATAATTTGATTTAAAAGAAATTGATTCTCAAATAAAGTGTAATAATATTTTATTTTCTATTTATAGCTAATACATTAGGTTTCATGTGGTTGTAACTTATCATAGATGAGTAAATTAATTTAATATGTTGAAAATTTAGTCATTTGCGAAAGATAATTATTTGGGGTCAAGTGATCATGTTTTCTTATGACGAATAGATTCCTTGGTTCTAGGGCCTAGATGTATTGTTATCATTTTTTTATCTTGTTTGATTTATCTAGATGAGGAGAATTTCCATGTGATGTGATGTGATCTAGGAATGGTTGATGACCTGATGAGAATGGGTGGGGATTCATAGGTTTGTGGTAGAATTTGGATCATATGATGGCATGATAAATGGTGATATACATAGTGGATTCAGGTATGACACCGAGACTGGTGGAATGGTTTGAATTTTGTGTTTCCCATTATTTTTAATGTTGAAATCCCAGATGATATCTTGGTAATGATTATTCTTTAAATGATGTATGACTGAGTTTATTTTTCCATTATTCATTTCCCCACTACTTGATGCAGCTAGTTGTGATTGGTTTATGCGTTTTTATGGTAGATTAGGAAAATTCCTAGAGTTCCTAGAATTATTGAATGAAAATTAATATTGAAAATTTTAACCCGTTGGATTGGATGATTAATGGAATACTGAATGATAATAAATCTTGTGGAACCTTGGAATAGGATGGATTATTCCTAGAGGGCATGAGATTCGAATATTAATTAATGTAATTATGAATTTTGTAAGGAAAATAATAAATTATTTGAAAGTATCTTAAAATATGTGTGTTCTTATAGGATATCTAGTTATTTTATGTGAAATTTGGGTGTCTGGGAGATGATAGTTTTGGTTGAGTTTAAGGCTAGTCTTTTTTTTCTTAGAGTGTGGTCATGAGATATATTTTTATTCCTATTTTATGTGATTTCATATAATGATCTACCAATGTTGGTAGGGTGACTGACACTGATTGACTCTAGAGGTTGTTTTTTCAAATATCTAGGTATGTGAGGAATATAAGGTTGAAGATACCCTCTTTCCATACTCCATTCTCCTTGTAGTATTATATAATGGTATACACTATGGTAATATTTCCAAGATACGTGTGTAGAGGGATATAATATCTTGAGGTTATTTTCACAAACTAGTATCTCTAGATATAGTATTATATAGATTATTATTGGTAAGTATTGTATGTGTTGTGAGGGATTGAGGTATAATACATAAAGTGATGGTTGTGGTGGATCTAATAAACTACTCACTTATTATCTGGAGATCTAAATTCTAATTTTGAGATGATTTAATGAACCGAGATTATGGTATGTTTCATTTTCTAATGTGATTTCAAGCAGACATAAATATTTAGAGAGATATGGATGATGGTGTGAGATGTTGAGGTAGAGAGGAAAACTATTGGGGAAGTGGAAGATTCATACCTCTATTTTATATTATGTTAGATATTATATTATTAATTTTATGTGATAATTTTTGATAGAGAATTGGTGTGGAAAGGAACATTGTATAATATTTTAGGTTACATATTAGTTTCATTTTTTTATTCACTAGGATTTAGTATGATTTCATTAACTATTTCCTTAGAGGATTCGGGGAAAATCCTACTGGATATACCTATTATAATCACCCAATTTCTTTGTGAACTATTTTTATTCTCAACAAAGGGTTGTTGAATATTGGTATGTACATTACTATCTCATGGTCTTATTTAGTGTCATTCTGAAATTAAGGGACGATGCTGATGATTTTTTGTTTTTTACTTGTTTTTTATTTTATAATTGATCCATTTTCTATGAAATTACATGCATGTATGGTATATCATAACTTTTTTATGAGCATGAGTTGTTTAGTTGTTTTTTATCCCTCATTCCTCATGTTCTTCTTGGAGTGTAACGCCTCCAATTTGTTTTCATGATTTAACTTCTATACTTATTACCAACTCATGGCCTATGGGAGGTGGGATTTATGCATCATTATTTCTCTTCTCTCACTATAACTCTGAGAGGGGTGACTTTGGTGGGAGGTGTCATGACATAATCAAAGCTTGAAATCACATCTAAATACACTAAAGGATGAATAATAATATTTTTATAGGTCACATTAATATAATCATAAACTTGACATCTATGACTCTTAAGTAGAGGATCAATGTTACATAACCATAAAGATACACTTTTTGAATTGGCATAGCATAAAACCTTCCTTCATATAAGACATAACTCTAGGATTAGGGAATTCACACGAATAATTACCATGTTCCCACACATAAGACATTAACTATAAATGGTAACTTATGAGGAAATTCATTTTCCAACAAGAAAATGTTCATTTTTCCCTAGTAATTAGTTGTTTTATTCCCTTATTTTCTACACATAATACATATTTATATTACCTTAATACATTTCCCTAGGTGGTTTTTTCTACATTATCAATATATAGGATAATGAATCTTATTTTCTCTATGGTCTTTATCAACTGTACTTCTATAAAACTTCATTTTTATCTTATTATTTGTATCAATAAAATATTCTAAGTTGATGTTGTCAATCCTATATCATTATATATGGATAATCATAATCACAAGGTTTCACATTAAAACTCTTATTTAATTTTATTTCTCATGAAAATGGCTAATCCATTGGTCATCACATTCATTTTTCACATGATTCTTCTTGGTTCAACCCATTGACTAAGAAAACATAGTTTTAGTATCAAATATCAATAATCTGAGTAATAAATTATATTATCATGATAATAATTTTTATGATGTTCTAAATTATAATACCCACTTCCAACCCAGGAAAATTTAAGTTACACTCATATCACTTTGGTTTATCATGAGTTTTTATATGTTCAATCCAATCAATCATCAAAATGGTCTGCAAAGACAATATGAATTAACAAAATAATATATTATTAGAGTGTATATATAGTTTTTTTATTAGTCCCACTTATCATACATTGAGTGAAGATTGAGTTGATACTCAACCACACTTTTTCTGCTAGTTTATCCCTAGATGCATATGTGCCACAACCCCATGCATATTACAGTATCTAGATGTAGATGTCATTTCCAAGAAAAAAAACTTCCTATATATTACCAAAACATTAGTATGTTATCTTACTCTAAGAATTATGCCTATAATTTTCTCCAAAGTTATATAAACTGAATTTATAATAAAAACATCCATTTTATACCAACTGAGGTGACCCCAAGTATAACATACACAAATATTTCATCATTATAAATTAATATTAAATAAATTTAACAATAACACATGCTTGAAGACTATAAAAGATTAATATCACTAGAGAGTAGAAACATAATCAACATATTTCATAAAAGATCTTCAACATTTATCATAATGTTCTTATCTCATAGTACCCATCTTATATATTTCTAACCTAAAACCAATAATCATAACCCGGGGAATAAAAATCACAAGAAATTGTGTTTTTAGATTCCCAATTAGGTTAAATATGGACATATCAATCTATGATCATAATTGATCATAAAAAAATCATAATAGTATGATAAAAATATTATAAATTAGTAATTTCATATATAATATATCAAAAATCATAAATCATGAGATATAGAATATTTATTTTGAGATTTTAATTACACGATTTACAAGAGTGAGGAATCATCATTAATATATCATGAGTCATAAAAGCATATCATAATCATAAAAACATGTCATAAGAATTTTCTATAACAATAATAAGAATAGAGAATCATTTCACTAGTCATGGCTCACTAATAAGACTATCTATGTGGATAAAGTCCCACTATGGATTAGGTTAAATCCCCATTCCATAATTTCCTTAGTCAATGTTCACTCCAATTATTATTATAATTGATAGAGACCCTTAATGAATTGGGTTAACTCCCCATTCCATTTCATATTATCTTATTAGATATCAATCATTTTCCAATGTATTATGTTCATTTAATAGATTCACCTATTATATAATGAAAATCATATATATGTGTACCAAAATACTATAAAAATATTAATTAATTAATCATAGAATAACTAATGAAAAAGATAATGTATTCCCTATCAATTTACTAATAAAAAAATAATAATCCATCCATTGAAATAATATTGATGGTTTCATCATATAACATATATAGTAAAGCATAATAAACATCAAAGTATGTTTACAGGGATGAAAAATAACTTAATTAGAATTTAAATATTCCTTGAAAATGGGGGAAAATATAATTTTCCTTCAGTATCTTTAAAATAAGAAAAATTCCAAAATACTGAGAAAAATATTTCCTTGAAAATAACCATGGAATATTATAATGGAATTATCAAATAAAAAAATGGTCATGATAGTAGAAAAATCTATTCATGTGGGTAAATGTTAAAATAAAACATCCTTTCATACGATTGGTAAAAGTATAAAAGTACCTCATTCAGAAAAAATTATAAAAATTACTTTTTAATCATTTTAAAATAAAATCAAATATATTTGAGAATGACTTTAAGTAATTATTGGACTTTTTAAATGAGTATTATTAAAAAAAATTAAATGGATAAAGAAGAAAATTTTCATCAATCAATGAGGATATAAGCTTGAATTTTCATTAAAAAAATTTCTTCATCATTTTTAGTACCTAATGGAGTTAATACATGAAAATTATTGAAATAACCAAATAATAAGAAAATATATAGAGTTTAAAGGATAAAAATAATATAATTTATCTCAATAAAAATTTAACAAATACAATCCTGAAAAGAAATGATATTGTAACTTAAAACCTTACCTTGGCTCCTTTATTTGTTCATGTGTATTCCTCATACTTTTAATATAATATAACATTCCATTATAATTCATAATTCCACATTTATTAACAAATTTTAATTAGAATTAACATTATGGTAAAAACTATTATGTTTTCCTTGCATGCTCTAGTTAGAGAGTTCTAGTCCTTTCACCTTGGTCATGGTTTCATCAGCTTTAAAATCTTAATCATGTTATAAGTATCATATTTATTCATTATATACACTTTTATAACCATTCATATATGGTGGTGATGAAAAATGAGTTATGTCACTTCATAGATATGGTAGTTTATACATAACAAAAATTAATTTTTTAATTTTAAATTAATGTGTTTTAATAAATATAATGAAAAACTATGTGTTTTTAAAAAATAAGATGATAAAAATATTTCTTAACACATAACACTGGACTTTAAGTGGCTTGGGATATACTATAAAAATATTATTACATAAATATGATTGTTATAACCTAGCTATTGAATTGGAGGGTATAAATATTATTAAATATTTTATGACATATATTTAAAGTTCTTAATCAATAAAAATGTATTTATATATTATTGTTATATAATATCTTAATTTTTAGTAAAGCTGTTTTATGCTTCAAAAACATAGTTTCTTCAAAAATTATTTTTATTTCTTTTTTATAAGTCGAAAATATAATGAATTTATTACAATATTGTAAATTTTATATTATAATAAAATCTCATTCTTTAAACAAGAATTTCAAAATTATCTTAGTGTGAATTTTTGGTCTTTTTATGAAAAGATTGATTTCCAGGGAATAGTAAAAATACTAATTTTTATTGAATACTATATTTTTGTTTCAAGAATTTATAAAGTTGCATTTTTATTTTAAATTTTTTAAAAATAATTTTTTTATTATATTATAAATAATACAATTAATTTATGTAGAATAAAATTTATACTTTAATTTGGTATAAAAATATGTTTTTAATTAAAAATACATTAAAAAAAACTATTTTTCATCACATTTTCTAGTTTAATTTTAAATTAAATTCTACCACTTTTATGTTTTAAATCTTGAAAAATATATTATATATTTTGAATCATTAACTCTAAATTTGGTAAATATATTTCATTAATTTTATTTCATTTTGAATAGTAACTCTTGTATATATTTGTTACCATAGTAAAGGTAAAATAGCTTCATTAATGGAAAAATAATAATTTGATAAGGAAAAAAATTTACTCTAACACTTACCTTAAGTTTATTAGATGATTTTATTTCATATATAGTATTCCAAAATTTAAATAAATGAAATTTTTTCTCGTATTTCTGTTATTGTGACCTTTATAATACTTTATATAAAGTGAAGTCAAAAATTTCATTTTCTTAGTTTTATATTCTCTAAATTTTTGAAAAATTGATTAATATAAGGTATGTTAAATTCGAAATAGTTGTTTTAAATATAAATAATTTTTCGTTATCAAGGAAATTAATTTTGGATTTGTAGTTATGAAAAAATTCACAAAAATTCTTTCGTCGCACCGACGTAATATTTATTCAATTAATAAAAACAATAATAAATTATATTAAAAATATTAAATGTTGTACATTTTGAGGGATGTATAGTGTCCCATTAATATTTTAGATAACTAAAACATGTTTTGGGTGTAATATAGGATTAGTTTCAAATTTAATCAACATATTGATATATTTAATGTGACATTAAATGAATAATATCAAAATTAAAATTAATTATATTTATAATTAATAAATTTATATAAAATGATCTAAATTTCATCAAAATTTATTCATAAAAAGAATGGAATATGTTTTATATTTTAACCATGTTCCATTTATGTGTATTTTATCCTCTTATAGTAGCTTTTTTGACACCTTACGATTAAAACATTTAATACTGAGATAATATTCAAAAAGAGTTAACACATGTTAAAACAAAGAGATAAAGGTGAAATTATCACCTAAACTTATCAATTTATTATTTAGTTTGAGGAGTTAATATTATCAATTTTTATCCATTTGAATATGAAAATTTATTTATAATAATTTTATACTTTAAGAAAATCCAATAGTGTCCCTTCCCTTACTATAATAAAATTCCCCACACTCTCCGCTACTGTTCAGAATTAAAAATGCATTTTGATCAACCAATACCTACCCAAATACCTTCCTTATATCCCTATAAATTTCTTATATTCCTTGGTTTGATCATAAAACCAACCTAGGAACTCTTTTTTTGTAAACCTTAAGAGGTCTTCCGAAGAAGAGGTATAGTTATTAACCAAGTGTTATCATTCTTTAAATTTTCATACCTCCTTAAAATATTTTTCAACCATGATGAAAAAAATATCCTCCATAAATTTATATGTTATTATGATATTTTCACACCCCAACTCGATACATTTTGTTATTTTATTTATTTTCGGTCTCACTTTTGATCTGCAGGTTGAGCCGGTTATTATTTAAAAGAAATTTAGGTTTATATACGGGTGTGAGACCCTATGTGAGACTCTGTGTAGTTACCAAACTTAATAATAGAATGTTTTATTATTAAATGTATTATTACATGGCTGCACGACTGTGCCCGCCATCATGCACGTGTTTGTGTGTGGTGTCCAAACTCAATAATTGATGTAATTATTTTTATGATTGGTTTTATTATTTTAGTTTGATTATTGTTATTATTATTTATTTTAATATTTTAATTTGGTTATATTATTAAATTTTGGTTGGAAAGATAATTTTTTTTGTGTTGTTTTAATAATATTAATATTAATATTAATATTAATATTAAGACTATTATTATTATTATTTTTTGTAAATACTTTACATAGGCCTTTAGTGTAATAATTTTTGTCATAATTGTAAATTATTAACTCAATATTATTATTATTATCATTATTTTTATTAATTTTTATTGGTTTGGAACTATTTAAAGGTTTTATTCATCTTATTTTGTTTTCCCTTTATTCTTTTATTTCTTTTCATTTTTTCTTGTTTCCCTCTTTCTCTCCCCTTTCCCTATCGCGCCAATCCTCCCCTTTCCCCCTGTTTTTTGAAGCTCTCATCCCCCTCTAACCCTAAGTGACACAACCTACTCCATCCACCTCCTCTTCAGACCACATCTACCCCCTGTCTTGGACCGACGTTGTCCTCGTCCTCCTCCAGCGAACCAGACTAGTAGCCCGCCATGCACCGACCTAAGCTTCCCACTACCTCGCACCGCTCTCTCTCACCACCCCAACCTCTCTTACAAGTCCCCATTTCCCTTTTACACTATCTAGATGTTCTTCTAGATGGTGTCTTCTCTTTGATACACAAATCCAGTTGGCAATCCTTGAAATGGCACGCCACACCCTCCATAGTCACCCCACACTGCATAGCTGCCTCACATAGGCGATCGATGAGCCTTTTTACCCTTCGCAGAGCTGCACGCTACTTCCATATCTTGACTGGACCATTTTTCTGGTGTAGAACGCCTCCTGAACCACCCTTTCATGCTCGTATAGCTTCTAGTACCCACACAACATGTTCATTTTTCTTCATCCAGATGATTTCTTATTTTTATAGTTTATCAAGTAAGGGTTTAATGTGGAGTGGGGTACATTATCAATGTTTTTGGGCCAGATTACTTTAAAAATTGTTCTCTTTATGTCCATTGAGGTGAAATGGTCAAGCAGGGGAAGTTTTGCGCAAAACTCAGGAATTCTGGTACATAATGGTAGGTTGTTCCATGTCTAATTATTATTTTATTTATTAATTTTCAAGTTTAATTAATTTAGCGTCTTATTTAATTAATTTGTGTTTTGTGAAGTTTATTTTCTTTGAATTTTGGTTATGCATTGAATTTTTTAGTAGTGTGTCGATATAATGTGTGTAATTTCTATTTAAATCTCATCTCTATTTAATTGTTAGTGATTTTTAAATTGTGTGGATAGCTTACTAATCAATTGTTTGGGGAAAATTAAATTTTTACTATAATTTTATTATGTTTTTAATGTGTCAATTAGTGTGTTTATATGATATTTGTATGTTGTTGCTGTGAAAACACTTTCCGAACTGCTTACTAGTGTTTTATAAATTTTTCAGTTACTTTGTTGAGAAGTGAAAAGGGTGCAATTTGTGTTTTGGCATAGCGTCTATATGTGTTCTATCTTAAATGAGTATTTTAGTGGATTTTTTGTGTTTAAGTCGTGTGGTGTATTTTTAAAAGGTTTTTCAAGTTTTTATGGGAGTTTTTTTAATTACGGTAATGTTCTTTTTAACTGTGTGGGTGGTTTCTTTAATTGCGTGTGTGATTTAGATTATGATACTAAGGTGGCGTTGTTTTCGTGTGGTCATGTAATGGGGTTTGGGTCGGTCTAGTGTTTAAAGTGGTGTTTTTATCTTTAAAATTTATTTATGAAAATTGGAATTCTTTTATTAAATAATTATTAACTGTGAAAATTGTTTTGGTGGAGTGGTGTGAAGGTTTTTGGTGCTTAATATCACGCGACGTATGTGAAAAATTGTATAATAAATTTTTTTAATCGCGTGTTTGATGATAAAAGTGATTTCTTTAACTGTACAACCATTTTAATTAGTTGTGTAAGTGATAAAAATTTTGTTTTAGGATATTTTTATTGTGCGTATTATTTTTAAATGGTTTTTTCTATGTGCGAGTAGTGTTGGGTAGAACTCTGAAAAATTTGAGCACAAATGGGATTCATGGGTACTTGGTAGCTGGACTAGATCTAGTGTGCTAGTGATACAGGAGCTACATTATCCCAGTTTCACTTATCTGGTTTAATGATTACAACACTAACTAAACTTTGAATAATTATTGGAGAACACTAGGTTATGGATGTGTTTCCCTACTAGTGGCTCATTCATGAGAACATATGTTGATGTGTGTAAGAACCCTGACCTTCTTTTTAGGTATGTTTTCCTTTTTGGGTCATTTTTGAGAAAAAAGAGGAATTTCTGTAAATTTCCAAAGTACACACTGTGTACTTTATGTGTACACGTCATGTACTAGGTTACCACGGGTAGCTGTGTGATGGTCACGTAGTGGCCACACACACGGCTGTGTGTGGGTGACTTGGAAGCAGCCTAAAGTAGAGTATGGAAATGGAAAGTACACGCTGTGTACTTCAAAAGTACATGCCGTGTATTTTCTTTATTTTTCATTAAACACACCGGGGTCGTGTCTAATGTCCAAAAACACATTCTTCTAGGTTTGGTTTGGCATAGATCTCTCGTACGACTGTGATCTTCCCCCGAGCATCCGACCGAGCATCTGAACTCTAATTCAACCGCCGTTGATTGTTTTGGGATCGCCTCAGTAAGCTCTATCTTCTACTTGAGCTTCGTTTCCCGATTCCTCTTCTTTCTCAAGCTATCCTCTATTTAAAATTTTAGACGTTTTTATAGATCTTTGGTGTTCTAGGGTGATTCAATCTTCGAGGTTCACATATATCATTCCTAAAACACCGAGGTAGGTGGTTTGTTCTTTTCCATTGAAAGTCTTTGAGTAATATGTGCAATTTTTTCCAATACCCTTAAACCGGGTATTACATGTTTACCTTTTTACCCATGTTGATTTTATTTCCATGCATGTAAGAATGTGTAGAGGTTAATTGGATGTTAATAGGGTTGTTTCATATGTTTTGGATGTGTTCACCTGTTCATTCTCTGTTTACGGCCATTTGGTCATGTTTATCCTGTTAGGCTTCCTTGATGTTCTTCCTATGACTAGCACTATCGAATGGATTGATTATTTTTATCTGACATGATTGATATGTTGTAGACTGATTATCCGAGTAGTTGTATAGGTTTACTGTGTATGTATTGCTTTGCTATGATCGTTTTATTTACAGAGGGTCGTGAGAACCTGATGTAGTAGACTATAAGGGGAATTGACCGAGTGAGCTTCCTCAGAGAGTCTTTGAGCACTTTAGGCTATAAGGGGAATTGACCAAGTGAGCTTCCTTAGAGATTCTTGAACCACTTTGGGTTATAAGGGGAATTGACTGAGTGAGATTCCAAAGAGATTCATGAAACACTTTGGGATATAAGGGAAATTGACCATGTGATCTTCCTTAGAGAGTCTATAACCACATGGGGCTATAAGGGGAATTGACTGTGTGAGCTTCCTCATAGAGTCTTTAAATTACTTTTTGATATAATGGGAATCAATTGTGAGTACTTCCTCGGAAAGTATTTATATATTCTTATGACTGAACTAGAGGGGATTGGATGCATGTACTTTCAAGAGGGTTATCTTGCTTGATTATCTGCTTATTTGATACGTGGAACTGTTTATTACTGAGTAATTTCTTATTCACTGCATCTTTGATTATTACCTGCCATATATATTCACTGACTATTAGGCATAGATCATTGGGTGGTTTAATATAGGGATTTAGTATCGCACCCTATTTGGGTCTTTCTTTTGGGCCCAAATAGATTACATTGTTGTAGGTATAGATAAGGGAAAGCGCCCTTCTACTTCAAGTTCTTGATTGAATGTGGAGATAGAGGGTATGGGATCAATCTATGGCTTATGATGCTAAGGATTTTTTTACTTGATTTCTTTTGTATTTGGTTTAGTACTATTGTATTCCATCATTTTGATTTGTTTGGATGCTTTCCTAGACATATGTATCATGCATCATTCATATATATATGTGTGCTTCAGTTTATTATTTTCCAGTCTTCTGATGTTTACTTTTGTATGGATTATTACAGCTTTCTCTATTTCTATTGTTTTTCTTCTATTGACTTACTCTGTGAACGATGGCAAAGTTTACCCACTATCACACCCAAGGCCCTCGCTACTAGTCAGTAGCCTCTAGCATTCAGGTAAATGTTCTTGAGGCCATGTGATCAACCGGGTACGGGGCACCTCTAGGTTGCTTTTGGAACCGGGACGTTACAAAGTGGTATCAAAGGAATTCTTTTCTCTTGACATACTATTTGGAGCCTTTAGACAGGGATAGGATGGAATAGGTACTTGGTAATAAGTTGTGCCCAGGAGTAGCTAACCTGTGTAGAGGGAAAATCAAATCTACCTCATTTAATGCAATTTTTCAGGTTTTTCAACTTTACGATTGATTTGATTTTCACTGTTGGGTGAATCACATGTTTTTTACTATTACTTATGATGTTATTGAGGTTTTATTTCTATCGCGACCCAAAGAGATGAGGGTATGCCATCTCATGCATCATATAGAAACTAGTTAGAAATCACATATCATGCATTCTAGCCATGCCATTTAGGGTGCATTAGTGATTGCATGTTGTTGTGATAGGTTTTTTATAGAATATTCATGATGTTTTGATAGATGTTGTGAATGAATACCTACTTTTTGTTAGAGGATTGATTGTGTAATTTTTTTCTTGAATGAATGCCAAACTTTGGTTCATGAGGTGTTATGAGCCCTCATAAACCGGAATTTGGTTGATCATTGTACTGTTATCCTTGTTTATAACATGTATAAGATTCCAAACATTGATTTTTGGGGAGTATGGGCCCTCAAGGATCAGAATTTGGCACTTAAGGGACCGTTTCAGTGTTTTCATGGGCTCCAGAGTAGTTTCTGAGGCTTACTGTCCAGAAAAACCCAGAATACACGCCTTGTAGTTTTGACTACACGCCCTGTGTTCTTCTTTTTGGGAAGAAATTGTTTTTATTAAGTACATGTTGTGTACCGTATGTACATGCTGTGTAGTCTCTAACTGTGTCATAGGTCGTGTGGGCATAGACACAAGATAGGGAAATTCTCGTGGGAACATGCCATGTACCATATGTACACACAGTGTGACTATAATCTCTATTCACCTGTGTGACTAATGACATGGAGGGATAAAATCATAGGATTTACATGCCGTGTCAGACCTTCTCACGCCATGTAGTGTGATCCTGTATTTCGGCCGTGTAATTAACAATACAGGTTGGTGAAATCCTCTAAGTACACGTCGTGTCCATCTGGAACACACCGTGTAGTGTGAGCCGTGTAACTGGCCATGTAGTTAACAACATGGGTCGGTGAAATCCTCTAAGTACACATCGTGTCCGTCTAGAATACACGGTATAATGTGTGCCGTGTAACCGGTCGTGTAGCTAACAACATGGGTTAGTGATTTTCATCTTGTACGCGCCATGTTCGGAACAAACATGTTGTCTAGTCTTGTTCTAGGATAAACCATGTGGTTTAGTCGTATAAGGGAACTCGGGTAGGGAAAAAGGATTCAAGTACACACTGTGTAGTGGAAATACACGCTGTGTATATGTGTTTTGTAAAATTTAATGGATTTCTTTCTCATGTTACCTTCTTGTGCTTCTAAAATTCAGTCTTTAATAATCTGTTTCTAATGTTTGCGCTTGACCTTGCAGAGTCATGCCACTAAGACGTCCTCCGGTTGAACACCAATTGTCAAGCGGTGATCAGACACTAAAAAATTCTGATCAGGGACTTTCAGCTGATTCTCCAGTTGTTCCAGCCTTGGCACATGTCGTTGTACCTAACACAGGTGCTGATACATAGTTCAGAGAGTGTTTCATGAGTATGATGCAGACCTTTCAGGGAGCACTGTCTCATTCCCCGTCGATGGAAGAATTGATGCGGGACTTTCAGTAGTAGCATCCTCCCATTTTCTCAGGGGATGGAGGACCCCAAGCTATAGAGTCATGGCAAGAATCCATGCTCATGATCTTCGAGAATCTAAAGATATATCCTGAGAGGAGGTTGAATCTCACTATGTACATGCTTTGAGACTCCTCCAAGTGGTGGTGGGATATGGTCTCATAGGATTCCAGCAGAAAATGGCTTGGGAGGAGTTTTAAGGCATCTTTTACAATTAATTATATCCAGAGACCTTGAGGGCCATTCGAGCTCGAGAGTTCAGGAGTCTGGAGTAGGGTACTCTTTCTGTTATGGAGTATTCCTCTCGCTTCACTGATCTGCAGTGCTTCACACCGTTTATAAGGGGAGATGAGTTGTTCCTTGCATGGGAGTTTGTGGATGGACTCAGGCAGGATGTTTGATCCTAGGTGAACATCTTTAGGTTGACTTCGATATCCTATATCATCAACCAGGCATTGATTACAAAGCGTAACTTGAGGTATTCTGGAGCTATGAGCCAGGGTTTTTTGGCATCCAGATTTAGTATTCCTCCTCTTGATAGAAGGAAGCGCTGCCGATAGACTGCACATGGAGATCACAGTAGGTGAGATGCATCTTCTAGTAGCCAGGTGGTGTGATACCAGTGCAGAAAGAGTGGGAATATAAGGCCACATTTCCCAAGAGACCTAGTGGAGTGCTGATCTTGCAGCAAGATGGGTCACCATCAGTGTTTCTGTCTGACCTTCTCACCAGTAGCTGGTGACAGGGTTCTTCAATGACTCCTCGTTCAAGAGCAGCACCACCAGTTTCTCAATAGTATGAGAACTGGATTTCTTCCGGCCATTTCGGCCATAGTGGAGGTCGTGGTTGTGGAAGTCTGTTGCCGGTCTTTCAGCGACCACAGGGTGGATCATCTCAGAGTGGTCAAGCAGGGTCACAGAGCCGCGGTGCAGGCCAGACTTTTTCAGTGGAGAAGAACTAGCAGGAGTAGGATCCTGGACCCTCTACAATTCAAGGTACGATCATATTAGCCTCAGTTTTAGCTTCTTCTCCTTTTGATACATGGGATTCCCATAGCTTTATATCTGTTTCTACCGTGGAAAACCTTGGTCTATGCATATTTTCTTATGTAGATATCTTGACACTAGAAACTCTGTTGAGGATGAGAACAACTAGTGTACATCAGTGCAGGTAGTTCCCTTTAGAAGTTGGTGGGTGTCACTTTTTATGGGACCTCTATGTCCTAGAGATGGCAGGTAATGATGGTATTCTCAGGATGGACTGGTTAGTTCCCTTCAAGATAGTCGTCGATTGTTATCATCACAGGGTGAGTTTCAAATCACCAGACGGTAGATCGTTTCTTTATAGGGGTGAGTGTGATGTCTAGGAGAGAAGAGTGGGACTCGAGCATCATGGGTTGGGAGGAGTTACAGCTCAGATTTCTAGTCTATACCTAGATGACTAGGGGACTTCACAGTTTGACTTTCCTCCAGTGGTGGATAGTTTCAGGGACGTCTTCCAAAAGGACTTTTAGGTTTGTTTCTGAAGAAAGAGGTATAATTTTCTATTGAGCTCGTTCCAGGACCGGTGCCGGTATCCATTCCTCTTTATAGGATGGATACACCAATGTTGCAGGAGCTCAAGAAGCAGTTGGAGAAGTTGCAGGTAAAGGGTTTCATCTGACCCAGTACTTCTCCTTGGGGTTTATCTGTACTGTTTGCGAAGAAGGAAGATGGCACCCTCAGGCTTTGTGTGGACTATCGGAAGATGAACCAGTTGACGAGAAAGAACCAATATCCCTTGCCTAGGATTTATGATCTCTTTGATTAGCTTTGAGGAGCCTGGGTGTTCCCGAATATTGACCTTCAATCTGATTACCAGTATTTTCACATTAGAACATATGATATACCTATCATATCCTTATAGAGGAGGTATGGTCCAAATAAGTATATGGTTATGTCATTCAGTCTTACAAACGCACTAGAAGTTTTCATGGCACTGATGAACCGAGTTTTCCATCCATACCTAGATTCTTTTTTGGTGGTCTTTATGGATGATATCTTGGTGTACTATCACACTCGACATGACCATGCTACCCATCTTAAGATCATTTTGAGTACACTGAGAGAGCATCAGTTATATTCCTAGGCCTCAATATGCCACTTCAGGATGGATCAGATTCACTTCTTGGGTCATGTTATCTCAGATACAAGAGTATCAGAAGACCCAGAGAAAGTGAGAGCAGTAGATTCCTCGGAGTAGCTGAAAAACATATTTTAGGTGTGGAGTTTTCTACGGCTTGCTGCATAATACAGATGTTTCATAAAGTAATTTTCATGCTAAGAAGCACCGCTGACGGGTCTTACTAAGAAAGGTGTGAAGTTCATGTGGTCAAATTCTTGTGAGTCAGCCTTTCAGGTGCTGAAGGGGAGGTTGACTACAGCACCAATACTAATATTTCCAGATCTAGGCAATAGCTATAATGTTTAATACGATGCATCATTTATCGGGCTGGGAGTTGTGCTTCTGCAAGGAGATGGAGTTGTTGCGTACGAGTCTCGGCAGTTGTGGACACATGAGATGAATTACCTGACGCACGATCTCGATTTGGTAGCAGTTGTTCATGCTTTATGTTGTTGGAGACATTATCTGTTAGGAGAGAATTTTGTGGTTTTCACCAACTACAAAAGTCTCAAGTACATATTTACTCAGCATGACATGAATTTGAGACAATGAAGGTGAGTTGAGTAACTTCAATCTTTTTAATTTTAGCTTGCCTATACACTGGGGAAGGGAAACGTATAGTCTGATGCACTGAGCAGGAGGACCCAGATATAGGTTATTCAAGAGGCCAGTAGTAAGTGGAATCTTATGGATCTGTTCTCTGAGATGCATTTAGAGGTGCACGATAGACAGGGGAAAAAATTTCTTTCTTCTATATCTCTTACCTATACTATTTTTAATAGAGTTCGAATGAGGTGTATATCAAATTCTAAAGGCCTAGAACTATAGGAGAGAATGTCAGGAGAGGACCCTATTTTTAGATGGACCATAGGCGAGGATGAGATCTTTTCTTTCCAGGGGCGCGTTTGGGTGCTAACAGACATACGTGAGGAGTGGATGTGGGACTTTGATTCCTCAATTTGGGCAGTTCATCCTAGTGTCACCAAAATGTATCGTGATCTACACCGTCAGTATTGGTGGCTGGATATGAAGAGAGATGTTGCAGGTTTTGTCATGAGGTGTTTCACCTGTCAGCAAGTGAAGGAAGAGCATCAGCGGCTAGGAGGGCTTTTGCAGCATTTACCCATTCTCGAGTGGAAGCGGAATTATGTCGCGATGGATTTCATCATAGGTTTACCGAGGTCACCTTTAGGGAATGATGCTGTTTGGGTTGTAATTAACAGACTCACGAAGGTTTCCCACTTCTTACTGATCAAGGATACATTTAGTGTTAATGATCTGGGACGGTTGTACAACTGTGAGATTATACGTCTGTATAAATTTACACACTCCATTGTTTCAAACAGGGATGCCTGTTTTACTTATCAGGTCTGGAAGGGGCTTCATAAGGCTTTGGGTACATAGGTACTTTTGAGTATAGCTTACCACCACTAGACAAATGTCCAGTCCAAGCGTATGATTCAGGTGCCTGAGGACATGATCCGAGCATGAATCCTAGATTATGGAGGTTCTTGGGAGAAGCACATACCTCTTGTGGAGTTTTACTAAAACAATAATTTTCAAGAAACTATTCAGATGTCACCTTATGAGGCTTTGTACGGTAGGCCCTACCGATCACCCTTGTGTTGGCTAGAGGTAGGAGAGGTAACCTTACCGGGATATTGTCTGGTTCAGGAGACCACATCGAAGATAGAGTTTATTTGGAAGAGGATGGATACTGTGTAGTCTCGATAGAAGTCTTATGAAGATTAGAAAAGATGACCTCTGGAGTTCGAGGTTGGGGATTAGGTTTCCTTCATGTCACACCGAGGTTGGGGCATAGAAGAATAAGGATATTGTGTAAGCATTCACTGAGGTATGTCAGACCATTTGAGGTTGTAGAGAGAGTTGGTCCGATTTCCCATCGGTTACAGTTACGCCAGATGTACCAAGCTATGCATGACATTTTTCACGTTTCTCAGCTCCGACGTTACTTTTTGGACCCGTCTCATGTCTTTCAACCCGAGGAGGTTGATCTCGAAGTGGATGTGTCATTTGAGGAGAATCCTATGTAGATTGTTGATAGTAGTATGAAGGTTCTCCATGGTTGGTATGTTCCTCTGGTATGGGTGATATGGAAGCACGGGCGAGTACAGGACGAGACTTGGGAGACGGAGGCCGATGTACGAGCACATTGGCCGAAGCTGTTTGGGGTTTCTTCTTCTACGACACGCTAGGGAATTGACCATGTGAGCTTCCTCATAGATTCTACGACCACTTGGGGCTATAGGGGGAATTGACTTTGTGAGCTTCCTCAGATATTCCTTGACTACTTTAGACTATAAGGGGAATTGACTATGTGAGCTTCCTTATAGAGTCTTTAAATTACTTTTGAATATAAGGGGAATCGATTGTGAATACTTCCTCAAAAAGTCATTATATATTCTTATGACTGAATTAGAGGGGATAGGTTGCGTGTACTTTATAGAGGGTTACATTGATTGATTAGCTGCTTATTTGATAGGTGGAACTATTTATTGCTAAGTAATTTCTTGATCACTTCATTTTTGATTATTACCTGCCATATATATTCACTGACTCTTTGGAATAGATATTTGGGTGGTTGCCTATGAGGATTTAGTCTCACACCCTTTTGGGCCATGCTTTTGGGCCCAAATAGATTACATTGTTTTAGGTATAGATAAGGGCAAGCACACTTCTACTTCAGGTTCTTGATTGACTATGGAGCTAGAGGGAATGGGACCAAGATATGGCTTGCGATGATGTGGAGATGCTTACTTGATTTCTTTTGTATTTGGTTTAGTACTATTGTATTCCAACATAGTAATTTTTTTGGTTGCTTTCCAAGACATATGTATCATGCATCATTCATATATATGTGTGTGTGCTCTAGTTTATTATTTTCCAGTCTTCTTCCGTTTACTTTTGCATGGATTCCTACAGCTTCTTCTATTGCTATTGTTTTTCTTCCACTGTGTTATTCTTCCAATGAGGGAATAGTTTCCCCACTATCACACCCAAGGCCCTCACTTCTAGTTGGTAGCCTTTGGTGTTCGGGTAAATTTAATTAAGGCCATGTGATCAACCAGGTACGGGGCACCTCTGGGTACCTTCTAGAATCAAGACGTTACATTGTGGTTCCTATTACTCTGTTCACTGACATGTGATATTCTAGGGTCCCACACCTCACTAGTATCTTTAGGGCCTCTCCAATGTATTATGCTCCTCCATTTCTTTTCTTTCACCATCAGCACACGGTGTGACGTTGAGGTTACCATGAAAGTGAGTTTTTGTGTGTGTTTTTTTAATTTAAGCTACTTCCTTGAAATTTATTTCCAGTACAACTATTTTTTTTAAAAAACGGTCTAATCATAACTATTTAATCATTGGCTTCTTGTCTTTTGTTAAACTTTCATCTGCATTTGTCTTTTAATAATTATGTGTGGAACCCTTTTCTCGATGGAATTCTACCGGGCTCTTAGATCACACCTTTAATACACCTCTAGGTGTATGTAGATTGTGTTTCTTTTGTATTACTATTCAAGGCATCGGTCTTAGAAACGAGGTTCTGAGTTTCTTTTAGGTTTCTTGTGTTGGTCGATGTTGGTGGCTTGGGGATGTGGCTTCTTATGTCACAAGTAGGTTTCAGTTTTTGGTATTTGGTTCAAGTTGTAAACATTAATTTTGACCCTAGTTTAAGGGCATGTTAGGTTGTCTGATTTTAGTTTTCAATTTATTCATCTTTCTATTTTTTTATATTTTTTTATTCAGGTAAATCATTCCCATGTTTTATTTTTAATACCCGGTCACTTGTGCCAACCCATGTGATTTAGGAATTCCCCTCATGACTTACCATGGACCAGGTCGAGCATTAGTTTGATGGCGACCCAATTTTGTTCGTGACAAAATGGTATCAGAGGGAGGCTTTTGTTCATGTTATTTTCGGTGTCATTTAGATCAGAGATAGGACAGTCGGTACCCAAGTGGAAGGTGTGGGAAGAGTGTTGCAAACTCTTACTCATTCCAATCCTTGAGTAACCAGGGGTAGTCTAGTATTTATGTTTTTGGATTTATTCTATGTGGATATTGGATGACATGGAATGGATCAGAAAGTGACTCATTAATGAGTTTTCTAAAAAACTTGGTTCCACCAAATGGATCCTCTGAAACAATGGCTCCATTTATGGTGGCACCATGAAAATGACACCGTAGAGGCTGCACCGTTCACGGTGGCACTGTGATGGTGGAACAGTGACGGTGGAACCGTAGCAGTCGCACCGTAGAGGTCACCCACCAGAAAGGTGGAATCGCTTCCGGTGTTCCAACGAACTATAAGTCCCATAGCAGTCACACCGTCATGGTCACACACCAAAATGGTGGAACCACTTTCGGTGGCACTGAGAAGGTGGAACCATTACGGTGTCTCACCAAATGATGTCCCACCCATTGTTTTTTCCAAGTTTTCGATTTTTTCCAGTTTCGTCCCCACAAGGTATCTTTTGAAGAAAAAGTGTTTTAATACCCATTTTAGAGCCATTTAATGACAATAAATGATATCTAAAATTCCCCAAGATCTGGGATACCCTTGACATATCAAAACATGTGGATTTCTCCTTGGTGTCACGCCCTTTTTCCATACTTTCCAGTTCTACCCCTGTTATGAATTTTCCTCTGTTAAAGGAAATCCAATAACTAACAGTCGTTGTGGCCCCCTCTCTGATGAGAATTATTGAATAAAAGTTAATTAGATCCTATGTAACCACCCAACCATGTGGAGAAACCTTAATCTTCCCTTAAAGAGGTTCAATAATTCATATCCCGTAACTCCAGGATCTCACCTTTTATCGCATGAGATTATTTCTTCTTCTTGGATAGTCTATTTTCCTATATTTGGTGCGTTTGGAGTCCCCCATCACGATTCTAGTGGTGTGCCTATGTTGGAGCCTTTACTAATCACTCTTGGAGTCCTTGTAGTTCCTCCCCTGCAATTCATGCATCCCCGGTTGTTGGCACGAGGAATAAAACTTCGATCATTGGTCATCCAAAGAGGGTCTTTCCGTCGTATCTCTTTACTCTGTATCATGTGGGGTGGGTACAATAATTTTTCCTCAAGTCATGGAAGAAAACAAACCATAATAAATATAATAAATGATATTTAAATAATGAAGTGGTGTGTATAACGATGTTTTTGTACTCTTTTATATTTGTTTTTATGTCGGGAATTTTATGGGATTATGTCCACAAAATGTAGTGTATGTTGGTGGTCCTTCCTTGAGCACTAAAGAACCCCTATCCTCTGTAATGATTGAATTTCTGTAACAGGAAAATTGGTTAATCAAGTAAATTTTGTGGATTAAGTGGATGCCCAGCGAACATGAATCTTGGTGTGATCAACCCGGTTAACCAAAACAGAAAGACAAAACATAATGAATGGTGTGTTTAAATCTAAAAAATCCTTTACTCTGTATTGGTAATGTGTGTGGTTTCTCTACTTGGTTCTAGTGGGGTGGCGTGTATGGGGATGGGATCCCCTATTTATGAATTGTTTGTATGTGGATTTGGGGTTATGTAGGGTAGTATGTTGGGGCTTGGTTTTGTTCTAGTACTTCAAGGGATCTTACAGATCCATTTTGTTGTTGTGACATTACAAGAGAACCAGTTGTGAATGCTTAAATTACTTCATGGATGTTTTTCCTTCCATGGATTGTGACTGTGCCTGTTAGTTTCTTGGTAGTGAAGAATTATTTAAAAGGATTCACATGAATAAGATAACAAGAATGTGTTCAATGGGGAATTGTTTTACAAGAATGAGTTTTTCTTTGGTTGTGGTGGTTGTGCTTCTTAAGAATGAATAGTAACTAGAGTATTTGTGTATCGGATGGTTTCAAAACACTTAGGTTGGGATGAGTTCTTGTTTACCTATGTATATAAATTTACATCTTGTGTTTACCATTCGCACCCGACCCATGTTGAGAACTTCGTGCTTAACACCCCCATTTCATTAGGGAGGGTGTTTTTTCCAAGACTACTAGAAGTGGTTGGTTATTAGCTTCTTTTCTGCTCCCTCTCCTTAGTATCACAAGAATATTCAGGTAGGTTGTGATGGCCAGAGGTCCATTATGGCCCAAGATTCTTCGGTCAAGTTGGTTTTAGTGGTTGTCCTAGGTGTGTGCGGGCAGTTTTGTTTCCCAAGTATCTTTAGGATGAGGCTCAGGTGTCTTCGGGCATGGCAGTAGTTTTTCTAGCCCAGGTGTATTTAGGAAAGGTGGTAGTTGTTCTATCCCAGATGTCTTCAGGAATAGAGTTAGTTGTTCTAGGCCAGGTTTCTATGGGAATGGTTACCTGTGGTTGTGGTGGCTCAGGTATTTATGGGTGTAGATATGGTTGTGGTGGCCCAAAGGGTTGTTGTTGGGGAAGCAGTGGGACTGGAGTGAAAATGGCGGGGGAGATCTGACGCGTAGGATATAATCAATATCGAGTGGGAAATTGGTGTAGGGTACCCCCACATCTATGTTCTATTACTATTATATTTTTACCAGACTTTCATTATTTGGGGAGTGTGACTTGGTGAGGTTGGGTGGATAGTTTCCTTTCTAGGTGCTTTGGTTATCTCCTTTTTTCCATAGGGCATTAGAATGCCTCCAACACTTTTTCATGAGAGCTTTTTGTTTTACGTAATGAGTATAACTATATACTCACCCTATATATATAAAACAACTTTCAGGATTCTAGGAGGACATCGGGGACCATGTGGGACCGTACTAGCTTGGACGTCAGAACAGTTACCATTGCTGGGTTCTTTCTTTTGGTACTTTCCCTTTGGAATTTTCTGGTACTTTTATGGGTTTATCTTTGGAAATTAATAAGGAAATGGGTTTTGGATTTACTTTTACCTTCAGTTTTGGAGTTTTTGGTTTTTTTACCATCATATCTCCTGATCCTACTAAATAAAAATGGAAATCCCTTCCATATTACATGTGATTCTATACACTTAGTGCCAGTCGCCACTCTGGGGCTACTAAATGCTTCACTCAGAGGTCATTATCTCTCCTTCAACTTGAGGAAGGGAGGGTCTAGTAGTTTTTTTGTCCCTTCCCTAATCTTGGTGAAAGCGAGTCATGATAGAATGGTATCATAGGTGATGGTTGAGAGATAGGATGGAGATCGGGGTTATGCATAGAATGGATTGCATGGGATGGTAGGGAAACAATTTTAGGCTATCCTGGTGCATGAAATAGGGCAGGGAAGACTGGATAGTACACGATATTTTAGGGCTCCCCATGATCTGACATAAGGACTCTGGCCCTACAGAACGACTAGGTGAGGCTACCTTGATTGCAGGGTAGAGACCCCTGGAAAGGTACATGAATTATAATGGATTGTTTTTTTGTGTGTTCTGGGTGTTCTGGGAACTAAAATAAATAACCAGTTTAAGAAAAATATAAAATAAATCTTATACACTACTCGAGCATAGGCTTTCCTTGTTTACCTTGAAGTTATGAAACCTAGATGATGACCACGAGTAATACAGGTGATCAAGGCTCGGGAGGCAGATCTAGATGATCAGTGGAGGACTGATCAAGAGGAGGAGGATGACCAGTGGTAGAGGATGCTTCGTGCCTTTTAGTAGAAGATCCTCATGAAGTATGAGGGCAGCCTCTCAGACATGGAGACAGAGAGCTACCTCGAGGAGATGGTGATAGCTTTCAGCTTTATCTAAGCTCCGGCCGAGTACTGGGTTCCATTGGAAGTTAGTCAGATGAGGAGGTCAGCACATCAGTGGTGGACTCTATATCACGGATGGAGGATGGAGAGTGAGATTTTTGGGCTGACTTTGAGAAGGAGTTCTGGGAAGAATTCCATTTTTCTACGATGGAAGCTGATAAGAGGCAGGAGCTACTCTCCCTTCTACAAGGGAGTATGTTAGTGAGGGAGTTGGGGATCAAGTTCAAGGATCTCCTTAATTTTTCTTCAAACCACTTTCTAGATGAGGAGTCTCTGGTTAGATGTATAGATTAGGCACTCTTTTCATCTCTTATGTATGTTGTTACTCCCTTAACTCTACTGACATACATGGAGGTTTAGAAGAAGGCTAAAGTGGTGGAGAGGATGCACACATAGGGAGGTTTACCTTGAGAGGGGATCTAGTTGGGCTCATCAAAGGGGAAAGCTTCCAGTTGTAGGCCTCTATTGTCTGGGCCTTCTAGGTTTCAACCAATAGGGAGAAGGCTCCAACTGTTCCAGTTTCTCTCTCCTGGTCCTCTCCCTTTCCTTGCAGGCTCCGGACCGAGATGCTTCATTTGTGGTAGTTGTGTGAACCTTAGGAGTCAGTTCCCGGACCAAGTGTAGTACATTGGGGGTGGGAAAGTTCAGTACCCACCACAAAAGTAGCAATTTCAAGCCAGGCCCTTTCAGCAGCGTCAGTAGGGAAAGTGATCTCCCGCTCCTCTGAGAGAAGACGAAGCAGGAGGAGTTCGATCTCATGGTTCTCCTCAGGGACCTCAACTAGGGCTTGGTCAAGGAGTTGGCCGACAGAAGAGGGGCATAAGAGATGGGTGTGGGTAGTTTCATGCCACATAGGTAGCAGTTCCAGTAGGGCTAGAATTTTTTCAAAGTACAATCAGCTTGTTTATCACTCTTTCATGCGCCTTGTTTTATTCGGGAGCTTCACGCTCTTTTTCTTCACCCAGTATAGCCCGTACTCAGGGTCTAGACACAAAAGTACTTCTGGTTCCCCTGGTATTGATAATGAAAATCGGAGTTCAGACCAGCTTGTCTTATGTTTGTTAGGGATGTAAACTGATGTTGGGGAAACATCAGTCTAGTGGGGACCTTTTAATGCTACAGATGCAGTCATATGATGTCATTTTAGGCATCGACCGGTTTTTCTCAATGTGTGTCGTTATCGACTGCTTTAGAAGAAGGTTCATGCTTTCATATTTGGGTGGGAAATGTGTGACTTTCATTAATGAGTGGGGTTTCTAGGAGGGGACTCAGTGATAGAAGACCCTTCATTCCTCGTTAACCGAGGATTCAATGGAGTCAGCATATACAGAGAAGGTGGAAGTCCCAGGAATCGGTAGGGAGTTCCTAGATGTCTTCCCTGGAGAGGTCGTGACTCTACCCCCTCAATGTGATGTTGAGTTTGGGATAGACATGAAACATGGTTCCCGTCCGATTTTGATGGCTCCCTATCAGATGGCACCTTCAGAGTTGCGGGAGTTATGATTCAGATTGATGATATGATGAAGAAGGGTTTTGTACAAACAAGCATGTCACCATGGGGTGCTCCATTCTTGTTCTCAAAGAATATAGATGGTGGTATCATGATGTTTATAGACTACCATAGGCTGAACTAGGTGACTATAAATAACAGTTACCCCCTCCCGAGGATCGACAACCTTTTTGATCAGTTAAAGGGGGGGAGGATGGTTCTCTAAGATCAACCTACAGTAATGATATCACCATTTCAAGGTGAAGGAGGGTGACATCTCAAAGACTACCTTCATGTACAGCTATGGGAACTTTGAGTTCGTGGTCATGTTGTTCGGGGTTAGGAATGCACCAGCCGTGTTCATGGGGCTCACGAACTCTATCATACGGGAATATTTGGACTGGTTCATATTCATGTTTATTGATTATATTAAAATCTAATCAAGATAATAGGAGGATCATGACAAGCATCTGAGTATAGTTTTAGAGGTCCTCTCACAGCACCAACTCTACGGGAAATATTCCAAGTTCATGTTTTAGACATGATAAGTTCACTTACTTAGACACGTGATGTCCGAGTAGGGGATATCGGTGGACTCATCAAAGGTCAAGGCGGTTGTTTCATGGGAATCACCCAACAACATAGAAGAGTTTCATAGTTTCCTGGGTCTAGCGGGTTACTACCGGAGATTCATGCCCAACAACTCCTGAGTTGCAGCACCTTTGAAAGCCTTGACCAAGAAAGACTAGGCTTTGTATGGAGTGAGGAGTGCCAGGAAGACTTTAAATATTTTAAGGGGAAGTTGGTTAGTTCCCTAGTGAAAAGGTTTCTAGAAGAATTGGTGTTGTTTGAGGTGTTCTATGATGCTTAAGTCCAAGGCTTAGGGTGTGTGCTGATGCAACAGTTGGGAGTGATCTCATATGGGAGAAGGTAGTTACATCCCCATGAACATAACAATTCCTCCCATGACCTGGAGCTTGTAGTAGTTATGTTTGCATTAAAGTTTTGGTGGCATTACCTCATCGAGGAATACTTTTTTGTCTTCACAGATCACAAGATCTTGAGTTATACCTTCTCCCAATGAGACCTGAACTTGCGACAGTAGAGGTGGATGAAGTTTCTTCAGGTCCATGACTTTGAAATTTCTTATACTTTAAGGGGATCGTGGGTATGACACTTTCTTCTAGTGGAGTTTGCCTAAAATAATATCTATCACTCTACATTTGGCATGGATTCATACAAAGACATGTATGGAAGATCGTGTCATTCACCCTTCTGTTGGACAGAGGTTCGGGAAGCAAATGTTCTTGGACTAGGGGTGGTGCAGAGCACGACGGAAAAGGTTCAGCTTATATGGGAGAGGATGAAGGCAGCCCAGGATTGGAAAAAGTTTTATACTAATCATAGGAGGAGACCCTTAGAGTTTGAGGTCGAGGACCATGTGTTCTTGAAGGTCTCCCCTAAGCATGGGAAATGAAGTTTCGGTAGGGGAATTAAGATTTCATCTAGGTTCTTCGGACCCTTCGAGGTGTTGCGACGGGCCGGTGAAGTGGATTATCAGTTGGTGCTACCACCGCCTCTGATGAGGGTGTAGGATGGCTTCCATGTGTCTCAGCTATGTCAGTATCTACATGATCACTTGAAAATCCACAACTGGGGGAATCTGGATATCAAGGACGACATGACATTCATAGAAATACAAGTGAGGATCAGGGGTCATGAGGAGAATGTGCTTTGTGGGAGAACCATTCCCTTGGTTTTTGTGTTATGGATGCATGGTGGCCACGAGGAGAGTACCTGGGAATGGGAGGCACAGATGCACACCTAATACCTATAGGTGTTTTGAGATTTATTCTTTTTATTTTGTACTTGATTGTGATGTAGTGATTGACCTTGTTAACTATGAAATGGGATGTTTCCCTTGTTCTCTGATTGTGTGTGAAGAATCCTGGTTGTGGGTAGGGGAGGACTTAATCCCTAATCAAGACCCATTAAGTTGGATGTGGTTAAACCTGTGTGTGTGTGTCTGTGCTGCCCAAAGTTGATAGTATTTTGACATGAAGGAAGGGACTCCCTAATCCATATAACTGGACGGTATGACCATTACATGTTTGTATGGTTTCTTAAGTGAGGGGAGTGGTAGTGCCCCTCCCATTGATCATCATGGAGGAGAGATGTTCCTAGATGCCGATGAGGTTGAATCCTAAGAGGTATATTTTGAGGTGGTTGTTTGGACCCCTCTATTTTCTTCAGGTATAGTTTCAATTCTCGAGGGGATAATAGTTTTAGAGGTATCTGATGAAATGGACCGAATAGTGAATCGTTAATAAATTTTCCAAAAACTTGGTTCCAAAAAATGGTTCCACCGAAATTGTGGCACCAGTCACGGTGGTCACGTGATGGTGGCACAGGTTATAGAGTCACCGTGATTGTGGAAATCTGATAGTGGAATCGTGACAGTTGCACTGATCATGGTGGCACCGTAGTGATCGCACTGTCATGGTCATGCACCAAAACAGTGGCACTACTTACGGTGTTTGTGGCACTGTGACAGTGGCACCCTAGCGTGTAACACCCGAGACTTTTATGTTATATAAATCATCAAAGGGATCTTTTTCTACACAACACTTGCTTGGCTTGCTTTAGACGCAATCGCGACCTTCCTCGATAGCTTGCGTCGTACGCAATACCGAGTTTCACTAAACAACAATATGCTATTAAAACTAGCCGTTATGAATAGTAATAACCAATTTTTGAAATTTTATAAATTTTATTTTTCAAAATGGACTTCATTTTTGGACTCAGAATATCGAAATTATCCTAGGGTGAAATTTTGGTATTTTTCTGAAAACATTCAATTTTTGATGAATAGTGAAACCACTAAGTGGTAGGTTAAAAACTGAATTTTGCATAAAACTTAATTTTACCGCTTCTGTGAATGGAATTTCAAAAATCCGACAGACACGGTTGATACCAGTAAGTAAAATTTGGTTCAATGAGATAAAAATAATTTTTTGGTGAATAGTAACTTTTTACTTTTTTTTACCGTGGTTAATAGTAAATAGGGTAACTAAGGGTAAATATGATATTAATATTACCCTAACACATGTCCTAATTCTATTGGACAAGTTTAATTCGACCAAAAACAAACTTAGGAATAAAATATGACCATTTAGGCCCACTTGGATTAGATTAGGACATTTATTATTAATTTATTTAAAGAAGGGTTAAAATAGTTAAAATAAAAGTTTAATAAGTAAATCATTTTTAATATGGGGTTATACATAAGATAAATTCAATTGTAAATATTCATTAGAAAGCTAAAAAGATTTCCTACATGATGATATTTTATTTGTAATTTTTAGACATCAAATAATTTAATTTATTTATGACACAAAGATGATGCATTAATTATCTTATTAATGAAATATTGACAAAATTGATAATATAAATACCACAATAAATGTAATTTAAGACTTTTTATGAATTACACTAATTTGCTAGGTTACTATGATATATTAATGTTGATTTAATCAACTTGGTTTCAACATATAATTCTGTTATGACTTTCACAAAAATTATATATCAAATAGTGTCAAATTTGACACAAAATAGTTTTTAAATCAAATATTATATTATTAACTGTTATTTTATTCCTAAAAATCTAAGGTTAGGACAAATGACTTAGATAAGGATATATATATTAATAATAAACAATTTGGGGTTCGTTTGGCATGTTATAGTAAGTGTATTAACTATATAGTGAAAGAAAACAAAAAGACACGGTAAAAGTTAAATTAATTAACTTAGAGTTAAATCTAATTGATAAGATTAAAATAATACCCTAAACTTGTCTAAATCCTATTGGTTGATAGGATTTCGACCCATCCCCACTTTAGCTTCGAAATAAGACCCTTTGGAACCATTATAAACCGATTTTGACTTTAATATAAAATAATATTTTGAGATATTCCTAAGGTGCCCCTCTCCTCCCTTATAAAAGGGCACCTCCTCCCCCTCCTCCTCACACCAATTTGAGAACTCAAGCTCGGACAACCCCTGCCATTTTCTCCTCTCCACTTCCCTGGAATAATCCTAGAGGTCCTGGTCTTCTCCAAAGACCAATCTTAGTTCCTTAAGTGGAGGATTCAAAGAGGCGTTCCAAAGAAGAGGTAATATCCATTACCGATCTTTTCAATTTCTTTCTTCTTCAACTTCTTCTTCTTTAGTTGTTTCATGATAAAGTAATAACATCAGTATTACTTACATACTGATATGTTATTATAAATATGAAACAACCCTAATTCACCTTCTATCCATCCTACGGAAAAATGAAATCACCGCGCGTGCGTACGTACGGAATACCGTCTCCACGCCGTGGTGTAATCTATTTTTCCACCATCACCTTACAAGGATGGGTATAAATGGTGTAATGAGTAACTATATATGATTATTATGAAGTAATATTGATACTGAAATAATATATATATATAGTCCAATACAATTCCACGATCATAGGAACGATATCATCACTCGTGCGTACGTACGGAATACCGTCTCCATGATGTGATGCGACTCGTTCTACATGATCTTCATTTCATAATGATTATATAAATGAATTGAATGAATGAATATGGTATATACTACACTAATACCATTCTGTAAATGAATTATCTATAACCTAAAGATAAGAATAAGAATTTATTCGACAAAACACGCATAAGAACAAAAAGTTATAAAGACCCGAGTAACAAGTAACAATGAAATATTACTAACAAGAAGCTAATAATATGACCATATATGATATCATATCAATATGTATGATTCTGGAATAAGTCAATAACATTATTTAAACCATTATACAGGAGCTTCGGACACGGACAAAGCAAATCGGACCTAAGGTAAGGGAAATATCACAATCTCATTTTTATCCGAGATTGTTTATTCGTAAGTATTTACTGGGGTGTATTTTATCATCCACATCCATGTTTACTCAATATGTAATATTATTTCCATCCACCTAAAATTGTTTAAATCCATTTTTACCCTTCGGTGAGTTTTTAGTAATATGTATGAAAAGAATCTTTTGTCGTTTTTCGTACGAGGTACTTTTTGACTTTTCCGACAAAAGTACGAAGAATGTTTTTTTAACTTATACGGTATGGATGGATTTTTAAAACATTATTTCCAAGAATCTTCCTTTACAAGTTATCAATTTTATTTTTAATCAACTTCTTTTATTTTAAAGTCGTATGACATGTTATGAAAGGAAAAATGTTTTTGAAGTAGAAAGGATATTTTCCTCAAGAATGGAGTTCAAGTATTTTATCAAAATTATTTTCCATCTAAGATAATAAAAGGGTTCTGTTTTTATCCCTATTATTGCATGGATTTGATTATGTTGTGATGGAAATATTTTTATGAATTCCTTTATCTTATATGAATTGTTTTATGATGTCATGATGTTTCAAGAATCCCATTTTTGTTACATGTGTTATACGATGATGTATGATTTATGATTATGTGGCACACATAAGAAAGGATTCATTATAAGATGGGTGGGACCTATATCTCCCTCCAATGCATTGGGTAATGATTTTATATCTCATGAGATAGACATGGCTGGAACGGAAGGTTATTTCGGTTCAGTGATACAGGACTGAAACGAGGAGTGAACTCGGTTCAGAAAGGGACTTTGTCCACTAAGATAGTCTTGGCAATGAGTCATGACTAACAAGAAATGATTTTCCATGATTATGTGTGCATGCCACAAAGTTTAAAGTTTTATGTTATGATTATGGGGATCTCATTTTCACTTCTATGATTTATTCCATGTTAAGATATTATGATCTCTTTTGCAGGTTTTGATTTTCATAAAGATATGATATGATTTTTATTTCCTTTATTTTCCCTTGCTGAGCATTTGAGCTCACCCTTTTATGTTTTCTTTTCCCCAGGTCAGGAAGATGGATATTAAGTAGAATATGCTAAAAGGGACCCTAGATATGATGAAATAAATGGGAGACACTGTAGAAGATTTATGAACCAGTTGTTTATGTTTCCCAGTTTCTAAAGACACTATACCTATACGGTCCTTTGTGGTTTTGTCATATGTTGTAATAAGTGTGCTTCAATTTTGAAGTATTAACAATGTATGTAATGTATGGGTCGTTATAGTTGGTATCAGAGGAAAGGTATAGTCAACCTTTGGAAACTAGGATGTGAAAGCCTTAGTAAGAACCCTAGGGATAAGTCTAAGCATAGAACACAATCTTAGTGTTTTAGAAATGGCCTTGAATAACCTAGGATAAGACCTTAAGCATGAAAATTTTATTCTTGAATTATGTGGTTTCCTATTATAATTAGTGTTGCTCACACTATTCTTCTTGGTTTTAGTCAATGGCTGGAACCCGAAGGAACCGTGTTAATGCGGAATGCGATGGGCAATGCAATGATTGTCCCCCTGAGCAACCAAACGATATGGGAGTTGGAATTCAAAATCTTGTAGCCATGCTCAAACAACTTTCTCAAGCTATGAATCATGCAGGATTTCCAAACGAGCAAAGGAGGGAGCAACATTCTGTTGAATCCTTCATGAGGCAGCGTCCACTTTCTTTCAGCGGGTCTACTGATCCATTAGTTGCTGAACAATGGATTAGTACTACTGAAAAGATATTTTCAGTTCTTCAATGTTCTGAACATGATAAAGTCATCCTAGCAGTGTATCGTTTGGAAGGAGATGCTGATCAATGGTGGAATCTTGTTAAGAATACGAGGCAAAGGGATGAAATTGAGTCTATGGAATGGGACGAGTTCAAGAACTTATTTTTCAATAAGTACTTCCCTCGTATTCTCCGAACAAAGATGGAGAAAGAGTTTCTTGAACTGAAGCAAAGGGATGATGAATTTGTTGGTACCTATGAAGCAAATTTTACAAGACTTTCAAGGTACGCTTCTGGTATTATTATCCAACCTGAGAGTAAGATCGATCGATTCTTTAGTGGCTTAAAACCAAGTCTTCGAAGGGCGTTAGCCATAAGGGACTTCAATAGCTACGAGGAAATCGTTCGATGTGCTCTCAAAGTCGAGATGGAGATTGGAGTAACCCATCAGTCACATGGGTTTGATAAGAAGAGGAAGATGGAATTCAAAGAAAAATCTAAAGAGCACACGGAAAAGAAGATGAGCTTTTCCTTATGCTCAAAGTGTGGAAAGAAACATGGAGGGAGTGGTCTTAAAGGGACAAGTAAATGTTTTAAATGTGGAAAAGAAGGTCATCGGGCATTTGAATGCCGTGATAATGGGAAGAAGATGTCTAATGACGCAAACAAAGGAAGGGATACACAGAATGAACCTACTACACTTCAATGTTTCAAGTGCAAGGAGATGGGGCATTATGCCAATCAATGCCCAAATCCAAGGGTTGATGATGATGGTCGACGTCAACAAAATCTTAAGGCTAAAGACAAAGGAAAGTCACATGCAATTTCTATCAGCGATGTGGAGTACGATAACGATGTGGTGAAAGGTACACTTACCATCCACTCTAAAGTAGAAAATGTTTCATTTGATTCTGGATCCACCCACTCTTTTATTTCTGAAGACTTTTCTAAGGGTATCACCGTATTACCTCAACAATTAGATGTTGAGTTAGCTGTGACAACACCTAATGGCACATCAATCGCATCAAAAGTTTATAATTCTTCTCCGATCGAAGTTTGTGGGAAAGTGCTTCCTGCAAATCTTGTGATCCTTCCTTTAGTGGAATTTGATGTGATTCTTGGCATGGATTGGCTTTCTCTACATGGAGCTCATATCGATTGCCAAAGAAGGGAAGTCACATTTCATATTCCAGATCAATCTACGATCGTCTATCAATGCAAGGATGAACATAACCTTCCAGTGGAAATTTCTTCCATCTTATGGGTATTGATTCCACTAAATGAAGGTTATTTATCTCAAATGGTTGGTGAGAAACCCACGATTAAGAATATTCCAATTGTACGGGAGTTTGATGATGTCTTTCCGGAGGAATTGCCGGGTCTTCCACCAAATCGTGAAGTTGAGTTTTCAATAGAACTCGTACCGGGTGCTTTGCCTATTTCAAAGACACCTTATAGAATGGCCCCAATTGAGTTGCAGGAATTGAAGAAGCAACTCCAAGAGAATCTTGATAAGGGATTCATACGCCCTAGTGCGTCACCTTGGGGATCACCTGTTCTATTTGTTAAGAAGAAAGATGGATCAATGAGACTTTGCATTGATTATCAAGAACTTAACAAGATCACTATCAAGAACAAATATCCTCTCCCACGCATTGATGACTTATTTGACCAACTACGCGGAGCTCAATAATTTTCCAAGATTGATCTTCATTCAGGGTATCATCAATTAAGGGTCAAAAGGGAGGATATACCAAAGACGGCTTTCCGTACAAGTTATGGACACTATGAATTTATAGTGATGCCATTTGGTCTTACTAATGCCCCTGCTATCTTCATGGATCTAATGAATAGAGTCTTTAGAGACTATCTTTATCAATTTGTGGTAGTCTTTATAGACGATATTCTTGTCTATTCAAAGAGAAAGGAAGATCATGAAGATCACTTGAGAATTATATTGAAGACCCTGAGAAAGGAGAAGCTTTATGCCAAATTTACCAAGTGTGAATTTTGGCTTCAAAAAGTTGCATTTTTGGGTCATATAATCTCAAAAGAGGGGATATCTGTGGATCCAGCAAAAACAGAGGTTATCGAAAGATGGTAAAGACCAACAACAGTAACTGAGATCCGAAGTTTTCTTGGTTTGGCTGGATATTATCGACGTTTTGTAAAAGATTTTTCATGATTATCTAATCCAATCACCAAGTTGACTCGGAAGGGAGTTAAGTTTGTCTGGACAGAGGAATGTGAAGAGAATTTCAAGGAGTTGAAAAGAAGGTTATCCAGTGCACCTGTGCTCACACTACCTTGTAGTGGAGAAAGGTTTGTGATCTACAGTGATGCATCCAATAAGGGATTGGGGTGTGTTCTTATGAAAAATGATATGGTGATAGCTTATGCCTCACGATAGTTGAAAATCCATGAGCAAAATTACCCAACACATGATTTGGAGTTGGATGCGGTAATCTTTGCATTAAAGATTTGGAGGCATTACCTTTATGGTGAAAGGTGTGATATTTATACTGATCATAAAAGTTTAAAGTATATTTTCACACAAAAGGAGTTGAATATGCGTCAAAGAAGATGGTTGGAGCTGATTAAGGATTATGACTGCTCAATCCATTACCACCCTGGGAAAGAAAACAAGGTGGCAGATGCATTAAGTCGACAAGACCATGCTAGTTTATCCATGATGAGGATCACAAAAGATCCAATATTTATGGATTTACAAAGGATGGATCTTGGAATTATAATGGAAGGGAAAAAATCTTATCTTTCTCAAATGAATGTTCAACCATCTATACATGTGAAGATTAAAGAGGCACAAAAAGAAGATGTCGAGTTACAAAAGAAGGTGAGAAATGTTCCTAAATTCAACCTTGATTGTGATGGGATAATAAAGTTCAGGAATCGGGTTTGCGTTCCTCCCATCCCCGAATTAAAGAATGAGCTGCTGGATGAGGCTCATAGTTCATCATTTTCTATTCATCCTGGAAGCACGAAGATGTATAGGGACCTGAAAGAGTACTTCTGGTGGGATGGCATGAAAAGAGATGTTGTTGAATATGTCTCTCGATGCTTGGTTTGTCAACAAGTTAAAGATGAGAGACAGAAGTCTAAGGGGATGTTACAACCATTACCCATACCCGAATGGAAATGGGAAAACATCACTATGGACTTTGTCATAGGACTTCCTAAAACATCCAAAGGCAATAATGCTATCTGGGTCATAGTTGATCGTCTTACAAAGTCTGCACACTTCATTGCTATTAGAGAGGATTTCTCTCTAGATCAGCTTTCCAGGATATATGTAAAGGAAGTGGTAAGATTGCATGGAGTACCACTTTCTATTATATCTGATCGAGATCCGAGATTTACCTCGAAGTTCTGGCGAAGTCTTCAGCATACTCTGGATACAGAGTTGAGTTTCAGCACTGCTTATCATCCCCAGACAGACGGTCAGTCTGAGAGAACAATTCAAACCCTAGAAGATATGTTGAGAGCTTGCTCTATGGATTTCAAAGGAGGTTGGGATCAACACCTACCTTTGGTGGAATTTTCTTATAATAATAGCTTTCACTCCAGTATTCAGATGGCTCCTTATGAAGCTCTCTATGGAAAGAAATGCAGGACTCCAACTTGATGGGATGAAGTTGGGGAAAGAAAGCTATTAGGACCTGATCTCGTTGATGAAATGGCAGAAAAGGTCAGATCTATTCAACAACACATAAGAGCAGCTCAGAGTCGACAGAAAAGTTATGCCGACAACCGAAGAAAAGACCTAGAGTTTGAAGTGGGCGATAAAGTGTTCTTACGAATATCTCCCTGGAAGAGGGTTATGAGATTTGGAAAGAAGGGGAAGTTGAGCCCTAGATATATCGGTCCATTTGAAATACTGGATCGTGTTGGGAAGGTAGCTTACCGATTGGCGCTTCCACCGAATCTCTCTCAAGTTCACGATGTGTTCCATGTATCTCTCCTGAGAAAGTACATACCAGATCCTTCACATGTACTCAGCTCAGAAGTTGTACCGCTGGAGCAAGATCTTTCTTATGAAGAACAGCCGATAGAGATTCTGGATCGTAGCGAAAAAGTCCTACGAAACAAGACCACTCGCTTGGTGAAAGTTTTATGGAGAAACCACCAACTTGAAGAAGCTACATGGGAGCTTGAGGATATGATGAGGGAGAAGTATCCTCATCTGTTTGTTGCAAAGTGACGAATTTCGAGGGCGAAATTCTTTTTAAGGGGGGTAGAATGTAACACCCGAGACTTTTATGTTATATAAATCATCAAAGGGATATTTTTCTACACAACACTTGCTTGGCTTGCTTTACACGCAATCGTGACCTTCCTCTATAGCTTGCGTCGTACGCAATACCGAGTTTCACTAAACAACAATATGCTATTAAAACTAGCCGTTATGAATAGTAATAACCACTTTTTGAAATTTTATAAATTTTATTTTTCAAAATGGACTTCATTTTTGGACTCAGAATATCGAAATTAGCCTAGGGTGAAATTTTGGTATTTTTCTGAAAACTTTCAATTTTTGATGAATAGTGAAACCACTAAGTGGTAGGTTAAAAACTGAATTTTGCATAAAACATAATTTTACCGCTTCTGTGAATGGAATTTCGAAAATCTGACAGACACGGTTGATATCAGTAAGTAAAATGTGGTTCAATGAGATAAAAATAATTTTTTGGTGAATAGTAACTTTTTACTTTTTTTTACCTCGGTTAATATTAAATAGGGTAACTAAGGGTAAATATGATATTAATATTACCCTAACACATGTCCTAATTCTATTGGACAAGTGTAATTCGACCAAAAACAAACTTAGGAATAAAATATGACCATTTAGGCCCACTTGGATTAGATTAGGACATTTATTATTAATTTATTTAAAGAAGGGTTAAAATAGTTAAAATCAAAGTTTAATAAGTAAATCATTTTTAATATGGGGTTATACATAAGATAAATTCAATTGTAAATATTCATTAGAAAGCTAAAAAGATTTCCTACATGATGATATTTTATTTGTAATTTTTAGACATCAAATAATGTAATTTATTTATGACACAAAGATGATGCAGTAATTATCTTATTAATGGAATATTGACAAAATTGATAATATAAATACCAAAATAAATGAAATTTAAGACTTTTTATGAATTAAAATAATTTTATAGGTTACTATGATATATTAATGTTGATTTAATCAACTTGGTTCAAACATATAATTCTGTTATGACTTTCACAAAAATTATATATCAAATAGTGTCAAAATTGACACAAAATAGTTTTTAAATCAAATATTATATTATTAATTGTTATTTTATTCCTAAAAATCTAAGGTTCGGCCAAATGACTTAGATAAGGATATATATATTAATAATAAACAATTTGGGGTTCGTTTGGCATGTTATAGTAAGTGTATTAACCATATAGTGAAAGAAAACAAAAAGACACGGTAAAAGTTAAATTAATTAACTTAGAGTTAAATCTAATTGATAAGGTTAAAATAATACCATAAACTTGTATAAATCCAATTGGTTGATAGGATTTAGACCCATCCCCACTTTATCTTCGAAATAAGACCCTTTGTAACCATTATAAACCGATTTTGACTTTAATATAAAATAATATTTTGAGATATTCCTAAGGTGCCCCTCTCCTCCCTTATAAAAGGGCACCTCCTCCCCCTCCTCCTCACACCAATTTGAGCACTCAAGCTCGGCCAACCCCTGCCATTTTCTCCTCTCCACTTCCCTAGAATAATCCTAGAGGTCCTGGTCTTCTCCAAAGACCAATCTTAGTTCCTTAAGTGGAGGATTCAAAGAGGCGTTCCAAAGAAGAGGTAATATCCATTACCGATCTTTTGAATTTCTTTCTTCTTCAACTTCTTCTTCTTTAGTTGTTTCATGATAAAGTAATAACATCAGTATTACTTACATACTGATATGTTATTATAAATATGAAACAACCCTAATTCACCTTCTATCCATCCTACAGAAAAATGAAATCACCGCGCGTGCGTACGTACGGAATACCGTCTCCACGCCATGGTGTAATCTATTTTTCCACCATCACCTTACAAGGATGGGTATAAATGGTCTAATGAGTAACTATATATGATTATTATGAAGTAATATTGATACTGAAATAATATATATATATACTCCAATACAATTCCACGATCATAGGAACGATATCATCACTCGTGCATACGTACGGAATACCATCTCCACGATGTGATGCGACTCGTTCTACATGATCTTCATTTCATAATGATTATATAAATGAATTGAATGAATGAATACGGTATATACTACACTAATACCATTCTGTAAATGAATTATCTATAACCTAAAGATAAGAATAAGAATTTATTCGACAAAACACGCATAAGAACAAAAAGTTATAAAGACCCGAGTAACAAGTAACAATGAAATATTACTAACAAGAAGCTAATAATATGACCATATATGATATAATATCAATATGTATGATTCTAGAATAATTCAATAACATTATTTAAACCATTATATAGGAGCTTCGGACACGAACAAAGCAAATCGGACCTAAGGTAAGGGAAATATCACAATCTCATTTTTATCCGAGATTGTTTATTCGTAAGTATTTACTGGGGTGTATTTTATCATCCACATCCATGTTTACTCAATATGTAATATTATTTCCATCCACCTAAAATTGTTTAAATCCATTTTTACCCTTCGGTGAGTTTTTAGTAATACGTATGAAAGGAATCTTTTGTCGTTTTTCGTACGAGGTACTTTTTGACTTTTCCGACAAAAGCACGAAGAATGTTTTTTTAACTTATACGGCATGGATGGATTTTTAAAACATTATTTCCAAGAAGCTTCCTTTACAAGTTATAAATTTTATTTTTAATCAACTTCTTTTATTTTAAAGTCGTATGACATGTTATGAAATGAAAAATGTTTTTGAAGTAGAAAGGATATTTTCCTCAAGAATGGAGTTCAAGTATTTTATCAAAATTATTTTCCATCTAAGATAATAAAAGGGTTCTGTTTTTATCCCTATTATTACATGGATTTGATTATGTTGTGATGGAAATATTTTTATGAATTCCGTTATCTTATATGAATTGTTTTATGATGTCATGATGTTTCAAGAATCCCATTTTTGTTACATGTGTTATACGATGGTGTATGATTTATGATTATGTGGCACACATAAGAAAGGATTCATTATAAGATGGGTGGGACCTATATCTCCCTCCAATGCATTGGGTAATGATTTTATATCTCATGAGATAGACATGGCTGGAACGGAAGGTTATTTCGGTTCAGTGATACAGGACTGAAACGAGGAGTGAACTCGGTTCAGAAAGGGACTTTGTCCACTAAGATAGTCTTGGAAATGAGTCATGACTAACAAGAAATGATTTTCCATGATTGTGTGTGCATGCCACAAAGTTTCAAGTTTTATGTTATGATTATGGGGATCTAATTTTCACTTCTATGATTTATTCCATGTTAAGATATTATGATCCCTTTTGCAGGTTTTGATTTTCATAAAGATATGATATGATTTTTATTTCCTTTATTTTCCCTTGCTGAGAATTTGAGCTCACCCTTTTATGTTTTCTTTTCCCCAGGTCAGGAAGATGGATATTAAGTAGAATATGCTAAAAGGGACCCTAGATATGATGAAATAAATGGGAGACACTGTAGAAGATTTATGAACCCGTTGTTTATGTTTCCCAGTTTCTAAAGACACTATACCTATACGGTCCTTTGTGGTTTTGTCATATGTTGTAATAAGTGTGCTTCAATTTCGAAGTATTAACAATGTATGTAAAGTATGGGTCGTTATATAGCTGTCACACCATCACTGTCACAAACCAAAATGGTGGAACCGCATATGGTGGCACTGTGATGGTGGAATCATTATGGTTTCTCCCAAATAGTGTCCCACCTTTTGTTTTTTCCCAGTTTTCAAACTTTTCTAGTTCCACCCCCGCAATGTATCTTTTGACTTAAAATTGTTTTAATACCCATTTGAAAGCCATTTAAATCCCATAAATAATATCTAAAATCTCACAAGAGTCGGGCGAACCTTGACTTAACAAAATGTTTGGCTTTTTCATTGGTGTCACACCCTTTTTCTGTACTTTCCAGTTCCACCCCTCTTACACGTTTTCATCTATTTAAAGAAAATACTTTAACTCACAGCTATTTTGGCCATATCTCTGATGATAATTATTAAATAACAATTAATTTGATCATGTGTAACCACCCAAACATGCGGATAAACTATGATCCACCCTTAAAGAGGTTCAAGAATTCATATCCAGTAACTCCAGGATCACTCTTTACATCACACCAGATTCTATCTTCTTCTTGGCTAGTCTCTTTTCCTCTCCTTGGTGAATTTGGAGTCCCCCTTCATGATTCCAGTGGTGAACCTATGCTGGATACCTTCCTACTAACTCTTGGAGTCTTTGTAGTTCCTCCCCTATAAGTCGTGCATCCCCAGTTCTTCGTGTGAGGAATAAAACTTCGATTGTTGATCATCCATGTAGGGTTTTCCCTTCATCTCTCTTTATTGTGTATCATGCGGGGTGAGCATGATAATGTTTCCTAAGATAATGTAAGAAAACCATCCTTAACAAAGATAATAAATGGTATTTAAATAATTAAGGGGTGTGTTTGATGATGTTGTCGTACTCTTTTATCAATGCTTATATGTCGTGAATTGTATGGTCTTATGTCCGCTGAAAATAGTGGTCATTGGTGGTCCTTCATTTTTTACTAACAAACCCATGTATTCTTTGATGATTGAATGGAAGTAACATGGAAATTGGTTAACCATGTAAATTTAGTTGATTAAATGGATGCCCAACGAACAAGAATCCTTATGTTATCACCTCGGTTAAACAAAATGGAAAGATGAAACTTAATGAATGGTGTGTTTAAATCTGAAAACTCCCTTGCTCTGTCTTGTTAATGTGTGTGGTTGTTCTTCTTGGTGATTGTGGGGTGACGTGGATGGGGATGGGATCCCCTGTTGTGCAATAATTTCTTTGTGGATTTAGGGATGTATTTTGGGGCCTGTTTTGGTTCTAGTACTTCGAGGGATCTCACATATCCCTTTTTTTGTCCTGACTTTACAAGAGAATCAGGTGTGAATACTTAAATTATTTCTTAGCTAGTTTTCCTTCCATGGATTGTGACTATTCCTGTTAGTTTCTTGGTAGTGAATAATTATTGAAATGGAATCACATGAATATGTTAACAAGAATGGATTCAATGGGGAATTTTTTTTCCATGAATGAGTTGTACTTTGGTTGTGTCTGTTGTGCTTCTTGTGAATGAATAGTAATGAGGGTGTTTGTGTATGGGCTGGTTTAGGAACCCTTAGGTTGGGATGTGTGCTTTCCTACCTATGTGTTTAAATTTAGTTCTTGTGTTTCTCAATCACACCCCACCCACATTGAGTACTTCATTCCAAACACCCAAATTTCATGGGTGAGGGTGTTTTTTCCAAAACTCCTATGAGTGGCTGGTTATTATCACATTTTCTACTCCCTCTACTGACTAGCCCAAGAATCCTTGGGCCAGCTATGATGGCTTGAGGTCCATTATAGCCCAATATTCTTTAGTCAGGAAGGTTGTGGTGGTTGGCCTAGGTGTGTGTGGGCGATTTTTTTTTCTCAAGTATCTCAGGGATGAGGCCTAGGTGTCTTCGGGCGTGGTAGTAGTTGTTCTGGCCTAGGTGTATTTGGTTGTAGTGGTATATGTTCAAGACCAAGTGTCTGTGGATGTGGTTAAGTGTGGTTGTGGGGGACCAGGTGTTTGTTGGCATAGCAGTGGTTGTGGTGTCCCAAAGGGTTGTTTTTGGGATGGCAGTGGGACTGCAGTGAAAATGACGGGGGAGGTATGATGCATAAGTTGTCTTTAATAACCAGTGAGAAAGTTGTGCGGGGTACCCAAACATCGATGTACTGTTAATATTATATTTTTACCCATCTTGAATTATTAGAGAGTGTGATTTGTTTAGGTTGTGTGGATAGTTTCTTTGCTTGGTGCTTTAGTTATCTCCTTTTTCCCACTGGGCATTAGAATGACTCCCCCACTTGTGCAGGGGAGATTTTGGTTTTCCCTATTGAGTATACATGTATAATCACCCTATATATATAAAACTACTTTCAGGTTTCCCAGAGCAGTTTGGGGACTGTGTGGGACCGTACTAGCTCGAACGTCAGATTATTTACCTTTACTGATTTCTTTATTTTGGTACTTTCCCTTTAATTTTTTCTTATACTTGTATGGGTTTGTCTTTGAATGTGCATATGAAAATGGGTTTTTTGATTTACTTTTACCTTCATTTTTTGGAGTTTTTTGGGGGTTTTTACCATCGTGTCACCCAATAATACTTAATAAAAAGTGCAATGCCTTCTATATTATGTGTAATTCTATACCCTTGGTGCTAGTCGCCAATCTAGGGCCTATTGAAGGTGGGACTTTGGGGTGTCATTATCTCTACTTCAACTTGAGGGAGGAAGGGTCGGGCAGTTTGTTGTCCCTTCCCTCATCTTTTTGAAGGCAGGTTGTGACATGAGAGTAGGATTCAACCATTATTGTGCACGGTCTCACATGGAGTAGCAACCCTTGTGATGCCTGAGATTACGGTATGACACTCCTAGTGGTTGGTGCTTTCTTTGGGCATGACCTGTTAAACCATGTACCATGGTGAGAAATGACCACTAGTTCTCGGTCTAGGTGATTTAGGGGTGGTGATGTCTTTCTTCAGTTATGGGTTGGAACAAAGGGTTTTTTTTAATGAAAGCAGACTTTTTGGTTTGTTTTATTTTATTTTGTTACGTGTTTGGCATGATTTTGGGGTGTGTTTCTCTTTTACCTTGTTTTTGGAATTCTTCATTTGATTTTTTGAAATTTAATTTCTAAAATAATGTATTGGGTTAATTGAAACTAAATTGAGTAATTATGGAAATGGAAATCATTTTGAAAATTTTTCTTGAATATTTGAAATGGTTTTGGAAAAAGGTATTTTTTAAATATTTTGAATGTTTTGTTTTGAAAGCGGAAGAGAATTGTTTTATCTAGTGGTTTCCTATGGGTGATCATGTGTGTATGTGGATTTGATTAATGGGTAGTTAGTGGATTATGTGTATGGGTTCCTAAGTGGAATGAAAATGCATATTTGTGAGACATCAGGGAATATCAGTGGTGAGTAATTGATTTCTACGGATGCTTATTGTTTCTTTAAAAGTGGGTTTTTCTCTAAAATGGGTTTTTTTTCTTAAATGGTTTTTGAATTGGTAAATGGTTTTGATTCTTGAGTGAATTTGATGGGTTCAAAAGAGTCATTGGGCTTTTTTCTACTGTGCTTTTTTTTTTCAAGAAGGTGGTTTTCTTTTAAAAAATAATTGATGTTTTGAATTAGAATTAATGGATTTGTGTCTGGAATGTGGATGTTTGTTTGGTGAGGTGCTTGGTTTTGTGGAATGTTAGTTTTTTGTTTCTTGTTCGGGATAGGGCCCCTAGAAAGGTACTGTGGTTTTCCAGTAGGTCTCTCATTTTATGGCTTATCCCATAATCCCAAGGGATTAGTGGAGTTGGGTTCTACTAGGTTGTGTTGACTGATTGTAGACATTGAGTTTGGTTTAATATCTATGAGTGCATTAGGAAAGTTATAAGTGTCTCTGGTTTTTGAAGAACTCAAAAAGTTGAGTTGGTGTTAGTTGTCTCGAGTATGTCTGGTGGAGAAGGACTAGACTGGTAAACTTGGATTGTTCCAATTTTGTTGAAAATGGGGATGTGTTGAGAGATCCTCAAGACTAGACTCATCTCGCGATTGTACCTAAGGAAGTGAAGGTGAGGGAAGGTGGTGGATCATGTGGGTTATTGACCAGTCAATAGGCTGAGAAGGAGGTGTGTTGACCTTTCTGATGAGCAAGTTTCATGTTCCCGAGAGGTTATGTGGAACAATCAGTTTAAAGCTCGTAATAGTTGTTGGACTTGTTCATATTGTGTTAAGTGCTATTTTCTCATCCAATGAGGAGTGTTAACCATATGGACTTTTTCTTGTAGTTCTCCTTATACTAGTTTGTGTCGGGTGTTTAAAAAACCACTCAATCTTCAATCTCTAGTGTGCTCGGTCGGACATTCTAAGTTATTCGCCGCAATTCTCAGTGGGTATGTTGACAGAGTGGTCGGTTGGGACATGAGGAGAAGTATACATGTTTCTTTTCCAACAGATGAAGTTCCAGAGGTGGTCGTCTTATGAATATGAGTCAGTAAATGCTTCAGACATCTGGTCCCCATCTATAGCTCTCAAGGTGAAGCTTGCATGCTGTCAAAAACTCATTGGACAAGGGATTAGCTCAGTCCAACTTAAGTCGCAGTGACGGGATGGGGACAAATTTAATTTCCCTATTATGGTATCACCTCCAAAATATTCTTTTTTTGTGTGGGGCATGAAGGCCTTGTATATTTTTTTTATCTTAATTTATGGGAGTTCATCTTAGGTCTTAAAGAGGATCGTAGAATCCTTATTCTTTTAAATCCTGCGGGTGTGCTCTATGAACCTTCTTGTGGTCAGTTATGGATCGAAATTGCACTCGTTTCAGAGATTCTATTATATTGTGGGATTAATGTGTGCATGTCCAATTCGCCTCCTGGTTAGGAGATTCCACAGTCAAATCCCTCTAATGTGGTGGAGTTTTTTCTAGTGTAGAAATCATCTATGCAGGTCACCCCATGTTGGTGGGTTCACAATGAAGAGATCAATCTATATCACTCAAGGTAAATTGGGTATGAACGCGTAGGAGTCATGGTGTTAAGAAAACTCTAAAATGGTGGGGAGACCCATTAAGGATATCACTTAAATCTCATCCTGTGTTGGTTTGGTTTAACTTAGGGAACTTAGAGGGTCAATCCAGAGTCAAAGGTTTGTCTGGGTTTGTGAGTTATTTTGGTTTAGAGAATCAATGTTTGGAAAGAATCCTCATATGGTGGGGAGACCACAATAGGATAAACTTGTGGAAAACCATGTTTTCAAATTGTGATTGGTAGGGAAATCCCTTACTTCTGCTCTGCCTGACCTTGACCATGGTAATTGGTTGACTTGGGTAGTGGGTCGCATGATGAGTGTTCTTGGAGATCTCGGGTAGCCCAAGTGATCCATATGTTAGGGGTTGGGTTGTTCCATATTGTAATTCTATTTAGAGGTGAGTTCCTTACCGTTGGTTATTTTTCTTGGAGATTCTTGTTTTAAGACCCATTTAGCTTCATGTTATGGGTGTTTTTAATGCTGGCTCTTCGGGCGATTGAGGTTTTGTTTTAAGTATCTTCGCTGTCTTACTTGGAATCTTGGAATATTGGGTTCGTCAATTCTTTAGGGACTTTCTGGGGGTAGAAAGTGTCATGGTGAGGAGAGTTGTCACACCTCGACCCAACACTTAGTTTTATTTTAATGAATTCTGGACTCCCTTTTGAGCCAAATGTTGAGGTGGTTTTAATTTTAAAAGAATTTTGGGTTTATATGTGGGTGAAATACCCTATGCACGACCTTTTGTAGTTCCTAAACTTAATAATAGAATGTTTTATTATTAAATTTATTATTACACGACCATGCACTGGTTTTAATATTTTAGTTTTATTATTTGTATTAATATTATTTAAGTTAATATTATAATTTGGTTATAATATTAAATTGTGGTCGTAAAGATAAAATTATATTTTTTGTTTTAATAATAATGTTATTATTATTTTTAATTTTAATAATAATAATATTATTATTATTTTGGTAAATAATTTACAATGGAATTTAATATAAAAATTTTATTCAAAATTTTCAATTACTAACATATTATTATTATTATCATTATTATTTTTTATTAATTTAGATTGGTATGTAATTTTTTTAGATTTTATTTCATCTTATTTTCTTTTCCCATTTATTCTTTTTTTCATTTCTTTTTTTTCATTTTTCTCTCTTGATCTCCCCTTTCTCCATCACACTAGGCCTCCCCCTTCACCCAGTTTTACGGATCTCTCCTCCCCCTTTAACCCTAATCACTACACCCTGCTCCCTCTACCTCCTCACCGAACCGCCTCCACCCCCTATCCAAAATCGGTGCCATCCTACTCTTCCTCTGAAAAACCGGACCAATAGCCCACCTCAAACCGACCTACGTTTCCCACTGCCTTGCACCGCTCCCTTCCACATCGCACCGCCGCCCCTCATTTCGGCCACCCTCCTATCGGTGGTTTTCTTCCGGTGAGCGGCTCCAACAACTTGTGTCACACTCTCTCACCACCCCAACCTCTCTTGCAAGTCCCCATTTCCCTTCACCCTATCTAGATGCTCTTCTAACTAGTGTATTATCTCCGACATCTGAATCCATTTGGCAGCCCTCAAATCGGCGTGTCGCACCCTCCTCATCTGCCCTACACTGCACAACTACCTCACATAGGCATCTAATGTGCCTTTTTCTCCTTCTCACAATCATGTGATCCTTCCATATCTTGACCATACCTTTTTTTGGAATGGAAGGAATCTAGAACCTCCCCATCAGGGTCGGCTAGCTTCCCACACCCTCTCTACAGGTGCATTTTTCTTTGTATGGTTGATTTACTCCTTTGACAGTTTATCAGGTTGGAGTTTAATGTGGATATGGGTTCTATTTCAATGTTTTTGTATTTGATTACTTGAAAAATGATTCGCTTTAGGTCCCTTGAGGTGTGATGGTCAGGCATATGGAGTTTTGTTCTATGATCACAAAGTCCGCTACATTATGGTAGGTGGTTCCATGTCTAATTTTATTTGATTAATTAATTTTAAAGTTTATTTAATTTAGCACATTATTTAATTAATTTGTGTGGTGTGAAGTTTATTTTATTTTAAGTTTTGTTATGCATTGAAATTTTTTTCACCATGTTGATATAATGTGTGTGCTTTCTATTGAAATATCATCTCTATTTAATTGTTAGTGATTTTTAAATTGTATGGTTATCTTACTAAGCAGTATTTTGGTAAAAATTTAAATTTTACTATATTTTAAGTATGGATTTATTTATTTTATTAGTTTGTTTATATGATATGAGTATTTTGTTGTCGTAAAATCCCTTGTTGAACAATTTATTAGTGTTTTATAAACCGTGTAGTTACTTTGTTGGGATGTGAAAAGGGTGTAATTGGTGTTTTGTTGTATTATCTCTATGTGTCCTGTCTTAAATGATTATTTGAGTGGATTTTTGGTGTTTAAGTCATGCAGTGTATTTTAAAATGATTTGGATAGTATTTTTAGTAGTTTGTTTAATTATAGTAATTGTCTTCTTAACTATTTGGGTGGTTTGTTGAATTGTGTGTGTGATGCAGATTATGATCCTGAGGTGGTGTTGTGTGTGTGTGGTCATGTAAGAGGGTTTGGGTCAGTCTTGTGTGTAAAGCGGTGTTTTTCTCATTATAATTTAATTATGAAAATTTGAATTGTTTTATAAAATAATTATTAAGGGTGTGAAATTGTTTTGGTGGAGTTTTTTAAAGGTTTTTAGTGCTTAAATTCATGCAACATATGTGTAAAATTGTTTAATAAATTATTTTAATGGTGTGTTTGATGAAGAAAGTGATTTCTTTTACTGTGAAGTCATTTTAATTGGCTGTTTAACTGATGTAGATTTAGTTTTTGAGATATTTTTTAGTGTGCGTATTATTTTTAAATGGGTTTTTGTGTGTGAAAGTGTGGTGTTGGATAGAGATGGCACCTCATTTGTTTTTCTTATTTATATTTGACATGTGACATGAAATCTGATCTATTTGATCACAAATGGGAAGCCTGAGTAGTAGGTGGGAAGACTATATCTAGTGTGGTAGTGATGCGGGAGCAGCATTAGCCCATTTTCACATAGCTGGTTTGATGATTACAACCCTAACAAAACTTTGGATGATGAATATAGACCACTAGGTTATGTATGTTTTTCTCTAGTAGTGTCTCATGAATGGGAATATTTTTTTTGTTGTTCCTAATCCTCTTTTCACTGAGACATGATGTTCTAGGGTCCCAATCCTTAGTAGTATCATTAGGGACTCTCCCATGTATTATGCTCCTCCTTTTTTTTCGTTCACCATCGGTACACGGTGTGATGTTTGGGTTAGCATAAAAGTGAGTGTGTGTTTGTTTTTTCAATTTAAGTTGTTTCCTTGAAAATTGTTTCCACTAAAACATTTTTTTATTAAAAATCACTATAATTAAAACATTTTAAGAATTCGATTTATTCCTTTTGTTAAACTTTTATCTGTATTTGTCATTTGATAATTATGCGTGGAACAATTTTCTCAGTGGAATCCTAATGGGCTCTCGGCTCACACCCTACATAAACCTCTGGGTGTATGTAGATCCTCTTTCTTTTGTATAGCTGGTCAAGGCATCAGGCAGTGCAATGAGGGTCTGATTTTCTTATAGGTTTCTCATCATGGTCGGTGTTGGTGTCTTGGGGATGAGTCTCCCTATGTCGCACAGAGGATTGTGTTTTGGGTTTTTGTTTCACATTGTAAACTTTAATTTTGACCCTAGTTTAAGGGGCAATTTGGTTTTCTAATTTTAGATTGGAAGTTATTAATCTTTCTATTTGTTTTATATTTATTTATTTGGGTAAATTTTTCCCAAGTTTTTTTTTACACTTGGGAACTTGTGCCAGCCCATGGTGATCCAGAATGCTCCTCGGGCCTTGATGCGGATCGGGTCGAGTGTCAGTTGGATGGAGAACCGATTTCATTCATGAAAGTTATTTTAATTACCTATATCCATATCCTCTTCCATCAAATGGGAAATGAATTCATCACTAATGTGTATGTCAGACTACCACCTCGCAAACCGATATAATTCATTTTTAATCACCTCATCTTATAGTTTTTTTATGATTTATTTAATTAATATATATTATATTCAAGAAATATCTACCGTTATTGAGGGATAATATACCATTTACCTTCTTACCTTTCCATTCAATAAAAATGATAATGTCATTCGTGCATGCGTGTGGACAACCACCTCCACGAAGAAATATGATTTCTTTCTCATCACCTCATCACATGCATTATATATACATAAGTATATTTATAGAAATAATATGGTATTTTTGATATAACTAACAATATATAAATATAAAATAATACTTACCTTATTCTATTATTATGATTGAAAAATGAAAATTTTACTCATATATATGTACGACTAACCGTCTCCAAGATTGTAATGTAGTTTATTTTAAAACATCATATTTCATTATTAATCTTAAATTTAAAATTGATTTATAAAAATGATAATAATATAATCATTATTATTCAATATATTATTGAATAAGGACCTCTTTGACTATAGTAAACCAATCGAATACATTTTGGACACATGAAATGAATATCATCAAAACGTTCAATGTAAACTTAAATGGTCATCTAATTGAACATAAAACTATAAAAAATAAATTTATAAAATAAAAAAATTGAAAAAAATTATTAATTAGGTACATAATTAAAATTATTTAATTATTTAGTAATATAAAGAATGAACATGATGACTAAGAATCAAGTTGAGAGGCATTCTTTTAAAAAAATCATCATGTGAAGTTTCCCTTACAACACTTTTTCTTTTAGGTCAATAATATTCGAAATAATTAATGAAAATTATTATTTATAATTAAATGGGTGATAAAGTTCTTTTTTTTACCATTTTTAAAATTATTTTAAAATAAAATTAAGAATGGAATAATTTTAATATCTTATGTAAGGGAAATTTAATTTAAAAACCTTATTTTAATTATTTTCATGATTTGTTTTCCAAATATTTATCTTCCATTTACTTTTCCATAGAAATTATTTTATGGATGATTTTATATAGACATAAATAAATTATAAATCACATTATTATTTATTTTTTACATTCTTTTAGAGTGTTTTAAAAGGAATATTTTTATGTATTTTATATTTAAGGTTTCAACTTTCTTTACAAAAGGAAAAATATAATGTACTGATTTAATGTATATATCATAAATAGTATTTAACAATACTATAACATTAATTTTAAGTTTTAATTCCTTTATAATTTTAATTTTTTATTTAAAAGAAACCCATATTTCCCTATATTTTTGGTGTTTTAGTTTTAAAAATGGGTTTTAAATGTTATTATATTTCAATATCTAAAAGTGTTTTCATTATGGTTTCAAAATATTTTTTCAAGGGTTTAATGATGAAAATGTGAAATTATAAAATGTTTTATTTATGATATGTTACTTTAGAATTATATACGGGAAACTGGTGAGGTAGATATGACTTATATAATGGGTTTAGCCCCATTATAGCTCATGAAGATTAGTGAGCCCGATATTACTTTTACTAATTGTGAACCCCATTATAGCTCTACGATGAATTCAGTATTATCCCTTATCTTAAAAGGAAATAAGGATGAAGTTAAATAGTTTGGTTTATCCTATGTATTTAATTGGTTACTACTTATTTCTAAAACAAGTTTAAAATGGGTTATGAATGTGATGTTATAAGTCACCTAAAACAGATTTCTATTTCATTTCTATGAGATATAATTTTTTATTTGAGGAAAAAAGTTTTATTTTTCATGTGGAAATTATTTATTTCATATTCTCAAATAATAATGTGATAAAATTAAGTATTTTATGGGTTTTTATTTTTTCACATTGGACTAACCAATTTTTTCTTTTTATATCTCTTACTGGGATTTTAGTGATCATCACACATTCATAAATGTTTCTAAAATGTTTTAAGGATGAGTATAAAAGTTAATAATGTTATAATTACAAATAACAAAGTTACCTTGAATGAATCTATAATTAAATTATAATAAATTTTATATTCTTTGAAAATTTTATACTAAGAATAAGTGTCCAATTTGAATGGTCTTATTATGTAAATTTAATGGCCTAATTTTCTAAAACTAAGAAACTTAAAGATCCTAGAAGTCTGATTAAGTGAATTCTTGAGTAAAAAATAAATATTATATAATTTTTTAAGGCTATGACCTAATTTTTGGTATCATAGGAATGGTTTATATAACATTGGATATTAGGATTTTTCTAATATTTATGGATACCATTATAGGTTTTTATGTTTAAGGTTAATCATATATTCAAAGGCATAGACACTATTTTTCTTATGTTTAAAGTGATGGGTTTTTTAGTTGATTGATAATATTTTTGGACATGTTTTATTGGGTTGGGTTATATTTAACCCTTAGGTTTAACATTAAGGATTATTTCATAATAGTGTTGTTACATTGTTGGGGATATAAGAGGAAATTTATAAGATAAAATTTTAGGCTAAAATTTTATCTAATATTGAAGTTATTAATGTTATTTTTGAATATTTTTTGGTTAAATTATTATAGAAATTATATGGGTATTTTATTTACAATGAACATTTTCATTTTAATATGAAATAATTCATTTCAGGTTTTAATGATGTTATTTTCTACAGATTAAAGCTAGTTTATCAAGATGAAAGGAAAAGGATCTCACACAGCTTTGATATCCCATCCAAAGGATTTAATAGTCACTTTCATGGATAAGTCTTGTTAAAATTATTTTTAAGGGTTTTTAATATCCAAATAACCTTTAATAAACTATTTTATCTATACAATAATTTTTTATTTCACTAAAATTTCGGTGGATTGTTGTATTTGATTTATTTGATTTCATAATGTCAACTCTTCCATCTCATTTTGTAATGGAAATACAACCAAATGACTTGAATATTTATTTTCTTAATATATGGACTTAATTATAAAAGGAATCTCGTAAACATAAAATAGTACAATGATATCAATATTGAAGTTAGGAATTATTTTATTTTTTTCTAATTATGAAACTTGGTTGTGTTGATATTGAAGATCATAAGGAAATATTTAATATAACTAATTTATAATAATAATTTTACAAGACATGTTATATGTTTTAATAAGGAATTTGAATGAATCATGGGTTTTCTAATAATATTGTGATATATTCTAAGTATTTTGGGAATTATGAAACACCTAAGGATAATTCTAAAGTAGATTTTTTTTCAATATTTGAAAACATATGGAATCGATTCCTTTGAAAATGGTTGTATTGAAAGGGTAATATTTTTTAGATACCCTCATTTAAGTATATATGATAAAGGGATAAATAAACCTATGGGTTAATATGTTCTTGATGTTAAATAAATGATAGACAATTATGATTATTTTATTTTATGGAAAAAAGGAGCTCTATAGAAAACCAAAGAGTTTAAAAACCGATTTTATGATTAATAATAATTTTGAAGATGTTTATCACAATTTTAGGAGTTTTATTGGAATTATTTTTATATAGATTTAGTAAAAAAGACATCATGTTGCATCTGGAAAGGCCATGAGTCTTGAACACACAAATGAAGGGTGATACGGGTGTAACACCTACCACTTGACAACATGATGTCCAACTTACTATGTAATTGTTTAAATTACTTTATAGATAAATATTAAGTTGATTATGGAAACATGTGTTTTATTATATAGATAATTATGGGACTGAAAAGTGATTTAGTTGTTAAGTTATTAATATTATTTTGTAAAAATATCAGTATATTATGGGGATCTTTATATTGTTAAGGTAAACATAATATTATGTAATTTTATTTTAGGATTAAAGGTTGAAATTTATTTTAGTGGTATAAATGATTTTTATATGGCTTTATAGTGATTTAGGTCATTTTTTCAAATCATTAGTATATCTTGGATATTATATACCTATGATGTATATATTTTTAGTATGATACATTAGGAATGATTGATGATAAATTTTAATATTATCTTAGAAGAATATGCTATCAAATAATTCTAATATTTTGGATGAAATCTAATTTGGAAATATTTTCAATCATTTTAAAGAAATTGTTTTATATTATGATTTAGTTTGAACTTTGGTATTACTGTTGAATTTGAGAGATTAATGTAGTATTTTTTCATATGAATATTTATTTATTTTGGAAATTATCTTACATTATGGTAAAAATTATGATTCTAGATTACATATAAATATAGTAAGAATATCATGTTATACATTTTTATTCTATGTGATCCATCAGAGGTTGATTTTAGTGCTTCAGACATGAAAAAATCCATCTTTAATACTCATAACTTATAGTAAAGGATGATATTATGGTATAAATTGATTAAAGTATAAAATTTGAATTTTCAAGTAAGTATAATTTCCTTATATTCTAATTCTATATTGTAAATAATTATTATACTCTTGTAAAATGATATTGAAACAAAAAATTTATCATATTAACTTCAATTTTGATGAATCAATGGTCTTTTTCAGACCACTTTGGTTTATGGTTTTCTATTCATTGAATTTCTCATGATCATTCACTTTCTTTTGATCAATGATCTCTATCACTGTCTATCATTATTTGGAAATTATTTTCACATTTTATGTCTATATTTTCACTTCTCCCTAATGTTCTACTATTTGTAAACCATGTTATGTGTAATTATAAATGACCTTCATATTTCATTTTCACTCTTTTCAAGAAGAATATTTATTAAACTTTTTTATGATTTGGGTTTTAAACAGAGGTATTTATAAATGACAAACCCTAGATTACTATGATAATGTTAAAATTGTATGGATGGAATTTATCAAATGGGGAGAATTTAACACCTTGAGTTTTTAATATAATACTATATTCAATAGATTTATTAGCACACAACATCATGATTTAAGTAACTTGGGATATAATTTGAAAAATTAATATTTAAATATGAATATTATAAACTACCCATTAAATTAGAGGGTTTTAATAGTTTTAATTTATTTATGAAATATATATAACTTTCTTACTCTATAAGAATTTATTGATAAATTCGTAGTAAATAATAAATGAGTTTTTTTAAAATTCATTTTATGCATCAAAAATACTTTTTCTTCAAAAATGATATTTATTTTCTTATGAGTAGATAATATAATGAATTTACAAAACTTTTGGGAATGGTAATTTATAAAAATAAAATTAGTTTGGAAAAAATCATGTAAAAACAATTTTAGAGTGAATTTATTGATTTTTTTAAAAAATTGATTTTCCAGTTAATAGTTAAAAATAATTATTTTTTTAACTGTATTTTTGTTTCAAGAGTTTTCAAATTTCAAAATTTATTTTAAATGTTTTATAAAAAAAAATAGTTATCTTATATTATTAATAATACATATAATTTCATGGTAAACAAGTGTATACTTGAATTTGGTAAAAAAATATCTTTATACAAAAAATAGAAATTTTTCTAAAAAACCATTTTCAGAACACATTGTTAGTTTCATATTAAATTCAAATAAATATATTTTCAATTTTGAGTATTTAAAAATTGATTTCATATTTAGAAATGTGGGGTTAAATTTGATAAATATTTTCATTTTCATTTTGGTCATTCTAAATAGTAATTGTATTAAATGTTTGTTACCATGATAAAGGTTAAATGGAATAGTTGAGGGTAAAAAGTAATTTGAAAAGGCCTAAAAATAAAAATAATGCCTTCCTTAAAATTACTGGATGAGTATATTTGATTCATAATGATATGAAATTTTAATAGATGAGATTTTTTCCCATATTTCAATGGTTGTGGCCATTATAATACATTATGTAAAGAAAAGTCAAAATATCATTTTTTGTATTTTATTATCTAACAATTTTTGACATAGGGAAAACATGAATAATCAGTTATTAATTTTTATTTTAAATATAATTCATTTTTATTTATTATACTAATTAATTTTAAAAAATTTGTGATGAAATAGTTATCTTAAATGCTTACTCAACACCGACATAATATTAATTCAATTTATAGAAAAAATAAATTAATTATTTTAAATATATTAAAAGTAGTAAAATTTGAGTGATTTGTAGTTTCCCACGTATTTATTATATAATTATAACATATTTGGTTGGGTAAAAAGTTTATATTCAAATGAAACCATTTTCATGATGTTTTCAATGACATATTAGATGAATACTATAAAAATTGACATCTATGATATTTGATAATAAAAAATTATTTATTAAATAATATAAAATTCTTAAAAATGTTTTCATTTTCCAAGATAATGAGGTATGGTTAATAATATAAAAAATGTTAAATTTATGGGTTTTTTCCATTTATAGTAACTTTCTTGACCCTTAAATAGTAATAACTCTAATACTATGGTAATTGTCAAAAAGGGTTAACATGGGTTAAAACACAAAGATAAGGATGAAAATATCACCTAAACTTTTCCAATTTTTATTTTATGATATTATTTATATTATTAATTATATTATATTTAAATGTTACCAATTTTTATTGTTTTTAATATTAAAATTTATTTATATTGATTTAATAATTTAAGAAATTTGAAGTGCCCCTCCCTTCACTTATAAAAGCACACCTCATCTCCTATTTTATTCACTCTTAAAATTCATTTTGTATTTTCAAATCCATAAAATAAATATATCCCTTAAATTTTTATAAATTTCCTATATACCATGTTTTGATCATAAAACCAACGTAGGGATGATTTTGGTGTAAATCATAAGATCTTCTCCGAACAAATGGTATATTTCTTAACCAAGTGTTTTCTTTTTGTTTCATTTTCAACATCATTAAAATATTCTTCAACCATGATAAAATAATAATACTAGTATATTTCATACTATTATATGTTATTAAGTTATTTAAATAACTTATATACATATCTGCTTCCATCAAATGAAAAATCAAACCAGTGTTCGTGTTTATGTTGGACTACCTCCTCACAAACTGATGTTATTCGTTTTCCATCACCTCTTCTTATGGATGTTTATATCGATAAATTTTATTTACATATATTATATTCATTAAAAAATTAATTTTTAAAATATAATATATCATTTATTTTATTATCATTCCATTTACGGGAATATGGTAACGCAGTTTGTGCGTACGTTCGGGCTACCGCCACCATGAAGTGATGTGATTCGTTTTTCATCAACACATCAAATGAATGATATATATAATAATATTTGAAGAAATTATGTTTTATTTATAATTTCATTATAATTATTTAATAATAAAATAATACATACCTTATTTCCATAATTATCATTAAAAAATGAAAATGTTACTCAAATGTATGTACAGTCTACCATCTCAATGATTGTAACATAGCTAATTTTCAAAACCATCCTTCATGACTGGGTTTAAAATTAAAATTGATGTATATAAATTCTAATTGTGTATTTATTATTATTCATTATATGATGTAATAACAACCTATTTGACCATAGTCGGACCTCCAAAGTCATCTTGGACATATGATCCGAATAAAATCAAAACATTCTATATAAATTTAAATGATTAAGTAATTGAATATGACATGGTAATAAATAAAATAAAAATGAATAATAAAAATGAAACAACTTCTTTAGTAATTAAATAATTAAATAAAATTATTATTTTGAAAGATAATGAATGTATGCGATTTTTTGAACTAAAGGCGAGAGAATTCATTTAAAAATATAATATTTTAATGCTTCCCTTGAAAATATTTTTTCCTATGTCCATGTCCTTAAAAATGTTTCTATAATTTTTTTTAAATGTATGTTAAATTTAATTTTTTAAAATATTTAACTTTAATTATAATGTTTTTAAAAAGGGAATATTTTTATGGATTTACATTAGGGATGATTTCCTTTAAAAATCTCATTTTAATGATTTAAAATTTTATTTTATGAATTTGTTATTTCATATCTATATTCTTAGAATTTATTTTGTGGATGAATTTATATAGATATAAATGAATTATAACATTCAATATTTTTCCAATTTTCTTTTATTTAAAATGGTTTGAAAAACAATAAATTTAAGTATTTTATAACAAACACTTTGAATTTATTTACATAAAGAAAAAAAGAATAATTTATTTAAATATATATAGTTCCAATAGTCTTTCCCACTAATGTAAAAATAATTTTATTTCTATATTCCTTTACTAGATTTCCCATTTTCTTCAAATAAAACCCCAAATTTCATGTTTTTCTTGTTTTTTGGTTTTAATAATGGATATTTAAAAGGAAAATGTATTTCAAAATCAGAAGTTGTTTTGTATATCGGTTCAAAAGAGTTTTTCAAGGGTTTTATGATGAAAAGGTGAAAGAATAAAAAATTTTATTCATGATATGGTACTTGATCATTATATATGATTAATGGGTAATCATGATACATCTTATACAATAGTTTTATCCCTATAATATCTCATGAGGATTGGTAAACCTGATATATTTTATAAGAAGGGTGATCCGAATTATATCTCTCTAATTCATTGGTAATGTTCCTTGTCTTCAAATGCAATATGGGAGGTTAATTAGTGTGATGTCATAGACCCAATTTAACAAATAATAAATAAATAAGGTTGACCACCAGTCCTCAACCATTCCTCCTCGTACGCTAGAGGCTTCTAACTAGTTGCGAGGGTCTACTATAGAATAATGGGGATACTATATCATAAAATTAGTGTGTAACACAATGATATAATCATAAAAAATAATGGAAGAATGTGAATAAATTAATAATGGAAGAATAAACATTCATCATATAAATAACTAAGAAATAAAATCATATAGTTTCATATACAAAATTATGATCACGACATACTATATAATTGATATGTAATACATGGAAACAAGGTTTTAATAAAATAAATGTACCAAATTTCAAAAATACCTCAAGAAACTATCCCCATAGAGTATCACGGGCCATTTCATAGTCATGTTCTACCCTACTACTATGAAAAAAATCAATTAACCATCACCAAGAGAATGATTTATTCTATCCCAAACTAAATCCATGAAATCTATCCAAGTACCCAATGACATCCCGAATGGAGTGTGGGATAAGAATCAAAAGGACACTACTAATGGTGCCTATAACAAGTCCATACTATGCATGTGTGCTAAATAAGTTTACATATGTTATAGGTGTACAAGTAATAATATTATAAGTGATTCTATCCAATCTATCAGGTATAATTTTGATCAAAAAAATAAATCATAAAGGCTATCTATATAACATTACAAGTATCAACGTCGGCCTATGTAGTGTAATCTTGTTTTAGGACTATAAGGGCAGGGGTCCAAGGATTAGTAAAGTCCAAGGTAATCAGTAAACTTAGTAAATCCATTAAACATGATCCAAGGAGTAAAAATGGTCCAGGAATCCTACTGAGTTGGATCCAAGGAGCAGAAATGTCCATGGAATCCTAGAAAGTCAAGTATCCTAATTAAACTGGATCCTAGGAGTATATTATTCCAAGGAATCTAAGTAATCTATTTTACAAGGATCCAAGGAGTATAAGTTTCCATGTAATCCTAATAATTCATCAGATCCAGGGACTAGAAGTTTCCAAGTCATCTTGGAGGATCGATAAAATCAAGCAATCAGATCCTAGGATTATAAATGTCAAAGGCATCCTAACCAATTCATTCACCATCTGATAAGTACCTTCATAATTTTATAAAATCTAAGAGATTAAATAAATCATACCTTACATATACAATTACAAGGTTCTACATGGTTCTTACAACCATTAATAATTTAATTTAATTACCATATTCAATTATCAGTTATACAAGGTGAGAACATCACAGACTAAGGGTGGAATAAATGAGATAAATAGGGTAGAATGCACCCCATGGGTGGTTCAGGTTGAGGTCAAAAACCTGAAAAGTTAATGAAATATGTCATGTTCTGTCCCAAACATATTTTTATCATTCAAATCAAGGTTCAGTTAATTTTAAAATATTTACCAGGAAAGTTTGGTGTGTGGAACAATTTAAGAAATATATAAATATGGATACCTTTAGTGAAAATGTATATACCAACTACCTCACCTTGGTAGAGGAATACTCATTCAGTATCAACCTATCATTTGATCTAGATCAAAAGAAAATGAAACAATGAATGAATGCCCAAAAAAATAATGAAAATAAGCCTACCCTAAAATAGTGTCACCAATAGAAAGGCAAATAGAAAAAGGTGCATAAGGAACAAATAACTCACTAGTGGAGATCCAATGAGATGAATGACACTCAAATTAAACTTCAGGTAGAGAAACTGGATCAAAGACTTGTTTAAAGTTTTAAGGAAATCAACGAGAGAAGAAGAGGGTTTCAATAGCTGTAGAAAAAGAAAATAAAATGTGGGTAAAAAAATTTAAGAATTAGGGGTGAAATATTCATTTCCCATTTAAATTATAGAGTTAACATTTTTTCTACATGGTTGTTCAAACCATGAACTAACCACACACCCTTATCTACCACAATACACCACTCAGACAATCATGGAACATGGTTAGAAAAACTATGTGCCTGCTATTAATTTTCCCTCTATAAAAAGATCTATAGAAAATGCATAGTTGTGCATCCTGGATTGTAAAGTATGGAAAAACTATGCACCATTTTTTGTGCACAGAAACTCCCCATGTGGTATACTCAAAATGTGTAGTATGGGATGCACGGTTTCAACTAACCTTGCAGCCATTTGTTCTCCCTAAAAAAACAGGTTTTTTCTCCGACCAAGCCTCAGACACGCCAATTTCCTCTATATCCTCACTAAGAATACATAATATTTCAAACCAAGGAATTACACTATAAACCAAAAAGGTTCCATTCCTTAAAGTAAAATTTAAGTTCATACAATCTTCCACACTTAAATTAATTCATCCTTGAATTTCCCTTCCAAGGGTGGTAAAGCATTATTAGAGAATAACTCTAACCATTGGGCACATATGTTGGCCTCTTTCTCCTAGGTCTCATCTTGTACAGATTTTTTCTTCCATAGAACCCATACCATTAGAACTGACTAGAATTATAGAACCTCCATGCCTCGATCAAAAGCATGAATATGATTCTCCTCAAAGGACGCATCTACCACCAACTCAACCTCATCAAATTGAATAATATGAGATGGATCATAATGAGTTGGAAAACGTTGAGATATGTGGAATACATCACACATCTATTGGTACCTATGAGATAATTAAAACTGATAATCTATTATCCCGACTCTCTAAAATCTCTTGAGGGAACTAACATAATGAGTTGATATCTTCTCTGGTTTTTGAATTCATATATTCCCCAGTCTAGGTGAAACTCACAAGAAAACCCGGCTCCCCACCATGAACTCTATTGGTAAATGACAATTATTAGAATATGTATTGTTTCTATATTGAGCTATAGAAATATGCTTTCTAATAAGATAAACCTACCCCCACGTCTCGTGAATGAGATGAGGACCCAATAGCCCTACCTCTCGTTCCTTTAACTTGCATAGGGGTGATTAGAACATTCTATCGTATAAGGCCTCATATTGATCCATTTGTAAGGTCACCTAAATTTTTTTATTATAAGTAAACAAAATGATAGGTAATTGGTTCTCACAAGAACCTCCCAAATCAAGGATGCATGTTCATATCATGTCTTCAAAAACCTATATTGTATGATCTCACTGGTTATTGGTTTGTGGGGGATATGTTGTAATCAATAGTACATGTGAACTCTGTACCCTCTCCAACACCTTCCATAACCATGATGTGAAATGATCATCTCTATCTAGTATGATATAAATTAGAACCCCATAGTGGTATATGATCTCACAAATGAAAATCCTCCTACAATCATCCACTAAAAGAGTCTCCCAAATAAGTAAAAATTGGGCAACCTTTTTCAAATTGTCTACGATGAGCCATACATCAACATTTCCCAAAGGTGATTTAGGAAAACCCATCATGAAATACATGGTGATTTTGTCTGATTTACACTCAATAATAGGTAAAGGATATAAAATAATATCTGGTTGTTGGTATTCCTCCTTCACTTGGGGATGGTTAGAACACCAAGTAATGAACCAAGCTATCTCCCACTCTATCCTTGGACACCATTATTGATGGTGTAAGTCTTGATGCATCATGGTGATAACAGAATGTACAACCCATACAGAGGCATGGACTCTCACATTAACTCATCCCTAATTTCTCTAGGAACACAAACATCTTTGTGGAGAAAAAGATATCATCTTCATCAATGATCCAACTAGGAGGTGGTCCGTCATTTGAAATAGTTTCTAGTAGGATCAATACCTCATAATATAATAGCTACCTCGTCTTTAATCTCTATAAGTGAAGAGATCACTGAAAATGATGCAAGGATAGACTATCCATGATGGTCCTAAACCTCTAAATGCATCTCAAAAAATAAGACCATAAGATGAAACATGATACAAGCCTCCAAAACCACCTATGTCTGAGTCCTCCTACTCAGTACATCAACAACTGCATTTCTCTTTATGGGTATATATGCATGATCTAATTTGAGGTATTGAAGTTATTCTAACCACATTTATTTCCTAATATTCTAGTCACTCTATGTAATGATTTACTTGAGGATTTTGTGTTTTGTAAAAACAATTAAATGCTCTCCTAATAATTAATTCCTCCAATGGAATAAGGAATGAACAAAAGTTTCTAACTCAAGATCATGTTTTATGTAGTTCCTATCATGTGGACTCAACATAAAAGACCTTTATACTGCAAATTGATCGTATTTCATCAAAACATCTCCTATCCCAATAACTTATGTATCTCAATATACTATATAGGTTCTACCTGGATCTAATATAATTGGTATTGGTGATGAAGTCTGCCTTCTTTTAAGTTCCTGATAGGTTCTATCACAGGGTTATGACTATACAAATTTCACACCCATCATAGTCAAGACCATAAGAGGTTATTTTAATAGTGAGGACTTATGTATGAATCACATGTAATAATTAGCTATCCCTAAGAAATATTGTATATTAAAGATGTTTGTGGGATTCTCCTAGGGAATTATAGCTCTCACCTTCTCAGGGTCAATTGATACTCTTATCTCTCCAATAATATAACCCAAGAAGAGAATCTTATCCATCCAGAAGTGACAATTTGTGATCTTAGAATATTAATGATACTCTATCGGTGTATCTAATATGATATAAAGATGTCTGGAATAGTCAAGCTGAGTATGAGCATACACCTAGATATTGACCATGAATACAACCACAAATGAATCCAGATAAGGATGGAAACCCAGATTCATTAGTGCATTGAAACTGCTGGCATGATTGTGAGACTGAACCAGAATGAATAGATGATCATATAAATCATACTAATAACAAAATTCTATACGATGTCTATCTGAAGCTCTAACATGAACCTAATCATAACCCGGTCTCAAATCAATATTATAAAACAGTAGACCTCCTTGAATCATGTAAAGTCACTGACCCCAGTAACCTAAAGTCGGTGCCTTACTTTATTGAATATGTAGTATGGAAAAGTTTTCTCATCCCAAAGGATTGAATATTTTTTATAGATTTTTAAAACCAGATACAAATAAGATTTACATTAAAACTTTAATTAAAAAACAACATATAAACTCCATTGGAAACATCCATAACATCTAGATTGTCCTTGCCAATCATTCATAATATACATCATTGAATCCTAGGGGAAAATAAAACAGAATAAATGGATGAGATCAAATTCTAAATAAAGGTATGTAATATTGTGTAAGCTTATATAAACAATAATACATGGTGAATGACTAAAAACACATGCCATTAGAACATAATCTTGAGAATAATATGGCAAGAATAAATGCTGAATAAATAATTCCATATAAATAATCATATGAGAATGATGTTTAACCTTGTATATTCTACTAGAAAAATAATCACATGGATTATCATTTACTAATTTCATAATGAGGTAATACATAATTCCGGACATCATAAATAAACCATCAGGGCCTCAACTAAGAAGTCTACAGAATAGGTAATGCCTCATCCAAAACCCAATCCAGTTTTTCTCATGAGACCTACCGATGCATCGAGGGGCTATAGAAGGCCCAAAAAATACCTTATTAAGTCAAATGAATTCCTAATATGAATGGGTTGAAAAATTAAAATCATATACATATGAAATGCAAATGATATTCTCCAATCAAGAAAATGATCACTAACAATTCTAATTAATATGACGAATATTACCAAAATAGCACAACCATAGTAAAACTGATCATAAAACATTTAATAAAATATGATTTATGATATCATAAAATAAAAATCCCAATAAGTCTTAAGATTCAACAAAGTGTGTTGAAATAGATGAAAACACTCTAATAAAATTATTGAGGAATTCTTGAGTGAAATGCCCTTTCACTTTGGAAGGAACATTTCTTTTGGAAATATCATTTTTATTTGTTGTAATTGTTTTTATAAAATCATAGATGAAAAAATATAGTTTTTCATGAAAAAATTATTGATTTTAAGATAATAATTGTGTCTTACAATAGATTATGGAGAGCACTTGAAAATGGGTAAGAAATGGGGAAGTTCCTTTTAATTAAGTTTTCTTATCGAGAAGAATTGAGAAAGGATCCTTATAAAACATGTAACTCCCCATAAAAGAAAGAAGAAATTTAATAGGTAAATAGAAATGAAAAATTAACCTCAAATTTAATAGGAGTACATAATCATAATTAATAATTAAATTTGGTAAAATAGAGAAAATTTTTAGCCTAAATGAAAAGTGGAGGTTTGGGGAGAACCCCTCACCTTTTGTCTGAAAGCATTATGAACTTGTACTTAACATCCTGGATAATGAAATTAAATGCATTAATTAGTTAATCTATAAACTCTTATACATTTATTTTATTTGGTATAATTTTATTAATTTCATTTATGGTATTTCTAATGAGCTATAAGATTCAATTTCATTGTTAGAGAGTTTTCTTTTCCTAGGTTTTAACAATTGGTTTACTTTTACAGGTATATAGAAGATCAAGTAAAATGGAAATAATTATTTAGAATTGAAATTATATTTTATTAATGAATATACATAATATATAATGGTATTATAAATATTTTGTTTCCATATATGAGTATAATTCATTAGATAGAACTTTAATGATAATCATTTAGATCATTTTAGCGGTTTTTTGACTGTCACGAACTAGTTTTCTATTATTAATTAACATCATGTATATATTCAAGTTAAAGAATAATAAAAAACTTATGATATTTTTAATAAAATATTTTTTACCAAAAATTATGGTTTTATAACCATCCTGGTAGGTGGTAATAGAAAATTATGTTGCATCATTCACGATGGTGGTAAATCGGTACATCATAGATGATGTTTTCATTTTTAGAATAAAAAGGGGGAGGAGAAGGGGTTTGATGATAGATATAAAATAAAAATAATAACATTACCATATATATAATATAATATAGTTTTTTCAATTATTTGTATAGAATTGTTAAGGATATAATAAGAATAAATTAAATTAAAAGAAAATGAAAGTGAACGAAAAAAGATTTACCTCTTGAACTGTTCTCCTTGAGAACTTCCTTAAGGAACTTTGAAATGGTATTTTGGTAAGACCAAAAAGATCATAACTCGGAGGAGACATTTGGGAGAGTAAATATGTAGAATACGATCAATATTAAAGTCTTTGAAATTATGTGTAGAATAGGTGGTGATGGGTGGTATTAATAGTAGAGGAGAGAGGTGTTATTGAAAATTTTACTCAATTGTTTTTTATTTTGACTCTAGACTATGAATTGTTTTTATTATTGTGACTAAATATTGTAATTGGTTCATTTGAGTAAGAACTAATGATTCCTACCTCATCCATACATCATCCATGACTAAATAATTCATGTATTTAATCAATACCATAAATTAAGTATTTCACTACTCATTAAAAATTCCAGTATTTTAGAAAAATCCCAAAAACTTCTCCATAACCATTTTCCAATGTGTTGTATTCAAAAATGGACTCCATTTTATCAAAAAAATCGAATATTTGAAATCTAATTTTTAAATTAAATCATCATTTACTCAAAAAACCCTATTTTAATATTATCACCTATTTTAAGTTTCTTTGAAAAATTAATTAAGGTATCATTAAATTATCTTATAATCATAAGAAAAAAATATATTAATTTATGAGTCTATTTTATTAAAATATATTTTCTATTAAATAATTATATTAATTATAAAATTTTTATTAAAAAATTATGACTTACAAAAATAAAAACACTTTTTTATCATTTTTAAAACATTTATTTACTTATTCGCTTATAGGAATATACCATATTTTCATTCATTAGATATATAACTTTTTTTCATACTCTAATGGGCGAGTTTACAATTATATTGGTCATATTACTATCCTTAATGGTCATATTACTATTCCAATTGTCATATTTAATAGTATATTTTGGTTTTAAACACGATTTTTCATGAAGAATAAACTATGAAAAATGATAAATTTTAAAAGAGACATACCATATGATCTTTGGGAGTTACATTATCCCCTCCCACAAAAATTTCATCCTTGAAATTTCTAGAATGTCACCTCATATAAATATTTTTGTAGTTCTTCATCATAAATTTCTACATTGCCTCTCTAATTTTATGATTTCCTTGAAGTACCTTTACCAAGTGAGACATACAATTCCTAGACAACTACTCTATAGTGTCTAGAATTATGATAGGCTCTTCATAGTAAGATAAATAAGATTTCAATTCTATTCCTTCAGAATTTAATACATGTATTGAGTATAGCATGTACTTTCTTAACAAAGAGACATGAAACACATTGTGTACGTTAGAAAGGTTGTGTGGAATTACCAAATGATATGCCATAGCAGCAATTCTCTCCTGGATTTCAAAAGTTCTAATGTACATGGGGCTTAATTTCCATTTCCTTCCAAATATTATAATACCCTTTTATGGATATACATTCAAGAAGACATGACCTCATACTTGAAACTAAAAATCATTCCTCCAGTTATCAACATATATCTTTTTCCAACTTTGAGATGATTTGATGTGGGTTTGAATTATCTTTCCCTTTACTGTTGTTTACTCTACAAGTTATGGGCCTACAAGCTTCCTTTCACCTACTTTATCTGAATAATTTTTTGTATGACATATAATTCTGTAAAATGATTCATATGGTTCTATTTGAGTTCATGAATGGAAACTATTATTGTAAGAAAACTCTGCCAAAGTTAAATATTGATACCAAAAACCTTTAAAGTCATGTGAGAATGATCTCAAAATGTCTTCTAAATTTTGGATCATCTTTTTTAATAGCCTGTAAATTTTAGGGTGATAAAAAGTACTCAAATGAAGCTCAATTCCCAAATCTATTTGAAGACCTTTCCATAATTTTGGTGTAAATTTTGTATCATAGTCAGACATAATTTAAATGGGTTCTCCATAAAGTCTTATAACTCTATTAATATAGAGTCTTTCCGGAACTCCAGTGGAAAATTCTCCCTTATAGTGAAGAAATGTGTTGATTTATTTAGTTGATCCACATTTACCCATATTGCATAATTCTTGGAGTTTTGGGAAATCCAATGAAACAAAATCCATAGTAATTTCATCCCATTTTTGTGTAGGAATAGGAAGAGGTTGCATGACTCCTATAGGGTGTTTTATTTCAGCCTTCACCCATTGATATACTAAATATCTTAACACATAATCAGCAATTTCCCACTTCATATTATCCCAACAGAAATTTTCCTTAAAATATTTATACATCTTAGTGATACCATGGTGTATAGAGAAATTTGAGCTATGACCATCATCCAATAATTCCCTTTTTAGCTCGGATATAGAGGGAACACAAATTCTCTTCAAAAATTTCAGAATTCCATATTCATGCATGAAGCCTTTGAACATCCCATCATTTACATATTTAATTTTCCTTTGAAAGTTCTCATCATCAGCCTAATAAATTTTAATCCATTACAATAAAGATGGTTGGTAAATTGATTGAAAAAGGAATGATGTTTCAACTTCCTTGATAATTCCAATATCCAAATTTTCTAGATCCATGTACACAGGGTCCCTATCAATCCTCATATTATTTATAAATCCATGATCCTTCCTCTTCAATGCATATTCTACCTTATTATACTTACCTTGGTGGTAATGTATTTAACAATCATAATACTTGAGTAGCTCGAGCCATCTCATTTTCCTCATGTTGAGTTCTTTCTATGAGAATATATATTTCAAGATCTTGTGATCTGTATATATCTCACATCTTTCACCATAGAGATAGTAACTTCATATTTTCATAAGAAATATTATAGATGATAAATCAAGATCATGAGTTGGATTGTTTTTTTCATGAGTTTTAAACTACCTTTTTGCATAGGTAATAACTCTATCATTCTGCATAAGGACACAACCAATTAATTTCTTTGACACATCACTATAAATAAAAAATCCCCCATTTCTTGATGTAAGATTAAAGATCATAGAATTCACTAATCTTCTCTTTCAAATCATTATTCACATTATTTTTCCCATATGAAATTAACCCCTTTACGAGCATTCTTGGTTAACAGATTAGACAATTGGGCAAAGTTATAAATGAAACTCCAATAGTAACCTACTAAACCAATAAAACTATGTACCTCGATTATGTTCGTTGGTGTCAGAAATTCCTAAACTACCTTTTCCTTCATAAGATAAACTGAGATTCCTTCCTAGGAAACAATGTGTCCAAGAAAATAAATTATTTGAAATCAAAATTCACACTTACTAAACATACCATATAACTCTTTTCTTTTAAGAGTCTCTATAACAACAAACAAGTCGTTCTCATGGTCCTCATAGCTTTTTTAATATATTAATACATACTCAATAAACCCCATAGAAAAATCATTAAGATATTCTATGAACACTCTATTCATTATATCCATAAAAATAGGGGCTGCATTAGTTAGTCCAAATTGAATTACTATAAAATTGTAATGTTTATACCTGGTTTGAAATGATATCTTAAGAATATCCTCCTCCTTCACATGCAATTGATAATATCAAGAATGAAGGTCAGTCTAAGAAAAATATTTAGTTCCATGATGTTGTTCAAATAAATCATCAATGGGAGGAAGAGGATACTTATTCTTTATTTTAATAACATTGATTTCTATATACCCAATGCATAGCATCATGGATCCCTCTTTTGTATTAAAAAATATAACAGAGGATCCCCATGAAGAAACACTGAGGTGAATAGATCTCTTCTCACTCAATTCCTCTAGTTATTTCTTCGACTCTATAAATTCCATAGTGTCCATTCTATAAGTATTATTTGATATAGGTCTTCCACAAGGAGTTAAATTAATAGATAACTCAACTTCACACTTTGGAGGATGTCCAGGTAAATCCTCAAGAAATATATCAATATATTCTTTCACAATAGGTACATATTCAATTTGAATATTTCATTCCTCATCTATAGACGATGTTTTATCTTCCTCCCCTAGAATTTCTTTTTAAAGAGCTACTGGAGGAGGATCTAGATAAGAACCAAATGATGAAGTTTCTTCTCTAAAGATAAGGTATTCTATATCTTACTCCCCAGGAATTTTATTTAGAAGTTCTATTGGAGGTGGATCTTGATAATAACCCAATGATGAAGTTTCTACTTTAAAGATAAGGGATTATATATCATCCTCAAAAATTTTAATTTCCTTCTTCCTGCAATAGATTTTCGCAACATATTTTGAAAGCCAGTAAATACTAATTATTATATAAAAATAAACCATAGGTATGATGAAAATTTTTACAATGAAAGAACATTTATGTGTCATAAATGGGACTGAACGACACATATTTTTTGCAATGATACTTCCCTTTGGATTTTTTATTGACAACTCCATTACTAAATCCAAATAGAAGTGACTAATTTTATAGGTCAACAAGTAATATATAAAATAATTTAATGATCTAGAATCAAATAAAGTATTGCCTATGTTTGAGGAAATGATTAAAGTACCTTCCGCCACATCAATAGGAACTTCAAACATAATAGTTGTGATCACAAACGATTGTCCTTGATCACATGGCCTTTTTTGAGGAATATTTTTTTTGATGTTATGAGAAATAATTTTCATAGTGTCCCATCTCCCTAAAATAGTATCATTGGACATAGGTAGCTTCTTTCTTTCATTTTCAAACATGGGCTTAGTGGCCTTTTTTCCACACTTATAAAAGAAACCTTTTTCCTTTTAAGGAGGCATCAAGGTGTTTCTTCCACAAGTATCAAAAGTTAGAAAATTACCTTTATTATTCATTCCTTTATTCATTATTTCCTCCTCCAACCTCTTCTTATATTTTTTTCCATTTAATCATAAGACTTAGAGAATTATTTCTCTATATTGATAGCACATGAGACTATATCATCGTACAATGGAAACTTTTGGGGGACAAGTTCCCTTCATCCGAATGGTTTTAAAACATAAAATAATATATCAATATTTCTCCTTGGATTATGTATGTAGTTCATGTAATATATTACTAACCTTGTAAAGTTGGATTCATACTTTTCAATGTTTTTATCCTCTTGCTGTTTTCAGACTAAAGAATTGAATTTCATTATTTGCTCACTGTTCTTGAGGGAAATATATTTCTATAAAAATTTCCATAAAATATTTCTATTCCAAATTTACAATATCTTCTTCCTCATTTGTGTTTTAAATTAATGGCCACCATTAATCAGCATCTCCTAAGAGAATATAAATTTCCAAGATAACCTTCTCCCATTCATTACTTCCCAAAGAGAGAAACATTGTCATGAACCTCCTTCTCTAAGATGAGGGAAGGGATGAAAAAGTTTCATGAACGTCATTCTTCAAGATGAAAAGTATTTAATGACCCCCCGAGTCCCACCTCCCATAGACCCCAGGGTGGCGACCAACATCAAGGGTATTCAATCTCACAAATTAGTATGCATTACCCTTTTTTATAGTAACCTAGCTCGGGAGATAAGATGTATCAACCTCAAAACAACTCTAAGACACACACACACAGATATATATATATATATATATATATATTTATATTTATAAGATAATAAAAAATACATCCCACATGAATGTTTAAAGTAAAACTACTAGAAATAAAACAAAAAGATCCAAAGTAAATACAAAAAAAACTAAGCCCTTCCATAAAAAATCCCCAAAGTGTGAGCTATTAAGGTCCATCATGGCCAGCATAATCTCTCTAGAAACCTGAAAACAGTTTTATATATGTAGGGTGAGCATACAAGTATACTCAGTAGGTAAATCCAAAGTCACTCATGCACAATTGGGAGAAGCATACTAATTACCCTATGAGAAAACAACAAAAACTCAAAATCACCTAAAAATGTATACTATCCACCCCAACCTTACCATGGAACGCTCACAAAATTGAACATTTCAATTAAAGTAAAGTAGTAAGCACATCAATATTTTTGTACCACGCACCCCTTCCCACAGGTTAACTGCTCATCCCTAATGCGAATGCCCTAACACTACCATGATCTTCCATAATCCCCATTGTCACAACCTTACCACGCACACCTGGGCCACAAACTGACCACATTACTTCCCACAGTCACCTCAACCTCATATTTAATACACCTGGGAAAGCACACCTCAATTGCAAACACCAACATCTTGTAACCGCACCACAACCTTCCCAAAGAGTCTTGGGATACCAATTCCAAGAAGGAGTAGAGAAGAGACAATAAATATCCATCTATCATCCCACTATGATAATGGGAAATAACAACCTCACTCATAAAGATGTGGGTTTTTTTAAAATAGTGCTCAACATGGGTGGGGTGCACATAGAAATCGCAAGGAACTACAAGTATATATATAGGTATCAAACACTCATCCAAATCTATGGATTATCAAAAAGAACATCTATCCCACAAAAAACTGCCCTTGCTGCCAACCCTACATGGACTCATCACTAAATGGATAATGATAAAAAGGAAACTATCAAAAATTTAATCACTTGATGCTATTAAGAATTTACCTATTATTCCATCCCAACTAGATTAACTACCAAACACAGCACACAAAAAGTAACATCATAACCTACACCCACTTTACCAAAGTGTCTAGAAACTCTGGGTGAAAATCCCACTGAAGGTAACACCAACCTCATTCAAAATTATCCCTCCTAAACCATCCTCAGAAACCCTACAGCACAAAATGCACCACATCTAGAAATACAAAAAAGCTCATCCAGCTTGCAGTCCCACTGCACACTACCCTTTCTTGAACACTCATTCAACCACTGCCACCATCATTGTTCAAAATAATGTATTCCTATCCTTATTCTCAAAAGTAAAACCCCAACACACCTCAAAACAACTACACTTGGTAGCCCCATTGTATAACAACACCACACCTAGATACAGTCCCACTGCATAAAAAGTTCATCCACTATATAATTAATCAATCTCTCAACCTAAGATACCATCACACCACCCTTACCAACCCATACTCACAGCCACACTCCCAGCCACAACACCACACGACCAGCACAAACATAAGGTTGAAGATATCCATAAAATTGCACAACCACACAAAAGCCATACCAAACAGAAAGGTGTATTCAGATTTAGAAGCAATCATTCTTTAATTCCAATTCCTTTAATTAGCAGTGATCACACAAAAAGTTTGATCTTGGCGAATCCATATATTTAACCAAATATACATGACTAATCAAATTTCCATATTTTATCTGTTCAATAAATAAACTACAAAAAATATTCACATGTCATGTATATGCGCAAACATAGGCCACCAACAGCTATGATTTTCAGAAGGCATACATCCCTTAAAAACACGATATATATAATGGATAACATATAAAATAGAGAGGTCATCATCATCATGTTCCAATCCTATCATTTTTTACTTATTATTATGTTTGTTAAATTAGTTTCAACCTTAACCACAAGAAGACATTAGTACACCTACCTCTCATGATACACAAAAAAATAGAGATGAAGGGATCCCTAGCTCGAAGAATGGATGATCTGAAACTCCTCCTTGTGTAAAAAAATATGGTGTCCTATAAGCAGTAGGAGACTCCAAGGGGAAATCTGAAACAATGTCTACATCATAGATGCGACACCTCGAGGAAAAAAGGTTCATTGTTCATGAAGAGGAAATGGAAGAGTTCAAGTGAAGAGAGGGTCTCAACTTTAGAAAATCTAGATCCTATATCAATGAAATGGAAATAGTTTCAAGGTCCATTAAAGTTGGATCGTGGTCAGGACTACGTGGTTTGAATATTTCAAAGTCCTCAAAGCCTTAGGATATTTAAAGATATAATTAATATAATTTGAAAATCCTTTAGGAATGCTCAAATAATGATTTATACTCGATTTACGTCAAATAAAACATAAGAGGAGTGAAACTAGAAAAACTGGGAAAATTTGGAAATGACACCATGGTGGGTGAGTCACTGACACGATTCATCGATAGTGAGTCACCGATGCATGACTCACCAAAGGAAAAGCCACTGACACTAATCCACTGATACGAATTACTAAAACCAGACTTACCGAAACATGATATACTGATGCCTCGGCCTATCGATGGCTCGACCTACAGACACCTCGACCTACGGACACCCTGACCTGCTGACGGCTTGGCCTAACAACACATCAAACTATTGATGCCCTGACCTACTGATTCCCTAACCTACCAATGCAACTGCCTACTGGTGTCTTGACCTTCCCACACCTTGACCTACTGAACCCATAACCTATTGACATCCTAACCTACCAAATCCTTGACTCACTATTGTTGAGCTACTGACACTGAACCACTGATTTACCATACCATTGGAAAAACTAGAATGTTGGGAAACTCTGGAAATGAGCTATCAATGCCTCCTAGAACAAAACAATCACTGGATTTTGACAAATTAATGGACTTGGAAGGTCTTGCCCATTACATCAAATAACTCTCAAACTATTCTCACCCTTGAGAATTCAAAACTAAACACATAAGAAAGAGGGGTCTGAACAACCACCCCATAGGATACCCCTAAGGGATAAACCACCTGGGTAGTTAGAAATATGGTGTGAAACCTCAACATCCAAGAACACCTACCCCCACATCTATTAAACCAAACATCCACAAGATACCCCACAAAAGAACCAACTTTCCAGACACATGAATTAGGGAATTCCTTCCTCTATATAAAGATATTATTCGCTCTGGGGGGCATTAACTTACCCACATGGGTTTAATGGAATCTTAATTAATGTTTTTAGGTTAGGAATCTAGTCTCCAACTTTTCACATGTTTGGAATTTGTCAAAAACTATGGCACAAGGATGAAACCCATATAATAACAAATAAGGTACAAGCACTATATCATAAGAAAAGCACACAATAAAAACTCACAATAACTCTGGGTCTCGGCACGTATCTATGCCTCCATTTCCCAATTTCTCTCCTCTAGTCTACCATTCCTCCACAACACACGAACCAAATGAATGGTTCATCCAGGAAGCACCTTATTTTTATGATCCTGGATATCTACTAGTCACTCTATGAACATTGCATCATCATCGATATCTAGCTCTCCCCATTCAATGACCTGGGAGTCATTGAGTAGATAATGATGAAGTTGAGATATGTGAAAGATGTTGTGGACACTCTCTAGTTATGATGGAAATTCCAATTTGTATGCAACCTCAATAACTCACCCAAGCACCTCGAAAGGTCTAATGAACATTGAAGAATTTTTTGTCCCGCTACTGAACCTCCATTGCCCATGTTGAGGAGAAACCAATAAGAACACGTGGTCTCTGAATTTGAAATCCAAAGGCCTCCTCCTACAATCAAAATATAACTTTCACCAATCTTGTACATCCTTCATCATCTCATGGATAAGTGGAACCTTTTTGGTCAAACTCTACATCACGTCTGGACCAAGAACAGCTACCTCCCAAACATCTGTCCAGCATAATGGTGAACGAGATGACCTTATGTATAAAGCCTCAAACAGATCCATTCCAATGAAATAGTGATAGTTATTATTGTAAAAAAATATTCCAAGGTAATGTTTTTTACCCACGATTTGTCAAAATTATAGACCACATTCCCACAACACGTTCTTCAATGAATGGATGGTCCTATCTATCTTCCCATAAGTTTGAGGGAGGAAAGTAGTTTTGAGGCATAATTGAGTGACAAAATCATTCTACAATTCCATCCAGACTTGAGAGATAAATTGAATATACCAATATGATATGATGGATCTCAGAACCCCATGTAGCTACACCACCTCATCCACATATCTATGAGCTAAGGGATCCACTATGCTCAACTCCTTGATCGTTAATAAGTGAGCCAATTTTTTCATCCAATCCACTACTACCCAGAATGAATTAAAACCTCCCTTAAACTTGGGTAACCCTATGAAAAAACCTATCGAGATGTCATCACACTTCTAGTTTGGGACATATAATGGCTGCAAAAAACTACCGGGAACATTGTTCTCACCCTTTACCTATTGGAACACCATGAACGTTTCCCCAAACACTACCACACCCCACCTCATCCCAAGCCACCAAAAATGCTCACTCAAGTCACGGTACATCTTGGAAACTCTTGGGTGTGCCACTAAGGGTGATCATTGAAATTTACAGTGAACTCCCACATGCATTGCCACTGGAACAAATAGATTATAACATAACAACATCTGATTCTGACCATCCTCTGATAATTCCTCTGGTGCATCACCATATTCAATGTGATCATACATCACCTCTGCCTCTGAGTATCCCCACAAAGACTCCTCCACTTTCTTCTTCAGAGATGACTTCACTGTCATTCGAAACAGACATCATCTACCATCATCCATTCCTACATCTAAGTGCAAGGCATCCAACTCATTCATCACCTTCCAAGAATCCATAGATTCCTAAATGACCTCTCTCTATGACTTCTTAGTCAAATCATTAGCTACAACATTCACTTTTTTTGCAGAGTAGGAGATATAAAAATCATTGTTATTAAGAAAATCCATCCACCACTAGTGTAAAAAGTTCAAATATAACTTGGAAAATATATTCCTCAAGATCTTGTGATCCGTGAATACCAAAAAGTGTTCCCCAATATGGTAATTCCACCCCAAATTTAGTGCAAACATGACTGATTCTAGATCCAGATCATGGGTGGCATAGTTACATTCATGGGGACATAACTGCCTAGACCCATAATAGATCACACCCTATTACTACATCATCACACATCCTAAACCTAGACAAGAAGCATTTAAAAACACCTAAACCATCACTCATTCCTCTAGAAACATGAGCAATATAGAACTGACTAGCTTTCCCTTTAAATAGATGAACACTAACTAACACTACTCGCTCCACCCAAAATCTTATCATTTTATGGTCAGAGATATTAATGGAGAAGCTAATCGAGAAAAAATACGTATGAATCTTCAGTAATAGCCTTACAGATCGAGAAAACTACCAACCTATTCTAAATTCATGGGTGATTCCCAGGAAACAACTACCTCAACCTTTGAAGGGTCCACTGGTATGCCCTACTGAGACACTACATGTCCAAGGAATTGGACCTCCTATGTCTAAAACATGCACTTGCAAAACCTTTTGTAGAGATAGTGATGTCGAAGGACCTCTAGGATAGTCCTGAAATACTCAGTTTTCTCCTCGTATGACTTTGATTATATTAGAATGTCATCTATAAACATGATGAAGAAATGGTAATAAACTCATGAAATATAGAGTTCATAAGACTCACAAAAATGACTGGTGTGTTTGTAACACTGAACAACATAACCATGAACTAGAAGTGACCATAACTACACCTTAAAGAATCCTTTTGTATATCATTCCCCATCACCCTCAACTGGTGATATCCAGACTATAGATCAATCTTAAAGAACCAACTTTATGCCCAAAAATTTTCTAAAGTATTTTCTATCCTTTGGAGAGGGTAACTATTCTTGACTGTTACCTGATTCAACCTACAGTAGTCTATACATATCCTCAGACCACCATCTACCTTCTTCGCAAACAATACTAAAGCACCCCATGGTGACACACTGGGCTGGATAAATCTCTTCTTCATTATATCTTCAAAATGAATCCTTATCTCATGTATCTCAAATTGGTCCATCCAATAAGGATCCATAAAAATCGGTGAAGCACTCGGTTTTAAGTCTATCCCAAACTCAAAGTCACATCGATATGGTAGAGTACCAAACTCCTTTTGAAAAACATCCAAGAAAACTCTAAAAGCTATGCTAACCCCCACCATCCCACAATCCATTGATTCCACTAACAGTTTGGTCAATAAGGAAAGAGGAGTCTCCATACATCAACTGTCCATCAGACAACTCTGCTCACCAATGAAAGACACACAATGGACATCCACATCTAAAAACACGACTCTTCTCTAGAATCAATAAATAATAGCATGCACAGACTGAAACCATTTGATGCCAAGGATAACACCGTATGGCTGAACGTGTATCCAAAATGGACCCCACTAGACTGATGCAGCCCCAATATTAGTCTATATTCCTGGAAAACATTGAGAAATCTAGTCTGAACTTCATCTAGTTTTCTCAACCCTTGGGGAATGGAAAGACTCTATACATCTAGTCCAATAGAATGGGATAGAATAGGTGCAACAAAAGAGTGTGAATCTTGAAAATCAAACCAAGCTCAAGAAAGAGTATTAAACAAGCTGATCGTACCTCGAATGATATGTGGCCCCACTGGAACTGCTACCTCTCTAGTGTGAAACTAATCATACCTATATCATTTACCCATCTACTATTGACCACTTTCCCAACCATACACAGGTGGAGGTCCCTAAGGAATTCCATGAGGCCGGCCTCTGCCTGCTATGTCTTTCCTCAATGGAGCAGGAGCCTGATGTCCCTACTGCCGAAATGTCTTAGTGCCAACTATTGTTGAGGAGGGTACTGAACCTACCCACCTCCACTATACTAAGCTCAAACTGGGTACTGACTCTGAAGGTGGTTGTAGACTCCATAGAGATACACCTTAGTCCAAAGCTTATGATAAAATGATGAGGAACATATGGTTGAAACTAAAACTACTGAGTTAGACTCGCCGCTGGCAGAAACATGGAAGGCCCTGACACCAGAGGCCTATTTCTTGAAACATTTCCCTTCATCGAACCCTATTGGCTCCCCTCTTATGGTATACCTCCTCATGAGATCATCCACTCAACCCCTTACTCCTTCTAATGGACCTCTAGATATGTTTTCAAATTGAATGGAGTAATTGCATACTAGAGGGTATGACAGAGTGCCTCATCTAAGTATCTTGCATGAGACTCCTTATCCAGAAAGAGATCCAAAGAAAAGAAAAGGAAATCCTTATACTAGATCCCAAACTCTTGTGCCAACATACATCTCTACAAGAGGGAGAGTAGCTCATGTCTCTTCTCAGGTGTCTTGGTCAAAGAAAGGAATTCTGCCCAGAACTCCTTCTCAAAATCGGCCCACAGAATATAGGTCCCCTTTCCTTGACCCAGGTATAGCGTCCACCAATGAAGTGCATCTCCCCCCATCTAAATAACTACCAATGGAACCCAGTATGCTTTCGGATCTTGGATTAAGATGAAAGTGACCACCAAATTCTCAAGCCAACACTCTGTCTATGTATCTGAAACACTGCCTTCATTATTTCCAAGATTATTCTCCTTGAAATAAAGAAGCATATTTTTCCATTGGTTGTCCTCCTCCTCTGGATCAACCCTCTATTGATCAGAAAGATTGGACTACTAAGACTCCACAGCTCGTACCACATGTAGACGATGACCAGGTTCCATTACTGAAAATTAAATAGGGAACTCCTAAGACCGAGTAGTATGGAATTTTATTCTGGATTCATTTTAACTCATTATTTATTTTAATTTTCTGGAATCATCCAAAGAAAACAAGAACACAAGTCATCATTACGAATATACTTTCCAGAGGTTCTCTACACCTCTAATGGTGTAGCATCACTTGGTTGTTCGGTATGCTTAGTGTCCTTTTTTCAAATCATAGGGGGGTTAAAATCCCATGTTCTAGTGGGTCTTCTCTAGCCTATGTCACACAACAAGATCACCTGACACTATTTCCCTACCTACCCATGTTATCCTCACTATGCCTAAATCTAAACTACATCTTATCTCTAAACCTTCACCAATGATACTATTCTGTAATGACCCACTTTTTTCAAGATGAGGGAAGGGATGGAAAAGTGTCAGGACCTTCATTCTTCAATATGAAAATGAGATAATGACCCCAGGATTCCCACCTCTAATAGGCCTTGGGGTGGCAACAATCACCAAGGGTATTCAATCTCATGAAATAGGAGGCATTACCCTTTTTTATAGTAACCAATATCAAGAGATAAGATATATCATCCTCAAAACTAGTCCAAGACATATATATATATATATAGAATCCAAAATATATCCCACATGAATGTTTAAAGTGAAACTTCTAGAAATACAATGAAAAGATTCAAAGTAAATACAAAAATAAAACTAATTAGTGACACAAAAAATCCCCAAAGTTCGAGCTAGTAAGGTCCATCATGGACCATGTTATCTCCCTGGAAACCTAAATGCAGTTTTATATATGTAGGGAGAGCATACAAGTATACTCAATAGGAAAAGAAAAATTCACTCGTGCCCATATGGGAGAAGCATACTAATGTCCCTCTGAGAAAATGGAAGAAACTCAAAAGAACTTAACTAGGAATACTATAAACCCCAACCTCACCAAGTCACACTCACCAAATTACAAAAGTAAAGTATAGTAAAGTAAAGTAGTAAGAACATTGAAATTTGGGAACCACGCACCACTTCCCACTAGTTAAATTCTCATCCCTAATGGAAAACAGCATGACGCTATCACGCTCTTCCACAAGCCCCACTATCAAAACCTCCCTACACACACATAGGAAACGAACCTCACCACATTCCTAACCACAGACACCTAGCCCTCATCTCGAAGACACATGGGAAAGAACACCTCACTCGCACACACCTGGGCCTCAAAACCATACCACAACCTACCTGATGATTCTTGGGCTATAAATTCTTATAAGAGGGAGAAAAGAAGAGATAATAACAAACAATTAATCCTCCCACGAGGATTTTTGGAAATAACACCCTCCCCCATAACAATGGGGGTGTTCGGAATGTAGTTCTATACACGGGTAGGGTGCTTCTAGAAATTATAAGGAACTTCAAGTATATGTAATTATTGGTATCAAAAAAATCCCAACCTATGGGTTTTAAAAAAACAACCAACCCACACAAAACTTCCCTTACTGCCAACCCTACTTTCACACATCACCTCAAATGATGGTGATATCCGTAATGATAAAAATGAAACCACATATAATTTAATCACTTGATGATATTAAGCATTTACTAGTTATTCCATCCCTACCTAGGTAAATACCAAGCACATCACACCACAAGAAACAACATAACACGCACTCACTTCACCAAAGTCTACAGAAACATCAGGTGAAGGGTCCACACAAGGTAACACCATCCTTCTTCAAAATTTTCCCTCCTAAACCATCCTTGGTAGCCCCCCTCCATTAAAATCACCACATCTAGAAAAACAAAAAAACCCAACCAGCTTGAAGTCCAACTGCACACTCCCCTTTCTTGAACACTTGTTCAACCACTTCCACTATAATGGTTCAATGTAATGCTTCCATGTTCTTCCTCTCAACAATTAAACACCCAAAACAACTCATAAAAACCACACTCGATAGACCAACTACATAACAAAACCACACCCAGATGTAGTCCCACTATAAATAAAGTTCATCCATTCCACAATCAATCAATATCTCAACCTGAGATACCATCAAACCACCATTACCACCCCATAATCTAAGCCACACTTCCAGCCATAGCACCACACGACCATCACAAACACAAGGTTGAATAGAGACATAAAAAGAACATAATGACACCTAGTAGAAATCTCTATCCAGATTTAGCAACAGTCATTTTCTTAATTCCACTTTCATTATTCATGGATGATCACAAAACAAGTTTGATCTTAGGGTATATGTATATTTAACCAAATATACATGATTAATCAAATTTTCACATTTTGGTCGTTCGACAAGGAAAAAAACAAATATTCAAAAGTCATGTAGGTGCACAAATGGACGTCATAAATGGTTGTGATTTTCAGAAGCCATACTACCCTTACAAAACATGACAAGGATCATGGATAACATATAAAACAGAGCAATCATCATCATCATCTTCCCAACCCCCACTTTTATTACTTCTTATTATCTTCTTTAAATTTCTTTTATCTATAACTACAAGAAGAAATCAATACACCCAACATGCATGATACACAAATAAAAGAGAGATGAAGGGATCCCTACCAGGAAGAATAGATGATCAACAACTCCTCCATATGCAAAAAACTGGGGGGTCATGCAAGAAGTTGGAGACTCCAAGGGAAAAAAAGAATCCATAGCTACATCATAGATGTGACTCCTTGAGGAAGAAAGCTTTTGGCAACATGAAAAAGAAAAGGAAGGGTTCAAGGGAATATAGGATCTCAGGTTTTGAAAAGACAGATCCTATATCAATGGAAAGGAAATAGTTTCAATGGCTATTAAAGTCGGATCGTGTTCATGACCACATAGTTTGACTATTTCAAAGTCCGCAAATCATTGTGATATTTAAAGATATAATTAAGATCCTTCGAAACACCTTTAGGAACACTCAAACAAGGATTTAAACTTTATTTACGTAAAAAAACCAAAGAGGGGTAAAAATGGAAAACCTTGCGAAACTGGAAATGACTCCCTAGTGGGTGAGTCACTAACACGAGTCACTGATAGTGAGTCATCGACACTTGACTAACCGATGGATGAGCCACTGATGCTGATCCACTGACATAAATCACCAAAACCTAATGCACCGACATCCAACCTATCGACGACTCGACCTACCAATGCCTCAACCTACCGCAACCTCAACCAACCAACACCCTGACCTACTAATGCCTCAACCTACCGACACCTCGACTAAGCGATGCCCTGACCTACTGACGCCCTGACCTACCAATTCCTTGATCTAATGACACCCTAAAATATTAACGTCCTGACCTACCAACACCTCAACCTACCGATGCCCTAACCTAATATTCCTTGACCTACCAAGTCCTCGACTCACCGATGTTGAGCTACTGACACCGAGTCACCGACACATCCTACCATTTTAAAAATTGCAATTTTAAAAATCTCTTAAAATGAGTTATTGATTCCTCCTATAACTACAAAAAAATTATATTCTGAAAAAGTAATGGATCAGGGAGGTGCGGGTCATTATAAATATCTTCTCTATGGAACTTATACACTACTCCACTACAAATTGGTTTTTAGTCCCATAGAAATATGGAGTCTATTTTTGAATAAAGAATATTGACATTTCTCCTACATGTTCTGGATAAGGATACTCCATATAGGTAATGTTATTGTTCAAAACTTGAGTTATCCATCCCAATATAGTAATAAGTTGCTCAGCACTATTCGCAGTACAAGAACAAACATCATTACGTTGCATAGAAGGGAAATCACTACATAGGAAATGTTCATTGATACGATTTTCATTCCTTCCACTAGGCTCCACTTATAAACAATGGAACACACTAAATTAGGTTATGAATCATAATGAATAATTTTAAAAAATGAAAAATACTTAATATAAATTGTAAATTTGTGCATAGAAAATCTCATAATCATAAACATGGTTTCTTTGAGGATGTGTTTTCTTTCAAAATCCTTCATAATGGTGTGTAAAGAAAATTAGAATTATCCTAAGAATATACCTTGGGAATTTCAAACTAGGAGTGCAGTAAATCCCATTATTTTGTACCATATTTCTCTGAGATAGGCCCGGGACACCATGTCAAAGTTGTTACCCTTAGGTACATCTATGCCAAAACCACATCCACTTGTAGTATCCAAATAGAGATCTATTTATAAGAATACATATATAATATCTACCTTAAAAAAAATCTAATATGGTATTATATTCTTATATTTTATGTATTCCTTAGGGTTATGTTCCTTAATCTTAATTTTCTAAATCCATCTTCCAAGGTATCTACCAAACTAGATCTGATACCAATTGTAAAGACCCCAAATCCCGTAATCCAGAGTCGGTGCCTTACATTATTACATTGGTAGTATGGAAAATATTTCACATCCCAAAGGACCAATAGTTTATTAGATTTGGAATTATAGATACCAACATTAGTTTAACATTACAACTTGAAATGAAAAAAAAACATAGAAAATCCATTGTAAACATCCATAACTTATAGATCATCTCTTCAAGTCATTTATAAAATAAATATTTTCATCCTATGGAAAAATAAAAAATAATAAATGGGTGATCTCATAGACTCATTGAGGGTAAGTAATACAACGGAATCTAATATAAAGAATAAGGAATCGTAATTTCGAAAGAATAAAACATGAATAAATAATTCTATATAAATAATCACATGTGAATGAATATTAACCATGGATATTATATTAGTAGAATAATCACATGTTTTATAAATTACTAATATCATAATTATAGAAAGCATAATTATGGACATCATAAACATACCATCAAGGTCTTGTCTAAGAAGAATGCATAATGGGTAAGGCCTCAGCCAAAACATGTTCTAGTTTTTTCAATGAGACCTACCGATGAATTGATGGGATATAGAAAGCCCCAACCATCACATAATAAGTTAAATTCATTCCAAATATAAATGGGGGGAAGCATAAACATCATATACACACGAAATGTAAATAACTTTCTTCAATCAATAAACATAATCATTGACCATTCTCATTAATATGGTGAATGATATCAAAATAGAAAATCCACGGTCAAAATGATCATAAACAATTTAATAAAATATGGTAGATGATAACATAAAAGAAAAATTCCAATTAATCATAAGATTAAACAAAGGTGGGTGAAATAGATGGAAATACACTAACAAAATTATCAAGGAATTATTGAGAGAAATATCCTTTTATGTTAGAAAGAAGAGTTCTTTTGTAAAAAAATAATTTTTATTTATCATAATTGTTTGTATAAAATCTAAAATGAACAAATATAGTTTTTAATAAAAAAATATTTATTTTAGAAAAATAATGGTGTCTTAAAAAAAATTTTACAGTGCACTTGAAAATGGGTAAGAAACTGGTAAGTTCCCTTTAATTGGGCTCGCTTGTCGGGAAGAATTTAGAAAGGATACTTATAAAACATGTAACTTCCCATAAAATAAAGATAGATTATTATAGGTACATATCTATGGACCATTCACCTAGAAATTATGAATAGTAAATAATAAAAACTAATAATTTCATTTGGTTAAATAGAGACAAATTTTAACCTCAATGAAAAATAGAGGTATGGGGAGAATCCCTTACCTTATGCTTGAAAGCATTCTGCACTTGTAATTAATTTCCTGAATAATATGATTAAATCAATTAGTTAATTAATTCATAATATTTTCTAAATATATTTTATTTTTTATGATTTTATTTCATTCATTTATGGGATTTTTGATGAGCAATGATATTCAAATTTGTTGTTTGGGAGTGTTATTTTCCTTGGTCTTCAAGATCGGTTTAATTTTTCATATATATGGAAGATCATGTAAAATGGAAGTAATTATCCATAATTGAAATTATATATTATTAATGAACATCCTTAATATTTAATAGTCTTATATATTATTATTTGTTTTAGATATGAGGATGATTCATTAGATAAAACATTAATGACAAAGGTTTAGATCATTTTGGTGGTTTTCCAATCATCATGAACTAGTTTTAAATTATTAATTAATATCATGTGAATATATTTTGTGTGTGGTGTGTGTGCTTAAAATAATTTTACCCCCAAGAACCTTTTATATATATATATATATATCATATTTTTCTACTTTCCAAAAATTTAAGTATTTTAGAAATATACAAAAAATTCACCAGAACCATTTTTCTACATATAGAATTTGAAAATAGACTCTATTTTATGTAAATAATTTTCTCAATATTTGAAATTTAATTTTTAAATAAAACCTTCATTTAATCAAAAATATTTCTTTTAATATTATAAATAATTTTAAGATACTTTGAAAAATTAATTAAGGTCTGATAAAATTATCTTACAATTATAAGATAACAAAATATTAATTTATGACTATATTTTAGGAAAATATATCTTCTATTAAATAATTATATTAATTATTAAATTTTAATTAAATATTTATGACTTAGAAAAATAAAAACACATCATTTATCATTTTTTTAAAAAAATTATTTACTTGTTCCATAATATAAATATACTATATTTTCATTTATCATATACCTAAATTTTATTTATATTTTAATGGGTGTGTTTACTATTCTATTAGTAATATTACTATTCCTAATGGTCAAATTACTATTCCAATGATCACATTTAATATTATGTTACAGTTTTAAACATGGTGTTGTGTGAAAAATAAACTATAAAAAATGTTGAATTTTAAAAAGAGATATTCCATAAGATATTGGGGTGTTACAGAGATAATTGAAGAGATCATATATATGAGGAAAGGGATACCAGTTCCTAACCATCAGCTGGTTCAATTTCTGGAAATACAAACATAACTGAAGTGTTCTATCTAACATCTTGGTGACAAAGACCAAAAACCCCCATAGAGAAGTACTAGGTCGTATATACCCCTTTTATTCCAAGTCTATTATCAACCTCTTGTGCTCCTATAACTCAGTTGTATCCATCCTTTAAGGAGGAATGGATACCAATTCATGTCATGGTGCTATCTTAATGTAAAACTATACATATCTCTTGGGTGGAAGACCTGAAAATTTATCCCGAAAAACATCCTTGATATTATCAACCACTATATGTAAATATTCTTAACGCATTCTAAAGTCATACAAGTATAATCTAGAAATTTGGGATGTTATCCTGCCTAGCCCATGATTCTCGAGTATAGATCGACTCACATGATCATACCATTCACCATTTAAAAAAAACTATTACCTATAGTGGTGCGAAAGTCACCCTCTAGAAATAGAAATCAATGTACACATGATAGAGATAAAAATAGTCTATCCTAAGAATGACATAAAACATTATAATCTTAAGGACAAAGAGTTCCATACAAAGTGTAACATTCCAACTTAAAATCCATTGAACAGTGCACTGAGTTGGTGGGCCACATGGCCTCAAGCGTTCCAACTCGTATCATATATGATTGCAACTAGTAGAAAGGGTCCAAGGTGGTACAGTGAGGATATTATACCCTCATGATCAGAGTATGACAACCCCAAAATGTATAGATAAATAGCATAATATTAATATATAACTAACATCAAGAGGGAAATAATCTAACAAAAATTAATAAAAACATCTAGTATCATATAAAAATAATGAAATGACATATTTCCATAAAATTAAGAAATAATAAATGGTAGTAGACACGAAATAAAATACATATATAAAAAAGAAAAATGATTAAAAATACTATCTCTAATATCATGATGTGTCATAGCTCAGATCTTTACATCCCTGCTAACATGCTATAAGAAACTCAAGTATCAATCATTAGGTTCTTTCCTATGTCTCTACCTACATCCAAATAATCTTCCTAGGTACCATTGGTGATCCATATAGAGTGTGAGATAAACTTTTTTGACCAGCACCAATGGTGTCTATAAATATCTAGTCAGTGGATATGATATGAAAGTGTTCATATAATAATGTTAAGTAGTGTAAAAGCTTTAAAAGGTCAACACATGTTCTAGACGGAAACCAAGATGACACTACCCACTTTGGCTCATATCGAATAATCTTTGAGTAACTAACCATGTGTATAAATGTATATGGGTTGTATATATAGTAATTTTTACTACTATATATGTGGATAATACAACTATCCTAGACCAGAGGCATGAAACATGTGTCTATAAGTTGTATCATGAATCTCATGAGTATCAACGGTCACAATTCCCGGTCACACAATAGTAGGGTTTACCTGCCCAAATCATAATTCTGGGGTCTCAATACCCATATCACAATATTCGGGGTCGTCATGCCCATATATAATGATAGGGTCTCTATGCTTGAATCATATCTTTAAGGAGCTTCATGTCTAGTATCATATCAATTAAGTCACCATCCCCAGTATCATGTCAATAGGTTCACCATTCCAAAATCATAACAATATAGATATTCCATTCCCATTTAACAGTATAGGGATTCCATGCTTGTATCATAATTTTATGGTACACCATGATCATACTATATCAGTAAGGGACTCCATGACCATGTATAATATTCCATAAGGGTAACCATGCCCATATATAATAGTAAGGGTCATTATGCCCATATATCATAATTCACGAGGGTCATAATGGCCATATATCACATTATTAGAAGTGAATAGGTCTTTATATATCAATAATCAAAAGCTTTTTCATTCCCATTATCATAAAAATGATAAATAATCAAAAACATTAAGAAGACCCAACAATTAATTCCTAATAAAATAACATTTCTATTTAAAAAAGAGAGTAACCATTATCCTATTAAATCATGTGATGTGGTCATGCCAATCACTTCCATTCATCTAATTATAGATTGATAAGTGTGTTATTCATGATATACCACAACAATTATCTATCTTATTTAAGATATAACAATTTGAAGTCATTCCAAAACCATATAGATGATGGTTTCTTTGTTTAGACATTTATGACATCAATGGAAGTTAATTGGTTACACCCCAAGTAGTGGAAACATATGAATGATGCCTAATAGAGTCATTAGTTTCTTAATTAAGGAACCCAATTGAAAGAAGATACATTTTTGGGCGAACACAAGGTGAAATCAGTGTACGCCACAATGGTACATAATATTAAGCATCCCAACTATGAGGGATGATTACTACACTAACTTTCTTATGCTCGTAGAGGAGAAACCATCTAGTATTGAACTATGGTTTGGTATAGATTAAAATAAAATTAAAAAATAGAAAAACTCCCAACAAATAGGGCATATTATTCTATTCCTAAATAACATCATTGTGAGAAAGAAAAATAAAAAAGGTGTAAGAAGAATAGAGTACAAATGATGTATATCCAATGAGTTGAAAGAATGTTGAATTGGAGTCCAGATGGATGGTTTAGTAAATATCCTATGTTGATGGAGGATGATATCAAAATTGGAGTAGAAGGACCTCTTGCCCACTATAATGAAAAAAATAAGTGAAGTGGTTGTGTTGAAATACAATTAGGGGTAAAATGGTAATTTTACCCAAAATTACTAGATCGCATGGTTTGAATGTAGAGTCTTCCAAACTGTGTGCCAATCCTGCCCACCTCTCAACCTCAAGACCTACCTTACATGGTTCATGTGCTTTATTTGCGGAACCATGTGCAACCCATTCTATTTTGCTCTGTAATTTTTTTTAGTTTTTTCACATGTGTGTGGCCCATGTTTCATGGTTTTATCAAACTTGGTAGCCCAATAATTATCCTTTAAACACCGCCATAATATTATTAGTAATAATGTGCCCAGGGCCAAAATATTTCTACTAACTGAGTGGCCCTGTGATTTCTCCCACCAATTGGGTTTCTGAGCTCTAAACAAGACCTAGACACACACTTTTCCTCTATATCCTAATTAGGTTTCTAGACAAGGTCAAAACCAATTAATTATACTTAATATTAATGGATCCATACATCCTAGAAAATTTGGGTTCTTAAAGTCCTCCCCCTTAAATTAACTCATCCCTGAGTTACCTTTCCAAGGGTGGTATGGCAACATTTGAGAATAACTCTATCCAATGAGCATGTACATCAGCCTCCCTCTCACAAGTCTCATTATGTACCTAGCCATGCGGCCATAACACCCATATTAAAGGGAAAACCCTACCTCAGAGAGCCTTCATGCTCTGATCAATGATGAGTATAGGATACTCCTCAAAAGAAGCATAGTTATCCATATCAACATCCTGGGGATCAAAAGTACATTATGGTTTAGCATTATAATGGTGAACCTACGTTATGTGGAAGATGTCATGAATGGAATAGTACCTCCTAGGAAATAACAACCAATAGAACCAGCCTGACTCTCTCTAAAATCTCAAATGGATCAACATAACCAGGCAAAAGGTTTCTTTGTCACTTTATACATCCATGCCCATGTTTGGGTGATACCCATAAGAAAACATGAAAACCAATCTCAATATCCAGAGGTTATCTATGATAACAGGCATAAGATTTTTGACTAGACAGAGTGGTAGACATGCACTTCAGGATAAGTTGAACCTGCTCTGAAGACTCTTGAATGAGACAAGGACCCAATTGTGCTACCTATCCTACATCTCTTCACTATAGGGGTGAACAACACAACCTAACTTATGGGGCCTCATATGTATCCATCTAAATCATTTCCTAATAGTTATTATTGTAGTAGAACTCTAAGATAAGGATATTATTTTCCCAAGAACCTCTTAAATCAAGGAAACATTTTCATTGGGTGACTACAACTAATGATAATAATATAGTGTCCATATCTATAAAAAAAAGAATAGGTGGGATAAACATTTAATGAATAAGGGAAAAATGGTCACCATCCCTCTAAAAACTAGGTTTTAAGGTTTGGGATAAACAATGCACAAACCTAGAACCCTTATCTATCTCAATTCCCCATTATCATGGTCATGGTGCACTATTAGAAAAACTATGCACTGACAATGCATTTTCCCTTTGTTAAAAACTCTACAAAAACACACAGTTGGGCGGCCTAGGTTTTATGATTAGGGAAAATAATGTGACCTCTACTATAGACTTAAACACTCCACTTAATTTTCTCAAACTATGAGAACTCGGTTGCACTTTTTCTATTAACTATGCATTCCATCTTTCTCTCCAAAAACCTAGGTTCTGAGATTTGAACAAGCCCTAGACATGCTTATTTCCTCTATAGCATCACTAGGCATCCATAATAGGTCAAAACACAGGAATTCAATTATAAGTAAAAAGGTTTGATACCTCATATAAAATTCCATGTTCTAGCAACTAGTGTCTTTATATTTTGGAGTTAACTGGGTTTAAGTTATTTATAACATAGGTTTAAATTGGGTTATGAATATCATGCTCTAAGTCCACCTAAAACATATTTTATTTTCTATCTATGAGTTTAATGTTTTCTTTGAGAAAAAAGTGTGTGTTTTTCAGGTGGAAATTATTTATTTTATATGCTCAAAGAATAATGTGATAAAGGTAAGTATTTTGAGGGTTCTCATTTTTTACACCAGAATAATAGATTTATTCTTTTTATGTCTGTCCCTATGATTCTTGTTCTCATCCTATGATTTTTAATTTTTTTCATGGGTATTAAGGATGAGTATAAAATTAATAAAGTCACAATTCTATATATGGAAGTTAACATGAATGAATATTGAATTTATTTATAAGGAATTTTATTTTATCAGAAAATATATATTTAGTATAAGTGTTTAGTTTGAAATATATGGATTTTTTATGTGATATTTATGACATAACTCTCTAAACTCTAAACCATAAATATCCTAGAAGTGTAATAAAGTGAATTATTGACTAAAAACTCAAGATTATGTAATGTTTTATGGTTCAATCGTTAAAGATAAATAATATTATACGTTTCTAGAATCATAATAATATCATCAATATCATATATATATATATATATTCATTAAACCTATAAATATATCCATCCATGTAGAGTGGAAATGAAAAATAAATTTCATCACTTTGAGGGAGGTGGTAGTCCATACATACACATGAAATGTATTAGCATTACTTATAAGTTAGAAATAAGGTGTAAAATGGATATACGATTAACATAAAAAAAAGACATCAAAATAGTAAATATACTAATATAATCATGTTAATATAGGTATAATAATTTTTAAGAGGTATAAGAAGAAACAACATTAAAAGGATTCATTGAATATACTTTACTCTTTATTGAGAATCCACCTTCAGTTCTCTTCTTGGGGACCCTTTAGTTGGTATTTTGAGAAAAATAAAACCTATAGAAATTGGATAGAAAATTTTAGAAGAGATTTGGGAAGGTTATTTTGTGCTAAATGGCTCAATAAGTTTGAATAATATAGTATATGAGGTTACCCTTTATAAATGAGGGGAGTTCCACTATTGTAATTATAAGAATAGAAAAATATAATAAAGTCCCTCAAATGGGATAGTGGCTCCAAAGTGACTCAATTTATAATAGTAGATTATATGGGAACAAAATGCAAGAAATAAATAGGATTTACACAATTTTTATATTATTTTAATCCTCGTCTATTTAGTTTGACCACTCATTATCCCCTTTTAACCTTTACCGAAGTAACAATTTTATACCATAGTTGCTATTAATTATAACGGTAATGCCCCGACTCCAGTTACCTAGAGTCGGTGCATTATTAAATATCATTGGCATGATCACCAAAAGATCAAGTCTCGAAAGGCCGATTAGTTTAGTAGCCTTGGAAATACTAGATATATTCATGAAGTCTTACATTACATCATAAGGTAAAAAAACTACAACAACATCTTGTCTTAAAATCCTCTCATATTATCCATGCAGGTCATTCATAAATTACTTCTTCACATCCTGGGAAAAATAAAATATTTAAAGGGGTGAGCTGAGATGCTCATTAAGGATAACAATATAGCAGAAGCTTTCATAGATAAGCATAAACACTGAAGGGAATGTATAACTAAAACAAGAGCCTTTTAAACTTGAACTTCAGCATAATATGGAATCGATAAAATGAAATAATTATATTTACTTATTCCCGTGGATATTCTACTATTCTAATAATCACATGCAATATCAATAACCACTTTCATAATGATGGAATGCATAATGCCAGACTATCATAACCGCGTAGCTAAGGCCTCATGCCAAGACTAAAAATAAGATTTTGTCAAGGCCTCGTGCCAAGACACTAGTTTTCCACATGAGACCTACCGATGCATTGAGGAGCTATAGTGGGCTCCACCTGTCACTTAATAAGTCCAATTCATTCCTCATATGAAAAGTTGAAACATAACATAAACATTCATATTAAAACTAGCATACAAAATGTCAATACTTTACCCATAAACCATGAATGGTATAAAAATAGTACATCCACAGTCACCCATAACTCATTCAATACAATATGGAATATTTTATTGTAATAGATTAACCTCAATCGAGAATAATGAAGGATATTTACATATATTAAAATAATCATCAAAACTATTTGAGAGAAATATTACCCTTTTTCTTGAAATCATTTAAAAGTCACACTATTTGTCAAGAAGCCATTTAAAATAGATTTTTGAATAAAAGTGTCCTATAACACTTTGAAACTTTTAAAAGGAGTTTTAATTTTAAAACTTTAATGTACATGTAAATAAATCCTTAAAACCATTTTTAAAACATGGATATTAATGAGAAAGATTTAGAATAAAAAATATTTAAAACTTTCAAAATGATATTTTAGTTAGAGTTTATAACTAAAAGAGAGACACTTGAATACATATAATTGAGGTAATACAAACTTTATAATATCACGAGAATAATGGGATTCATGATATATTATGTCAAAGTACATTATATACACCTTATAAAAGTGAATTGGTGTATAACAACAAAGTAGTCTCAATGGACTGTAAATTGAGATGAATTATTTTATAAAGAACATATCCTTAGGTGTAGGATAAATCAACGACATAATTATGTGTGAAAAATATAAATACACTCAATAGGATTGGATATTTAGTGTAAATCAATCATAGTACATTCACACATATTCTTGTAAAAACAACACCAATGAATTGGATACTTAACTCAATAAATAGAGATTAAGTTAAAGTTACTCTTATCAAGATCATATCGATGACTTTAGAAATTATCAATTGAGTGATTATGTGTATCAAAAGTATATCCATAGAAAGGAGAGTGGAAATTATGACATAAGAAAATTAATAGTGATTCCACACATAATCATGGAGTAAAATAATCAATGAAGTATGTCTGAAGCCGAATCAGTGGAAATTGAAATTTCCCTTATCAATTTTGTAACTTACGAAACATACACCCATGAAAGAAGGATCATAAAATGATGATGTAAATATGCATAAATTAATGTATATTACACAATGAATACAATCATGGGCATTACACACACCACATGCAATAAATAAGTGGTAAACAATGGAAATCTCACAGAATTAAAAGTGAGATAAGAAACCCCTTACTCTGTACTTTTTCCTTGGTAGATGGTAGGTTAACCTCCTGTATAATGGTGAAATAATTGTTATTGAGTTATAAAAGAATCATTTACATTAATATGATATCATATATGATCTTTTAAAATTGATTTGTTAATAATATCTTAGTATTATCGTCTTTTCGATAATTAACGGATTCGTTTTCCTTTTTATTATTTGTTATGTGAGCTGTATTTGTTATGGATGGGATGTATCTTATTTATATCCAGAATCATATCATGTCTCGAAAAATTATTTTTAATCATCAAATGAGAATTAGACTTGAATGGATACGATGGGGAATGAATCTCATCGCGTTCGTGGAGACCGTAGTCCGTACGTACGCACCAGCGACAATATAATTCTTTTGATATTAAAATAATATATAATTGGATGGTATATCATAGATACAGAATCATTATCATGTTATATTTATTATTTAAATGAATTAAACATCATTATTATACCCATCCAAATTATAATATATTGAATAACAATTACACCACGACGTGGAGACGGTAGGTCGTACGTACGCACGTATGGTGACATGTCATTCAAAGGATGGATAGAATACTGAATATGGTTGTACCATATTTATAATAACATCACAATATATAGAATATACTATAGTTATTATTTTATAATGGAAATAACAAAGAAAGAAGAAGTGGAAGAAGAAAGGAACTTGAAAGAGGGTGGTGAAAACATTACCTCTTCTTCGGGTTCTTCCTTTTGATTTGATCAAAAGGCCTCCTTAGGTTGGATTTCTGATCAATATAAGGCCTCTAGGTTGAAGTGAGGGAAGTTGGGGGGATATTTTGGGAGAGGTTTTCCTAGACAAATGGCTTTGAATGTGTGAATTAATGGGAAGGGGAAGTTCCCTTTTATAAGAGGGGTGAGGGGAACCTTTGGAAAAGCTAGAAATATTATTTTATAATAAATTCATATTCAGTTTATAATGGCTCCAAAGTGGATTATTTAAAGTTTAAGGTGGTTATGGGTCGAGAACCACTAAACCAATAGAATTTAGATAGGTTTGGGTCATTATATTAATCTTTTCGTTTATTTTTAACTCTTAGTTAATTAGTTTGACACATACCATGTGACTTTGTATTTTTATATTATATAGTTAATAAACTTACTATATACCCCCAAGAGACCCCCAAGTGATCTAGTAATGATAAAAATATCATGATATAAGTCTCTTGGCCAAAACATAGATTTTTAGGAATTTAATATCAATTAATAATATAATATTTGTTTTAAAAACTCTTTTATGTCAATTTTGACATTATTGGGTATTTTCTTTTTGATAAATTCAAAACAGCATTATTACTTCGAAAACAATTTATATAATCAATCATAATATGTCATATTAACCTATAAAATTAGTTTAATTCATTAAAATTCTCAAATTACATTTATTTTGATATTTATAATATCAATTATTTTAATATTTTATTAATTAGGTAATTACTACATCACCATTGTGTCATAAATAAATTAAATTATTTAATGTCTAAAAATTATCAATAAACTACCATTATGTAAGAAATATTTTTATCTTTCTAATTAATATTTACAATAAAATTTATCTTATGTATAAACCTATATTAAAAATCATTTAGTAAATAATTTTTTATTTTAACTCTTTTAACACTTCTTTGAATTAAATAATAATAAATGTCCTAATCTAATCCAAGTGGATCTAAATGATAATATTTTATTCCTATGGTTGTTTTTGGTCGAGTTAAACTTGTCCAATATAATTAGGACATGTGTTAGGGTAATATTAATATCATTTTTACCCTTAATTACCCTAATTACTTTTAACCGTGGTAAATAAAAGTAAAAAGTTACTATTCACCAAAAATTATTTTCATCTCATTGAACCACATTTTACTACTTGATATTAACCGTGTCTCTTGGATTTTCGAAATTCCACTCACAGAAGCGGTAAAATTAAGTTTTATGTATATTTCCAAATTCTCCTAGGAGGTGGGTAAAAGACGGTGAAAAGTTCAATAAAATTTTTATATATCTAAAATTATTCTAAACTAACTCCAATGAATTACATTGAACTTATATAGTTATTATGTATCTATTTTGACCTTAATTAAATTTAAATAAAATAAATAATTATTTAAATAAAAATTCGGTTTTAAACTATAGCTCAGTATTTTTCACTATTCATCAAAAATTGAAAGTTTTCATAAAAATACCAAAAAATCGGCCAAAGCTATATTTGATATTATGAATTAAAAAATGATATCTATTTTACCAAATTAAAAACATATAAGTTTCATTAATTAATTTAAAAATTATTTCCCGTTGTCAAAACAAATAGCGTGTTTTTAAGAAATAATAACTATCAAAAGATTGGCACTTGTTTATGTCTGGTTGAAATGTGAAATTACGTACAATGACCAAAATTGTATTAAACTGTAAAAATATATTCTAAATATACTTTAAAACCACTCAAATTCATAATATATCACTATTAATTATTTCGATTAAAAAAGTTGTTTTTAATTAAAATTTAGTAATTTTCACTATTCATCAAAATATGAAAGTTATCCAAAAAGTACCAAAATATTACCCTAAGCTAATTTCAATATTATGAATCCAAAAATGAAGTAAATTTTGAAAGATAAAATTTATAAAATTTCAAAAAGTATGTATTATTATTCATAACTGCTAGTTTGATTGGTTGTGGTGTGTTAGAATCTCGAAGTTGTGTACAATGAAAGCCATTGCATTATTCAAAGGGAAACGTACCATGGAATCTTGGGGTGTTACATTCTCCCCTACTTCAATAAATTGCATCCTCACAATTTTTAAAATTGGGCTTGGGAATGTAATGGAAAGTCCCACATCGGAAAAAGAGTCAATAAAACTATCACTTTAAAATAAAGAAAGAGAAGTACAAAGGTCACCCGAGATAACCTATACTAGGATTCCATGTAGAAAGAAATAGATATGGACGATAAACTAACTGTCATGTTCTGATGGAGAGGGATAGAAAACATGATCAGTAGAAAGTTAACAACAAGAAAACCATAAACTTGTGATGTGACAAATGGTTATTAGTTTCCTAGTAGGAAAAGTAAACGGACACCATTATTATTATTATTTTTTAAGTTACATTACATAAAGATGAGGAATTCATTTATGATATTGACTAAGAACATAAAGAGATATACTTACTTTTTAAGTAGAGTTTCATTCTTTAATAAATTTCTACCACTAACTAATTTTTTTTAACAATGAGTATTCAAGAAGACTTGTTCACACTGGAAGAGCTAGAATAAACTTCTATACAATAACATGATCCACACAGGATAAACTATATATTTACCTTGTCTTTAGAGATTAATCAAAACCAAAACGGTTAGTATAAGATCTGATTATCCCCCAAATGGATATTCCATTAGAGAAAAAAAACACTAATCTTAATTTCTAAAATTAAAACAACAATACCCCAAAATTAAATAAATACCATTCAATAATCAATTGTCCTTAAAATCCTTCAATATAATCCAAACTAATATTGAAACCCAAAACTTATAAGAATTTGTTTATGTAGTCTTCCACATTAAATTGTATCTCTAAATGACATCAACTACTCTTAAAGTAGAATACATAAAAGTAATTAACCTAATTGCATATTCTTTATTATAGGTTAATCATTTCCATAAAAAACCCAAATCACTATAAATCCACAATGAAAACATAGGTAAAAAATCCACAATTACTCCTCAAAAGAAATCCCATAGTATTCTATTTTCCTTGGTCATATAGTGTTCCCAACAAAGCGAACATCTTCCAAAATAACATTTATCACTTAATCACCAAATCATTTTCCTATACAAAGGGTATTCATTTGATAATACATAAGATCCCAAATCAACTTATTATTGATCAATAAAACCATTTAACAAAAATAATAGTCACACTAACCAGGGACTTCACGTAGTCCCGTGGTAAGTGATAAATCCCAATCGCACTTTGCTTGTGGGTTCGATTCCCACAGCTTTGTCCGACGTGACAGGTTGTCACATGGTCTGCATGTTGTCCTTTTTCAAAAACTATATTTTATAACATTACCAAAATGAGATAAATTATTCAAAATAACCATAACATAATTTAACCACAAATTTTATCTCATACCTTTCATTTTCATCCCAAATTATAATAACTTGTAATTGTCTCAAACCCGATGATCATATAAAACCAAATGGTTATTTATAACAATATCCACAAGTGAAAAGACAATTCTTCCTCAAATATCATTCTCACATGGAAAACTGTAGGGTTAAAAATACAAGAGAAGATTATTCCAAAGTAAACCCATCAAAAAGGAGCACTAATACTTTTTAAACATTTCTCCAACCATTTATTTCCACATAGCTTCTTCTTTGACCAAGCAAATATCCTATAGAATAGGGTATTCACTTGGGTAATGGCCAGGTCCCCTACATTTACGAAAAATGACTATAAATGGATTCTTGGGACCATTTTTATCTTCTTTCAAAGTACTCTTCATTTTTCTTCGGAAATTCTTCACTTTATGTCCTTTCTTCCCGCACGTAAAGCACTTCATTGTCCCATTGAGACACTTTCTTGGGTGTCTCCTTTAACATTTCCTACATGATGGAACTTGAGGATTCCTTTCTCCATGGTCTCCACTGCTGGAGCTCTTATCATTCATCACCTTTCTCTTCTATGTTGAGACCAGAAATTGGTTAATATATATATTGTTGATCATATTTTTGGAAAATTGATTTGGCATGAAGACGATATGTTTTATGCCTATCAATATTCCATTTTGTTTCTCATTTCCACCACCGTTCCCACCTTGTACGTCATTATCAAAGTCACTATGACTTCCTTGGAATCTAGCCATTGACTAAAACCACAAAGCATTGTGTGAGTAAAAGTAGTCATAAAATTACTTAGAGAATATCATGTCACCATATTCACAATTTGAAACACATTAGGATTAGCCAAGGTCATTTACTCTCATCTTATATATAATACTTAAAATCGGTTTGTAAAGAAAATGTAAATTATCTTAAGAATATCCCCCGGGAGTGTCGTAATCAAGAGTGCAGCAAGACCTGTTTTTGTGCCCCAGTTCCCGTTCGAGTCTAGCTCAAAGAGGTGTTTTCGGGTTTTACCCCTAGGTACATCTGTGCCAGAGCCACCTCTACCTGCTCGAATCCAGACAAGGATGTATTGCTTGGAAAACTCACAAAATTTCTACAATACCAAAATTCTAGGAAGTTCTTCTATACTAATCTTCAAATTCCATCTTAGGTCTATGTGCTCTAATCAGAGTTAATCTAAATCTAGCTTCCAAGGTTTGTACTAAACTTTCTCTGATACCAACTGTAATGCCCCGACTCCAGTTACCTAGAGTTGGTACATTATTACATTTCATTGGCATGATCACCAAAAGATCAAGTCTCGAAATACCGATTAGTTTATTAGCCTTGGAAACACTAGATATATTCATGAAGTCTTACATTACATCATAAGGTAAAAAAACTACAACAACATCTTGTCTTAATATCCTCTCATACAATCCATGCAGTTCATTCATAAATTACTTCTTCACATCATGGAAAAAATAAAACATTGAAAGGGGTGAGCTTAGATGCTCAGTAAGGATAAAAATATAGCAGAATATTTCATAGATAAGCATAAACACTTAAGGGAATGTATAACTAAAACAAGAGCCTTTTAAACTTGAACTTCATCATAATATGGCAAAGATAAAATGAAATAATTATATTTACTTATTCACATGGATATTCTCCTAGTAGAATAATCACATGCAATATCAATAACCACTTTCATAATGATGGAATGCATAATGCTAGACTATCATAACCACGTAGCCAATGCCTCGTTCCATGAATACATATAAGATTTTGTAAAGGCCTCGTTCCAAGACACTATTTTTCCTCATGAGACCTACCAATGCATCGAGGAACTATTGAGGGCTCCACCAGTCACTTAATAAGTCCAATTCATTCCTCATATGAAAAGTTGAAACATAACATAAACATTCGTATTAAATCTAGAATATTAAATGTCAATACTTTACCCATAAACCTTGAATGGTATAAAAATAGTACATCCACAATCAACCATAACTCAATAAATACAATATGGAATATTGTATTTTAATAGATTAACCTCAATCGATAATAATGAAGGATATTGACATATATGAAAATAATCATCAAAACTATTTGAGAGAAATATCACCCTTTTTCTTGAAATCATTTAAAATTCACACTATTTGTCAAGAAGCCATTTAAAATAGATTTTAGAATCAAAGTGTCCCATACCACTTCGAAACTTTTAAAAGGAGTTTTAATTTTAAAACTTTAATGTACATATAAATAAATCCTTAAAACCATTTTTAAAACATGGACATTAATGAGAAAGATTTAGAATAATAAATCTTTAAAACTTTTAAAATGATATTTTAGTTAGAGTTTCTAAATAAAAGAGAGACACTTGAATACAAATAATTGAGGTAATAAAAACTTTATAATATCAGGAGAATAATGGGATTCATGATATACTATGTCAAAGTACATTATATACACCTTATAAATGTGAATGGGTGTATAACAACAAATTAGTCTCAATGGAATGTAAATTGAGATGAATTATTTTATAAAGAACATATCCATAGGTGTAGGATAAATCAACGACATAATTATGTGTGAAAAATATAAATACACTCAACAGTATTGGATATTCAGTGTAAATAAATCAGAGGATATTCACACATATTCTTTTAAAAACAACACCAATGAATTAGATGCTTAACTCAACAAATAGAGATTGAGTTAAAATTACTCTTATCAAGATCATATCGATGACTTTAGAAATTATCAATTGAGTGATTATGTGTATCAAAAGTATATCCACATAAAGGAGAGTGGAAATTATGACATAAGAAAATGAATAGTGATTCCACACATAATCTTGGAGTAAAATAATCAATGAAGTATGCGTGAAGCCGAATGAGTGGAAATTGAAATTTCAAATTCCCTTATCGATTTGGTAACTTACGAAACATACACCCATGAAAGAAGGATCATAAAATGATGATGTAAATATCCATAAATTAAAGTATATTACGCAATGAATACAATCATGGGCAGTACACACACCACATGCAATAAATAAGTGGTGAACAACGGAAATCTCACGGAATTAAAAGTGAGATAAGAAACCCCTTACTCTGTAATTTTTCCTTGGTTGACTGCAGGTTAAGATTCTTTATAATGGTGAAATAATTTTTATTTAGTTACATAAGAATCATTTACATTAATATGATAGCATATATGATCTTTTAACATTGATTTGTTAATAATAACTTAGTATTATCGTCTTTTCGAGTGTTAACGGATTCGTTTTCCTTTATATTATTTGTTATGTGAGCCATATTTGTTATGGATAGGATGTATCTTGTTCATATCAAGAATCATATCATGTCTCTAAAAATTATTTTTAATCACCAAATGATTATTATATTTGAATGGATATGATGGGGAATGAATCTCATCGCGTTTATGGAGACTGTAGTCCGTACGTACGTACGAGCAACAATATCATTATTTTGATATTAAAATAATATATAATTGGATGATATATCATAGATATAGAATCATAATCATGATACTTTTATTATTTAAATGAATTAAACATCATTATTATACCCATTCAAATAATAATATATTGAATAACAATTACACCACGATGTGGAGACGGTAGGTCGTACGTACACACGTATGGTGACATGTCATTCAAAGGATGGATAGAATACTGAATATGGTTGTACCATATTTATAATAAAATCACAGTGTATATAAGATACTAGATTTATTATTTTATAATGGAAATAACAAAGAAATAAGAAGTGGAAGAAGAAAGGAACTTGAAGGAGGGTGGTGAAAACATTACCTCTTCTTTGGGTTCTTCCTTTTGATTTGATCAAAAGGCCTCCTTAGGTTGTCTTTATGATCAATATAAGGCCTCTAGGATTATGTGAGGGAGGTTGAGAGGATATTTGGACAGAGTTTTTCCTATCCAAATGGCTTTGAAGGTTTGAATTAATGAGAAGGGGAAGTGCCCTTTTATAAGAGGGGTGAGGGGCACCTTTGGAAAAGCTAGAAATATTATTTTATAATAAATTCATATTTGGTTTCTAATGGCTCCAAAGTGGATTATGTAAAGTTTAAGGTGGTTATGGGTCTAAAACCACTCAACCAATATAATTTAGACAGGTTTAGGTCATTATATTAAACTTTTCGTTTAGTTTTAACTCTTAGTTAATTAGTTTGACACTTACAATGTCACATTGTATTTTTATATTATATAGTTAATAAACTTACTATATACCACCAAGATACCCCCAAGTGGACCATTAATGATACAAATATCTTGATATAAGTCTATTTCCCTAACCTTAGATTTTTAAGAATTTAATATCAATTAATAATATAATAGTTGTTTTAAAAACTCTTTTATGTCAATTTTGACATTATTGGGTATTTTGTTTTTGGTAAATCCATAACTGCATTATTACATCGAAAAAATTTATATAATAAATAATAATATGTCATATTAACCTAGAAAATTAGTTTAATTCATAAAATTTCTCAAATTACAGTTATTTTGATATTTATAATATCTATTATTTTAATATTTCATTAATTAGGTAATTACTGCATCACCATTGCGTCATAAATAAATTAAATTATTTAATGTCTAAAAATTATAAATAAAATACAATTATGTAATAAATCATTTTATATTTCTAATGAATATTTAAAATCGAATTTATCTTATGTATAACCCTATATTAAAAATGTTTTAGAAAATAAACTATGATTTTAACTCTTTTAACTCTTCTTTGAATTAAATAATAATAAATGTCCTAATCTAATCCAAGTGGACCTAAATGATAATATTTTATTCCTAAGGTCGTTTTTGTTCAAGATACACTTGTCCATTAGAATTAGTACATGTGTTAGATTAATATTAATATCATTTTTACCCTTAATTACCCTATTTACTTTTAACCGTGGTAAATAAAAGTAAAGCGTTACTATTCACCAAAAATTATTTTCATCTCATTGAACCACATTTTACTCCTTATATTAACCGTGTCTCTCGGATTTTCGAAATTCCACTCACAAAAGCGGTAAAATTAAGTTTTATGTGAATTTCCAAATTCTCCTAGGAGGTGGGTAAAAGACGGTGAAAAGTTCAATAAAATTTTTATATATAAAACATTATTCTAAACTAACTCCAACGAATTACATTGAACTTATATAGTTATTATTTATTTATTTTGACCTTAATTAAATTTAAATAAAATAAATAATTATTTAAATAAAAATTCGGTTTTAATCTATAACTCAGTATTTTTCACTATTCATCAATAATTGAAAGTTTTTAGAATAATACCAAACATTTGGCCTAAGGTATATTTGATATTATGAATTCAAAAATTATGTCTATTTTATCAAATTCAAAACATATAAGTTTAATTAATTAATTTAAAAATTAATTCCCGTTGTCAAAATAAATAGCGTGTTTTTATGAAATAATAACTATCAAAAGATTGACACTTGTTTATGTCTGGTTTAAATGTGACATTATGTCCAATGACCAACATTTTATTAAATTGTAAAAATATATTCTAAATATACTTTAAAACCACTCAAATTCATAACATATCACTATTAATTATTTCTATTAAAAAATTTGTTTTTAATTAAAATTTAGTAATTTTCACTATTCATCAAAATATGAAAGTTATCCTAAAAGTACCAAAATTTCACCCTAAGATGATTTCAATATTACGAATCCAAAAATTATGTCCATTTTGAAAGATAAAATTTATAAAATTTCAAAAATAATGTATTAATAATCATAACGGCTTGTTTGATTGGTTGTGGTGTGTTAGAATCTCGAAGTTGCGTACAATGCAAGCCATTGCATTATTCAAAGGGGAAACGCACCGTGAAAGCTTGGGGTGTTACAATAAAAAAAATAAAGGTGGAATTATTTAAAAATTGGAGAAGATAATTTTAAATATATAATCATTTTTTTAATTTCAATTCTTATAAGTGTTATAGATTCATTAAAAAATAAGTTCACAAAACGCAATAAAACTATTTTTAGAAAAGTTAAATTTTTGCATAAAACTGAATTTATTCTCATTTGTGTCCTAGTAAAAACCATTAAATTAATTTTAAAATATTTTATTTAATATATTATCAAAAAAATCATTGAAATAATTCATCAATAGTGATTCATTTAATTTGTTAAGATAAAAACACATTGCGAACCTAAAATAGTTTTTCATAAAAACATCTTTTTTCTACTTTCAAATGCTTTTATTTTCATTTATAACTAATTAATAACCAATTAACTCATTTTAAACATGTGTAAAAAATAATATTTTAAAATTTATTTTTTATATTCATGTCCTCCAATACAAAAAACTATGTGATAAATCCCACGCTTAATAAAAATATTTCAATAGTATATCCTAGTTCATTTAAACTCAGCGTTGCATGTAAAGGAAGATATCAGACATATCAAACTTATTTTAAGATGAATATATAATAAACATATAATGAGTTATAATATATTCCAAAACCATTTCTTCTATATTTTAATCAATTAAAAAGGAAATAAAATCTTTAAGTGCCATATGTTTTACGAACTATAAGTAAATTAATTTTAGCTTACTTATTTTCATTGATGATTTAGAGAATTTTTTTATAAAATTAAAGATAGGTGGGGAAATTGTTATACGAATTTCAAAATGTTTAAATTATATATATCTTAGATAACCCCCAAAAATGTATACATTAATCACTTTAAGAATTATTATCTTAATAAACATTTCAAATTTATTATTACATGGGCTTAATAGATTCTGATAAGAAATAAAGACTCTAAAATAATGTATCCAAGTGAATTAAATTGTGATAAATAAATTACTAAGAAAAATAGAATCATGAAATTTTTCCCTAAAAACTAAAAAATTTTCAATTGATATATTAAGATATATCCTTTTTATATATATAGTGTATTTAATAATGGATATAATTTTGTATATTTATAATAAAGAAAGTGTAATGGGTATATAAAATTACTTTTATATTCAATGAATTAACTTATATAATGATACAACTAAAAGTGTTGAAAGAAAAGGGATAAGTAATTTGAGATAAAGCCTGAGTAAAATCCACTATGTTAACTTTAATTGATTATAATATTTGATAACAAATGAGAATCAATTCGAATCTATAGATATGGTGTTGGGTAAGTAAACCATAATATATATGTGTGTTTGTGTGGGTGTGTGTGATTTCCTTTCTCACATAAATGATTCGACTCCAATTTAAGGTTGAGTTATCAATGTCCTTTTTAAATATTAAGTTATTTAGTAAGTTGGTAAATTTTTAAAACAATTTTACATTGTGTATTTCAATAAATAAGGAGTTGTAGTAATGTTTAATATATAATAGGTTGAAGAGGAGGTTAATAAAGTAGAGGATGTTGAACAGAGTAGTGTCATTGAATTTCTTGATGAATAAGTATATGATCATTCATCTTATACTATTTCAGTTTTAATATAATTTAATATAAGGACACATTATTTTTCTTAAACCCCAATTTTTTAGTAGGAGAACACTTTAAGGAGTCTGTATAGAGAAAAGGGGATAATAGGGATATAAATTCATCTAAACCATAGATTAATGATAGATGATCTCTAAATAAGGATCCATAAAATGATATTAGTATTTTATTGATACCATCACATTGAGTAATTGATGAATATTAGGATAATTATAATTATATTTAAGAGGTTTGAATATAAATTATTATTGGGGTTCATTTTTTGAGAAATAATTACTACAATTAATGTAGTTGGGGCTCTAAGAGATACTTTAGAGATGAATTCCAAGAACTGGCTATCTATAAGGGGAAAATCATCTTTTATCTTTCTCATTTGAAGGTTTAGTGACCTAATTATAATAAATAAGTACCTACTAATCCATATAGATGTGATAAGTAGATAGTAACTAGTTTACCTTCCCCTATATTTGAGAAATGATATCCATATATATATATATATATATAATGTTACTCCTCCGGATATTATAGAAGAGGAAAATCCTCCTCCTATTGATTTTGAGATTCCTCATAATGATGATTCCTCATAATTTAGCCCACATTACCATATTGATATGAATATATTCCCAAATCATGTTGTGAAAGTGAATTTTTCTAAAAAAAATTCACATTGGAGAAAAAAAATAAATCCCTTCATAAATTTATTAATTAAATAATAGTCAAGGAAACATGAAATTTATCTTTTTTATTAAGGGATATTTATTGAAACTCTTATTAGATATTAATCATTTGGAATGATTTATAATAATAATATATGAATTTATTATACAAATATTCCCTAACAAGAGAATGTGGAGGTTATTTATTAAGTGATTTATAATGACCTAGATTAGTTTAGAGTTTTTTTATCTAGATTTTAATTGAGTAGATATCCAAATTAACTAAGAAATTTTTTACTATGAGACATCAAGAAATATCAATGACTTAATATTCAACTATTTTAACTATTTTAACTGCTTTATTAAGGAATATTTACATATATATTTCTCAGATTGATTATTTCCATCCTAATTAACTAGTGCTCAAAAATATATCGAATGTTGTTTATTATAAAGTATTGGATACTATGAGAAAAATTGTTGAAATATATTTTGTTATGTGTATTTTATCACATACTTATTCATTAAGCATGTATATAATTGATTAGATTAAACAAAATATACCCATAAAAGCACCCACCATAAAATCACATCCCTTACCTACGTCTCATTCAATACAGTTCAGACATAATATTATAGAAGTTATACTGGAATATATAAAAAAATAAAAATAATCATTCAATATTAAATCAATATTTATAGGTGATATAAAGAAACATGTATAGTATTTTATCAATGAAAATATAATCATTTTATCTAACCATTATATGAGATTATAAAAGATAATAGTCGCCAGATTTGTTAAACATGATACCATATTTCATTACCAATAAGAAAATATTAATCATATGGATAAATTGATAACTTAAATAAGGAAAACTTCTATACTAAATTATATATGTAGAGTAAATTCAATTATATTACATTGAATATAAGGTTGTCAAAAAAACATTTCCCTGTTAAATAAAAAAGTGACTAAGAATGATGAGAAAAAAAATTATTTTATGAAATTTAATCTCTTTTGAAAATCATTTTGAAAGACTTATTAATTATGAAATATAATTTTTTTAATATTTTATATTTAATATTTAAATTTTTATTGATGAATTTAAATAGATGATGGTTCACAGTCTTTTGGATCTACTTAGACAATATCCCCTCAAATTAACACTACAACACAGTATAACACCGAAATAATTTTTATAACCAGGTTCTTCATAGAAAGGCCCTTATACGAAACGAACATTACTAACCTCTTCAATTAAAAACATTATATATATATATATATATATTCCACAAAAGATGAAAAATTTATGGATTCATATACTTATTACAGTCTAAAGTTTAATAATCACTAATGGTTTCTTTTTATCTTTATTTTATGGCTTATTATTATCTTTATAAAAATGTTACTAATTTTATAAAAGTTATATTCATTTTATATATTATATTATTTCTAAAATCATCCTTATTATATATTTTCACTTATGGGAACATAAGGGGAGTATAAATATATTTCCGTACATGGTTTTTCCCACAATTGGGTTTCATTGATACAAATGTCAATAAAAATTATTCCCAAAAAAAAGTAGCGGTTCAAGGTATCAATGTTCGATATATGGTTTTACATAAATATATCTTGTTAAAATATACATATTTTTCTTAGTTTTAAAAATTATATATACATAAACATTTAATATTAGTTTCCATTAAAAAGGGAAATATTATTGGGCTAAGTCCAACAATCCTATATTTTGATAATATAAAATTATTGATAATTTTGGGTTTTATATATTTAATTTATATATTGGATGAAATTTTAATGTATTATGTATATTTAATTAACTTATTAATAAAATTAATCTACAGATCTGACAATCAGTTAAACTAATTTTAAGAGAATATCAAACCAACTATGATAGAAGAACGGACTGACTGTGAGTGTCGCCATGAATTTTTCATAAAATATTTCTTGACAAGATAACCATACCATGATATAAGGTTAAACCTATAGTAAATGAATACATAATATTGAGTAATATATTTTAAATTATTTTAAATAATAAATTAATGACAAAAAATATAAGTTTTGGTGATGTTGATGAATAATTTTAATGAGATCCCTCGTGGTCAGTTCAACCAATCAGTATGGGAGGATAAACCAACTATAGAAATAGTTTCAATTAATCTATGATATTTTTTCACTAACCTTGAATAAAAACATAAGTATGAAATATTAAATACTCCAACAACCACTAATAACTATGTTTTTGGAATTTAATATAGTGATTTGGATAGAGGATTTAGGATACCTGCTTTGTTAATCTAATTAAAATAATTATTAATAATTATTGGATATTTTATAAAATTAAATACATATATAGATGATTAAAAATATAATTATGTTAAATAGTTACTCTCTAAGTTCAAATACACTCACAATGAGAACGTTTATGGTCCTCAATTTTTTAGAGAGAAGTAAAAAAACGAGATCCAAAACTATTTTGAATAATAAATATACATGTTAAGTTAAATTTTCTTATTTTGGATAAACCATACTTAATTCAACATATCTTAATACTCAAGACTGAAGAGATTCATTAATGGACTCATTAATTATTTATTTCTCTTTTTTTCATGAGATAGATTTTTAATGTTTTTGTTCAATTTATTTTTGCTGCTAATCTATAGTAATGTTTTTATATAATATTTTTCATTATTTAACTTTGTATTTAATTTCAAATTGGTTTTTGTAAAAAGATTCATGGAGAGTTCATGAGTAAACTAATTCCAAGTTATGGACTCACTAAGTGGGTTTAAAAATAATCATTGAATACAGTAACCTTGGTTTAATTTTAAATCAAGTAGATGGTATTTGAGTCTACCTTAAACATGAAACCCTAATTAAATCTATTGCGTGTTTTACTACCTAATATTTATTTGTGATTCAATAATTATGTTCTCGGTTGGATTTTTGATACTTCCCTTCTTATTTTTATTTTAAAGTAAAAAACAAATCTATAAAAATAATTGATTGTAAGGTTTTATCTTTTAAAATAATAATTAAACATTAATTATTTATAATATGTAGTGTTACACCCACCCCTAATATTTTTACCATGGTTTTTATGGATACAGCCTTACTTTATAAAGGGTGACAGTTGTTGTGATGACCAAATGACACATTTAATTGTATACAATGAGATATGTTTTAGGAAATGTAGTCTAGTATCAACTCACCTCTTTCCCATCAGTTCGATACATGGAGGTTGACTAAATGTATAATAGTAATAGGAGATAAAATTACAGTGGTAAAGATTAGTGTCTTAGGATAAGAAGATATCAATCAATCATCTATGATAATGAATTCATTTGATCAATGAAAATACATGATTTTAAGTACCTCAAGAACCCTATTAATTATGTAGAAATAATATAGAGGTATTCCTCTATAAAGTACACGATTCTAATTATTAAAGGAAAATATGATTGGTGGAAATCACACAAGAATTCATAGTATCTCATTCATGTAAATCATTTTGAATCATAGGACTTGATGGGATAGGATTTTGGAGTTTTTTTCCCTTCGTAGAAATAAGATAAAGTGGTCACTTTGGTTGTCAATTAAATTTGGGGAAGTGAAATGGGTGTATTAGAGACCATTAAGGATATCTAGATATTTAAAAAATGATTTTTTTTAAATAGATAATATTAGGTTGAATATTTCATGGTGATATAGAATCATAAATTGGCTAATATATAATTTAGAAAATATTATTTTCACATAATATTGGGGTTATATGAGAGTGGATTGGGGTGCACCAAAGACATGATTACTTAAATATAGCCACTATAATTTAATTAAATAGTGGGAATACATTTATTAAGGAATAAAATATAGGTCTTTTACAAAAAAGAAAGTTATGAATTCAAGTGAATGAAAATATTATCTAGGAAAGAAAAAATCATTAATTTCTTACACATGTGCCTACCATCTATTTCATGATTAAATTGGAAATATAATTATGAATTATTTGAAACCTTATACTGAAAAGAGCTTAAAAATGATGTGAATTTACACTCAGACTTAAGGAAATAGAAAATTGTTTCTCATTGAAATAGGTGTCATAGATATATTAATAGACAACCCACATAATCAATCCCTTAAGTTTCATGGTCTTACTATTTTATAGGATGTACATGGGCACATGGTACCAAATTTATTTCCACAAATGATACTAGGAAATCATCTTATTAATCAATCAAAAATCCACAATAGTTTGATAGTTAAAATGAAAACTGCCTCACAATCTTTCATGCTTTCATAAAGAGGTTCATTTTCAACACTATAAAAAACCACGGGTTTCATTCAATTTATGTATGTATAATGTATTTCAAAAATAACAATTCATAAGATTCCTTAAACGCAAATATCATATAATAGTGAGGTGAGTTTATGTAATTATCAAATAGAGAACCAATTTCTTAGGTGGTAATTTAATTTCTTTGTGGTGGAATATTTTATTCCCCATCTATATTCAAGTATTATTGAAAAAAAATTAATATTCTCTTTCAACTACCAAAAAATATCTCCCCCATATAATTGTATCTGATCTAAATGTGAAGGGTCAATTCTATAGAAAATATGGTGGACCACAAAAGATTTATATCATTCAACATAATATTATAATATAAATGGTTTATCTTCCCCCTTAAACATACCATTTTTTGAATTATAACCAATACATAATCTTCATAAAATGTACCCTTAAATGAATATAGGAAATTTTGAGATATTGAAAATACACTAGAACGGTACGTCTGGGAAAGATTTTGATACAAAATCCTATAATGATTGATTCCTTCATAAACCCTTTCTCTTAGATAGATATAGGTATTCTTGATATGAAATGAATATAAACTATCACTGTAATCCAAGGCTTTTACACTCATATATTATTGGAATAATTGACCTAGGATAATTAAAACCATTATGGGGTTCTTTAATGGGAGGATCATTGATCAATAAAGTTCAAGTAACCAAAAATTACATCTTCATGTGTTTTACACAGATAATCTAAACCAACATATATATAATACATTTGAGTGGGAATTAACGTTTTCATAAACTTAAAATACTAAAAATAATAAATTTACATTTCTAGGAAATAATACTTATCCATTTGAGATTTATGTATTTTATTTTTCAAACAAACTTTTTCTTATGTTGTAAGAGTTAAAGTATTTGAAACCAACAACTTATATTTTTCTAGTTTCCCTTTAATATTTTTCAACCTAATAATAATTTTTCCAATTTTTTTCTTTTTAATTTTTATAAAAAATAAGTAAATTTTCTTAGGCTATTATAGTTATGGGAAAAAGAATAAATGACTTGACTCTTACCCAGGATTTCATTTTTTAGGTTTTAAACATGGTGAGTACTATGTATCATACCATTGGTAGTTTAAGGTATTGCAATATGGAATAAAAAATATGGTGTCTAAGGTCAAATAGATTTTGACCAAAAATTTCTTGTGTTTAAGGTCATACATTTTGGACCTAGAGTAATGGATGACGTTTTTTTTCAAGTGTAGAGGGAAATCGACCTGGAATGAATTGACGTACATCATGTTGGTACTTGTGACCTATGAAAAATATCCATTTAGTTTATAGTTATAATTATCGAACTAATGTGGGGTTTGTTTTATGTCACAAAATTATATCCAATGATGGGTTAAATTATATGTTGATAAGGGAAAGGTGAAAACACAGCATGAATGAGTCATGGTTCAAATTAGTATAGAATAATTTAGTGAATAGGAACACATAATTTAAGGTCATTGTTCTTAAATAATATAAATAATGTGACCCAAGTAGTGTTTAAGAACTAGGAGATCTTCAACTCTACTGAATAATGAATAAGCATAATGTAAATCATATCTTGAGTTATCTAAATTAGTAAAGGATTTTATGAAATTGGAATTTTGAGGAGGAGTGTTGAGTGTACTCAAATGATGGGTTCTAATAAATAATTGTTAAGGGTTCATGGGGTTAGAGGATATTATCATTGTGCTGAAAACATTCCTCTAGTTGATTAAGAAATCTAGATATGTGTAGAATGCACTCTCCCTGAGTAAAGGTGAAATTTTCAAGTAAAATACACCCCTTACCAATAACTAAGAGAATTTTTGGATGATTCAAACACTTATGGTACTATCTATGCAATATGGGAAGAAGGCCTTTGGAAAGTGATTAGAACATACCCAATAAGAATATACTAGGATCACTTCTTCATGGATTATTTATGTTAAATGGATTTGGATGGAGATATGAACTTATGCATGGAATAAAAGGTTATGATATCACTATGTATCTTATAATAAAAAGAATCAGTCCATGAATAGTTATTTGAAATTTCCTCTATGAAGATCTAATCCCCATGTAAGGTAAATGTGGGATGCAATAGAAAAATTTATTAGATGGAGAAGGAAGAAAACTGAATATGGATAATGAATTGGCACCAATAAAAATTGAATTTTATCATCTTAACACGGGTCCATAGGAAGACCCTGCAATAATTTGGTGATGGCTAAAACATTAGGATGGAATGGTATTTAAAGTATAAAGTGTTTTTGTATGGGAACAAGATAGATAATATTAACATCAATACATGTCCTATATGGATAAGAATCAATACACATGAGGTTATTAAAAATATGTCTCTCATTCTGGTAAAGGATCAAATCCAGAAGTAAGCTCTATAGATTTACCCAAGTAAAGAGATCCAGGTTTCAACATATGGTGTATCAGTGTATGGTCAATATAAATTACCGAACATAAATTGTAAAAGGATCATAATAAGAATTAAAGTTGAGGATTTTTGTGCTAGATCAGGTTTTCTGCCTCTAAGTGTCACTATATATATGGGGAGGACATGAGTGAATCTAAATGTAATTCATAGAAAAGATCCTCTGAAATATTTGGATCATATATTAAGGAAATGAGTAATATAACAATCATAACATAATATTTTTAGAAAAAAACATAATATTAATGAGGATTACTCCCAAACACTTGGGAAGAGAGGGGGATTATATTTGATATAATTTCAGGTTATACCCTAAAATTTAAGGGTCACTACTAATCCTAGCATGAAATGGGAATCAATCCATGTATAGTATATGTAAATGGTCTCTATAAAATGTTCAATCCCATATATGGAAAATATTTAATCATGTAAACCTAGAAATGATACATATATGGGTGAAATTTAGAGGGCCTAAACACAAATACAAATTTCATGGAAATAAGATCATATTAATCCAAAAAACGGCTTATATATAGGGAACCATATTCCAAGAACCCTTACATGCATCTAACTCTCATGTAAGGACATTTTTTCACATAAATAAGTCACTATAATAAGTTTAAAGTGAATTCGAGGTGTATAATATGTTATGTAGATTAACATCATGTGATAAGGACTTAGGTTCCATGTAGTTTATTATCAAATGAAGAGGAATGTCATGTCTTACAATTTAAGTTCATGCAACTAAATATTATTATGAGAAGTTTAAATAAATATTAAATGGACTTTAAAGAACCCAAATTAATCAATAAAAATTATTTATTGAGAAACATAGGCTTTTTGGTTGGAGAAATATTCTCCCTATCCATTTTGGTTAGGGAATAAACTCTATTAAAGTAGACTTTCTGTATAACATAATGTTCTTCAGGTTTTTTGCAATATTTTTGAGTTTCTTCCTAGGATAAAGTGTATTTTTAGTGTTGACACAAATTATTCTTAAATATATAAAATAATCCATACCTTATTTTTGAATTCTCATAAGAAATTATTTTGATGAATCTCTAGTTCATATACTATGTATAGCATTTTCTCATTAAGAATCTCAAATTCATCAAGTTGTATCTAAGACTAATCACACTCAAAAATCAAATTCAAAGTTTTCATATGAACTAAAATTGAATGAAATTAAATTGTAAATAAAACCTATATCCTTTCTATAATCCTGTATGGGTTCTCCATTATAGTGGTGTGGGATTTAGTTTGATAATCATACAAATAATGGAGTAGTTTTCTGGCCAATACTTTTTATATTTGTATACTATCTTCTAAAGGATATTGGATATTGTTTTAGTAAAGTACCCAATCAATATTTTTGCCACTTCTTAATATTTTAATTAGTGGTTGTATGATATTTTTTACACCTTATATAGCATATTCAATTTGGAATCAAATAAATTGGTTCCATTATCTGTCAATATAATGTGAGAGACTCTAAATTTGGTAATGATATTGGACTTCATGAAGTTGATAATGTCCTTAGTCCCAATTTTTTTAATGATAATGACTTATATCCATTTTAATATGAAATAAATATTACTAATAATGAACTTAAACTATCTAGTATTGTTTAGAGGGTATATACTCATGACATCAGTCCCCTGTGCATCAAATATACATGAGTATTTAATAATTTCTAACAATAATGGGGGTTGGTAAATGAAATTCACATGAATATAATATTATTGGAACCTATTCAGGATTACCACATAATCCTAAATAATTACAATATATAAGGATATAAAACTCCTTATTAGAATAAAAAGCTAGGACCTAGGCTGGCATACATCAAAAGATCATATATAAACTATTATATAATGGTGAGGATCTCTCAATAGCACCCTGTAACATAAAAATATATAATAAGATGATTTATAACAAGGGATTAACTTTCTCATATTTCAAGGATCGTTTTTATTAATATTTATAGATAATTTGGAAAAAATATTAAATATCTAACCCAAATAATACAAATTTGATACTTCCAGAAAAGGCAATTATTTCTAAAAAAATAGGATTGTTAAATTTAAACTATTACTTCATTCAAAACATCTTCACTTATTTTAAGATGAAACACCATAATGGAAATTTTTTCCTTGTTATAGTTCATTTCCATTATTAAGCCTTGTGAAAACATTTGAAATTGTTGGATGAGAAAAACAAAGGTCAGCAAGGGATATAAAAATAAAGAAAAACTGATAGTCTAGTTTAAACAAGAAAATACATGAAAATGTTTACCTTTTTTATGTAAAAAACTTTTATCTTGAAATAAAAACATACATACTCTTGAAATAAAATATTTTCGCAAATTTTTTCATAAAACATTTCATATAAACTTAGAAAGTACAAAATAATAATTCACGAGGGTCTTTTTTTAAAACATGAAAAATTTCCCTTGAAAATAAAATTTTCACCAATAAAATATCACAAACTTTAATTTAAATCATATGATTATATTCATACCTTATAAAATAAAAAGATCTACATAAAAACTCATCCTTAACATAAACGAGAAATATTTCCATGGATAATGTAAATAATCCCATGGATAAAAATAACTTATTTCATAATGATTTAATGTATAATGATAGATATTATAATCTTACAGTCAATGCCTCATTTCAAGACATCATACAAAAAAGGGTAAGGAATACACCAAATACCCAATCTAGTTTATCTAATGAGACCTATTAATGTATTTTGGGGTTATAACATGCCACATCCATCATTTATAAAGGTTAAATCAACATCCATATTGAAAATCCAACATAATAAATGCCAATATTTACCTGAGTAAATAACTAAAACAACATGAGAATAAGTCATCTAGAGAAATAAGGTGGATTTTATCATTAAATTATATCTCCAATAAATCATAATAATCATCCAAGGATATTGACATAGATGAAAATAACATTAAATGAACCTTCGAATCATCAATCGAAAATATGAGAAAAATATCCTTTTCTTTTGATAATATTTTAAATAAAAAATTAAATATTTTGTTTAAAAAAATTCAGTTTAAAATAACCACGAAAACTTGTAAATGAATCTTTAAAAAAATAATATCTATGAAGGTGGGAAAATCCATTCATTAATTAGACATAAAAATAATGATTACTTTCACACTTTTGGTAAAAAGTAAAAAGTGGTTTATATAAAGCAAAATAATGAAAATTAAAGTAAAAAAGTTATTAATATAAAGTAGAATACAGTTGAAAATTAAATTAAATAATAATTTGTTTATAAAAATTAATATTCTTAATAAAATTTTAAAAAATCATGGACAAGGAAGAAAAAGTTCACCAACTATAGAGGAAACAAGGTTGGCTTTAATTAAAAACATTTGATTAATAGTTTTAAGTATTAATGAGTGAAATATAAAAGGAAACACATAAAATATGTATATAACTATAAAATAAAAAAATATAAGGTGTTTAAAATATAAATATATTGTAATTTACTTTAATAAAAATTTAAACAAAAATATTCCAAGACAAATATGAGATTATAGAATAAACATTTACCACTTTTGTAACTTTTGAATAAAAAGTCTATTGAAGGTGAGAACATGAAAATTATTTTTTAACAAATTTAATTCAAGTAAATGAGTGATAAAATACTTCCATATGGAAGTATATAAACTATAAAAAATAAAGCACATAGTGAACATGGAATGGGTCTCAATGAATGGAAATTGAGATGAGAAATCCCTTATCTCGAATCCCGAAATAATTTATATGTTCTCTATCTCCTAAATAATAAAATTATTTTAGTTTCAAACTTATTTAAGAACCATTTTTAGGTTCATCTGATTATAATTATTATTTTTATTTAATTTATTATGATGACTTATTTAATTACTAAATCATTTAAGTTTACTTCGGGTGTTTTGAGAATATTCAATTCATAATATTGAAATCACATTGGTAGGTTGACCATTGTTAATGGATCATTTTTCCATCATCACCAAAATATAATTTGTGAAATAATTATCTTTTTTATACATTAATAAATTATAATCATCCAGTAAATCCATAAATTAAAAATGAATCACACTGCTTCATGAATGTCATAGTCCACACATACGTATAAACGATGTTATCATTTTACAAAATATGGAAGATAAAGAAGGTAACTAATATTTTATTTATTTAAAAAATAATTATGTAATAAATATCATATATATTTATAAAATAAATCATAATAAACATCTGAGTTAGGAGGTGATGAAAATTTAAACACATCGTTTCGTGGAGGTTATAGTTCACACATATACACAAGTGGAGTTTTCATTTATCATGGAATGGAAATAGAGCTAAAAAGGGGTTTTTACATCAAAATAATAACACATTATTATTTGTAGATATTTCTCTAGAAAAATTTCTGAATATGTGTGATGAAGAGATTTAGGGATGTTCTCATTTTTAGGTGAGGTGAATGTCAATCTTAAAAATGCATGAAATATTAATATGTAATATGTCTCTAACTCAAGAAAAATGGATCAGAAGTTCCATATATTAAAGGATAAGAAGGATAAGTTAGAATTAAATTTAACCAATAAAACATAGACAAGATTAAGTGTCATTTTAAACCTAATCATTTGGTATAACCCCCACATTATTCCTTTTAACCTTAACCATGGTAATTTTTCAATCTCTAAAGGTCAAAAATGTAATTTTAAGAAATTATTAGTGGAGATTACATGGAACATTAATGATACCATCTAAAATTTCCTATCCAATTGAGTTTTTATGATTCTATAATAATTTAAAAATAATTATTAAACATTAAATACAATTTAATGTCATTTTTATAACTATTCACATATCATGACTTTAAAGGCATCAAGATAACAATGTAATTCATAAATTAAAACTTTAACCATCACTTATACACTTTTAAGTATCCACTAAATTATTTTAACACCCTATTTACTCCAAAAAAAGTATTATTTTTAATGTTTTCTAAAATAATTTACTTGATTTTTCAATTGTTTACACAAGAGTTGTGTTGTCGTTACATAAGCATCTAAGGTTTTAATATCATCTCTAAAAATTATAATAAATTTCTATTATAAATATAGTTTATTTATTTAAAAAAAAATTCATATATATTCACTCACATAGTATTTATATATATTTTCTTATCATGACAATATAATAAGTGAGAGGGAGTAACAATATTGAAAATATGATTTTATTAATATTAAAAGGGAAGTCATATTCATGGAATGTGCATCCAAATTAACCATTAGTGATGGTTATATAAATTTAGGTCGATCATAAACTCATACACCCATTTTAAGATGATATTTTATGATATTTTAAGCCATTAACCCTTGATTTAACACTCTTTCCATATTTTAGCCTTTAGTCTCATGAGAGATTTATAATATCGTTACTATTCATTATGACCAAAAACAAATTTGGAATAATTTTTAAATTAAAACATGATAAAGAAAAATATGGAATCTATTTTCTAATATTCAATTTCTAATTTCGGTAAAAAATTCTTTTAATATAAGATCAAAAACACAACGAAAATTCATTCTAGAAAAATACATGCTTTAATAATAATGAATGATTTTATGTGAAATTAAAGAATAGAATTTACAATAATGGATTTAATATTATTTTTTTAATAAAATAAAGAAAAATTAGTTTAAAAGAAATTCAAAACCTAATAGAACATTTTATTTAATTTGATTAAAATTAAAAAGTGAAATTTCTTCAAAATTAGTATTTTTCACTATTCGACTAAATATAAACCTCTTCTGAAAAATCAAAAAAATTATCTTAAGATTATTTTGAGATAATTATTTCAAAAAAGTAGGTCTATTTTATGAAATAATATTTTAAAAAAATTAAATTAATAATAATATATGTACTAAAAATACAATAAAAATATTTTTTTTTGAAAATATATTTTGGCACTATAAAATGAATCCATACATATTTTATATCTAGTAACCACCATTAGATGAATACTAATATATTTATTAAATATATTATATAAAAAATTATTTAAAATCATTCATCTATAGTGATTAACATAATTTATTTTGATAAAAATATATTGTGCATATAAATTAATTTTTTGAGAATTATCTACTTTAATCTAATATGATCTCATTTAAAACTGACTACTTATTTATTTTAAATTAATTAGTAAATTTTTATTTGGGAAAAAAATTGAAATATATTTCATTATTTGGTTACCCTTATTCAAAATCTCTAATCAAACAACTAGTTTATAAAAGTTATATTTAAATAATTATATTTCTTCAGTATATTGTGGTTTGTTTAAGATCAGTATTGAATGTATTGAAAACTATCAAAAATAAAATTCATTTAAGGAGAATTATATATTAAAATAATGGGGTATTAAATCCCCATTTAATTCACCAGAGGACAACCCCATAAAATACTATTTTATAGAGTTCCTTCAAGGAATTTAGGGCATTAAAATGATATTATTTTATAAATTTGAATGGATTTATACCTACTTGGATCAATACTTTGAGAGAATCCAAGTTTTAAGGTATTTTATTTTGGAAAAAATGAATATGGTTATAATTTCAATTGATGAGGGTAAAGTATCATATTTTACTAGGGTGGAATTAAGTTCTTTGATTTACTCCATATCATTTACTGATGAATGGAGAGATCTCTCTATGATGTACAATACTAATGAACATCTCACGCTAGCATAAATCATCCAATATTTTAACTGCATTAAATAGTGTATATGATTAGGAAATAAATGAACATGGGATTTGAGATTGTTTGGGATTTGAGATGAATTCATCCATTAACCCTGATACATACTCCAGAATGGGAATTATTTCTTCCTTCATAATGGAATAGATGAAATTGATTTGTTTGATTATAAGCTCTGAATGACCCTTGACATTTAATTTAGTAAATAGTATTTACGGGAACAATTACAAGACTATGGTGTAGGATTTGTGTTCAAGATCATCATTTGTACATCACTATCAGATCAGGATAGACTGAAATATTTTTTTTATTTTTAATGTAATACTTTGAGGTTGATTAAGATAAAAATAGAACCCAAATAATCACAAATAACAAATAATACATGAAAAATTCCAATTAAATAATATGATACAACATGATTCAAAATTTAAAATTCAATAACCAATTAAAAATAGATATATTTTATAGTAATGTGAATCCCAAGGAGGCCTCTGTCCTTTTAGAACAGAAGTTATTTAGTGTTTCATATCCTTCCATCATCTCCATCGAAAAAAAAAACACTAACATCGAGGTCAAATCATCACCACCAAAACCACTAAATCTAAATATAAGAAACATTTAAAATAAATATCACTAAACCATATATTACTAAAAACAATGATGAAGAAAAAAAAGAACTCATAGAACTTCCATAGAATGACTAGTCATTCCACCATCTTCACAGTCACTAAGAAGCTCACAAAACCAAAAACAATGACATAATTTCTTTTTCTAGAGAGACAAACACAATCCCCAATTTAACCTTATTGAGATTTATTTTTTCCATTATTCTATATATTAGTATCCTAGAAACACCATTAAATTACATCTCATATTTATGGTAATTTATCTGGGTGGTGAATACATCTTTATTTGGAAGATATTTATAAATTGGTGACTCCTCCTGGATAGGGTACACAATAAAGAAATCTCATCACTATTTCCCTATGATATCATCTTGAGAAAGGGATTAGATGCCAAAATATTAAAAAATTATTTCCCTCTATTTTATGCACTGATTAACATTGAATTACTATGGATATATTTGAGTGGATTGATATCGTAGACCAAGTGGACCTCGTGATGTTATAGATAATGTCTATACATATACACTTATAAGACCAATGCAAGGAAGTTCTACCTGATATAAAAATATCAAGTCATAATTTTTAACATCATTATACTAAGATAATATAGACTATTATAGTTTCACACACCATTTTTTATAATATAGTTTTCCACAAAGTGATCATTCTAGTGTTTTCACATTGAGAATGAGGGTTTTTCCTTTTTCATGATGCATCAGTACTAGAGGGTTTAGTATTTACTAATTTATATCTCTGAAGGATTTAAATAAATATTAATCCCATTGGTAATGGATTACTTTCTTCATCATATTTTTTAATGTAAATAATATTTTAACAAGATTGGCCACAAATAACCATATTTAAGTGAGTTAACCTATATTACACTCAAATACTTAAGGTTTTAGGGTGAAAGAATATTGATTATCACATTAGTCTTCTAATAGTTAAATTATATGTCATGATAGTATTCCAAGAAATTAATAAATTTTCAAAACATCACTCAAAAGAACATTATAATGGGTTCTCCTTCATACTGTATTGTTATTCATTTTTGAAAAAAACATTTACATAGGTGAGGTGGTTACTATGCTAGTGGGATTTGACAACGAGATCATCCATGTAACATTCATCATTTTTGTCTAAAAAACACCTAATGATATAGTTCATGTTATAATAATAGTTAACTCCCACATTTTTCAATCCTAAGTGGATTATTTGGTAATAGTGAGCTCTTTGGAGTGTTATAAAGGTAGAAACTAATTCATCCTAAAAAGAAATACATATCTAATTATAACCAAATTACTCATCCATGAATGTGATGACCCAGAAACAATTAATTTTATAATCATCAATTCTATGATTGAGAATGAGAAATAATATTTAGGAAAATGATAGTTTAAATCCATAAAGTTCATATAGAACCTTATCTGACCATTCTTCTTCTTGATGGGTATAATCCTGAAGACAACCTTTAGGTATTGGACATCCCAGATGAAGTTATATTTGATTAGTTTTTCAACTAGAGCATCTAATTTCATAGTATGTGTTGGATTCATTCTTCTAAATTAAATCTTATATCCATATTTGTTGTTTAGAAAACCCAAATAATGGGTTTACATGTTAATATCTAACATGTACATTTCCATGTATTTTCTTGAAAACACATTTTGATGATGCTTAGGGAAATATTTGTATTTATCTTATTCTTATTAGGTCAAAACATATTTTTTATACCCAAATTAAACTATCAAATTCAATTTATGGTAGATGATAAACCATCCTCTAATGTTAGTGTAGAATCACTGAGATATTCTTGTTATTCATCATCTTTTTTACAGTTCATATGAGATTAATCCAAAAAAAATAATTGAACTTTGGAAGTTGATACATGGGTATTATTAATTTCATTAAAATTAAATCCTTCCTTGGAATATTAGGATTTTTAGGTGCATTTGAATCCATAACAATGAAATAGAATATCCCAAAACCTCATGTTATTATTATTTGATTAACGTTCAGTCAACTACATAGCATTGTATTTGTTTGTAAAATAATAGTCAAATATTCATTTGAATTGAAGTTCTCAAGGGAATGATGAATATACATGGATTTAATAATGGTATATTCCTCTATTGGTGGTAGCTAATAAATTTAAAAAAATTATTGAATATCATATGATAGTAATGTAATTGGAGGATATATGCCATTAAAAAAAGACCTAGTATTTTCTCAGATCTAAAATTGTCTCCCCAATTTAGTTGATGGAAAACATAAATTCTCCAACAGGTAAATTCTAAGAGTTATATATAGAAACTTCCAAACCATTAAGGGAAACCATTTTCAGGTTTTAGTTTATTATTGGTTGTTTCTCCTCTATTTTATAGTATAATTAATCATTTTATTGAGATTCATAGGATTTAAAAGGGGAGTAATCACCTTAAAGTATCTCAACCTCCCAATCAACAAATTTCATCAATAAATGGAGATATGAGGTGGAAAGTACTGTCTGCTTATGAATCAAGATAATTCCAAATAATGCATTGAAATTTACATCCTACCATACTACCATGAATTTAGATTGAAAAATGTTGTCTCTCAACTAGTTCTTCAACATTAACCTAATAAGTTCCCTCTTCTCACCCATTTCATATCCCCAGATTTTCATATCTGAGGGAGACAAGTTTGATTCATTATAGCCTAAGTGGTGGAGGGTTTAATTTTACGATATTGATTCAGAAACCATTAGCAACTAAATCATTGGGAATATAAATATCATCAAGAATTCTAAATATATATATATATGGGTTTAATTTTCCCCAATATCAAAGTTTCCGAAACATGTTCCATGAAAGAAATAACCATGTGACATTCTATAGATCTTGTTTCCTTGTGAAATATTTAATCCATGGATAATTAAATGTTAAGAATTTGTAGACACGGGAGTGACTCAATGAGGGGTTCTCTTGTATATTTGGAGACATGGGCAGTCACTAAAAACATGATTCTCTTATATTTGGGAGAGATATGTTTCATAATAATGTATTGTTATGAAAAAATGTATGTTTTTATTATATTATAGCTATTGTCTAGATTGAAACTTGGGGGAATATTTTATTTTCATGGAAACTCTATCTCATAGTTAGAATCAAGGGTATTCTATCCATTTAAGAATCTGGTGGAGCTGGCCTTTTGTATCATAGTGTTTATTGGTTAAAGTTATCTATTGATAAATCTATAAGTATGATTAGATTATAGATATCCACAAAGGATTCACACTAGTGAAGGTATTTACTAACTGAATTAAATTTACTTAGTTTTATTTTTACTCTTCATCAAACAAAAATTCCATTTGATAGGGTGCTTCCCATCCTTCTGGTTATAGGTTATTAAAATATATAAGAGTTGGGACTAGTTTGGGTACTCTTGAGGGATCCTCCTCCAATAACATTCTATGTTGATGATAGTTATGTCAACTCTTGGAATACTTTGACAATAGATACATACATTTGGTTTTTTAAAGGGATTTAGTGAGGTGCATTGTGTATTCAGTTCTGTCCAGATGATTTAATGTTCCTATTTGAATGATTTCATGGTTATACAGTCATCACATATCTATATATTACTATTATAGGATTTTTTTCACTCTTATTTATCCTCTAGTGGGGTGAAAAATAAACAAGTAACATGGGATTGGGATTTTCTAAACTTTATGCGCATAGTGTCTATCATTTTCTAGAGGAAGTCCCTAAAGATAAGAAACTCATGAATATTATGCCCCAATATCCAAGGAAAGGTGAAGTAATGAGGATTAGGATTTAGATTAAATTTATTATGTTTTAAAATCACAAGTAATTTAACTAGTTTCTTTTCCCTGGAGATGAGGATAAATCCTAGAAACTACTTCTTTTGAATGGAAAAAATTTATTCTCCAGGTTTTTGATGTTCGGGGGATTTTTCTTCAACATTATATATAGATGACAGAATTGTTTCTACTTATTTTGTTATTGAGGATGTAAATAATGATAGTGATTGGGATTAGTTTTTTATTTTGGCATTGGTTATAGCTTAATCATGATATCTACATCTTCTACTTCACTAAATTTCATCCCTCCATCAATAGAGTAATCTAAGAATTATCTTTGAATCACTGAATGGAATCATACAACCACTATGATATTGGTAAAATGTATCAAAATTTTATAGGGTATTCCAAGGAAATGATTGGTGCCTATGAATCCTCTCAAATATTCCATATACATATCTCCAATAGGTTCTCATAAGAAATCATCACATACAGGAAATATGTAAAGACTTTCCACCTGATGATGAAATAAAAACCCCTATCATTTTTTCATTGTTTGTAATTTTGATGGTTAGGAATAGTCTTCTTTCTTATTTTCAAGTTGAACTAGTAATGTAATTTTCTTCTAATATCTTCCAAATTAGAAATAGAACTGACTAGAAGATTATTGTTCCATAAAAATAAATTGTTTTGGGGTTTGTATAAAGAATTTGAGCTATACTACCTCTTTTTCCTCTGGTGTTCCCATCATAGGTACACATTAGGAAGAAAAATATGTGATATGATTCTTTAGAACTCATGTACAATCAAATTTAGCAAATGTGGGATTTCCAAATTTGGGTGGAGGGGGAATCAATTCATCCCATTCAATATATGGTTTCTTTACTAGTTACATTAGTTCCATCTACCCTTATACAGATTATATCTAAAGAAAAATGTATTCAATTTATTCAACTTGTTATGGTGGTACTTTTTCCTTAAATAATGCTTGATGAGAAGAAATAGGTGTAAATTAGTTTAGTCAGCCTACCCGTACTTATAGTTGACAATAGTATTGAGTCGATAGGTGGTATCTTGCATGAAATGGTGATAGTTGTTTCCATAGTGTAGGGATTTTATTAAAATCCATGACCATTAGGGTTATATAGACATGTTTTATGGGCATAAAGTTTGTCTTAAGAATAGTTTCCCCAATTTTTAGTCAAGTAGTTTTGTATTATTGAATGTGATCAATTGGATAAGAGACAGTGACCTCAGCAAGATATTTCCACTTTCTAGGTATATTTTCTATGATAAATCACACTTTGAGTCTCCTCAACTTCTCTAACGCAACGTTATACTAAGAAATATATTTCATAGGGAAAGGGATATTGAGTTCTTTGGTTTGTTGGTGGGATATTAATATAGTTTCACTTTTCCTTTTTCATTGGTAAAATATTACAAATTAGATGAAATTTGAATATTCAAAGGACCACCAAAGTCATGAGTCTATCTTTTAATTCTAGTACACACACTCTCTTCTAACACTACACTGTGAACAATGGTTTGAATTGATATCTACCCATTGTCTTATTCAAGAATAGGGTCATCTAATACATTATCTGTTAGATTTATTCCAATAAACTTCAATGACATGGATTTTGGAGAAGGATCCCAATATCTATCCACATTGATTGGTAGAGATCCTTTTTAGGTTCTATGGACACTTTGAGGGACATTTTATGAGCTTATTATACCCTTTCCATTATTGGGATTGTTTTGATTTATAAACAATATGAGGTTTTACCATAATAATTTGGTTCTAACTTAGAAATAGTTTGTGTTTGGAAATATTGAGGGATTCAACCATGGAAATTGTTGAATAACCCCCTAAAAAAGAGATGTGTCATGAAATATCAACAGAACAAATCCTAAGAGTGTCTCTTGTGAAGTTACTCACATTTTGGAAAAAAAATGACTTCACTGAATGATAGGGAGATAAAAATTCCCCTATAAAAAGGGGTAGAGTGGTCCATCATTTATTACTATCGTATTCATTCTTGATAATGGGTATGAAGATTCATATGGAAGTGGTCATGGTAATCATTCCATCGGCCCTATAGGATAAGGGTACTCATGTAATGATACCATGGATTATTATGTGGCCCTTTTATTCAATTAGTTTGTTATTATAGAATGAACCATAAAAAGTTGATTATCTAGGTTAGAGTAACTTCTTATGGGATATAATTTTTACCTTTCTTTATTTGTTTTCTTTATACAAGATTCACATTTCACCGTTTTGGTTTCTTGGTGTAGAAGCATATCAATTGTTCATTCCCACTAGGTATTTCTCTTTTCATCTTAAGTGTGGTCTGTCTTTATTGGACTAACTAACAATCATATGTAGATCCAAGACTTAATACCTAACTTGATGTGATAAAAGTAGAGGATACCTCATCATAGAGTCCTTGTTATCTAGTTATCATAAGGAAATTTAACTCTATATTTCCCCATTATCTAAATGCATGGTAGATGAAACATCACTAAAAATTTGGCAGTTTCATTAAACCACAGAGGTGATCATGTTATAGACACTCATGTTTATTTTTGCATTTCAGATTTTTGGTCACTAAAAGAGAATCCAGGTCGACGTGGAAGTATATCTCATCTAACATTATGATTTGGTATGTGTATTTATTGTAAGGAAGATGCTTGTATTTGAGAAGATAAAAACCACTTATAAGTTGTAATGAATATGGGTTTTTCATTCATCCTTTAATGTTTTGGGATTTTATATTAATATATTTTCATGGACTAGAACATGACTGGTATTCTACCTTTATCCAATTCTCTCTACGTGGATATGGATTTTTCTTAATCTTCAATGAGGGATTCTTAAATTTTTTATAACAAAAAAGATCAATTCTCCATTATTTCCTTGATTGGAGAGATTTTTTCTGAGAATTCTCATACATATTTAGGGTTGTATGACCTAGGGGATCTAATGATGACGATCACAACCTCGGGTTGTCCACTAACTAAGATAAAGCACTACTGATTGGGGATGAAGTTCATGGTATTCTTCACCTCATCTTACCAAGTTCCTCTCTATATGAGGGAAGATTTAGAATATATTCACCACAGGGAGGAATTTTATACCAACAAGATTCTTTAGTATAGGGAGGGCTTTTTCAATAAGCGCCATTAGAAGGTCCTCTATGGATGTTGATTTTTAGTTAACCATTTTTAGGAGGACTTCCAAATTAGTCAGATTCTTTATCATAAGGTACACTTATTAAATACATCTCTTGGGGAGGATTTTCTATGATATTAACATGATTACCACTGGTAAGACCTCTATGATTACACATTTATTAAATTATTTTATAGGGAGTGCCTATATCTTGGATTTTTTTTATTTGACCACCAATGGGAATACAACCATGGTTTTAAATTATTGATTAATCAGTGAGAGGAGTACCTCCTTTCTGTAAAACTCTATGTTGTGAGGAAGACTTCTATAAATAGCTTCATGAGGATGAAATTTGTGATCAATATATAAATTTATGTGAGGAAAAACTCTATAAAAACGACACTTATAAGGGTCTCCAAATATTCTTGGTTTTATTTGACCATAGGGAGGACCTTTGTTGCTGATGATTTTCTATCATCCAATATTGTGAAGACCTTTATGGCCTATATCTTTAATTTTACAAAGAAGGTATTCATGGTTGTTCTGTTAAGGAGGGACCCTAAAGTTAATTTGTATTATTCCATGTGGGGTACCTTTATATCCATGACCACCTTTACCTATTTATGGTTAGTTGTCAGATTTGATTATCAATATTCAGCTAATTGATAATTGAACATTCTTGACACGAGGGATTTGATGCATTCCTCAAGCCAATATTAGGGTATGTTAATGGTTATTGGAGATTTAAATTTAAATAATGGTAGGGACCTACTCATAAATTACAAACATGGATTTCTACCAATGAGCATTAATTCTAGATTCTTCCATTTGGGTGACTGAGGTAAGAATATCACCCATAATTGGGGTTTCACATTGTGGGAAGTGACATTCATGAGTAGGGTACCTCCCATGTTTCTCTATATTTGTCATAGATATATTCTAATGAAATTCATGTTTTTTGATAGGGTTTGTATTTTTTATTAACACTTGAGATTTAGAGTTCAACTACCCTCATATGAACAATATCCTAGGAGTCATGTCTTAGACAGTCGAGGTTCAACTCTCCAATGTATCCTCATCAATTCTTCAATAAGAATTTCATTTCATATGGAGTTAGAGTCCTTATCTGTTAATGGAAGTTCCCATAATAATATTTTGGTAATTTTCAAGGATTTTTATAATCACATCTTCCATATCCTTGAGACATGGGTGATTGGTATTTCTTTTATTCATGGAGAGACCCATAATGCGGTTATATGTCGCAAAAGGGGACACTTCATTTCTAGAAAAATATCTTTGAGAATATTTCTTGTCGGGATTAATCTCGTATAGGTTCTCATTTGTATGATTCTAGGTTAGGATGGATCCCAAGAGGATGCACTCCCGAACTAAGTTATTCACCACTTAGAGCACCAGGTTTTTGGTTGGTGATAGTGTTTCGATACATTATGTCTAAAGTCGTCATTATGACCAATATTTATGTCATAGGTTTTATCCATTGATGATTTACAAGAATATTGGTTTACCATCCATATATGCTAACTTTTACATGGAATTTTAGGTCATTGTTTTATTAATAGATTATATCAATTGGATTAAAGTGAGATCCTTGTTGGAAAACAACAAACAAGGAACCCATCAAAGTAGCATCCAAAAGAAAGATACAGGGTATCAATCGATCTCTTCTATGGGTAAATAAATTTAAATTGGTTAAATATTTTTATCCCCTACTCTATATTTTAATTATCATTTATTTAGATACATACATACTTTCCAATGTTATTTGGTCATTTGGATGATCTAGTAACACTTCAAATTACACATCGAGGATGAGAGGATAAGAGTTCATCCAATCTCATGAAGTATCTTATTTACTATTCTAGGGATATCTTATAAATTTAAGATTTATTTGGTAAATAAATCCAAGTGAAAGTATGGGATACTATCATCATGAAGAAGATAAATTGATACTATTCATAGATAGAAACATTTTTATGGATAATAGGTTCTCTTTCCCCCCCTCCACTAGTTGGTTATACTAAGGTTCAAATCCAAAAAAATGGAAACTATAGAATTTATCACCATACATTGTGTGGGTATGTGTTTTATTATTGGGATATGTCCTATGAGAGGGGATTCCTTTGTTAACCCTTGTAAAGGGAATCATAATCGATATAGTTAAATTCCACTTAATGGGGAACCTCATACCATTTAATTTCATTTATCAAGGACCAATGTGTATTATTTTAAGGGCATGAATCCATTATGAATGATTTTCTTTTTAATTACTTGCATCTAAGATCAAAGAAGTTCCTTTTTTAGGTCTTGTTATCATGATAATTGAAATTCATTTAAAGGCCATGAATCCAAAACCATGGTAACATTTATATTAATTTCATAGGACTAGGAACTATTTCAAGTAGTTTAAAGTCATATTTATGGACTTCTATGTGAAAGGGACCTATAAATTATTAATCTAGGACTTATATAGGAACAAAAACTTTTTTTTTACTTCAATTGTTGGTAACTAGAAAAAAGAGGGAAGGGTTTTGGAATACACCACATAGGAGGCCCATAATATTCTTTCTTACCACTGGTACACATGTTACTAGATAGGGAAGGACAGTTAAAATATTAGTAGATATAACCAAATAAAGAATAATTGTGACTTACAGTGAATTTGAATCCTAATAAGGTCTCTAGATCATTGACTCGATATAGGGTAGGTTGATCAAGGAATTCATCAAATGATAAATGGTGATGATGAAGGTCAAAAATAGTTAGAGGATAGGATCTCATAATATTAATATAATATTGAATCAACTAGAAATATTCAGTAAAATAATATAGGCTGAAAAAATTCATGAGGGTTATAATAGGTCACCTCATAGTAGTCTAGTTTAGTTCCTTGGTCCAATAATGTTTCCACTAGTCGCATAAGGGTAGGAATACTCATTATAATGTGAATATATTATTTTTTGTATACTAAGGACCCTTATTAGTCTCGGTGGACTAGTTTAGGAACCTAAGAGGTGGTTAATTAGAAATTGATATAATTGTTCCTAAATTTAAAACTATATTTTAATATTTAACCCAATTTAATATTTAAACAATCATCATCTGTTAGGAAGAACGGATCAATTTTTCCTTACATAATCATATACACCACATGAAAATCAAGTAAAGTATTAAAGTGTGGAATAATTATTTTTAAAAGTTTCAGACCCAATGTGGGAAACCTACTCCTTGTTGCGATTGAGTTTCACTGAGTGATAGATTCTACACTATAAATATTATAATCAATTTATAATGCGTGTGAGATGTTTTTATCCCATCCCACTCTCATCATATTACATAGGTAATAGATCACTATATTATATAACAGTTCAATTGAGCATGTAGGTTCTTTATATGATCATACTTCTAGTTATAGAAACTCCTTCATCCTTCTTGAAGTAGATCATAGTTCTTCCATAGATATCACTATATTCACAAAATATAATTTACTTCGTTGTCTCTAAGGGTCTTTGAATACCTTCTATTATTAAAGAGATAATTATGAAACTAGACCTATGAAAACACTATACATCTTCCTAGATATTCATCAAACATGTTCATTCTCTTCTCAAAAATCATCCTTTAATAGAACAAACTATAAAATATTACCTGGTGAGTATGTAATGAGGTGCACAACTTCAGAATCTTGTCTGTAAATGAATGCACTAATCATTTGGTTCGGTTCTTGAACACAATATCCTTCACATCATTGAATTATTTCTTCTTCCTCTTCTTATCTGTATATTTTTACTAACAAATTTTAGTTAGATTTATCTTCATCTCTTCTTTTAACCCCAGAAGGTTTTATATTATGTACTATTATAGTTTCATTTTCCCTTTTTATTCGAAATATCATTTTTATCTCATTTTATCACTTCATCCAAGATATTCTACTCACTTAGAACTTCTCTATTCATACACCCAAACCCTTACACTTATTGATAGAAATATTTTCTTTTGTATGTCTCACTCATATTAAGAGGTCTGTACAACACTTTTTTATGCATTTCCACACCTTTTATCCCGAGGTCCTCTCAAATTTCCCTAACTGAAAATATAATAATTATAATTTAAGACCAAATAAAATTAAATACATATAATATCCTATGACATGATACACCATATATTATTTACAACCACTTTATGTGGGTGTGTCCCACATTTTTCTCAACTGCATGTCCTCAGCAGAATTTTATAAACAGACTTCCCTAATTTTATTCTTATTTTCCTTTGTCAAAATATTTATTCATTTATTTACACATTAGTCTTGGAAAATGCTTCTTCTCAATATTATTCCTCATAGTCCCATTTATATATTTTTTATAGATTCATAAAAAATATATATTAGCATAAAAAACATATGACTTCTCATAGAGGATTTAGAGAACTAAAAAACAATTTTATATATTTAATCCTTAAATGTGTAAATATCAACATGAATCTCACCACACACTTATTATTCTATAGTTTGATTAAAAATTCAATTTTTGATTTTTGACCATTTAATTTAATAATTAGTGTCGTTAGATTCCCATTTTCTGTTTTATTTAATCTAAAATTTAGTCATTTTTTGGCACTTTAAATTCTCAAAATTCCAATCATATTTTGATCTCCTTTTAGACATATTTAAGATCATTTATTTTATCTACTTATCTGGAAACAAAAATTCCATTCTGTTTTTTTAATCATTAAATTACATATAGATAATATTTATATTTCATTTGGATCATAGATATTGAGTTTTAGATATTCTTAATTAAAAATCGTAGCATTAAGGAACAAGTGATCATATTATCTTCATGCCATTTGATTATGTTAAAAAATAATTGAATTATAGATTAACTAATATTCATGATGTTTAGAACATGAAGTAATAGCTCTTGCATTATCCCATATATTTTTCTCTTTCAAATAATCAATTTTGGAAACTTTCAGTTTTTTCATCCATAGTGTAAGGAAATCCACTAATGTCAAGCTCCTTCTATATGTGGATATACATATGTATTCCATAAAACTTATGTGTATCATCTTATGTGATTATATGACTCTTATATCAAGCTTCATCCTTTCATAGATTTTCATACATGGGGTCAAACTCTTACGTGGGAACTCTTACATCAAGGACCCAGTTGGTGAATCCTTTTATATAATAGATCAGTTGTAAATACCTTTACATGGTTATATATAAGATAAATTCCCTTACATGAGCACTTGATTATTTCTCAAATTTCACCATTAAATTCCATAATACATCTAATTAATTCTAGGGTCACCTAAAATGACTCCAGGGCCTTCTTAAACACTTCAAATCATCTTGGATCATTTTCAAAACATTATGGGAATTGTTAGAATAATTATAAATTTATCAATATTATTTCCATGGTCTTTTTCATCATATTAATTATCAAGATATATTATATCATGTAATTATATTTTCTTCTCATTCCATGGTAACTATCAGTCATTTAAACCTTAATTGAAGTGTATTTTTTCACTTATTTCAGCAACCGAAAAGCTAGATACCACTAGAATGGTTTCTCCAACTTTGAGATAGCTCTTTCTAATAATTTGAATATTTTTTAATAGTTTTAAATACATAATTACATGTTTTACATTATTAACATTATTTAGATATTTATATTTCCAATATTTTATAAATTTTCATATTCATACACATAAGATAAATGATTATCACAAATTGGGTTGGCCATTTAAATCTACCGAACTAGTTATTAAAGGGGTGAATCTCTTAATCCTTTTATATTTAAGATGGTACCATATTAAATCATCTTTATTGGGTGGATACTCACTAAATATCCCATGTACAACACAAAATTAATTTCAAAAAAACATCTAAATAGAAAAAAAAAATGAAAACAAAATACAAAGAAAACTTCAACCCCCCTATCTATTATCTATACAAACATTTGGTCAACATTAAATGTGTTTTATCTCTTACTTATTGAAAATAAATGTCGTGGTAAATGTTGTGTATTCTCCAACTTATTGAGATTCCAATTGATTTAAGGATAGATGTACATATTATCTTAGCAATGTGTCATCACTGGATCAACTCTAAGTATATTGTGTCTAACCCAGTATAGAAAAAAAGTGTGATTAATTTAGATAATAAAGATGTCCATAAATATACATAATTTTATACCAACTAAAATTATTTTCATTGAGGTTTTAAAAACATATTTTTGTGAACTTTTATGATCTATCACTCCAATTTACAAAACACTTAAAAATATTTAAAGTGAAAGTATGTTTTATAATAATTTCTCCTTAATAACTATACCTAATATAAATAAAAATAGTAATTATAAATTGAAAATCATACATCAAATTTCAGTTTCATTAATTTTTTTTTCAGAATTATAGATTTAGTTTAAGTTGTTAAAACTTACACATATTCACCCATTTTAATAGATCCCCCACAAGGGATACTTTAAATTCTTTATGATTATTTAATCTAATCATGTATTATATCAGTTAGACGCTTAATAAAATTTTGAGATGAATTCCAATGTGATAATCAATTATTGATTTTTATTTTTTAACTATATAAACATGAAGACATTCATAATTTCTCCTTATTCAATCCTCGCCTTCTATTACATATTCTATGATTTATATCCAACACAATATAGGAATATGATAGTTCATCTTCATCACTTCAATGTGAGAAAAAAGTATGAGCCTTATTTTTCAACCTCGTGACTCTTTAATTTGTAGTTCTAAAGTGTCAATATTTCCACATGATTTCTCCACTGGTTATTTTAAAAATATATTCACCTTTAGGTGGCATCAGTTTCATTCCTTTGTCACACATTATCTTTTTTCAATTGAATTCCTAAAATTTATAATGAAGAGGATATCATTCATTTATACTTGCTCCATTTTCTATCCTCCCCTATCTATGATGATCAAATTGTTAATAATTCTTTGTAACATGGTTGAAGTTATTCTTGGTTATGGATATTTTTCTAACTATAAAAAATTTAACACTTGAAGTAACTTGTTCTTTCCCTTTATCCTTCAATTATCCAGGAAAAAAATTCTTAGATTTTAAACCCTTGTGTCCTACCTTCTTACACCTTCCACGCATTTCATCACCATATTTCAAGTTACCCTTCATTGGTCACCTCTCGTGAAATAAATATTCTTCATTTTGAATGTCAACCAACATTTTAATCTTGTTATCTCATTCATAAATTGAATCTTTACTTATTGATTCCATATTTATATATTTAGCTATTTATTTCATAAATATTTTGTAATTTTCCATGATGTGGAATGTCCATAGACAATAGAATCATCTTCTTCTCTGTAGTGTAACACCCTTGTAAATATTGTTTCCTTACTTATTGGGTGTAGTTGACTTATTTTTTATCCTCTAATTTGGTTCTATGGTGGACTTCTCAATTTTTCTTTGTTTCTTAATTCTATTCAATATAATAATCATGACATAGATATAATAATTATGTTGGGATTTAATATACCAACACTATTCATAGTAGTGTATATGTATGTTGTCAAAATCATAAATTTTTTTAAAACTATAAAATATATTCTTCATAGATAGATTCTACTTCATCTATGACAATGAATTATATCTATTATGATTTCTTTTGATATCTTCTCTACTCTCCCTATCTATTTTCCTGTTATCCCTCCAAAATTTTGAAATAATATTCCAAAAATATTTATCTATGTGTTCAAATTTCATGATCTCTAATAATGGACAATAAACCTCCTTCATTTATCCTTAGGTAAACACTAGATAAATTTAGAAGATTTCTATTTTTAGGATATTTTATCACTCTTTTTATCTTTATTTGGGGATAATTTATTTGTAAACATGCCTATATTCACCCTTTATGTTGTGATAAATTTATTGGAATATTTATCCTTCCATATTTTTATTTTCTATTTGGAATTTTTACCCCCATCAAAATAAAATTTACTATAAATAGATTTATTGTGTTATGTGGTAACTTCTTCCATGAGATGAAGTCGATGTTTCTCTAGAATATCCTAAACCTATTTTTCCAGTGTTTTGATTCTTATTTTAAGAAAAAATTCTTTTAAAAACATATATGTAAGCATATCTTTTCTCAACTAGTTGGGAAGTTCAAAGTTTATCCCCTTCTATATTTTTTAGTTTGATTACTAGATGAACTCATTTAAATATGAGGATGTTTTTCTCATTATAAACATATATAATTCTACCTTCCCATTCTTTTTTAATCATTTTTGATCAATTCATGCATTTAACATTCCTCTTGCAACTAGTTGTCCATTGCAACTTCCGAAAAATAAAATTCCTTCTCCAGTTTTGAATTCTCATCATGAAGTCCTTGATATATAAATATATATATGTGGATATTTCAAGAGGTTCCTTCTTTAAGTAATCTTTTACTTTAGAATAAAAAAAGTTTAGTGGTTTACTGAACACAACTTCATATTAGCTTGAGGTTATGCATGATTCACTACTAGAATAATATTTTAATGATTTATCAAAATGCTTAACTTTGTAAATATCATTAGGTAATGGTAGATCCTCCCAATCTTTTTTTCTTATTTTATTAGCCTATAACTTCTTACAATTTTATAATATTTTGGTTGAAACCTCTATATCTATTTTAATAGGAATAGGTTATGTTCTTTTTATATATGGAACATCCAAACACTCTTCAAATAAATACATAATATATTCATATAAATACAATTTTTTCATCTATATTTTATATATAATAAGATAGGAAATTATCTTTGATATGAATTATTAGTCCTAGTGGATCGGTGTAGACACTTGATAGGGAGATACTTTTTACCAAATTCCAAATTCTCTTTCAATATTTAACAACCAATAATATTTTAACCTCTACCACCTATTAGGATAAATTGACCAGTTTCACTCTACCTAATCACATACACCATAGTTAATGTAAGTAATGTTATAAAGTATGGAACATGTACTTTCATAAGATTTATCCTCGATGTGGTAAACCTACTCCTAATTATAATTGAGTTTCACCAAGTCTGGGATTCTCCACTATAAATCAGAATATAAAATTAAAATGGGTGCGAGTTTTTTTCAGCCTAATTGACTCTAAAAATATCACGCAGGTGAGGGATCAATATATTACACAAGTGCTCAACTATATCAATAGGTTCTTTATACTTAAATCCTTAAAATTTTAGAAACTCTTTTCAACTTTATGAAGTTAAATAAAAGCCTTTCCTAGATGTGACTATATCCACAAAATCTTATTTTCTTCCTCAATTCAAAGGGACTTCAACTATATTCTACTCTTGAGGTGATAATTATGTATCTTTGACTCTAAAAACTCTAAAAAACATCCCATATCTTCTTTCAATCTTCTTATTATATTACCATAAATCAGTATTCAAGAACATACCCTAGAAAATCTTACCTGGTGAGTATAAAATGAGGGTCAATACATTAAAAACATTAATTTAAATAAAATAATTGAATAATTGGGTATGTTCCTGCCCACTATATATAGCACCTCATAGAGATGATTACTATTTTTCTTCGCCTTATACTTCGAAAAACTATGTCTGGCCATATTTTTATTCTTATATTCTTTGAAACCCAAATTGTCTTCTATATCAGAACAGGTTCAAATTATTTTTCTATTTTTAATTTTTAATCTTACTTTTTCTCTTGTATTTTCACTTCATCCTTGATGTGGCTACAACTATATTTCATCATCCCAATCATAAACCCAAATATTTCTTCTTATATACGGTTACATTTTTTAATGATAACTCACTCTCTTTGAGAGTCTCATGCACTGATTTTTTATGCACTTCCCTAAAATTTATTTTCAAGTCCTCTCACATTTATATAACTGTAAATATGTTTAAACTATTATTTATTCAAAAAATGAAAAAACTATATATAAAAACATGTACCATGATCCTCTATATCTTCTCCAGAATTACTTCATGTGGGTGTGTCCCATATTTTCCTCTACTACATATCATTAATAAAAATTGATAAATAAATTTATTTAATTTTCTTTTAATTTTAATATTGGATAAATATGAATTCATTTATTTATATAGAAATCTAGAAAAAACACTTCTTCTAAAGATCATTCCTCAATATCCAAATTTAAATATTCTTCATAACTATATTAAAAAATTTAAACACTATTAGTAGCATAAGAATGGTGGCCTTCTTGAATTGAGCTCTCTCTCTTTCTCTCTAGAGTTTTTCCCCATCACTGACTTCATATTCACCTTATCCAATATCTGTGATCATCCTTTATATTGTTCTCCTAGGATTTTTAGTTTCTCTTCTTCTCATCGTTCCCTTCATCTCCACCAGGGGAGTTATTTCTTTTCCATGTTGTTTTTTAATATCACCAGTTCTTTTAGATTCTTGGATATGTTGATTTCTTAGGTATTGGATGTTATTAACCATTTCATATCCCCTGACTATAGAAGCCACAAATATTATTACCTGAATCATTGTGATAGAGCCCTATACTAGTTTGACATAAAGAAGATCTGGTGGTTTGGGTTTTTGGTGGTTGCTTTTCCCAGCAGATTTTCCTCACCAGGTCATTTGACCTCCTCTGATCTTGATACCCAAGATGTTGTGATGGACCTTTTCTTGGGTTGGTATGAAAGAATTTTTGGTGTATTATTATGGTGTTGTAGTATTTATTCGGTGTTGGGGTTTTGTTGTGGATGGTGTCATCCTTCAATTTGGTCACTTGTTGAATTGAATGGTCTAGTGGTACTTTTGTTTTTCATATTCTTCCAAGTCTTTCTTGTGGTTTGTTGACTTTATCAATAGTTCTTCAATACTTCCCACCATTTAATGAATTTATGGCCTGATTATCTCTATCTTACTATTGATGGTTCTGAAAAAAGGGGTTCATGGATCAGTTAAAGTTCACCAATCAATATTTCTTTCTTCCCTCTCCCAACTCTACTCTTACCTCCCATTAATTCTCACCAAATAATTCAACTTGTTTCATTTGTTCTCAGTGAGGTTTTGGTGTGGTTCTATTTGAGTTGTGCAGAGATTTTCATGCGGAGCGACCTAGAAGACGGTGCTCATATTGGTCATAGTTAGGTGAATCTAGTTTTTTCTCGTGGTGTCATAATTGGTTCTAGTATTCTTGTTTGATTCCTTTGGTTGGTGATCCAAGTTGGAGAGGGATTTCTATTTTTGGTCTATATTCTCTCAATGGTGATGGTGGTTTCTATTGGATGTGTTTTTGGTGTGTTTGTCACTATGTATGTGATTTCATCTATTTTTTTCAGGGCTTCTCCGGTGATAGGGTAGGGATGTTAGTGGTGGTGACTAGTGCATAGGGTGTTCTTCTTAAGGGTACCACAATCCATGATGATTATAAAATGTGCTTTTTTTATGATTTTGAATTTGAATGTACATGTCGTGCACTGTGATGTTTTTTCCCTTTCGATTTTGGTATAGTGTAAGTGTTTTTGGTGTGGTCTAATTTGTGTGGTTCCCACTCAACCACAAAAGTGGTTTTATTCTGAAAATTAAAAAAATGGATGGTATTAGTTGCTTGGGACTTCTCATTTCATCTTGATAGATTCAATAAATATTAACACAGATTTAATACTTGAATTTATAAATATCAATTAGCATCTCAAAACACTCATCTTCTTCACAAGATGTAATTATAAAACCATTTGTAATATTTATAGCACTAAAGTTAAACACCAGAATATTCATATTTCCATTTATAAATTTAAACATAGAATTCCCTCATTTCTGGATGCTTTGAATTCCAGGAATTTCATTATAATTTGATCTCCTTTCACGTATCTTGAAGATCAATTTTATCATCCCTTTAACTTGGAACTATAATTTTTTTTCTATTTTGAATCACTAAAGTATAGTTAACATATATTAAAATTTTATTTTTATCATAGATATTGAGTTTCAAGAATTATCATTTTAAACTCACACCTTTAACGAATCAGTGATCATATCATATTCATCTCTTTTGATCTTCCTCATAATAATCATGAATCATGGATTAACTAATTTTCATTATGTATATAACATGTAAGAAAAACTTGTACATCCTCTTAATTATTTTTATCTATAAAATAATCAATTCTAGAAATTTTTTTCACACCAAATCATTAGTAAATCCACTTACACTGAGCTTTATAAAAAGAAGGATATGTATATACCATTCATCACTCTTACATAAATCTACATAAATAATTTAATGAATATTACATTTAGAAACATCCTTAAATGGATTTTAATATTATTTTTCTAATTCTTATGTGGTTACTCTTACATTCATGACTCAGTTGGGACATCCCCTTTCATGATATATTAGTTTTGAATCCCTTTATATGGTTTTTCATATGTTGAATACCCTAACATGAGGAATTATCCATTTTTCTAGAATTCAACATATAATTTTAGATTACTTAAAATTAATTCAAAGGTCACATAAAATGATTTCAAGGCCCCCTTTAATACTTCTAATCATCTTGGATCATCTAGAAAATATTTTGAGAATTATCAGAACAATTTCAAACTCCACTAACTTGTTTCAAAGGTCTACTAAAACATCTAAATACTCAAGATACAGTACATAATGCATGTTTGTTACCTTCTAATTCCATATTTACTATAAATAATTCTATCCTTTATCCAAGTAAATTTTCGAAATTATTTTACCAATAAACATGATAGGTACCATGAGGATTGTCTTTCAAACTTAAGGATATATTCCACTATGACTTTAGACCTATTTAATTCATATTAAATAAATCATTACAATATTCTAGAATTAGGGTTAGAGAGTTGCACCTTCCAACAAGGATCCTCCATTCTTAACATGTTTTAGATATTTCTCCGTCCAATTTTGTATTAATTTCATATAAATACCTACCATCTCAACAATAATCACAAATTGGGTGGATACTCACTCCATAACATGTTTCTAACACATAATGACTTTTTTACAACATCTATATTGACAAAAAAATGAAACCAAAATACAAAGAACACTTAAACCCTATAGGTAAAGGAGGAAAACCTAGGGATATCTTCTACAAAGTACATGAACCCAGTCACTAAAGGAATACATGATCGAAGGGTGGAACATATGTTTTAAAATTATCCTATTCATTTTGATCATGTAGCTTTTCAGAAGGCCTTATAAATTTTTAGTTTTTTTACCCCATCAAAAAAAATCCAAAGAGAACAATTTGGGTCATTCATTCGACCAAGATTTATTACCATCATGAATATGAGGCAATTAAATAGGTCTAGATATTAATTACATGGATTAATTGTGATGAAGATAAAAATAGGATAAATCTTTCATGATGATGGTTTATTGGAAATGGTAAAATTTTACATTATATGTCTATATTTTTGTATATGATTAGGGTTCTATGATAGTAGATGGGTTCAACCAAATACATGGGTATTTATAGTTATCTACCAAAATGTATTCTTATGGTCGGTATCCCTCTATGAATAAATAACATGATGGTGTTTAAAAAATGAATTATATAACATTAAACCTATGAAAATCATATATAGGTAAGGAATCATGGGGAATTTCAAAGATGGGTGCCTATCAAATCCCCCTTTCTAAAATTTTAAATCTACATAGAGATTCTTTAAAACCTTATGTATAGAATTTTCATCAAAAAAATTCCACTTTTCTCTTGGAATACATGCTGTAAAAATTTTCATCTCCTCAAAATAGATTTCTAGGGGGGAATTATATGAAATCCTCATAAATTCTGAACCCATATAGTGTAAGCCTATCACTAAATAGGAAGTGCGTAGCTATACTAGATTACCTCTATGATGTAGTAGAGAACTTTGGATTTCAATATTTGTATGTGGTCACAATTCCTCACCACTTGGATGATAAAAATGATACCCTCCCCCAAAAGCTATCATGATGTTATAAAGGGGTTTTATAGATGAAAAAATGACTTTATAAAATAATTTATTCACACAGGTTCATGTCCATTCCTCCACAAGTCCTTAAATGACTTCTTTGATGAAAATATCTTATGTGGGTGAGGCACTTCCATGTAATTAATTTATAGAGAACCTATCTTTTATGTTTTAATTGAATTTATTCATGGTGGAACATTTTAATCACATTTTTTCTTCAAAATTTCTATAGAAAATGTGGATCATCAGTTTAGGTTCCAATGATGTAGTTTTACCTTTTTATGTGACTAAATTATTTCAAAATTAATAATTTTATTTAGAAAAACAATTAGAAATATAGGGATTAATGTTCTTAAAAACTATTTGGAAATTTAAAAAATATATCTTAGAATTTTTTTAACAATAGGGTACTTTTAGTTTCTCTAAGAAAATAGTAACTATCTAAATTGATACATATCAATTCACCCCCCCCCCATCCCATTAATTAGGTTTAGGATAACAGGTTATGTTTTTCTATTTTCATATGTGGTTTATGTTATGTTCTATATATATCAACATATATTATTAAGTTTTGTACCCTATATTTCTACATGTTCTATGCCATATGTTAAATAATTTTGGTTTTGTAATAATTTTTACAATAATCTTAATGTTTTCTATTAAGTAACATAATTTGTTATTGAGTTAATATATATGTCATATGAATTATATATATGTGTGTTTAATTATAAGGATTATATGTGATGTTTTGTGGATTATATATATAATATTATGTGAGTTATATATAATTTGTGGGTTGTATATATGTTTTATGGGTTATATAGTATATTATATGGGTTATATATGTGTTTTATGGGATATATATATATATATATAATAGTAATGATCCTTATTTTTAGAAATGAGGTAAAAAATACATATAAAATATGGAACAAAAATTTTATAAGAAAAATAATGAGCACAAGTTTATTAACCCACACTCAAAAATAAACATATGTAAAAGTTTTTTTAACACACTCACACATGCATATGTTAATATTATGCTAACACACACTAATAATATATTTTATTAAAAAACACACACACACACAAATATATATATATAATATCTTTAACACGCACTAAACATTATATATGTGTGTATATGCACATAGAGATAACATCAATTTATTATACTATGTGGGTGTATGTGTGGTTTTACAGATATATTGGTGTTTTTTGGGTTATATAAACATAATGTGAGCTATATATATTATGTGGTATATATATATGTTTGATAATTTTTTATGGTTTATAAATGTTATAAAAAATTACTAACAAAATATGTAACATGAGTTTTTTTAAATATAGAAAATAATTTCTATTAATATAGAGGGAGGGAGGGATAGTGGAAGAGGGAGAGATGTGTGTGTGTGAGAGAGTGTGTCTGAGGTTAAATGATTTGTTAAAATAAATATATAAGTATATGTAAATATTTTATTAGAATACACACATAAAGAGATATTATGTGAATTTCAATGATCTAAAAAAACACATAAATAATTATAGACACACATAAATAGGGCCCACATTAATAGTGAGAAATCTTTGATAGGGGTATGGAATAATGGATACATATTATTTTATTTTTCTCCTTAAAAACTCCTTACACACCTACTGATGTGAATGAAAAGGTCACTATAAACAAACACCCCAAACTCTGAAGCACAAATAAAATAGGAATAATAGATTTTTATGAGGTTTAATATGAAAATGAGCAATTACAAACTTTACATGATCCAAAATCACTCGTGATCTAAAAATCTACAACATTCAACATGTTGAATATAACTAGAATGGTTTATTCTTGAACTCATGAAAAAATATTGTCTCATTACTTCTTTAATGTGTTCCCACATGAATAATGATAAGGTAATCTGATATATAAACAATAGGAGAGTCTCCAACCGAAGTAAACTTTCATTATTTTTTTCATTATTATTCTTAGTCGTTCTATTTTTTTCTTCTATTATTATTTCTCTTCTTATTATTCTTTATCTTCTATGAAAACCAAATTTACACACACTATAAATATTTTTATCTTCTATTTTCTTATCTATACCGAAAAAAAGACTCTCTCACATCCTTAAAATATAATTAAAAATATGAAATCAAATGATTAAACTTCACTTAAACTAATCCCACATTATTTTTAACCATAAAATCAATACAGTCCTTCTAGCCAAACATATAGATCATAAATGGGACTAAAATATTGAGTCATGGTATCCCTTGAGGAACCAAATGGGCCAAATCCTCAAACAAATAGAATTCTACAATATGAAAAAATTGTGATGAGACAATAATCCTTTTACCATGATCACAAACATCATAGAATAGCTCAATGCATCACATCATGACCTGGTATTTTCCCCTTAATCGCTTTATAATTACTATTATTCTTATTCCATGACCACTAGGATTACGACATGAACACTAAATCACCAAAATTTGAAAATAAACCATAATTATATAAGCATTTTCACTACAACATAATTTATTTAAATAGAATAAGACACGTCTTCATGATAATACCTTTAACCTATGTGTACCAATTTAATTAATCATCGAGATTCCTTGTGTTATGATTTTGAAATTTCATGGGAAAACATCTTCCTCTCCTCAAAATAGTGAAAACAAAAAATATTGTCATAGCCCAAAAATCCAAAAATTAGTTTTATTATAATAATATTTTATTAAATAGATTAGTTTATAATTAAAACCAAATAAAAATATTTTGAGTCTATTTTCTATAAAATTTTAAATTAAGTGTTTTAATTAATTTAATACATATAACTAATTATACTTATTATTTATAGTTTATGAATTTATTTTATGAAATTATTTTGTTAACATTAATATATGTATTTTATTATTTTTATAAAAATAATAATAATACAATTTGAATAGATGTTATAATTAAAATATATTAAAATTACAGGATTATGCTAAGTATATTCAATATAGATATTTATATGATAAAAATCATTTCATTTGAAATAATTAATAAATATAATCATATATAAATATAATTAAATTTGTTTTCTGAAATTTAGTTTTTTGGAAAAAAATATGATATGAATATATATATATATATATATATATGAAATTATAAATTTTAGTTTTCAATTATAAGTTATAGAATACTTTTCTATAAAATTAATACTATAGTTTTATTTTAAAAATTATATATAAAAGTAATAATAATAAAATATCAAAGTTTTGTTTTATTATAATAAACTATAAAGAAAATGGGATATGATTATAAGATTAGGGGACCAACTTGCATGTCTAGATTTTGGGATGAGGGATCTCGAGCCTGGGTTTCATCTGTGTCTAGGGGAAGTATAGCTGAGTCACGCAGTGAGGCCGAACATCGAACCAGGTGGAGCCACCGGAATGGATTCTTCTGGAGTTCATGATCATGGGCGAGGAAAGAGTTCTACGGGTTAGGGTTCCTGATTCGCACAATTGAAGAAGGACTGACTGACCACTGGTGTTGGATGAGCATCTCCGAAGGGTTCAGGTACATTTAGGGTTTTCAAACTAAATTAGTTTCTCTGTTTGGATTTTTCTAGATCTTCATTGAGGTAATAAATCTTTCTATATACTACGGATCTATGTTGGATAGGTATCCTTTGTCCATTTTTGGTTGTCCAATTCTGTTTAATAATTATTTTCACCTCCTTTATTTATTTTATTGGTAGAATTACTCTATTTATCTTTGACTTGGTGGTATAATGTATACCAACTTAATCTGATTTGTAGTTGTCTATTCAATCAATTTCCATATCATATAAATGCATTTTTAATTGATGTTTTGATGGTTGTGTAACATCTCAGGTAAATAAAGAATATAAAATATAATATTTATTAATATTTTTGAATTAAATATTAATTTTACTTTAAAGGGGATTCTATGTTCGATGGCATACCCGATACGCAACAATGGGTTTCTCCTAAGTCTAATGTTGCGCACAATGTTGAGTCACACTGAAAAATAATAATATAATATTATTTTAAATGGTAGTTAATGCCTAGCTGTTTTATTGGAGGGAATGAACATAACTAACTAAAATAAGATTATACATGTCTGTTAAATGTTTTTACATTTATCCAATGAATTTTAGAGGCTTAAAATATGAATGAATTTAATTTTAAGCATAAATACTCTAATATTTTTTAAAAGGTCAATTTACCGCCTTTTAAAGGAAACCCCTCTTTAAATCTTGTTTTGGTCATTTTTATATAATATATTTGACAAAAAAAATATTTTTTTAGAATCGGGACATCAAAATTTACTTTGGGTACAGTTTGGGTATTTTTCTGATAAAATTTATTTTTTAATGAATTGTAAAAAATACTATATTTTAATTCAAAACTGCCTTTAAATATAATTAATTTATATGGTTAGATTATATTTTTAATTGGTTTTAAAGTGTAATTATATTATATTATCACCATTTAATCCAATTATGGTCATTGTAAGTAATTTGACTTTGAAATTGGACATAAACAAGTGTCAATCTTCTAATAGTTATTATTTCTTAAAAAAACGCTTTTGGTTTTGACAACGGGAATTAATTTTAAATTTTTTATTGAAACTTTTATGTTTTGAATTTGATAAAATATACAATAGTTTTTAATTTGTAATATCAAATATAGCTTAGGCTAAATTTTGATATTTTTCTAAAAACCTTCAATTTTTGATGAATAGTTAAAACACTAAGTAGTAGTTAAAAAATCTACTTTTTTATTTAAATGAAATTTTATCACTTCTGTGAATTGAATTTTAAAAATCTTACATACATGATTGTTATCAGTAAGTAAAATATGGTTCAATAAGAAGAAAATATTTTTTTTGAATAGTAACTTTTGACTTTTATTTAATGCGATAAAAGGTAAATAGGGTAATTCAAGGTAAAAATAATATTATAATAACATAAACTTACCTTAACACTTGTCTTAACCTTATTTGATGAGTCATGGCCGACCAATACAATCCTTGGGTTGATTTTGGGACCTCATGAAGCCACTTAAGAGTGATAATGACAATTTATATTAATTAATTTAAAGTAAAGGCAAAATGACATAAACATATATCTTTTAGTAAATCAATTTTTACATGGGGTTATAAAAGTTATCTCTTATAATATAAATATTAATTTTAAAAATAAAACAATTTCCAACATGATGGTATTTTTTTTTTATAATTTTTAGACATCAAATAAATAAAATCATTTATGACACAATAATGATGCAGTATTTACCTCATTAATGAATGATTTAAATAAATAATATTATAAAGATTAAAATAATATCCAAAACCTGTCCAATTATTATTAAATGATTTTATTTTGAATAATAGTCGTCTTATCTTAAACTTTAATGAGTTTTAGACCTTTAAAACTCAAAAAACATTATATAATAAAATAATATTTTCAAACATTCCAAAAGAGTCCCTCCCCCCTTATAAAAAGCCCTCACTTATAACCCATTCCTCACACTTCTCAAGCCCCATGTCTCTTCCAACCTATGTCCAGTTAAGCTCCCTACATCTCTATCTTCCTCCTTGAATCCTTACCTTTGGCAGAAGGCACTTCAAGTAAACTGTTTGGTTCAAACCAAATGGAGATACCCAATTTAGAGGAAGAACAAGGAACAAACGAGTCAAGTCATACATGAGGTAAGGGGTTTCTTAACTCACTTTTAATTCCATGATATTTCCATTGTTCAACACTTATTTATTTCATGTTGTGTATTTTTTACTTACATTTGAAAAATATTATCCTGATATTCTTTATATTCAGGGTATTCTGTGATTAATTTGGTTGTTATTAACTTTTTTTCATATGACTCAATTAATTACAATGTGGAAAGGGGATTTCATCTCATTTTTTATTCCCATGATATCCATACTATATATACCATTGTTTCCTTTTATGAGGTGTATTTAATGCCGATGATTGTATTCTTTGTGTAATATACTTTAATTTAGGGGTATTTACATCTTTATTTTATGATCCTTTTTTCATGTGGTGTATGTTTCATAAGTTACCAAATCAGTAAGGGAACTTTTTAACCCAATTTCCATTCCGTGGGTTAATCTTCTAATTATAAATTATGTCATGCTATGATTATGTGTGGAATCACTACTTATTTATTTATATTGTAATTCCTACTCCCCTTTGTGTGGATATACTTTTTATACACATAATCACTCCATTGATAAATTATCATGTCATTGATATGAACTTGATAAGGGTAATCTAAAATCTATTTCCATTCATTGAGTTAAACATCCTAGTCATTGGTTTTGTTTTAAAAATAACATGTGTGAATGTCATTTGATTGATTTACATAGAATATCCAATCATATTTAGTGTATTTATATTTGTCACAAATTATTATGTAATTGATTTATCCTTAATTTAAGGATGAAATTTTTAAAACAGATTTCGTCTTAATTTACATTCCATTGAGACTTCATTGTTGTTATGCACCAATTCACTTTTATATGGTGTTAATAATATCCTTTGTCATATTATATCACAAATCCCTTTATTTTCATCATATTATAAAGTTTTTATTAATTTTATTCCTCAATTATTTTTATTCAAGCGTCTCTCCTTTGGTTAGGAACTCTTTAACTAAAATATAATTTTAAATTTTTTAATGATTTAATATTCAAAATATTTCTCATTAATTTACATGTTTTCAAAATGCTTTTTAGGATTTATTTATATGGAAATTAAAGTTTTAAAATGTTAATTACATTAAAATATTCAAATTGGTATGAGACAATTTAATTAAAAAATCTCTTTATTGAATGTTTTAAATGGGTTTGAAAATGGATTGATAAAGCATTGTTTATTTCAATATCATGATATGATATATTGTGATTGGAATGTGGAAATTTTATCTTTCCTTTATGCTTTTGTTTTGTGTTATTATTATGTTATGGTTATTGGGTATTGTTTAGGTATATGGGTGGTTCCGTTATAATCCTAAGGCGGGTGAGCCTGAGATAGCTCTCAAATGAATTTGGTAACAAGATGGAGGTAAATGTTAATGTTTCTCCTAAGAGATTTAAGGAATATACTGTGATGGGTATTCCAAATGTAACTCCCTACATAGTTGTGAATTCTACAATGTAAGTATTTTGTAGATTCCATAAGTTACCTTTATGATTTATGATTTCTATGTGTTATTCATAAATCTTACAATTTCATTAGGTATGTTATGATAGAAAAGTATGGTTTCATTGATTTGTATTTATTGATGGGATAATGTCTTATTTCCTTATTTTATAACCCTTACTAAGCATTTTATTCTCATCCAAAGTTTTTTAAATGTTTTTCATGGGACTTAAAGATGAATAAGGGTCGTGTATGGGATTAAGTAAAATTCATGTTATCTAAAACATAGAACTATACATGTGTCTTTTGAAGAGTTTTTATTTTATGAAAAAAATGGATACTGAGTAGTAGTGTCTACATGTAATATTCAAGTTGATATGTAATAGTTATGGACTAATTCTCTAAAACTCTAAACCTAAAAATATCTTCAATGTGAATTATTCATTTAATTCAAGATTATATAATGTTTTAAGGTCGGATCCTTATAGGTTATCCCTTCATGTTCTATTTCATATTATTTATATCAACATTTTCAAAATGATCTCGAATGTTTTTAGCTATTTTTTTCTCTCATATTTCTATGAAAGCTTGTGTGTTTTGACTTTTGTGATGTCTTTATTATGAAACTGGTTTGTGTCCTTTGGTTTATTTATATGCATATACTGCATATGGCTATAAAATGATTGTGCCATTGTGGAAACTGTAATTTGGAAAATCCATATGTTAGTCCGGACAAGTTGAGTGCCTGTCTGAGCCAGGAGATGTTCTACACTTTCTCATATGCAATTCAAGTAAGGGAAACATATTTTGGTGTTCCGATTTTATAAAGAATTATTTCCAAATTTTAATTTATGCTTGTGTAGGGGGAATTTTCTTTTTAATTTATTATAGAAAATTCTAGTTTATATATATATATATATTTATATATATATATATATTCAATAAATTCAAGCCTCTTTTTTCAAATCTAAATTTTATTTCAATTTTGTGATCAATCCTTCAAAAAAACCTAGATTCTTGTTTATGTAAGGGTGTATTTTAAATTATTTCGAGAATTATAATTTTAGTATGTTCAAAATTATTTTATGAAATTATTCATTTCAAATCAATTTTTAGAACATGATGGTGTAATAAAATTATTTATATTCTTATAGAGATTATTATATTTATATTAAAACTATGTTTTAATTCTTATTAAATACAGATATATTTATTTAACAAAGTTTCTTTACAAAATGAATTCATTCATTTTTACTGTTACATAATTATCTTTGAGTACATGAATGTGTATATATATATAAATTTTTCAGAAACATATGTTATATGTATATGTAAATAATTCATTCAAACATTTATAAGTATTTATTTAAGAACATAAAATCAAAAATAAATTATTGCTGATTATTTATATTAATGTGAATATGTATTCATAAAATTAAATCATGGCATCATTCTTGTTATGATTATAATTCTAGAATCATGTTTCTAAAAAATGTTCATAACATGTCATCACGTTATATTAATATTAATTTCATCAAATTTGAATGTAAACATGGCCATGTGTTATGCATGTCATTGAAATCTATTGAATTCATTATAAATTCATGATTTCAATTTATATTTTATGGTATACATCAAAAATTAGAGAGTATAAGTATTTATTCATGATTTTAAATGTTTTATTCAAAATGATTCTTTTATGATAAAAACATAAAATATTTACACGAATATCAAATGTATTTCATGAAAGAAGAATTAAATACTTGGAAAATTTATGAAAAGGTTTACAATATGGGTTTTGGTTGTTACCAAACCCGCAAATGTTATGAATTGAAAGTTTATAAACATATATATATATATATATGTACAAACTTATATATAATTATAAGTGGTGATGTCTATTTTATTGCAGTGACTTATATTCAAAATTAAAAAATCCAGTAAAAATATATATATAAGTAAAGCAAGCTTAAAATGTTTTTAGAAAATCTAGTTATTGATCATTGTAAATATGGATGGTTATTAAGGATTGAACTCATATTTTACTAGTTGGGTAGGCCCAATATAAGCTTCAATAATTTTAGTTTCCTCAGAAATGTGTTTTGTTTTCAAAAGCTTGCTTAGTTTTTTATAAATATCACTCAATTATTTTTAATCAATTTTTTAATGTAAGTATTTTATAAATGATATAGTATTTTTAAGGTGTATGTGATTTCAAATAATATTTTATCATGGTTATTTCTAAATGTGATTTGGAAAGTATTTTCAAAATAATTTTTTAAAGTTTTTATTGATGTTTTTTAAACTCCTTACTGGGTATATTTAATTCTCACCCCTTGTTTATAATTATTTTTACAGGTCAATTTTGTTGGAACCTGGCTTGTTCTTTTTCGGAAATGGAGGTTGGTTTGTGTTTTTTTTCAATCCTAATATGAATGATAAGGGAAATTTCAAGGAAAGGTATCATAAAGATCAAGAAAAAAGTAGTTTTCATGATGATGGGATTTGTAAATTTCATTTCACAAAGACATAAAGTGTTCTGACGTTGTGCTTTTCGATTACGACGAGCTTCATGATCGGAGATGGATTTCTTCAAAGTTACTTGTTTTGGTCTCTATGGTAATTTATGGAATGATTTGAAAATTTTATGGGCACCATTAAGGGAAATGAAGAAAGACTTTTTGATGGTGATGAGCTTTACAGACAAATAATTTCCACTATTCTCTATGAAGGGAGGAGCACCGTGAAGATGTGTTTGATGATATTTAAAATCCTCAAAGAGGCATTGGAGCTTCTCTAATAGTTTAGCCTATAAATACGAAGCTAAAACTCTTCATTTAAAACATATTTTTAAGGCAAAATCTGGAGACGCTTTGAGTTCATGAAGAGCTTCATGAATAGGTAATTCTATTCTAGTTGATGCATCACAAAGAGACTATAAGTCTTAACTGATGGCCATGATTTTGAGAAAAGGATACTTAGAGAAAATGAGGTATTCCACATTGACTCATTGTGTTATGATAAAGTAGTTCCACAAAGGTAGGGTTTTTTTGTGAAGGTTGTTTATTTTGTGAAGGAAGTAGTGCTTCGTGGAGGAGTGTGTCTCACAAAGAGGCTTCCGAAAGAGCATTTTTTAACATCTGTTTTTAGTGAACGGGGAATTAAAAAGGATAAACTCTAGATAATGGTGAAATCAGAGTCCTGTGATATGTTAGGGACAAATCCATTATTGAAAAATCATTGAATCAACCTTCATGTTGATAAAATTTTTCAGACTTTTCTCAAAGTAGTGTCCTGGGGGGAGTCGATGGAAGTTTTCTGAGGGAAGCAGTGAGCTATCCCTAAACCATTATAAAGGTAGTGAGTCTATCATAGATTGATTGTGAAAAAACCTTTATATTCCACAATAAGTTATGTTTAGTGGATTTTGGTACAACCAAAACATTGTTGGTGTATGCTCCTTGGATGTATCCCTTAGTGGTGAACCAAGTAAAAGTGTTGTATGGTCTTTGTGAATGTGATTGTTTCATTTCTTTTCTCAACGGTATTACTGGTTTAACGAGTTCCTACCAATGTGGGAACAATATCCTTGTTCTAAAATAAAAATTTGACACCCTGATTCACCCCTCCCCTCTCAGGGTGTCTTAGGGCCCTTCAACTTTGAAGTCCTATATTGGACGTCATTTCTTTTGTTGTTAATGTGCAACAGAAGCATATGTAGCTTATTGTCTTATTTTATCATTACAGTAACTCTAATAATGTAACAATTTTTTAAGGTTGTCTAATCCTCCAAAACATATATTGGTAAAGGTCCTCTATTGTGTAATGTGATCTGTAATTTTTCAATTCCTTTTATAAAAAAATTATACAACATATTGTGACTCTTACTCCATACCACTTGGGTTTGGGTATTTACAAAAACTCATGGAATTTCCTTGTAATTTAACTTCAATTTTATGAAGGAATATCTCTATAATCATCATATTTTTTAAACAATTCATGGTTTGATACAAACCATTATAGTGTGACCAAGTCAAATTCACTGGAATTTAATCTTACCAAGATTTTCTTATGGTGTGTCCACCTTCCTACATGGTTTGACTTTTTATATATCCTATTCAATAACTACAATCACCATTATTAAATATCTAAAATCCATATATGGACTTCTAATATTAGAAATAAACATTACCTCAACTAAATCACCAAGAATCACTTGATATTGAATTTGATTCATCTATTGTGTTACAAAATTTCCTATAAATGATAAATTGCAATAAATCGAATTAACCTTTAAATAACTTCCACAGCCACCCTCTACTAAAAACACTTAAATACAAGGGATTAATCTCTATGAAACATAGTAATATCCACCCACTTTTTGGAATTGAAAATTTCCCCTTACTTGGTCTCAATAAATCCCCCATTGGATTTTTTTTACCAACAATCAAATTTTAAATAGTCACCAAATCCATCAAATTTTTTTCAACCATGATTCACCCTTTCAACATAATAATGAACAATGATTTAATCATTCTATGATTATATGATTGAACTTGATGTGGGAAAAACTATGAACAAAAATACTAAATTTTTCCCTTACGGTAACTTTAATTCACTTCTCTGATGGCCCTTTCACACCTTTCACTTACTTTCCTTCCAAAATATTAAAAATTATTTATTAATTTTTGAATCAAAAACTTCATAAACACATGATCGATTAAAATCATTAAAAAAGTTTACACACTTTATAAACAAACACATTGAACTCACAACTTTCATATTTTAAAAAATACTATAAAGTATATTATTTTACATATGTACAAAACATAACCTTTTAATTCATATTTTTCTAACCACCATTTGACATAAAATATATCCAAATATTATAATAGAGTGGGTGAAATCATAAAACCTTATCCTTGAATTAATTAAGGCTGAACTCCGGTCACCAACTTTATTATTTGAAATGAATCATTTGGTTGTGGTTTAATGAACACATCCATGATTTTGTTTATAGTGGGAATAAAATCTACTTTCAATGCACCTTGATACAAAAAACTCTTTAAAAAATTGTACTTGATATCATTGTTCTTTTATCAATAATACTAAATTTAATTTGTTGATAAATTTATGTCACCTTTTTTATCACATCCCATAATAAAAATAAACTTTACAACTATTTTGATCTCACACTATTGAGTTATCATACAAATCAATCTAGTTATCTCTTGGATTTTAGTCTAATTTTATACTAAGGAATTACTCAAGGTCATGGAAAATTTCATTTTTTATGTTCCATGCCTCACAACTTTCTCCTAGAAAAAGAAAATGCAATGGATATTGATCTTTAATCATCATTATTTCCTTTCCAATATATATCTATATAACCCAAGATATTAATCCATACTTTTAAATTATAATACAAAAAATAATCCATCATTTCATGGATATATATTTGGGGCCATTTTCAACCACAATATGTGAGTATTCTGACACACTTTCAAATTGGGAAAATGATGTTATAGTATAATCGTGGTCTTTTATTGAAGTAGTCATGTAGAGTAAACTCCCATTAATTTTTATGAACTATATTAAATTAAATTCATTTATATATTTATCCCTTGATAAATTTGTTCCTTGTATAAATTGGGTAGAAACCTACTTTAAATCCTATATTCCAAACTATTCTATAATATCTCAAGAATATTTAACTTGTGTATAAAATATACGATCTTCCCCTTGAGATATTTGAAAACTCCAGAAATATTTCATCTCTCCAAGCATTTGGATCTCAACAATATTATTTATATCTAAATAAAAATCCTCCCAAACACATTCATATTTTCTGTAAAATATTATGTCACCAATATAGACAATAATATTTAATGATACCACTTTATCATCATTGATGTGAAAGTTGTTTCCCACAATTCCCTTCCTTAATTTTATAAACTTTAAGGAAGTTTAAAACTCTGAATAAAATGATCTTGGGGATTATTTTAGAAAGTATATACATCCTTATTTAACCTATAAACATATTAGTTATCTTATTAAATAAATAATCGATCAAGATTCTCAATATACACTTACACTTACAATTATATATTGATAATGGCTGAGTTGAAATCATTTTTAACCATCACATACCTACTTTATGCATTAACAACAAGAAAGATCTTAATGGTTTCAGGATTAGAAATTTCTTAAAAATTTCCATTAAAATTTACTACTTCCACTTGTTTGTATCCTCTGTACACAAATGTTTCATTGTTTCTCATCACCTATCTTCTCTCAATTAATTTGTTACAGGATACCCATTTTCTTCTAATAATATTTTAATTTGTTGTTTTGAGTATCAAAGTCCAAGTTTCATTCTTATTGATCAAATCCAACACTTCATTCATAGTATTCATCCACTCATTATGCTTCCAAGATTCTTTGCCTTATCTTGGATCAACATAAGAAAAAAATTATTTATTTGTTGTTTTCCTCAAAGTTCTCATAGTATTAATCAACTATCCTTGATCTTTAATAATATTATACAACTCCACATAGTTTATTTTCCTTGGATTAGTTGAAAATGGTTTTTATTTTTCACTAGAAATGGATAAATTGTTTTCTTTAACTTGTCATTCTTATAAATTCCCATTATTTTCATATTATTCATCCTGTTTTTTTAGTAAATTTATCTCCATAATGTTCATTTCAGGAATATGATTCTTGATGTGTAACATAATTCATTATCATTTATCAAACTTTAACATCAAAAATATAAATATCATTATCTCTTTAATTATTATATAAATGATATCTTCTTGTGTTTGTAGGATTGCTAAGGAAGATACCTAAAACTCATATTTTCCCAAAGTTTCTTATGATTTCACCTTTATGGTAAATAAAATAAGGGATTAAAAATATCCTAATGTATTTTTAACTATATTTCATATTATAATACATCTCGTATGGAAATATATATGAATTTGGTTAGTATAAAAAATGTTTTTAATCTGATTTGATGTACTAATATCTTGCCTCTAGAATAATGGATAAGTATCGTGCATAGAAAACTTGATCCCAGAAATTTCCAATAATCACTTATTCCTCTATTGAGAAAAAAAAATTTGTATTTGGGTATATGGTGTACTAAATTCAGGATGAATATGAATCTTATTATGATATTATTCAAACATTACACTTGTGTATTCATCAATGTTTTTGATCAAAAACTTCTTTAAGGATAGTCTACACTATTTTTAGTAATTATTTTATAACTCTTAACCATATTCAAGGCCTATGAATTATTAATCATGAATATAATGTGTGTAATTTGAGTGAATTTATCAATAAAAAATATAAAATAATTATATTTTTTGTTCTATTTTTTCTTTATTTTTTCATAAACATATTAATAAAGAATCTCCAATGGGTGAGATGTTTGAATCGTTATATTATTTTTTAAAGAGTTATTAGTATTATCCTTTTAACATGTTGAGAATATCCAATTTATTTCAGTACTTAGAATTTAAACATAAAAAAATATTTTTCCTTGGGTAAATTTCCTCATATTATTTGACCAATATGGTCAAGTATGCGATGAAAAAATCATCCATTAAACTTCAGTAACATTACTATTCACCATCGTTAACCTAAAACATGTTTCATCATATTCACTATAATATAGTCACAACATATCCATAATTCAAAATATTTTCCAAACATTCATTACTTCTAAAAAACACTTCATTTAATTCAACACAAATTCGAGACACACATGGTATGATGTGTTTTTACCCATAAAGAAATAAAGTAATGTTAAAATTAAATATTTCCTCTCAAATGACTTCTAATACAACTCTTATTATCTTTATTGACCCATAATTTATAAATTATATGTATCCTTACTTTAACTTATATCCATCTGTGAATAGATTTAAAAAAAATCATATGTAAAGTTTATCCTCTATCCAAAATCTAATGATGTTCCTTTTATGATTCATTGATTTCTACTTCAACAAACAATGACTTATCCTTTATAAAAACATTCTCCTCCATAAAATTCTCATTATTTCGCATGATACTCAATTGGGAATGTTAAATAAAGAAGAATTACTTCGAAAACTAAAATAGTTGGCCACACCATACAAAAACTTATTCAATTGATTAGAACATATTTTGATACTTTAGTCCAAAATTTTCAGTTTGTTTCCAAAATTTTATTCTTTGAATTATTTAACTTCTCCATAATTTTTTCCTCATAAACTAAAATTTTGTGGTAATATTGATAATTTACATAAAAATATAATTTTCATGTCTCTGAATACTTAATATTATAAGTATTATCCATTAATTTTGTACTTACCATTGAAAGAAACTTTTTTTCTTGAAGTGAAATAATTTTTTTATTCGTCTTGTTGACAATCAATATTGTCTCCTTTCTCCAAACCAAAATTTTTTTAAAATCTAAAAAATTTATTCTTCATTATTGTCTTCTATATGGACTTTTATAAATAACCATTTATAAAAAAAAATTGTTCAAGTTATCATTCTTAGAATTTCAAGATTTCATAGAAATTTATTATTTTTCCATAATTTGTTTTCTCCACATGTGTATTTAAAACAACCTTTTCAATCATCTTTTTAGTTGCGATTTTTAGAAATTCATGATTTGAATTTAAAATTTTAGATATTAAATTATTCAATTTCTCTCCACTTACATCAATTTATGTTAAACGACTTCAATCACATTCTCTATTTCAATAGTATTCTCCTCAATACCAATATTTAACTTTTTCTCTTCAGCATGTAACTTATTCAAGCTATAAATATCATTTATAAACTTTGACTCCATTTCATTTGGTAATGTGTCATTTTTTCTTTCTGATTTACATTATTTCACTAGATTCTTAGTCTCTAACTCTATCTTTGAAATCATTTAAAGGCATTCCTTGAGTTCTTACTTTAGCATGAACTTCATTTTTTCAGTTCCTCCCATCTATAATTTTTTCTCTTATCACTAATATACTTTTCCTCATTCAATTTTTCAATTAGATACATTTAATCAACATCACTAGATGTATAAACTAACTCTTCACCCTCAATAGTATCATAACCTTTAAACATAGATACTAATTATATCCATTTAGGTTTATAAAACTTTTTATCATTTTATTTTGAAGAAAACTTTGTCTTGACAAATTTTAATGATTTATTATTTGATAAAATCCTTTTCCTTTCACACTTATCTACATAATATTCATCTTCCATTAAATTTGGATAACTTTATCTTAAATTTATAATAAATTTACACTTTAATTATTAAATTAAGGATTCACTTGATACTTTCATTTGACACTTCACACACTTCTTGAAATTAATTACCTAATTAAATTATATTTAATTTTAATATTTTATTATTCATCATAATCATCTTTATCTTTTGTATATTATTCACTTCTTGTCTCCTTAAATCATTAATGTATATTTCCATGCTATATTTACTCTTCTTCATGAAATAAGATCCATTACTCATTTCATAATAAATTAATATATTGTAAATATCATGAAATAGAAGTGTGATGGGAACACATTTTCCAAGTGCTAATAAATTTTCATCAAATTTTTCTAAAATTATATGTAGTATACTTTCAAGAAACTTGGAATTTGTCACATTTTCCACAAAACTTTATCTGGTGATCTAAACTTCATTCAATCATGGGAATAAATAAGTAATCATTTCATTATCAAAAATATTGAGAAAATCGTATTTCTTCAAATAAACCCATATATTGGATTGATTCACTTTCACATTAACTTTAAAAGTGTTTTCCAATTTATCCCAAATGTATTTTTCTATCATAATACATTTAAATTTTAGGGAATATTTTTCTAAAAGATATGACAATATGGATTTTTTTTATCATCACCAACATTATATAATTTCTTTCAGTCTACTACTATCAAAGTAAAAACTTCAAAAAAAGGTATAAATCAATCAATATTTACCTCAAATACATTGAGGATGATTAAAAAAACGCATTCAATATTACCGTATTTAAAAAAAATCTCATTGAATATAGGAATCCCAATGTTGTTCACTTAATTAATTTTATAAATATAAAACAAATAAATTTAGAACTGAAAGCCTCTAAAATAATGGAAATTCATTTCATCAAAATACAAATAGTTTCTTTGTGTTCAAGGTAAATGAGGTAGGATCTGATACCACTTGAATACGATCCACAAAAATAGTGAGAATTCACTTATTGGGGGTAAATAAGTAAATTCACTTCCCTTAAGGATTATCCTTCAAGAAACCATTGAAACCAATTAATTTGAATGAAAAGATCATTGTACAAAAACCACAAAAATTCAAAGGTTCATACAGAGTAGTCACTACATGCTTTTACAGTGTTCACTCACTACTAAGAAACCGGCTTTATCATCGCTCAAAATGGGCTTTAACAGTTCTAAAAAAGTGTTGTAAAGATCAACACTGATAAAGGGGGATTCCCCTTTATCATCACTTTTTTAGCGCTCTTAAAGGTGGACTTTATCAGCGCTAAAAAAGCACTGAAAAATGGTTTCTTTATCAGTGCCTTTTTAGCACTGATAAAGGCTCCCTTTTTAGCACTAAAAAAGAACTGATAAATGCCCTACCTGCTGTAATATAAAAATCTACAATAGCACACCCAAGCAACACCTGCAAAAAAATCAGCTTATCAAAAAGTATACCCGTACAAAATAAACACATAATCCATAATGTAATTTCAGCAAGTATACCCATAAAACAAGTATACCCATACATCATTAAAAAATAATTCATAAATTATTTAAATACATAAAGAATTCAATTAATAATTCAAGGGGTTGGGGGATGTTCAAGGGTTTGGGGTGGCTGTCCAAGGGGGGTGGGGGGAGTCCAGGGGGGTGGAGGTGTCCTTGGGGGTGGGGGTGTTTGAGGGGATGGGGGTGTCCAGGGGGGAAGGGTTGTCCAAGGGGGTGGGGTGGTGTCCAAGGGGTGGTGGGGGCTGTCCATGGGGGTGTGGTTGTCCAGGGGTGTGGGGGTGTCTAGGTGGTGGGGAGGTGTCGAGGAGGGGTGGGGCGTCCAGAGGGTGGTGGGGTGTCTAGGGGGTGGAGGTGGGGGGGGGGCTTTCCTGGGGGTGGGGGGCTTTTCTGGGGGTGGGGGTGTCCAGGGGGTGTGGTGGTGTTCAGGGGGGTGGGGGTGTCTAGGGGGTGGGGGTGTCCAGGTGGTGGGGTGGTGTCTAGGAGGTGTGGGGGTGCCGTCCAGGGGGTTGGTGGGTGTCCAGGGGGTGGGGGTGTCTTGGGGTAGGGGTTGTCCAGTGTGGGGGGGCTATCCATGGGGGTATCCAAGGGGGTGGGGTGTTTTCCGGGGGCTTGGGGGATTTCCAGGGGTGGGGGTGTCCATAGGGGTAGGGGTGTCCTGGGGTGGGATGGGGTCTACGGGGTGGGGCGGTCCAGGGGGTGGTGGGGCTATCCACGGGGGGTGGAGTGGTGTCCAGGGGGTGGGGTGGTTGTCTAAGGGGGTGGGGGTGTCCAAGTGATGGGTGGTGTCTATGAGGGGTGGGGGTGTCGTTCAGGGGGTTGGTTTGTGTCCATGGGGTGGGTATGTACAAGGGGGTGGGGTGGTGTCCAGGGTGTCGGGGGGGGCTTTCCAGGGGTGGGGGTGTCCAGAGGGTGGGGTGGTGTCCCAGGAGGGTGGAGTGGTCCAGGGGGTTGGTTGGGATATCCAAGGGGGTGGGGTGGTGTCCAAGGGGTTTAGGGTGGCTTTCCATGGGGGTGGGGGTGTCCAAGGGGTGGGGGTTTCCAGGTGGTGGGGTGGTGTCTAGGAGGGGGGCGTCCAGGGGGTGGGGTGTTTAGGGGGTTGGGGCGTTCGGGGGGGTGGGGTGTCCATTTTAAACAAAAGAGAGACACTTTGAGTGATACCGACCACACCATGCCTCGGATTGAGAATTTGTTGACTCGTACACATCACAAATGACCCATGGATCATTCCCCTAATGTATCAACACAATCCAAATGCGTTTTGTCAGATTTCTGTATGCCCGTTGTTGTTTTCACTTAAAATTCTGTCCATTTTAAACAAAAGAGAGACTTTGAGTGATACCGCCCACACAGTTCCTCATATTAATGTAGGATTTACTATTACACGTCACAATTGACACATGGATTGTTCCTCTAAAGTATCAACACAATACCAATGCGTTTGTTCAGATTTTCAAACGTCAGTTGTGGTTTTCACTTAAAATCTTGTCCATTTTAACAAAAAGAGAGACACTGTGAGTGATAACAGCCACACCATGCCTTGGATTGAGGCTAGGTTGACACTTAAACATCAAAAATGACCCAGGGATCATTCCCTTAAAATATCAACACAATCCGAATGCGTTTGGTCAGATTTTCGTATGATAGTTGTTGTTTTCACATAAAATTATGTCCATTTTAAACAAAATAGATACTTTGAGTGATACCTTCCACACCGTGCCTCGGATTGAGGCGGGGTTGACTCTTGCATGTCACAAATGACCCATGGATCATTCCCCTAAAGTATCAATGAAATCTGAATGCGTTTGGTCAGATTTCCATACATCAATTGTTGTTTTCACTTAAAATTTTGTCCATTTTAAACAAAAGAGAGACGCTTTGAGTGATACCGGCCACACCATGCCTCAGATTGAGGCGGGATTGACTATTAAAAGTCAAAAATTTCCCATGGTTCATTTTTATAAAGTATCAACACAATCCTAATGTTTTTGGTTTGATTTATGTATGTCAGTTATTGTTTTCACTTAAATTTATGTACATTTTAAACAAAAGAGAGACACTTTGAGTGATATCAACCACACCGTGCCTCGGATTGAGGCGGGGTTGACTCATATCCATCATAAATGACCCATGTATCATTACCCTAAATTATAAACACAATCCGAATGCGTTTGGTCAGAATTTCATACGTCAGTTGTTGTTTTCACGTAAAATTCTATCCATTTTAAACAAAAGAGATATTTTGAGTGATATCGGCCACACCGTGCCTCATCTTAAGGTGGGGTTGACTTTTAAACATCAAAAATGACACATTAATTGTTTTCTAAAATTATAAACACAATCTGAATGCTTTTGGTTAGATTTCCATATGTCAGTTGTCATTTTCACTTAAAATTTTGTCCTTTTTAAACAAAAGAAAGACTATGGGTGATACCGGCCACACCATGCATTATATAGAGGAGGGGTTGAATCTTAAACATCAAAAATAACCCATGTATTGTTCCCCTAAAGTATCAACACAATCTGAATGCATTTGGTTGGATTTCCGTATGTCAGTTGTTGTTTTCACTTAAAATTTTGTCCATTTAAATCAAAAGAGAGACACTTTGAGTGATACCGGCCACACCGTTCCTCGTATTGAGGTGGGGTTGACACTTACACATCCTAAATTACCCATATATCATTACCCTAAATTATCAACACAATAAAAATGTGTTTGGTTGGATTTTCATATGTCAGTTGTTGTTTTCACTAAAAATTCTGTCCATTTTAAACAAAAGAAAGACTTTGAGTGATAATGGAAACACCGTGCGTTATATTGAGGCAGGGTTGACTCTTACACAACACAAATGAACTATGGATCATTACCCTAAAGTATAAACACAATAAGAATGAGGTTGGTCAGATTTCTGTACATTAGTTGTTGTTTTCACTTAAATTTCTGTCCATTTTAAAAAAACAGAGATATGTTGAGTGATACCGGACACACCGTGCCTCGGATTGAGGCGAGGTTGACTCTTGTATGTCACAAATGACTCATGGATTGTTACCCTAATGTATCAACACAATATGAATGCGTTTGATCAGATTTTTGTATATCAGTTTTGGTTTTCACTTAAAATTCTCTCCATTTTAAACCAAAGAGAGACACTTTGAGTGATACCAGCAACACCATGCCTCAAATTAAGGTGGGGTTGACTCTTACATGTAAAAAATGACCCATGTATTGTTCCTATAAAGTATCAACATAATCCGAATGTGTTTGGTTGGATTTCCATACATCAGTTTTTGTTTTCACTTTAAATTCTATCCATTTTAAACAAAATAGATACACATTGAGTGATATTGGTCACACCATGCATAGGATTGAGGCGGGGTTGACTCTTACACATCACAAAAGACCCATGGATCATTCCCCTAAAGTATCAATACAATCCTAATTCATTTGGTCAGATTTCCGTATGTAAGTTGTTGTTTTCAATTAAATATTATGTCCATTTAAAACAAAATAAAGATACTTTGAGTGATACCAGCCACACCATGCCTCGGATTGAGTCAGGGTTGACTTGTACACATCAAAAATGACACATGTATTGTACCTCAAAAGTATCAACACAATCCAAATGCGTTTGGTTGGATTTCCGAATGTTATTTGTAGTTTTCACTTAAAATTATGTCCATTTTAAACTAAAGAGTGAAGGTTTCGGGCGCAGCGGAAGCGCGTTGGTGGATGTGCCCACTTGGATTTTTTTCATTAATAATGATCAATCCGGGATCAATGAGATGATAGATGCCAGTCTCCACGGATCGAATCACAGAAATAGACAAAGAAGAAGGTTTGTCTCAGAACCACAAAAAATGATTGTTACAGGTTGATTATAATTAATTTAATCAATTGAAAAGAAATACCTTTTGGGTGTTCTTTCTTCGTTGATGTTCTTGATCACGCTCTGATTTGATTCTTCGTTGCATCGCAGAATCCAATTGTAGACTTCCTCTAGCGGTGATCCACACGTGTACCTCGTATCTCAGGACGTCTCCAAAGGAGTCTCCATGTTCTAGCATGGAGAAACATTTGCTTGCATTTTCCACCTTATATCATCTTGATCCAATGGAAGAGGATCTCTCTCAGTCTTGAGAGCGTTCTTAGAGGAAGAGATTCTTTCATCCTTGAATGAATTCTCCAGAATTGTTGTGTTGGGAAAAGAGTTAGGCTTGTGGGGATATTTATAATCGGGTTTGAGGTTGTAGAGTTATGACAATAAATAAAAGCATTAGGTATTTTATTTATTTCATTAACTCCCTTTTAAAAACCCCATGTCGAGTCATTAATTCCTTGACATGCGCCCACACTGATTATAATAAATATCATTTAATAAAATGATATTTCCTCAAAATCCTGACTGGAAAAACTACACGGCGTGTATTAATAAATACATGGCATGTACTTTATTTTCATTGAAAACTACATGGCGTGTACATTCAATGTACACGGCATGTATATCTTGTTTTCATTTATTCATTTCTTTTCCATAAAGAAAACTACACAGTGTGTAATAATTAATACACGGCGTGTACTTGTTTTCCATGAGAAACTACACAACGTGTAATCTTTAATGCACAGCGTGTATATCTTGTTTTTAAATTTCTTCTTCCTCCATCATTAAAGCGATTTAGGCTTCCTTGAATAATTATTAAACCATGTACAAGAATAATATTTATTCTACTTGAGATACTTTAATACACTTAGTGTGTGACCCTCTAGGCCTCTTTCTCGTTGGCATTAGGCGGGCTTGCCAAAAGTCCAAGATTACTGTCTAGCAACGGGTCAAGGCACCCAAGAGAAAGAAGTTGATGCCACACTGACGCATCACAACATACAAACACTTACTGTGTAATTTAATCCCTTTGTCTCAATATCTCATCAAGCAGGTTTCATGGCAGTGTCATAAACCTATATGCTTGATCCATCGTTCTTTGACTACCTGAAATAAACTCCTCGTTTACACCATGGCCATGTAATTTCAGGCGACAGTTCTATTCCAATCAAAGGGCCGAGATATCAACTTCAAAAAATGGAAAGTACAAATCCTTCCTCGAATTATCCATTAACAACATGTCACTTGTGATGCACCCAACGTACCCTACTTCCCGCCAACTGTCTATGTGATGGTTTTCGTCAGTAAATCTAAGTGCATGAGTCATGACATGAGTTAATGATAAACTTCCAGTGTAAGGACCATTACACACGCTCGTAGATATCAATGTATGATGATAACAAGACATGCAGAATTGCTACTGGCGGATCTGTTCTCATAATTTCTCATCTTGGAGATTACCAAGTGCGAACTCTATGAGAGAGAGTCTCGTCTTATTACAAGTTCTCACACATGACAGTCTATATACTATTTTTCCTATCATAGTATGTCATCCAACCATATAACTTTATTTAAGAATATTGTTATATCATTTCAAGGTTCTCATCATAGCGGGGATCAACCATGACCTTGTCAATGAAACAAATATTCCTAGACATTATTATATTATAATCATGCAGAGCAATGAATAATATATAATAAGTGAACATTCATGTAATCAAAGTACGAAACAGTTGGTTCTCAAGACACCAACCCTTACAAACTCTCACTTGGACAAGAGCCAACTGCCTATAACTTTTAGTCCGATAGACCTCACATGATGATCATGTTTCTGCTGAGTCAAGGCTTTAGTCAAGGGGTCTGCCACATTGTCTTTCGTGGAAATACTACTCACAACAACTTCACCTCTCTGAGAAAAATCCCTCAAGAGATGATACTTCCAAAGTATGTACGTTGTCCGCTGATGTGACCTTGGCTCTTTTTCAAGTGCCACTGTTGTAGAATTATCACAATAGAGTGTGATAGGATCTTTACTGCTCGGTACTACATCCATATCTTGGATGAAGCTTCACATCCACACTGTTTCTTTAGCTGCCTCATAAGCTGCGATATACTCGGACTCCAATGTAGAATCTGCCACCAGACTTTTCTTTGAGCTCTTCCAGCTCACTGCACCACCATTCAAACTGAAGATGTATCCAGTCTGCGACTTCATGTCATCTTGATCAGACTGTAAACTAGCATCTACATGTCCTCTGATGTCTAGTTCCTCATCTCTTCCATAAACCAGGAACATATCCTTAGTATGCCTAAGATACTTAAGGATAGTCTTGATTGCCATCCATGGAGGTCTCCTAGATCAGCTTGATATCTACCTACCGTACTTAATGTGTAAGCAACATCTAGCCTCGTACATAGCATAGAATACATGACTGAACTAATCACGGATGCGTAAGGGATCCTTTCCATTCAATTTCTTTCCTCATGTGTCTGAGGACACATTTTCTTGGAAAGATGAATGCCATGTGACACTGGCAAAAATCCCCTCTTGGACTGTTGCATACTGAATCTCTTCAATATCTTGTCAATGTGTGTACTTTGACTTAGGTCCAGCATTCTCTTGGATCTATCACGATGGATCTTGATCCCAAGAATATATTCTTCCTCGCCCAAGTCTTTCATGGAGAAGCATTTATGTAACCATGCCTTAACTGACTGTAAGACATTTACTTCATTTCCAATTAGTAATATGTCATCAATATATACAATTAGGAAAATGACTGCACTTCCACTAAACCTCTTGTAGACACAAGGCCACATTCATTCTTAACAAAGCCAAATCTGTTATAGCTTCATCAAAACGAATGTTTCATGACCTTGATGATTTCTTTAATCCATAAATGGACTTCTGAAACTTTCATACCTTGTTAGCATCCTTTGGAGTCACAAACCCTTCAGGTTGTGTCATGTAGACATCTTCCTAGAGATTCCCGTTAAGGAAAGCTGTTTTGACATCCATTTTCCAAATTTCATAGTCATGGTAAGCAGCAATGGCCAATAGGATTCTGATGGATTTCATCATCGCAACCGGTGAAAAGGTTTCATCATAGTCAATTCCTTGACTCTGTCTAAAACCTTTTGCAACCAGTCATGCCTTGTAGGTGCTGACTTTCCCTTCCATGTCCAGTTTCTTCTTGAATACCCATTTATTACCAATAGGCTTTACATCAACTGGAGGATCTACCAAATCCAGACTTGGTTTTGGTACATGGAATCCATTTCAGAATTCATGGCTTCTTGCCACTTGGAAACGTCTTTGCCTTCAACTGCTTCCTTGTAGGTAAGAGGATCATCACTATCAACCAATAATGATTCACCATTCTCGGTGAAAAGAAAACCATATCATTCTGGTTCTCTCACCTCTCTTGTGCTCCTACACAGTTCTTGTGTCTCTGGAATAGATTTTTCTTCCATGGGGCTTTGTGAAATCTGTTATTGTACCAACTCATGTGTATCTTGAGCCTCAACTTCATCAAAATCTATCTCGCTCCCACTATCACTTTTGGAGATGTGCTCCATCTCAAGGAATATGGCGTGTCTTGCCACTGTAAGCTTTTTTTATGAGGGGTTGTATAGGTAATATCCCCTTGTTTCCTTGGGATATCCTATAAAGATACACTTTGTGCCTTGGGGCATAAGTTTGTTACCTGAAGAGGCCTTAACAAATGCTTCGCTACCTCACACATGTAAATTTAATAACATGGCTTTGTGTCCACTCCATAACTCATATGGAATGACATTTATCGATTTAGTTGGTACTTGGTTTAGTATGTTTGTTGCTGTTTGTAATGAATATCCCCAAAAGGATAATGGAAGACTCTCATGACTCATCATTGATCTCACCATGTACAACAGGGTGCGTTTACTCTTTTCACTTACACCATTCCACTGAGGTGTGTAAGGAGGAGTGAGTTGAGATAGAATCCCAAACTCCTATAAGAAATCAATGAAGTCCTGATTAAGATATTCTCCTCCTCTGTCTAAGTGGAGTTTCATAATCTTCTTACCAAGCTGGTTCTCAACTTCATTCTTGTATTCTTTGAACCGATCAAAAGAATCTGACTTATACCTCATTAAGTAGATATATTCATATCTACTAAAATCATCAGTAAAAGTTATGAAGTATGAGAACCCACCCCTTTCCTCAACTGGAAATGGCCCACACGCATCAGTGTGAACTAATTCTATAAGCTCTTTAGCTCTTTCACCTTTCCCACTAAATGAGGCTTTGGTCATTTTGCCTTTTAGACACACAGGACATACACCAAGTGGTTTTAGTTCGAAATAATCTAAATACCCATCTTGATGTAATTTTGTCAAACGTTTATCATTGACATGACCTAGCTGGTGATGCCAAATTTGGGTGTTGAATGAGTCATGTGAATTGACTTTTTTATTGATTTTCATTACTTGGTTTGTGTAGTCTAACACATAAAGGCCGTTATATAAATGTTCCCTACCAAAACAAATGTTATCTTTATAAAAGTAGCAACATTCATTTCCAAACTTGAACATGAATCCATCAGTATCTAATCTGGATACTGAAATAATGTTTTTAGTAACAGAAGGCACATAATAACAACCCTTTAACACCAAGATCATTCTAGTTGGCAATGTGAGGTGTTAGTCCTTAACAGCTACAGCAGCAAGTCTGGCTCTCTTGGATGCTCGTAGATCTACCTCACCTCGATCAATCTTTCTTAATCTACTTGGTTCATGTATTTGGATATAGATGTGAGCACCACAGGAATTATCTAATACCCAATTAGTAGAAACAGATAGATTTCATTCGATAACAAACGCACTTGAAGATTTCCCTTGCTTCCTTGGTTGGGTGTAGTTTTTCTTCTAGTGGCCCTTCTTGCCACATGAAAAATAAACAACATCTGGTTCCCTTGCCTCCCCTTTGATCTTCCTTTTCTTAGAAGGCCTTGAAGAAGCTTTTGGATTAAAGCTCTTCACCTTCCCTTTCCTTTTATTCACCATGAGAACAGAAGGATTTTCACTCTTCATGTCATTATCCACTTGGAGAATAAGGATAAGAAGATCAGACAAGGACTTCTCGATGTTGCTCATGTTGAAGTTCACAACAAAGTTTGAGAAGCTCTGGGGGAGTGATGCAAGAATGAGATCGGTACCCAGTTCCTTGGGGATTTTAAACCCTAGAACCTCCAAGCACTCAATGTATCCAATGATCTTGATTACATGAGGCTCAGCTGGGGTACCCTCTCCAAGCTTGCTTTGAAATAGAGTCTTTGAGATCTCAAGCCTTTCTTGTCTTGCTCTCTCCTGGTATAGACCACGGAAGTGCTCGAGCATGCTATAAGCATCCATGCCTTCATGAGACTTCATGATCTCACTAGACATAGATGATATCATCAAAAATTGAATGTTGAGAGCGTCGTTCAAATGTTTATCATAGACCAAGAAATCTTCATCACTCGCCCCTAGGGCAGGAGAATCAAGAAGTGAGGACTCCAACACATAAAACATTCATTCATGGCGTAGGATAACCCGAAGGTGCCTGAACCATTCCTGAAAGTTACTGCCAGTGATGATATTGTCTTTACCCAAAATTGATCGCAGAGAAAATGTGGTTGACAAGTTTTTCATTTCGATTCTACAAATTAAAAGAGAAGATTTATCAGTACTTTCTTGATTACATTTTATGAGAAATAATAAATTTTATTAAGTCTCCCACTATTTTATCAAGTCCCAATGGCCCTCAGCATTGAACTCGTAATGTCCAGTTGCTTTGAAATTCTAGTGGCAAGGATCAATATTCCCCTTCGCATAACCCCAACAAGTGTTGGTCAAGCTATTTGAAGGTATTTAGGTAGGCAGGTCTTTTCCAACTATGACCTTACAGTTCCTTGATCTGTTGAGTGGACTCCCAAATCCTAAAATCCTAACATGGATTTCCTCAACTCTTGCCTCCAATATTACATCAAGTCTATCAAGTGATACTTCTCTTGATGTAATATGGTTAAGTAAACCTGAAACTTTTCATAAGGGATTCCTTTATAAAAGTGTCCCAACAAGGGTTGGTCAAACACATAGTTTTATTGAGTCTTGCCCTTAATCAAGTAACGGAAGGCTTGGTCTGACTTAATATGGTATTGAGGGATTTTTAATCTTTATGTGTAGTTTCTCATTATCACATGCTTGTTAATATTAAGTGATGCTTGCTAAAGTGATTAACCATATTCCGATAATGTTTATGCATAGTCCGGTTTTTATTTTATTCCATCTTTGCATGATTATTTATTTCATTAATTATCTGATCGCGACAACACATACATAATAAATAAACCATGCAATCAGACAGAAATAAAATAAGATGGTATGATCATGAGATTCTATTGGTTATCTTATCTAGAGGTTTGACAAGCTAACCCTGACCTAGGGAAAAACACCTTGAACCGATGGTTCGTGTTTTGCAGCTCCCACTTGTCCATCATTGTATCTTCATGGGTTGGTTTCGCCTCAGCTTCGGGTTTTGAACCGTCTCCTCTGGCTTAGGAGATCCTCCATTACTTGGGTTTACATTAAAGAAACCATGGTAATGCAGACCATACATTTTATTGGAAGAAGGATCGCAGGACAACAAATTTAAATTAAATAAATTTAAATGAATCCATACACATACAAAGGGTCATTGGTCTAGCTCATTATTATCCATAGCAGGCAACGACATTTACGAAAATTTAGAATTTAAATTCTTTTAATCTTTCTTTCATTTAAGATAGGTCACGCTCGAATTCAATTAATTATGATCTTATAATTAATCAATTCTTTATCTTAAATTCCATTCTGAATTTCCTTGAGATTCTTCTCATACATATTTCTTGTATGGGTCTTTTTACATTATAGGAAACCTGGTGAAATTCTATTTCTAGAAATTACACGGCGTGTAGTTTATAATTACACGGCGTGTATTTATTTTCACTCTTTATCCAAAGTACACGCTGGGGGCTTTGGCATGTTTTCTGTACTTTGGAAATTTTGGATTACACGGCGTGTACATAAATAATACACAGAGTGTACTTACTCGTTACGCGGTAACCGGCCTGGTGATCCTATGTACGTGGTACACGGCTTATCCTTGTACACGGTTTCACCTGGGCCAGAACGAACTATACAGCGTGTTGATCCAGCATACACGCCATGTATTCCGGTTCCACGTGCCATTCAATTCTGGTCAACATGACATGATTAATACTTAGGCATATTCAATTCACACGGAGTGGTTTGGCGGACTACCGCCGGTTCATTTAACCTAAGTACACGGCGTGTAGTTTTAATTACACGCAGTGTAATCCCGTGTTGTACAGACAGAAAGAGCGGCTCCTCCGGATGAGTTCCTCATTTTTATTTTAATAAAAAATTGAAATTAAAAGGTCATTTCTGTGATATTAATCATGAAATGAAGGAGGAAGAATAGATCTTGTTTATTCAAATTAATAGAACGATATATTTCAAATTGAATCAAATATAAATGTGTAAATTATCCATGAAAATCAAATAACTATAATAAACATTGTAACCTCCCTCTGATACCATTTGAAGGTTTCGGGTGCAGCGAAGCGCGTGGGTGGATGTGCCCACTTGACTTTTATTTTTCATTAACAATGAACAATCCGGGATCAATGTGACAATACACGCCAGTCTCCATGGATTGAATCACAGAAATAGACAAAGAAGAAGGTTTGTCTCGGAACCACAAACAATGATCGTTACAGGTTGATTATAATTAATTTAATCAATTGAAAATAAATACCTTTTGGGTGTTCTTTCTTCGTTGATGTTCTTGATCACGTTCCGAGGTGATTTTTCATTGTGTTGCATAATCCAAGTGTAGACTTTCTCTTGCGGTGATCCACATGTGTACCTCGTATCTCGGGACATCGCCAAAGGAGTCTATGGGTGCTAGCGTGGAGAAACCTTTGCTTTCGTTGTCCGCCTTAGATCGTCTTGATCCGAACGAAGAGGATCTCTCTCGGTCTTGAGAGAATTCTTGGAGGATGATATTCTTTCATCCATAAAAGAATTCTCCAGAATTGTTGTGTTGGAAAAAAGAGTTGGGGTTGTGGGGATATTTATAATCAGGTTTTGGTTGAAGAGTTATGACAATAAATAAACGTGTTATGTGTTTTATTTATTTCATTAACTCCCTTTTGAAAACCCCATGTCGAGTCATTAATTCCTTGAAATGCGCCCACACTGATTATAATAAATATCATTTAATAAAATGATATTTCCTCAAAATCCCGACTGGAAAAACTACATGGTGTGTATTAATAAATACATGGCACGTACTTGTTTTTCATTGAAAACTGCACAACGTGTATATTCAATGTACACGGTGTGTATATCTTGTTTTCATTTATTCATTTCTTTTCCATAAATAAAACTATATGGCATGTAATAATTAATACACGGCATGTACTTGTTTTCGATGAAAAACTACACGACGTGTAATCTTTAATGCACGACGTGTATATATTGTTTTTCATTTCTTTTTCCCTCCATCATTAAAATGATTTAGGATTCCTTGAATAATTATTAAACCATGTATGAGAATAATATTTATTCTACTTGAGATACTTGAATACACTTAGTGTGTGACCCTCTAGGCCTCTTTCTCGTTGGCATTAGGCGGGCTTGCCTAAAGTCCAAGATTACTTTCTAGCAACGGTTCAAGGAACCCAAGAGAAAGAAGTTGACGTCGCATTGACGTATCACCACATATGAACTCTTACTGTGTAATTTAATCCCTTAGTCTCAATATCCCATCAAGCAGGTTTCATCGCAGTCTCATAAACCTATATGCTTGATCCGTCATTCATTGACTACCTGAAATAAACTCGTCGTTTACACCATGGCCATGGAATTTCATGCGACAGTTCTATTCCAATCAAAGGGCCGAGATATCAACTTCCATAAATGGAAAGGAAAAATCCTTCCTCGACTTATCCGTTAAAAACATGTCACTCGTGACGCACCCAATGTACCCTACTTCCCGCCAACTGTCTACGTGACTGTTTTCATCAGTAAATCTAAGTGTGTGAGTCATGACATGAGTTAATGATAATCTTCCAGTCTAAGGACCATTACACACACTCATAGATAGTAATGTCTGATGACACCAAGACATGAGGAATTGCTACTGGCGGGTCTATTCTCATAATTTCTCATCTTGGAGATTACCAAGTGTGAACTCTATGAGAGAGAGTCTCGTCTTCTTACGAGTGCTCGCACATGACGGTATGTATACTATTTGTCCTATCATAGTATGTCATCCAACCGTAGAACTTCATTTAAGAATATTGTTATAGCATTTCAAGGTTCTCATCATAGAGGGGATCTTCCATGACCTTATCAATGCAACAAATATTCCCAGACATTGTTATATTATAATCATGCAGAATAATGAACAATATATAATAAGTGAACATTCATGTAATCAAAGTAAAAAATAGTTGGTTCTCAGGACACCAACCCTTACAAAGAGAGACACTTTGAGTAATTCCAGCCACACCATGCCTCGGATTAAGGCAGGGTTGACTCATACACATCATAAATGACTCATGGATCTTTACCCTAAAGTATCAACCTAATCCTAATGAATTTGGTTGGATTTCCATACGTTAGTTGTTCTTTTCACTTAAAATTTTATCCATTTTAAACAAAAGAGAGACTTTGAGTGATACCGGCTACACCATGCCTCAGATTGAAGTGGGGTTGACTCGTACACATCACAAATGACACATGGATTGTTCCCCATAATTATCAACACAATCTGAATGCGTTTGGTCAGATATGAAGGTATTTTGGAGATTTTACTATTTTTTCTTATCCAAAGCCCTAAGAAATGTGGTTTATCATTCTTGCATGTTGCTGGTGCATTTCATCTGTTAAAATGGGAAAATGACTCATTGGATAAAGTCTGTTTTATTTAATAAAAATTACATTTTTCCTAAAACCATTTACATATAACAATGTTTTATCTTTTGATCCCTTTAACCCCTCTCAAAAATGACCGCCAATTGTACACGTCCCCAAGTCATATATTCATAATATTTGTGTACAATCTTCCATTAGGTATGTGGCCCACTTGTTTCTGAACAAATCTATATCGTCTTGTGATTATGAGGCTTTTCGACAGCCATAGTAGTAATGCAAAATATATAAATAAAAAATTAATAAATAATTTAAATGAAATAGTAGTTTTTTTTTAAAATAACTCTTTAGGGATGCTAGTTTGTTGATGAAAAACGATATCTTTAATAAATTTACAAAAATAATAAGAGAAATTAGTATCGTTTGTTGTTTTATACAGTGCAAAAAATTTGATCATTATGAGAATAAGTAACTTTTTTTGATATGTGTTTGGATTGTGAAATTTTATTATATATACCCTGATATTTTTCCAGACATAGTACTTGATCACCTCCTTATACTTAGCCCAATTCCTCATTCCTTTTTTTAGACGATAATGATACACTTCCCTATCATAACAGAATCCTCAGTAAAAGATAATATAAATTATATTACTTGATATTTAGACCTAGAACGTAGGATGTAGTGTCTTACATATTCACACACTCCATCATGTGTGGTCAGTTTATTGGATATCCTTGCATTGAATCCATAAAATAAATCTTTGGAGAATCCAAGTTCACCGCAATTAGCAGCCAATGTTGCCTAAAAACACAAAAAGGATTCAGTAATAAAAGAAGTGAAAATATAATTGATATGCATTAATCTTAGAGTTTTACCCCTGTATGGTTGTTATTAGGAAGTGTCTGTCATCTATAATATTCCTTTCAAATGTTTCCAGCAAGTAGTTCACTATTTCATCCTTTTCTGATGTCTCTAATTTGGTTAGTTGTGTTGATGTGGTATAAGGACTAACGGGTTTGATATTTGAATCATGGAAAAATTCCTTCAATAGTTTTTCATATATACATATTTAAATTATATAAAATGAATTTAGTCATAATTTTTACATTATATCATAATTTAGAAAATAAATTCATGAAAGCATACCTCATATATAAATTTACAACTGTGATGCCTAGACAACTATATTCAAGGATCTCATTTAAATTTTTAACAGCAATGAAATCTTGAATTTCCTCTTCGTATATACTCTTTTCAAAAAGCACTATATGACTACTATCACCTCTTAGCTTCGTATCCACAAGAGTCTTCAATGCTAGTAAATGTGGATAGATAACATGTGGTGTTATTGTGATTTCAGTAGCTCTTTGGGATCGGTTGGTCGATCCTTTAGATTCTTTTGAGCCAATGTTTCTGGTCACCCCCTTCCCTATCTCTATCTATAATAACATTCATTGGTTCAGACCCCTTTTTCATTAATTGTTAAAGGTTTAACTTGAAAAAAAGGGAAATAAATACCTCTTTATCCACATGTCCTCTTACAAATTGTGAAAACTACACAATGAATGTCCCAATAGCCTTTTCAACGATATGAATATCACTGTCATCAAGTGGAATAGGTATATTTTCATTTGGCTCATCATCTACAATAATTATCACTTTCAGATGATCTTTCAGAAGTGGTCTATTATGCAGCTTGTCCTCTGGGATGTTGATCACCGTATCCCTCGCTACAAGGTGACAGGTGGGTGTTGACAAATATAAATCATAGTCATTATCACCATGTAGAAGATCAGTACATGAAAATTATCAGTGTTTGTATGATTAACATTTTATGGGAACAATTATTAGAATATTGATTACCATGGATAAGATAGTTCTTTGAGGGGAATGGCTTGCCTCAAAGTTGATGGTGGTGGTGTGGGATCTTCACGCGCATGTTGTTCTTGAGTTGTGTCTTCACCTTGATTTCCACCCATAAAATTTCCTAGAAACTCTCCCTGCCATTGAAATCGTTCTTCAAGAGTTTCTAGTCTTTCACTCATTTGTTTCATTTTTTCATCTCTATCATCCGTCTGTTTTTTTTCACATAATATACTCGGGGTGTCACCCCAAACCCCGCACCTCTTACATGATAGTATTGTTATGGCCACTTCAAATCCATCGATAATAGGTCTGCATCCACAACAGGATTATCTGATTCCTATGACTATTAGATATAGAAAAATAACTAATTATTTCTATGTAACAGAAATTTAAAACAAATATTTTTATCATGTCATACTTACACATATTTCCCACACTTTTTTGTGTTTTCATCTACTAGCTTCCTTTTTTTATTCACTAGTTCCTCCTTCCATAGCACATGATGTGGGAAGGAAGTGTCATTGGTTTTAGACTCATCAATATACATATAAATATAGAAAGATAATTATAATGTTGTTTCTTGGAACCTAACAATATTTCTGTAAATTTAAAATACGTACCATTTTCTTTTCTAGTGAAGCATACCCCATCCTTGCTTTACAATAGGGGTATGTTGGTTTTGATGCACGTTCCTTATTTTCAATACTGAGTAGCAATTTCAAATATGAAATATTGACAATCAAAGTGATGAATACAGGTATCCTCAAACAACGTATTATCAGCCACAATTTACTTGAAACTTCTCATCCCCATGGTAGCCAATAAATGCATTCCATGCTTCTTGGGATATCAAGAGAATGTAGAAAAGGCGTGGGTGTGGGTTTATTTTACCTTTGGAATCTGTCAGGTGACATTTTGTTAAAATAGTGTGAAAACCTCAATGACACCTTCCTGCAAGCCTTAGTACATTATTCTTGTGTGAATCATCTACTATAAATTTACTCTTCAAGAGATTGAGAAGAGTAAGGCAATTTTTGATTATTTTATTTGCTTTTAAATTATATAAATAATGTCATAATGTTTCTGTAATTTCTTCCCAGATCACTCCCTTCATCCCGAACACAACATGGTGCCATGAATCTATGTCAATCGGCACGCATTACCAAGTGACAATTCCAATGTAACTAATAAACATAGCCTTGTTTTGATTCACATGTTGGACTTGTGCATTCCATCCAACATCAAATTTGATGCCTTTGATTTTTGCCTTAATAACTTTGGCTAACACCGTCAAACTACGACAAACCTGTGTTTTCTGTGACGTTGGTCCTTTATCCCTGACTATTTCATAAATATCAACATCATATGTGTGTTCATATGAAATGATAGTAATTCCATATTCTGATGGTTATCGGACCTCAACACTAGGAGTAGCAATAGGTTCAGAAACTTGTTGTTTCTCTGCACTACAAGCAGCAGCAGCAGAAGCAGCAGTAACAATAACTACAACAGCTTGAGGGACTTGTTCAGCCTCAAGGTTAGGAGCACCAGAACATGAGGAATTCATTATCTGCAAAAGCGGTTGAACAGATAATTTATATTACCTAATTTTAGTAATGATAAGATAATAACATGATATAACAAGATCTATATTACAAACAAAATACAACCTGTTTATTGAACTCTATTTCTTTTTTTCAAAGGCTGAAGGGATTTGACACCTCTATCGATTATCCAAATCCCTTAATTGTGCTCTCATCTACCATATAAAACATCATCTACATTGGGACATATGCGAAATTATTATGAAATACCATTGAAATGATCATCCTCAACTGAATTTTCATCGGACCCTTCAGTAGTCTTGGATGATAACAGAACAATCGACCACTTTCGGTTTGCGGGATCTAGATCATAAAATACTTGTACCGCCTATGATTCCATTATAAATTGTTCAACTTTTTAACCTTCTTTACCACTATTGTTATCAACCCATTTTCATTGAAAAATCGTCAATTGGAATGTCATATAATCCAACTCCCATATTTGTTTGATAATGCCAAAGTATGACATATTTGCACAAATTGGATTTCTGTCCTTACTACCACATGCATCGCTTCAGCCACAAGTGTAACTCCACTATTTTGCATGGTACTATCTTCATTATGTTCATCTATATAGAATGTATAACCATTAATTACATAACCATTTTAATATAATACATACACACTTGGTCCAGCAGCTATCCATCAAAGTCATTCTGAAATTGAATTTGGATTTTCATCTAACTCCTTAAAAATATGGTCCTGAAACCCTCCTATAAACCGGTAATTATGTGTATTTGATATCCATTTTTTTCCCTTGATGGGTTCAACTTCCTAAGAATTTCTTTGTGGGTTTTAATATACAGAGAAACCTGCCAACTTTTATGCAAAACATAAAGGTGGGCCTGCTCCCGATCTGTAATATTGATTGTCACAACATTTATTCCAGAAATTCCCTCACCCTCAATGCGTCTAGTGTGGCGATATTTTGGGAGACCAATTCTATCCACATCAGATAGTTATTCGGTATAGAATTCAATGGATTCCTCAACAATATATCACTCCACTATACAACCCTCTGGCCAACTTTGATTTTTGACATACACTTTCAAAATATTCATATACCATTCAACGGGGTACATCCATCTATAGTGCACAGGACCACAAAGTCGAGCCTCTATCACCAATGGAAGCATCAAATGAACCATCATATCAAAGAATTTTGGTGGTAAGAACATTTCTAATTCACATAATATGATGAAAATTTCTCTTTCTATAGTTGGAAATTTCACTGGGTCTAAAAATTTGCTACATGTAGCTTTGAAAAAGAAACAAAGTTTGGTTAATGTATAACAAACATTCTTGGAAAAAATACAACATAAAGCTATATGAAATAAATATTGCATCAAAACATGGCAGTCATGTGTTTTCAAACCTTCTAACTTCAAATCATTCATTGACACAATGTTCTTGATATTTGATGAATACCCCTCTAGAACCATTAAATCATTGAAGAAGTTGCAAAACTGATATCTCTCCTCTCTAGAAAGAGTGTAAGCAGCTGGAGGAAGAAACATTCGATCTTCACCCTTCACGGGAGCCAACTCTTCTCATATTCCAATGTCAACCATGTCCAACCATGCCTTAATTCCATCCTTTTTTTTCAGGGACATTTAGGAATGTTCTGATAACATTGTCGCGTACTTTTTTTCCACTTGCATCACATCAAGGAAATGTCTGACGTACAATCAATTCTAGTATGGTAATTCAAAAAAACTGATCACTTTTTCCAACTGATTTTTGTAAGGTTTTTTGAAAATGGTTTACCAAAAACATGTTTCACATCTTTTAATTTCTCAAATAGTTGATCGCCTGTTAGTGGAGACGGTGTTGTGAGTTGTTTTGAACTTCCATTGAATGATGTCGTCCAAGATCGGTACTTATTCCGACGAGGTAGAAATCTACAATGTCCTAGAAACATAGTTTTTTATGAATGTTTCAACCTAATTAATTGTGTATCTTCTTCGCAAATGAGACACCCTTGAGTTCCTTTAATGATATAGCTGTAAAAATTTCCATAAGCAAGGAAATCATTTATCGTCCCATACAACATCACTCTCAATGTGAAGTATTCACTTTCATAAGCATCATATAACATTACACCTGAATCCTACAATGACTTCAAATCCTCGATAAAATGAGAAAAATAAACATCAGTATCGTTACCTAGTTGTTTTTCTCCTGATATAAGCATAGATATATGATAAAATTCAACTTCATGCATAACCAGGGTGGAAAGTTATAATTTACCAACATAACAGGCCATGTACTGTGAGTACTGGTTTGAAAACCAAAAGGATTCACTCCATCTGTAGATAACGCAAGATGAAGGTTTCTCAGCTCTTTTCTAAATTCAGGATACTCATGATCAATTATCTTCCATTGAGGATAGTCGGACGGGTGACGTAATTTCCAATCTTTATTTCTTTTATCTACATGCCATGACAATTGTCTTGTAGTTTCTTCCCTTCCATATAGACGCCTAAACCTTGAATGATTGGAATATACCAAACAAATTTCATAGTAATGGATTCATCTTTATTGTATCGAGAAGCACCACACTTTGGTCATTATATAAGTGATTTTTTCTCATTGAAAAATATTATATAGTCTTTCAGAAAGGCATGTATTCTTTCTGAAATCATACCCATCGAGTGTAGTATTCATTTAGCTTCATATGTTCAGTTTGGGAGCTAATTATCTTCCGGTAGAATGTCATTCAAGAGAACAATTAGTTCCGTAAAATTGACATCACTCCATATGTTGCCTGCCTTCAATTTATAAAACATCATTATAGCTGAAAATGCTGTATATTTAGTGCAACCAGCATACAATGGCATCTTTTCACAACTCTTTAACTCCTCAAAAAAATTTGGGCAATCATAGAGTTCATCTTTAACTGTTCTTGTCATTTCCTCAATACGATCTTCATCATCATTGACATCTATAATCACATCCTCCATACAGTCTTCTTCATTATCCATATCTGTATTCATATCTTATGATCTATAAAACGCAGTTTTATGCCAACCAGTAGCTACATTCGCATTTTCTCTGTGTTTATTCCATCATTTATAACTCTGATCTATTCCATGACATATCAAATGTTCTTATAACTCCTCTGGAGTAATTATTCTAGAATAACAACAATGTAAACACAGATAAAGGATTTGAGAAGAATCCTTTTTGTGATCCTTTGCAAACTTTATGAACTCTTTCACTCCGTTCTCATACTCTTTTTTCAAACGATTAGCATCCATCCAATCTTTATTCATCTCCATCTTATTTGAATCTAAAATATTAGTATTTATGATTCAAATATCCAAATTAAGACTTCCAAATATAGTATAACAGAACCACTTCCTTATATAAATAGAGATTAATAGAGCCTACCATATACCTATAAAGTAATTGAAAAAATTAGGGAAAATAGTTTCTTGTACCTATTTCTAATATTACTATAAGAAAAGTATAATGAACATAGATCGTACATCTAAACACCCCTGGAGCCTCCTGGTAAAAAGGCTCTAGTGACAACTACTATCTGAGATTATAACCATTAACTTCCCAATATAGGAGTGGTCTACTTAGGAATAGTATTAATAGAATCAAACCAAAGTTCCATCCACCTCATGCTTCTCCCCGATCTCCTCCATCACTTTAGTGATGTACATACCTACTTTCTCTAGTTCCTTCCTCTACATAGGCTATTTATCGACTGCCTCTCTGACTGTAGCAAGAATGTTAAGAAAATGCAATGTGATATGTCTATACCCATCACAATCATATTAAGTTCTTTGGAGTAATGGGATATCCTTGAGGTGCCTATGAATGACAGTGCCTCCTGATATGAGACTAGCATCTCACACATGTTGTGGGTGGGTGCTGCTAACCCTACATCCCAAAATATCACTACCTTAAAAGATTATGATATCAACTCAAACCATAGGCATAATCATAGAACACTAATATAGCCATCCAAAGCGTAGTATTACATGTTGAATTCCCCCAAACCTCTAGAGGTTAGACTATGAATTGATCAACATAAATTAATGTATTTAATAAAAAGATCTGAAATACAATCCAACCAAGTGAAAGACATTTACAATATCCTGAGAATAAATTCATCCCCCAACACGTAATCGGGTTCTCCATAATATAGGTGTACTTAACCAAAATCAATTGGCCTGACACACCAAGGGTAGTTCTTTTCTAGACCATTCTCCATTCAAAATAACAATATTGATACCCATAATAGGTATCATTGAAGAATTGCTATCTACCCAATGAAGTTCATGGTGTCTCCCCATTTTCAAGAAAAAACCTTCTAGACTAGCACTTAGGAATAACTAGTCATAGAGGTTCGCTAAGTTGACCCCACCCTTATATTATCCTTGACATAAAATAAAGATTTTTTGAATTTACCATTGGTCAAACTCAAGAAACTTCCCACAATCCTAAAAAGAATTAACCACCCAAATAAAAATGCTCACATGTTCATACCACTATCTAAACCCAAAGTAGACGCTTAAATTCTAGAATAAAACTACATAAAAATTTGCCAGATTATCACCTTTCCAACAACCAAGCTGAATAAACTTATACAAAACCATTTATTATAATTTATAAGAGCTTTAAACAATTATAAATCTGTTTTTTCAAGATAAATCCCAAGTGAAGTCAAACATAGCCTTATACACAATCAATTGTGATCAGTTGTGAGCACTTTTCAATAAGTGATGTCAAACATAAACTATGTAACCTATAAAAACTTATACAAAATAATTTTTCATAAATGGTGTCACACACTTTTTTTTAACTATCAAAAACAACCTACATAAATTATAGACAACTAAGAATAGACACTAAGTATATGGAAAACAGCTAGAGAGCTACAGCTGAGGAGGAAGAAAACTGAACAAAATACTACGAGAGAGATCCCGCCCAAACCGAATCCAATTCCAAGTCTCACAGCCGATTCCTACTCAATTTTCATTACCTCTCCATTGCTATATCCTCCCTATATAACAACCCCCATGAGGCCCATCCCAAATTAGAACGTTCTCTTTAAACACAATAATAAATAGAATCTTCCCCATAAACATAATCACCAGCACATCATGACACCCACAAAGTGTAACCAATTAATAATTAGGCGGGTACTATCAAAAATTTTCTTTTTCATAAAGGGGTTTACAAAAAACCACTTTACCCAGTATAAATACACCCACAATAAGGATGAGGAAAAAACACTCAACATTAATAGAATATTCATGTATAACAAGGTCTATCTTGAGGTTGCATGAAAATATAAAACCCTCATACATATGACACTTGGTGAAAAATAAATTTTAGTTCCAAACATCATAAGGACCCATGTGGAATCATAAAAAAGTCATGCCTTAGTTCAAATCATCTGCTAACCAAGTATAATAATCCACCACATGTGTGATTTCTTAACAAATATTGTTAGAACTCTATGTTTGTTAGCATCTAATCCAAGGGTGGTGATCATGGGGAAGAATCCAAATATCACCCTAATGAAAACTAAAGTCACATAACCTATCCACCAAAAATAAACCTAAAAGGAGAAGTCGGAGACTTACCTAGAGTAGATCGAACCTGTGATGGAGGGAGAGAAGAATCGTCACGCAGTGAGGGAGCCTTCTGCACTACGTCGGGAGGGGAAAGCACGACCGTGAGGGGGAGGTGCACGGGAGGAGTCTCCACCGTTGAGAAATGGAGGAGTAGGGTTCACAGGGAGTCTAGAAAAGTGAAGGAAGTATAGTTTGTGAGGAGGAGGATCCTTGGAAGGGGTTTTAGGGGGAGGATAAGGAGTAGGGATAGCGGCGGAGCTCCAGCAAAGAGAAGATCATGGTGGAAGGGGAGTTGTCGCAGGGGTATAGCACCTTGAGGGATTGAGGGCATGATAAACAGAGGATATTGTGCATCAGATTTTATAAAATATGGGACTATGGTTTTATCAACGCTTTTTTAGTGCTTATAAAGGCTTCCTTTATCAACGCTTTTTTTAGGTTTATAAAGCGTACTCTTTATAAGCGCTAAGAAAAAAATCACTGATAAAGGGCTTCGTTATTAGCTCTTTTTCAGCACTGATAAAGAATATCGTTATCAGCGCTATAAAAGTGCTGATAAATAATGACTTTATCAGTTCTAAAATTTTAGCGCTAATAAAGGGTTCCTTTATCAGTGCTTTTTTCTTAGCACTGATAAAAGGTGGCACTTCCTTTTCCCGGTTTTTTAGTAGTGATTACTCAAAATGATCATGTATATCTATGACATGGTCCAAAATCAAAAATGATCACATAATATACTAGATTAAAAAATATTATATATAAAAAGAAGGGTTATAAATGAACTCATGATACATAATGTGTATCTATACTTGTTTAATGTTCCCCCATATATAAAATGACAAGATAATTTGATTTAGAAACAACAAGAGTGACTTCAACCAAAGTAGGATTCCCTTAAGTTTTCATTGTGATTCTTTTGGTTTCTATTTTTATCATTATTTTCTTATTAATATTTTTATTATCCTAAATCTTTTATTTAAACCCAATACACACACTCTATACTTATTATTCTCTCCGGTTTTCATTTCTCTTACAAAACATAAAGCCACTCTAAATTTATTGAAATCTAAATTCCAAATCAAAATTAAAACAAGTATATCCCACTTATCCTACATAATATATAGTTGTTAAATTAAATAATACCTTCTACCCACCCTTTAATATGAGTAATTTAACTAAAGGATCTAATTGGGGCATCCCTTGAAGCACTAAATGGGCCAAATGAGCAAATAATACAAATTTTGGAATCTGAGAAGATCATGACATTAAAATGACTCTCACCGTGTGATAATCATATTCATGGTTAATATCAATGTATCATGATGTGACTAAGAAGTTATCTATCAACCACATCACAACTACCATCCTTCTAGCGGCATGAAATCAAGGATTACAGAATGGACACTTGGACAACAGAATCCCAGAGGAATACCAAATTCACAAGGTCATATCACTAAAATGTAATATATTTTTATCATACAATAAACTTCTTCAAGATATTACCTTTCACATAATTGTTCTATTTGAATTACTCCTCAAGATTCAGTGTGGTTTGAAATATATATATAGTGGCACAATAACTTTTTTCTGAAAATAGTGCAAACATAAAAAATTAGGGATTTTAATTGTGAAATTATTTCCATGTCATGAAGGATTGGATATAACTTTAGTATATATATATATAAAAACTAATCTTAGGTTTTTCTTCGATTCACGTGTCTTCCATGAAATCTCCACGCTCCATGGCTTCCTTTCTTCCATGTCGTTCCTCCGCGTTCAGAGACTATTGCGGCTCCTTCCATCTTCGCTGCAAAAATCCCAAGGATTCCTCTCCTGCTCGAGCTTTCCAACCATGACTCTCACTGCACTCCATCCCTCTTCACCGTGACAAGACCCTAGGATTCCTCTCCTTCTTGTGGTATCCAACTACGGTGCACAGAATCGTTGTCGTCCCTTCACGTTCAGCAGTAACTCGCCCTCCCTCCCTCTTCCCCACGACTATACCCTAGGTTTCCTCTCCCTCTTGAGTTGTTGAACTATGGTTCTTAGTGAACATATTCATCATCTATCATCATATCCTTCCATTTCTTTCAGTCCATCTATCTCCCACCATACCCCCGCCACGATTTTCCTCTCCCTCCACGACTCTTTCCGCACCTCCAGCTCCAGCTCCACTCTACCTATGCCTCGATTTACCTATCCCTACCTGTCTCCCACCATCCCGACTCAACTCTCCACACTGTGTAATTCCCATAACACAATTACCCAGAGTCGGTGCATTATTTTAATATATTGGCATGATTATGAGGAATCAAGTCTCAAAGGACCGATTAGTTTAGCATTCCTAGAAAATAGATTACATACATGAATGTTACATTGCACTTTAAGACATAAAAAACAACATAAATAATCTTTATTAATTCCATTATTCCATTGGCATAACCCTGCATATCAATCAAAATAAACTTCTTGGAATCTTGGGAAAAATAAAACATAGAAAGGGGTGATTTCAAACGCTCAGTAAGGGTAAGCAATACAGCGGAAACTTTCATAAATAAGAATAAACATTTAAGACAATGTATAACTAAAACAAAAGCCTTTTAAACTTGAACTTTAGAATAATATGGCAAAAATAAAATGAAATAATTCCATTTACTTATTCACATGGATATTCTACTAGTCAAATAATCACATTCAATATCACTAACCACTTTCATAATAATGGAATGCATAACGCCAGACTATCATAACCACGTAGCCAAGGCCTTGTTCCAAGACTAGTTTTTCTCATGATACCTACCGATGCATCGAGGAGCTATAGCGGGCTCCACCCGTCACTTATTAAGTCCAATTCATTCTTCATATGAACATGTTTAAACATAACATAAACATTCGTACTAAAACTAGCATACTAAATGTCAATACTTTCTCCATAAACCATGAATGGTATAAAAATAACACATCCAAAGTCAAAAATATCACAAAACATTCAATGGAAGTTTTGTATAATAAATCAACTTCAAATAAGATTAAAATTCATCAAATGATTTTGACATAGATGAAAATGATGAGTAAAACCATTTGATAGAAATATCTTTTTTGTAAAATAAAATAAAAGTCACACATTTATAAAGGAAGTAATTTGAAAGATATTTTTGAATAAAAGTGTCTCATACCACTTTGAAACTTTTGAAAAGAATTAACATTTCAAAACATTCATGTCCATATTAAATAAATCCTTTAAATCATTTTGAAAACATGGACATTAATTAAAAAGATTTAGAAAGATAAATCTTTAAAACATTTGAAATTATGATCTTGATAAAGAGTACCCTTTAAAATCCTTAAAATATTCATTTTGAAATCATTTTTATGAACAATGTACATGGATGATAAAAATGTCCCAGTAAGTACTTACACATAAACAATCTCGGATAATAATGAGATTGAGGAATTAACCCTTACCAATTTTGTAACTTACGAAACATACAACCCATGAAAGTGGTGGCATACAATGAATATGTAAATACACATAAATTAAATTGTATTACACAAAGAATTAAATTATGGGCAGTACATACACCACACAAAAGTTAATAGTGGCAACATGGCATGAATCTCAAGGGAATAAGGAGTGAGATGAAAACCCCTTACATTGAACTTTCCTTTAGTCGAGGGTACGTTTAACCTCTTGTACGAAGATCGTAGTATGTTATTAAATTATAACAGAACCATATTAATATTTATGATATCATACATGATTCATTTATGACTTTATACTACCCATTTAATAATAATTTCCATGTTAAATTAACATTTCGGGTAATAATCGTTTTCTTTATCGTACATGTTTTAACTTGTTACTTTTGATTGTATCACTTAGATCATTATTTAAATAATTAAATAATATAAAACATGATAAATATATCATATATATTTATAATATAAATATTTATAATAGACATATATGGAAAACACCGTTTATTGAAACGGTAGTCCGTACGTACGCATAAACGTTGTTTCTGTTTTCATATAGTGTTGAACGGAAGTAAGTGAATAAGATATATGTAAGTACATAAATAATTATATATATATATATATATATCCATTAGTATTATTATTTCATATATTACATACTTATTAATAATATATATTTTTATAATCGTTGATGAATGGTGAGATTGGAAATGAATCTCATCGCGTCGTGGAGACGGTAATCCGTACGTACGCACGAGTGAAAATATCATTATTTTGATATTAAAGTAATATATAATTTTAATGGTATATAATATATAAATAATACTTATCATGTTATATTTATTATTTACATCAAATAAACATCAATATTATAACCAATCAAATAATAATGTATTGAATAACAATTACACCATGACGTGGAGACGGTAAGTCGTACGTACGCACGTATGGTGACATGTCATTCAAAAGGTGGATAGAATAATGAATTTTGTTGTACCATAATTATAATTTCATCACAGTATATAGAATATACTGGAGTTATTATTTTATAATGGAAATAACAAAGAAAAAGGAAGTGGAAGAAGAAAGGAACTTGAAAGAGGGTGGTGAAATCATTACCTCGTCTTCGGGTTCTTCCTTTTGATTTGATCAAAAGGTCTCCTTAGGTTGGCTTTCTGATCAAAATAAGGCCTCTAGGTTTAAGGGAGGATAGTTGAGATGGTATTTGGGCAGGGTTTTCCCGAGACAAATAGCTTATAAGGTGTGAATTAGAGAGAAGGGGGTTCCCTTTTATAAGAGGGGTGAGGGGCACCTTAGGAAAAACTTAAAATATTATTTTATAATAAATTCATATTCGGTTTCTAATGGCTCCAAAGTGGATTATTCAAAGCCTAAGGTAGATCTGGGTTGAAATAATTTCAACCAATATATTTTAGAAAGGTTTTGGTCATTATATTAACCTTATGTTTTAGTTTAAACTCTTGGTTAATTAGTTTGACACTTACCATGTCACTTTGAATTTTTATATTATATAGTTAGTAAAATTAATATATACCTCTAAGAGACCCCCAAGTTGTCCATTAATGATACAAATATCATGATAAAAGTCCTTTGGACGAACCTTATATTTTTAGGAATTTAATATCAATTAATAATATAATATTTGTTTTAAAAACTCTTTTATGTCAATTTTGACACTATTTGGTATTTGATTTTTGTGAAAATCATAACAGCATGATTACTTAGAACAAAGTTAATTAAATCAATATTAATATGTCATATTAACCTATAAAAGTTGTCTAATTCATTAAATGTCTCAAATTATATTTATCTGGGTATTTATAATATCAATTAGTTTAATATTTCACTAATAAGGTAATTACTGCATCATCATTGTGTCATAAATAAATTAAATTATTTAATGTCTAAAAATTATAAATAAAATACCATTATGTAGGAAATATTTTTATATTTATAATTAATATTTATATTCGAAAATATAACATATATAACCCTATGTAAAAAATTGTTTTTCTAAAATATATAGGCTTGTGTCATTTTTGTATTTACTTTAACTTAATTAATATAAAGTGCCGTTATCACTTATAAGTGGATCCATGGGGTCCAAAAATCGACCCAGAGATGCCCATGGTCGGACATGTATCCACCAATAAGGTTGGGACACATTTTAGGATAATTTATTATTATTATAATATTATTTTCTAACCCTTATTTACCGGATTTACCCTTTAACCATGGTAAATAAAATATTTACCGAAGTAATTATTCAAAATGTCTAAAAATAAAATTTACCTATTTTAAAAATTTGGACATCCTGATTCCAAATATGGAATCCATTTTTCCATATTCAAAACACAGAAGTGGCAGAAATTAATTTAAAATTAATTCTCGCTGTCAAAACAAAAAACGTGTTTTTAAGATATAATAACTATCAAAAGATTGACACTTCTTTATGTCTGGTTTAATTGTGAAATTATATCCAATGACCAACATTGTATTAAATGGTAAAAAATATATTCTAAATATACTTTAAAACCACCCAAATTCATAATTTATCACTATTAATTATTTTGATTAAAAAAGTTGTTTTTAATTAAAATTTAGTAATTTACACTATTCATCAAAATATAAAAGTTATCAGAAAAATACCAAAAATTCATCCTAGGATAATTTCAATATTACGAATCCAAAAATGAAGTTTATTTTGAAATATAAAATGTATAAAATTTCAAAAAGTGGGTATTACTATTCATAACGGCTACTTTGATTAGTCACGGCGTGTTAGAATCTCGAAGTTGCATACAACACACGCTACTCTATTATTCAAAGAGAAGAGTACCATGGAAGCTTGGGGTGTTACATTCTCCCCTCCTTCAATAAATTGTGTCCTCTCAATTTATGGTCTGTATTGGAAACTTTTGGTTGACATTTCAAAATATCTTAGTTGAAATCCCACATCGAAAAATGGATTAATGAGGTCTCTATTTAAAATAAAGAGTGGTAAGTATGATGGTTACTGAAAAAAACACATACTAGGGTTCCATGTAAGAAAATATGGATATGGAAGAGAAATCTAACCATCAATATCTGATGGAGAGTGGTAGAGAACATGGCTATGAAAAGGCCAACAATCCCAAAGCCATAAATTTGTGATGATCTAAGGTACCATCTTGGACAACATTGTTGTTCTAAGTTCCTTTTGTTAATGTTGAGGAATTTATTTATGATATTGGATAAGATCATAAGGATATATACTTACTTTATAATTAGAGTTTTATCCATTAATAAATTTCTACCACAAACTCAAAAAATAATACAACTCAAAAATACTCTATTTATCCTAATCGTATAGGGTTCCAAATATAATGAATGTATAATTCACATATCAGACCCCTTAAAAAAACTACATTATACAATCCAGGGACTTCATTTAGTCTAGTAGTAGGTGATAAATCCCAATCACACTATGGTTGTGGGTTCGATTCCCACAGCTTTTTCCGATGCGACGGATTGTCACACGGTCTGCGTTTTGTCCTTTTATAAAAATCCAAAAATAACCTTTCAAACTTAATCCATTCCAACATTTAGACTTATCCAAAAGACTACTATCCAAACTCACAGTCCAAAATTTTTAAGGAAGTTAAAAACAATGAAGATCCTTTTTTCCATGTAATAACATGTGAACACCTTCACCATGTAATTTCGAAAAAGTTTAACTCATTGTAGAGTCACTTTTCTTAGTACCATAAAATCTCAAATCCTCAATGAAATAGTACTACAGTACAATCCTAATTTATTTCCAGAACATCATTGATACAACACTTAAATGAAATAATTCCAAAATAACAACATAAGAACACTATTCATTCCTCTTCATTTGTGGTAGTATCATAACTTGATTATTATCCAATAGCATCATTTGCGGCATAGTCTGATGACTGGGACATTGGTTCACATAGTGTCCAAACTCCTTGCAGATGAAGTATTGTACATTTGAAACCTTTTTCTTACACTTGTAGTCACGTACTTGGTGTCCTTTTTCTACACACTTATAACATACTCTCATTCCCTTCAAGCATTTTCCAAGGTGATTCTTTCCACAGTTATCACATATGGGAAAATCCTTCTTCACCTTTTTCCCATTATCTGTCCTTCTCTCTACCATCCATTTCTTCTCTGGCTTCCATTCAAAGCCATAGGACCCCGAGAATTCTTTACTTATCTTATCAACACATGATACTATTTCTTCATATGATGATAATACATGGGAGATTATTTCCCTTCTAAATTATAGCTTAAGACCATGAAAGATATGATCTTTCTTACTCTTTGCATCATGCGTATTGCTGGAGTTCTCATTCCTTTTACTGGGCGCCATTTCTAAATAATAGAATACACTATATTAGTTTGTGAATAGAACTACCTAAATCCAAACTTGTAAAACACTTAACATAAATTAAACAGTTTATGGATATAATCCAAAATCATAAAAATGTCTTCTTTGAGGAAGTATATACTCATAAACCCTTCATAATGGTTGGTAAAGAAAATTAGAATTATCTTAAGCATATCCCCTGAGAGTTTCGTAACCAAGAGTGCAGCAAGGCCTGTTGTCATGCACCAGTTCCCGTTTGAGTCTAGCTCAAAGCGGTGTTTTCGGGTTTTACCCCTAGGTGCATCTATTACAGAGTCGCCTCTACCTGCTCGTATCCAGACAGGGATGTATTTCTCGTAAAACTCACAAAATCTCTACAATATCAAAATTCTAGGAAGTTCGTCTCTACTAATCCTAAAATTCTATCTTAGGGCTATGTGCTCTAATCAAAGTTTATCTAAATCTATCTTCCAAGGTTATTGCGGCTCCTTCCATCTTCGCTGCAAAAATCCCTAGGTTTCCTATCCTGCTCGAGCTATCCAACCATGACTCTCACTGTGCTCCATCCCTCTTTGTCATGAAGATACCCTAGGATTCCTCTCCTGCTCGCGGTATCCAACTACGGTGCACAGAATCATTATCATCCCTTCACGTTCAGCAGTAACTCGTGCTCCCTCCCTCTTCCCCACGACTATACCCTAGGTTTCCTCTCCCTCTTGCGTTGTTGAACTATGGTTCTTAGTGAACAGATTCATCGTCTATCATCATATCCTTCCAGTTCTTTCAGTCCATCTATCTCCCACCATACCCCTGCCACGATTTTCCTCTCCCTCCACGACTCTTTCCGCACCTCCAGCTCCACGCTGCCTCCGCCACGATTTACCAATCCCTACCTGTCTCCCACCATCCCGACTCACCTCTCCACACTGTTTAATGCCCTGACCCCAGTTACCCAGAGTCAGTGCATTATTTTAATACATTGGCATGATTACAAGGAATCATGTCCTGAAGGACCGATTAGTTTACCAGTCTTGGAAAATAGATTACATACATGAATGTTACATTGCACTTTAAGAAATACAAAAAAACATAAATAATCTTTATGAATGCCATTATCCCCTTGGCTTAACCCTGAATATCAATCACAATACACTTCTTGGAATCCTGGAAAAATAAAACATAGAAAGAGGTGAGCTCAAACGCTCAGTAAGGGTAAGAAATACAACGGAAACTTTCATAAATAAGCATAAACATTTAAGGAAATGTATAACTAAAACAAAATCCTTTTAAAATTGAACTTTAGCATAATATGGAAAAAATAAAATGAAATAATTGCATTTACTTATTCACATGGATATTCTACTAGTCTAATAATCACAAGCAATATCACTGACCACTTTAAAAATGATGCAATGCATAATGCCAGACTATCAATACACGTAGACAAGGCCTCGTGCCAAGACTACAAATAATATTTTTTCAAGGCCTTGTTCCAAGACACTAGTTTGTCTCATGAGACCTACCGATGCATCGAGGAGCTATAGCGGGCTCCACACATCACTTATTAAGTCCAATGCATTCATCATATGAACATGATTAAACATAACAAAAACATCCGTACTAAAACTAGCATATGAAATGCCAATACTTTATCCATAAACCATGAATGGTATAAAAATAACACATCCACAGTCAAAAATATCACAAAACCTTCAATGGAAGTTTTGTATAATAAATCAACTTCAAATAATCTTAAAATCCATCAAAGGATGTTGACATAGATGAAAATGATGAGTAAAACTTTTTGAGAGAAATATCCTTTTTGTAAAATCATTTAAAAGTCACAAAATAATAAAGGAAGTAATTTAAAAGAGATTTTTGAATCAAAGTGTCCCATACCACTTTGAAACTTTTCAAAATAATTAACATTTCAAAACATTCATGTCCATATAAAGAAATCCTTAAAATCATTTTGAAAACATGGACATTAATTAAAAAGATTTAGAAAGATAAATCTTTAAAACATTTGAAATTCTGATCTTGATAAAGAGTACCTCTCAAAATCCTTAAAATATTCATTTTGAAATCATTTTTATGAAAAATGGACATGGATGACAAAAATTTCCCAGTAAATACTTACACATAAAAAATCTTAGATAATAATGAGATTGAGGAATTAACCCTTACCAATTTTGTAACGTACGAAACATACAACCCATGAAAGAGGTGTCATACAATGAATATGTAAATACACATAAATTAAAGTGTATTAAACTAATAATACAATTATGGGAAGTACATACACCACACAAAAGGTAATAGTGGCAATATGGCATGAATCTCACGGGAATAAGGAGTGAGATGAAAACCACTTACCTTGAACTTTCCTTTAGTCGAGGGTACGTTTAACCTCCTGTATGAAGATAGTAGTATGTTATTAAATTATACCAAAACCATATTAATATTTATGATATCATACATGATTAATTTATGACTTTATACTACCCATTTAATAATAATTTCCATGTTAAGTTAACATTTCGGGTAATTGTCGTTTTCTTTTTCGTACGTGTTTTAACTTGTTACTTTTGATTGTATCACTTAGATCATGATTTAAAAATTTTCAAAAATATAAAACATAATAATTATATCATATATATATAGAATATAAATATGTATAATAGACATATATGGAAAACACCTTTTATGGAGACGGTAGTTCGTACGTACGCATAAACGTTGTTTCTGTTTTCATGTAGTATTGAACGAAAGTAAGCGAATAAGATATATGTAAGTACATAAATACTTATATATATAAATACATATATCTCCAGTAGCATTATTATGTCATATATTACATACTTAATAGTAATATATATTTTTATAATCGTCGATGAATGGTGAGCTTGGAAATGAATCTCATCGCGTCGTGGAGACGGTAATCCGTACGTACGCATGAGTGAATATATCATTATTTTGATATTAAAATAATATATAATTGGATGGTATATAATATATAAATAATACTTATCATGATATATTTATTATTTACATCAAATACACATCATTATTATAACCAATAAAATAATAATGTATTGAATAACAATTACACCATGACGTGGAGACGGTAAGCCGTACGTACGCTCATATGGTGACATGTCATTAAAAGGGTGGATAGAATAATGAATTTGGTTTTACCATAATTATAATAACATCATAGTATAGATAATATACTGGAGTTAATATTTTATAATGGAAATAACAAAGAAAAAGGAAGTGGAAGAAGAAAGGAACTTGAAAGAGGGTGGTGAAATCATTACCTCTTCTTTGGGCTCTTCCTTTTGATTTGATAAAAAGGGCTCCTTAGGTTTTTTTTATGATCAAACTAAGGCCTATAGGTTGAAGGGAGGATAGTTTAAAGGGTATTTGGGCAGGGTTTGGCCAAGAAAAATTTCTTAGAAGGTGTGAATTAGAGAGAAGGGGGAGTGCCCTTTTACAAGAGGGGTGAGGGGATCCTTAGGAAAAACATAAAATATTATTTTATAATAAATTCATATTCGGTTTATAATGGATAAAAAGTGGATTATTAAAATCTTAAGGTGGGGATGGGTCGAAAGGATTTAAACCAATAGATTTTAGACAGGTTTGGGTCATTATATTAACCTTATCTTTTAGTTTTAACTCTTTGTTAATTAGTTTGACACTTACCATGTCACTTTGTATTTTTATATTATATAGTCAATAAACTTAATATATACCTCCAAGCGACCCCCAAGTTGTCCATTAATGATACAAATATCATGATACAAGTCCTTTGGCCGAACCTTATATTTCTATGAATTTAATATCAATTAATAATATAATATTTGTTTTAAAAACTCTTTTATGTCAATTTTGACACTATTTGGTATTTGATTTTTGTAAAAATCATAACAGCGTGATTACTTTGAAAAAAGTTAATTAAATAAATAATAACATGTCATATTAGCCTATAAAATTAGTTTAATTCATTAAATGTATCAAATTATATTTACTTGGGTATTTATAATATCAATTAGTTTAATATTTCACTAGTAAGGTAATTACTGCATCATCATTGTGTCATAAATAAATTAAATTATTTAATGTCTAAAAATTATAAATAAAATACCATTATGTATTAAATATTTTTATCTTTCTAATTAATATTTATAGTCTAAAATATAACATATATATCCCTATGTAAAAATTGTTTTTCTAAAATGTATAGGCTTATGTCATTTTTGTATTTACTTTAACTTAATTAATATAAAGTGTCATTATCACTTACAAGTGGATCCATGGGGTCCCAAAATCGACCCAAAGATACTCATGGACGCACATGTATCCAACAATAAGGTTATGACACGTTTTAGGATAATTAATTATTATTATAATATTATTTTTTAACCCTTATTTACCGGATTTACCCTTTAACCATGGTAAATAAAATATTTACCGAAATAATTATTCAAAATGTCTAAAAATAAGAGTTACCTATTTAAAAAATTTGGATATCCTGCTTCCAAATATGGAATCCATTTTTACATATTCAAAACACAGAAGTGGCAGAAATTAATTTAAAATTAATTCTCAATGTCAAAACAAAAAGCGTGTTTTTAAGATATAATAACTATCAAAAGATTGACACTTGTTTATGTCTGGTTTAATTTTAAAATTATGTCCAATGACCAAAATTCTATTAAATGGTAAAAATATATTCTAAATATACCTTAAAACCACTCAAATTCATAATTTATCACTATTAATTATTTTTATTAAAAAAGTTGTTTTTAATTGAAATTTAGTAATTTACACTATTCATAAAAATATAAAAGTTATCAGAAAAGTACCAAAAATTCATCCTAGGATAATTTCGATATTATGAATCCAAAAATGAAGTTAATTTTGAAAGATAAAATGTATAAAATTTCAAAAAGTTGGTATTACTATTCATAACATTTACTTTGATTAGTCCCAGCGTGTTAGAATCTCGAAGTTGCGTACAACACACGCTACTCTATTATACAAAGAGAAGCGTACCGTGGAAGCTTGTGGTGTTACATTATCCCCTCCAATAAATTGCATCCTCGCAATTTATGGTCAGTATTGGAAACTTGGGTTTGACATTTCAAAATATCTTAGTTGAAATCCCACATCGAAAAATTGATTAATGAGGTCTCTATTTAAAATAAAGAGTGGTAAGTATGAAGGTTATTGAAAATAACACATACTAGGGTCCCATGTAGGAAAATATGGATATTTAAGAGAAATATAACCATCAATATCTGATGGAGAGTGGTAGAGAACATGGCTATGAAAAGGCCAACAATCCCAAAGCTATAAATTTTTGATGATCTAAGGTACCATCTAGGACAACATTTTTCTTCGAAGTTCCTTTTCTTAATGTTGAGGAATTTATTTAGGAGATTGGATAAGATCATAAGGATATATACTTACTTTATAATTAGAGGTTTATCCATTAATAAATTTCTACCAAAAACTCAAAAAATAATACAACTCAAAAATACTCTATTTATCCTAATCATATAGGGTTCCAAATATAATGAATGTATAATTCACATATCAGACCCATTAAAAAAAGAAACTACATTATAAAATCTAGAGACTTCATGTAGTCCAGTGGTATGTGATAAATCCCAATCGCACTATGGATGTGGGTTCGATTCCTGTAGCTTTGTCCGACGCGACGGGTTGTCACACGGTCTGTGTGTTGTCCTTTTATAAAAATCCAAAAATAACCATTCAAACTCAATCAATTCTAACCTTTAGAATTATCCAAAATACTACTATCCAAACTCAGATTCCAAAATTTATAAGGAATTTAAACACAATGAAGATCCTTTTTTCCATGTAATAACATGTGAACACCTTCACCATGTAATTTCCAAAAATTTTAACTCGTTGTAGAGTCACTTTTCTTAGTACCATAAAATCTCAAATCCTCAATTAAATAGTACTGCAGTACAATCCTTATTTATTTCCAGAACATCATTGATACAACACTTAAATGAAATAAGTCCAAAATAACAAAATTAGAACACTAGACATTCCTCTTAATTTTTGGTATTATCATAACTTGATTATTATCCAATTTCATCATTTGCGGCATAGTCTGATGACTCGGACATTGGTTCGCATAGTGTCCAAACTCCTTGCAGATGAAGCATTGTACATTTTAAACCTTTTTATTACACTTGCAGTCACGTACTTGGTGTCCATTTTCTCCACACATAAAACATAGTCCCATTCCCTTCAAGCATTTTTCAAGGTGATTCTTTCCACAGTTATCACATATGGGAAACTCCTTCTTCACCTTCTTCCCTTTATCTGTCCTTCTCTCTACCATCCATTTCTTCTCTGACTTCCATTCAAATCCATAGGACTCCTAGAATTCTTAACTTATCTTATCAACACATGATATTATTTCTTAATATGATGATAATACATGGGAGACTATTTCCCTTCTAAATTCTGGCTTAAGACCATGAAAGATATGAACTTTCTTACTCTTTGGATCATGCATATTGCTGGAGTTCTCATTCCTTTTACTGGGTGCCATTTCTAAACAATGTAATACACTATATTAGTTTTTGAATATAAATACCTAATCCCAAACTTGTAAAACGCTTAACATAAATTAAACAGTTTATGGATATGATCCATAATCATAAAAATTTCTTCTTTAAGGAAGTATATACTCATAAACCCTTCATAATGGTTTGTAAAGAAAATGAGAATTATCCTAAGCCTATCCCCCGAGAGTGTCTTAAAAAAGAGTGCAGCAAGGCATGTTTTCATGCACCAGTTCTTGTTCGAGTCTTGCTCAAAGCATTGTTTTCGGGTTTTACCCCTAGGTACATTTGTGCTAGATCTGCATCTACCTGCTCGTATCCAGATAGGGATGTATTGCTCGGAAAACTCACAAAATCTCTACAATATCAAAATTCTAGGAAGTTCTTCTCTACTAATACTCAAAGTCTATCTTAGGGCTATGTGCTCTAATCAGAGTTTATCTAAATCTAGCTTCCAAGGTTATTGCTAAACTTCCTTTGATACCAACTGTAACACCCCGACCCTAGTTACCCAGAGTCAGTTCATTATTTTAATACATTGACATGATTACAAGGAATCAAGTCCCGAAGGACTGATTATTTTAGAAGTCTTGGAAACTAGATTACATACATGAATGTTACATTACACTTTAATACATACAAAACAACATAAATAAACTTTATGAATTCCATTATTACCTTGGCTTAACCCTGCATATCAATCAAAATACACTTCTTGGAATCCTGGGGAAAATAAAACATAGAAAGGGGTGAGCTCAAATGCTCAGTAAGGGTAAACAATACAGAGGAAACTTTCATAAATAAGCATAAACATTTAAGACAATGTATAACTAAAACAAAATCCTTTTAAACTTGAACTTCAGCATAATATGGAAAAAATAAAATGAAATAATTCCATTTACTTACTCACATGGATATTCTACTAGTCACATAATCACATGCAATATCACTAACCACTTTCATAATGATGGAATTCATAATACCAGACTATCATAACCACATAGCCATGGCCTCGTGCTAAGACTACAAATAATATTTTGTCAAGGCCTCGTTCCAAGACACTAGTTTTTCTAATGAGACCTATCGATGCATCGAGGAGCTATAGCGGGCTCCACCCGTCACTTATTAAGTCCAATGCATTTCTCATATGAACAGGTTTAAACATAACATAAACATTCGTACTAAAATTAGCATACGAAATGTCAATACTTTCTCCATAAACCATGAATGGTATAAAAATAAAACATCCACAGTCAAACATATCAAAAAACCTTAAATGGAAGTTTTTTATAATAAATCAACTTCAGATAAGCTTAAAATCTATCAAAGGATGTTGACATAGATGAAAATGATGAGTAAAACTTTTTGAGAGAAATATCCTTTTTGTAAAATCATTTAAAAGTCACACATTTATAAAGGAAGTAATTTAAAAGAGATTTTTGAATGAAAGTGTCCCATAAAAATTTGAAACTTTTTAAAATAATTAACATTTCAAAACATTCCTGTCAATATAAATAAATCCTTAAAATCATTTTGAAAACATGGGCATTAATTAAAAAGATTTAGAATGATAAATATTTAAAACATTTGAAATTCTGATATTGATGAAGAGTACCTTTAAAAATTCTTAAAATCTTCATTATGAAATCATTTTTATGAAAAATGGACATGGATAATAAAAATGTCCCAGAAAATACTTACACATAAACAATCTAGGATAATAATGAGATTGAGGAATTAACCCTTACCAATTTGGTAACTTATGAGACATACAACCCATAAAAGAGGCGCCATACAATTAATATGTAAATACACATAAATTATAGTGTATTACACAAATAATACAATTATGGTTAGTACATACACCACACAAAAGTTAATAGTGTCAATATGGCATGAATCTCATGGGAATAAGGAGTGAGATGAAAACCCCTTACCTTGCACTTTCCTTTAGTCGAGGGTACGTTTAACCGCCTGTACGAAGATCATAGTATGTTATTAAATTATACCAGAACCATATTAATATTTATGATATCATAAATGATTCATTTATGACTTTATACTACCCATTTAATAATAATTTCCATGTTAAATTAACATTTCAGGTAATAATCGTTTTCTTTATCGTACGTGTTTTAACTTGTTACTCTTGATTGTATCACTTAGATCATGATTTAAATACTTACATAACATAAAACATGATAAATATATCATATATATTTAGAATATAAATATTTATAATATACATATATGGAAAACATCGTTTATGGAGACGGTAGTCCGTACGTACGTATAAACGTTGTTTCTGTTTTCATATAGTATTAAACGGAAGTAAGTGAATAAGATATATGTAAGTACATAAATACTTATATATATAAATATATATATCTCCAGTTGAATTATTATGTAATATATTACATACTTATTATTAATATATATTTTTATAATCGTCGATGAATGGTGAGCTTGGAAATGAATCTCATCGCATCGTGGAGACGGTAATCCGTACGTAGGCACGAGTGAAAATATCATTATTTTGATATTAAAATAATATATAATTGGATGGTATATAATATATACAGAATAATTATCATGTTATATTTATTATTTACATCAAATACACATCATTATTATACCCAATCAAATAATAATGTATTGAATAATAATTACACCACGACGTGGAGACGGTAAGCCGTACGTACGCACGTATGGTGACATGTCATTCAAAGGGTGGATAGAATAACGAATTTTGTTGTACCATAATTATAATAACATCACAGTATATAGAATATACTAGAGTTATAATTTTATAATGGAAATAAAAAAGAAAAAGGAAGTGGAAGAAGAAAGGAACTTGAAAGAGGGTGGTGAAATCATTACCTCTTCTTTGGGTTCTTCCTTTTGATTTGATCAATAGTGCTCCATAGGTGGGATTTCTGATCAAAATAAGGCCTCTAGGTTGAAGTTTGGATAGTTGATAGGGTATTTGGGAAGGGTTTGGTGGAGACAAATGGCTTAGAATGTGTCAATTAGAGATAAGGAAGAGTGCCCTTTTATAAGAGGGGTGAGGGGCACCTTAAGAAAAACAAAAAATATTATTTTATAATAAATTCATATTCGGTTTCTAATGGCTCCAAAGTAGATTATTCAAAGACTAAGGTGGGTATGGGTCGAAATCCATTCAAACAATATATTTTAGATAGGTTTTGGGTCATTATATTAACCTTATCTTTTAGTTTTTACTCTTGGTTAATTAGTTTGACACTTACCATGTCACTTTATATTTTTATATTATATAGTTAATAAACATACTATATACCTCCAAGAGACCCCAAAGATGTCCATTAATGATAAAAATATCATGATAAAAGTCCTTTGGCCGAATCTTAGATTTCTAGGAATTTAATATCAATTAATAATATAATATTTGTTTTAAAAACTCTTTTATGTCAATTTTGACACTATTTGGTATTTGATTTTTATGAAAATCATAACAGCATGATTACTTCGAAAAAAGTTTATTAAATCAATCCTAACATGTCATATTAACCTATAAAATTCTTGGAATTCATTAAATGTCTCAAATTATATTTATTTGGGTATTTATAATATCAATTAGTTTAATATTTCACTAATAAAGTAATTACTCCATCATCATTATGTCATAAATAAATTAAATTATTTAATTTCTAAAAATTATAAATAAAATAACATTATATAGGAAATATTTTTATCTTTATAATTAATATTTATAGTAAAAAATATAACATATATAACCCTATGTAAATTTTTTTTTACTAAAATATATAGGCTTATGTCATTTTTGTATTTACTTTAACTTAATTAATATAAAGTGTCATTATCACTTACAAGTTGATCCATGGGGTCCCAAAATCGACCCAAAGATGCCCATGGTCAGACATGTATCCACCAATAAGGTTAGGACACATTTTAGGGTAATTTATTATTATTATAATATTATTTTTTGACCCTTATTTACCGGATTTACCCTTTAACCATGGTAAATAAAATATTTACCGAAGTAATTATTCAAAATGTCTAAAAATAAAAGTTACCTATTTAAAAAATTTGGAAATCCTGATTCCAAATATGAAATCCATTTTTCCATATTCAAAACACAGAAGTGGCAGAAATTAATTTAAAATTAATTCCTACTGTCAAAACAAAAAACGTGTTTTTAAGATATAATAACTATCAAAAGATTGAGACTTGTTTATGTCCGGTTTAATTTTGAAATTATGTCTAATGACCAAAAATGTATTAAATGGTATAAATATATTCTAAATATACTTTAAAACCACTAAAATTAATAATTTATCACTATTAATTATTTTGATTAAAAAAGTTGTTTTTAATTAAAATTTAGTAATTTACACTATTCATAAAAATATAAAAGTTATCATAAAAGTACCAAAAAATCATCCTAGGATAATTTTGATATTCTGAATCCAAAAATGAAGTTCATTTTGAAAGATATAATGTATAAAATTTCAAAAAGTGGGCATTAATATTCATAATGGCTACTTTGATTAGTCGTGGCGTGTTAGAATCTCGAAGTTGCGTACAACACATGTTATTATATTATTCAAATAGAAGTGTATCGTGGAAGCTTGGGGTTTTACACACTTCCTCCCTCCCCGACTCCCTCGTCAACCCCTCTTGAGACCGCCTCCCTTGTTGACACCCTCATTGACCCCCTTCCCTAGCTACGCCTCCACACACGCCTCGCCTCCGCCTCCGCCTCTAACCCCCTGCTTGAATACTTGCTTAGCATCACTACCCTTCATTCCCCCATCATACACCTCTAATTGAAGTGGAGATGAATAGGTTCTGCTATCATCATCCGTATAAATTAATGGCTCATCATTCGCTACATGTTCTCTCCAAATCACAAAATACCTGATTTTTTTCGTTCTTCTATCCACGATTCTTCTAAATTTGATCATAGATTTCATTCCAGGTTTGTTTCCATTACTAAAATCTTAATTTTATCAACCTTATTTAATTCAACCTTTATGTTCAATGTTTCTTCCTCTTTTCTAATCCTAATTTTCTGCCCTAATTTTATTCTGCTTCCATTGTTTTAAATGCAGTTTGTGTAGCTTTTGGAAATTTTATATTCGTTAATAATTTTAATTTTAATAGTAGTATCAGTATATTTTTTCACAGTAATTTTGATTTAATAAATTAACTATAATAGCATGATTTTCTTTGAATTACTTATGCTTTATATTTTCAATCTCATTTTATGTACTTGATTACCCATTTTAATGTTCCAATACCTTGCTAAGTAATAAATACTACACTTTTTTCCATTTTTAGGTGCATAATGGATGAATTTTAATGATCGCATTATTCACTACTGAAACACTATGATGACAACATCCATGATAGGGGCTGCAGTGTTTCCAGTTTTCAAAGCACTTCTTGATGGCTATTATTTTAATGGATTTCATTCATAATGTATCATCTGATGTTATAGTATTTTCTATTATTTCTATGTTATTTTATAAACCAGAACCTTATGTTGAATAAATCCTCCTTCTTTTCTGAAACAACCTTTTTTCTCGATGACATACTTTGGTAAAATTTCTAAATATCAATACTGAAACTTTTTTCAACTTCAAAGATATTCCATGGGAATGACTTATTCAATCACTCGTATGAGATTCTTTCTGGATCTTTAGGGATTGTTTTCTATGCCCAGGGTCTCTTCTGTATATAATATTTCATTACTGGATAAGGGTGTTGTTTTTCTCTCATGTGGCTTAAAGTAAAAAGGATTATCAAGCTTCTCGGCTGTGAGTCAATGGATATGAAATGTCTACTTGTGCTACCAGGTCCCTGAGGGATTTACAGGTTTTTCTATGAACTCGGTTTATTTCTGTCTTTCAAGACTTCTGGGGTTTTACCTCCATGATGATGTTTTACATGAATTCATTGTTTTTTATGGTTTGCTGGATATCTTAGCATGCATGCGATGGATAGTGGCCTTTTCACCCTGTTCAGTGATCTACTTTGATGACTTGATGTTATCCTGGACTTGCTGCCCTATTTGTTTGATGGTAGGTATTTTTTTTTCTCTTTCCTGGGCTTCTTTCTCCACTGGAATTCCCTCTATTTTCTGATTAACCATTTGACAGCTTTCTGGTAGTCCATGGATGTCTTCTTGGTGTTTCAGTTTTGAAAAAAGCATAGGCTTGGCATGGTCAACCAGCTCATGTACGGCACCCCATGGACCTTTTGAATAATGGGTAGGCTTGGCATGGAATTCCCTCTATTTTTCTTATATTTTCTGTGCGGGAAAACATTTGGACAGCACACCATCAACCTGTTGAAGTTCGATTCATACTGTTCTTGGAAGCATAATAAAACATCCAGATTCGAATGTTTTCAAATTTAGTTCTCATGATGCACTACCATTTTCAAATTCACATGATGCACTACTTTGTTTTCAAGTAAAAAACCATGCACTACTTTCTCAGTGAAACATTCACTATTTTCTCAAATAGGAAAACATGTACTACTTACTCAAGTGGGAAAACATGCACTACATTTTCAAACATGCAATAATATCTCATTCAAAAAAAAGTACGACATCTAGGTTCGTATGTTTTCAAATGTATTGCATAATGTTTTTAATAACATTTCCCACTGTTGTTGTCAAAAAAAATTATGTTTTCCACTTTTTTATGGCCAAATGATCTCCCTATCATTTAATTCACATGATGCACTACTGTTTTTTATGTTCTCCAGGTCGATTACTTATCATGATGCAGTACTGTTTTTTATCATTGACAAATGATGTTGATCCTATTGGTAGAATAAATGGTCTATGTGAAATCAACCAGCCTTCAATCCTACCATCCATCACAGGTAGTGGATTACCTATATTTTCACATGTTGATCATATCCGTCAAAAAATGAGATACATTTAACATGTTGATTTCTCATATGTTTCCATCATTCATTGCACAGGTTGTGTTGAACGAAACATGGAAAAGTTTTTGAGAAGATATGTTATATGTTCAATGAAGAAGGTTACAAATAGAAGGTACATATATTTTTACCCCTTATACATGCATGCATGACAACAAAATATGCCCTTTTTAGTATACTTTTTTAAATGTTGTTGATTTTTCTAAATATATGCAGTCTATTTAAAACCCTAATAACGTCACCTATTCCAACTTATGTTGTATGGAATTCTTGAAATATTTCATTTTTTCTAATAAATAACTCCTTGAAAAACTACTAAAGCATACATTACTATCTCTTTGTTTATCTATTTTTTCAATAACAACCATTACCCATCCATGGCATATGAAAGAGGTCCAATTAGACTATTAGATGTAGAAACTGGGAAATGAGAAATATATTTTTCCAATTCATAATAACTTGGAACTACTATTTATGTCGAACCTGGGGAAGAAGTAGTAGGGTAATGGATTTTCATGTCAATGCTGATAGTTTTTATGTTGTTTTCTCTTTATATTTTTGTTCTTCTTTCAGATAAGGGCGTCATTATTTGCATTGATAAAGTCGTAGCCCAGTACGAGGCTACCAAAGGAGATGTTAATTATGTAAATGTGCATGCTACATCAACACTGGTGGGTGACCTAATTAAATATAAAGCTCTAATTGACTGCTTTGTCTAGAATCTTGATGTAAGATGATAGTTCTATCATTATCAAATTTGTGTGTATGCCACATAATTTGAATGGACTCTGATCCACTTGTGACCCTTTTTTTCTTTAAATAATTTTTTCAAATCCATGTTTCATATTTGGAACTATAAGTTAATTTTACAAGGTTTATGACTAGCCACCTTCATGGAGCTGCAGGTGCTGTATAAGCTATTTTAGCAGTGAAGGTATTGCATATATCCCTATCTTCCGTAGAATTATATTGCATGTTGCTTATGTTGTGGGTATCTAATAACATGACATGTTTTTTACTACAAAGATCCAATCAGCAAAATAAATTACTAACAAAATGTTTAAAAGAAATTAAATAAAATAGTTAAAATCGATTGAACATATGGAATTTATCATTAGTTTTTTTACTTTAACATTTACCTCATATTCTCTATTCTAATTAATGAATGTTATTTGTGGGGGAAGAGGTTGGGCATGGGAGTGGTGGGGGATGGGGCTGGGCAGGGGAGGCTGAGGTGGGAGGGGAGGTGTTGGGATGGGGTGGGAGAAAAGAAGAGGAGGGGGAGGGGAGGGGTAGAGCTGGGTAGGGGGTAAGAGGAAGTACTGTGAAATTGGGGGGGGGTGACAAGCTAGGCAGGGTGGGGGAGAGGAGGGGTTGGGCAGGGGAGTGAAGACAAGTAGAGGACTGGGGAGGGCAGGGGAGGGGTAGAGCTAGGCATGGGGGTAGGAGGAGGTGCTGGTAAGGGAGGAGGACACATGCTGGGCAGGGGGGAGGGGATGGGCTTAATAGGGGGAGGGGAAGGGCTTGGCAGGGGGAGGGGCTAGGCAGGGGGAGGGGAGGGGCTAGGTCGGGGGGAGGAGAGGAAGGAAGATGGAGAGGTAAGGGCTGCAATGTAGGGAGGGGCTAGACAAGGGGGTGCTGGAAGGGAGGGCGGAGGGCAGGGGAGGGGTAGGGCAGTGACGAGGGGCTAAGTGGGGGAGAGGTAATGCCCTAGGCAGTAGGGATGTATTAAATTTTGTCTCCACTTAAACAGTTTTCAGCTTTTCAAATATGTCATGTTTGTTTCCTGATAAAGTGTACCCGATTACTATTTTCTATTATTTATTTCAATTAGTATTGATTTTACATTTTCATATTAATAATTTTTTCATTGAATTTTTATAAATCTTTTTTTCATTGATTAATACTGTAAACATCTAATACATTTGATTATTAAATGATTTTTTTTCACTTCACTAGATTAACAAGTTATTTTTTCATAGTAAAATGTCTCATTTACTCGCATTCATGTCTAATTATATATTGCAGGGATCAATATAACTGTCAAAAAACATGAAAAACTGCTACTCTACATCAATAATGCATGGTACTACATAGAGGTTGTTGACTGCACATTCTGATGACATGAATTGTAATCTGATCTGCACTCCCTTTATAGTTGAAAATCATGGTTCCTGTTAATGTTGTCAAACATATATCTGCTACTAAAACTATATTTATGTTCTCTTATCATTTTTAAATAACATTCCATAGTTCTATTTCAAAGGTGACATAAAAATAACAACTAATGAATTTTTCCAATGTCAAGTTATCTTACCATGATTCTGTTTCAGTGTTTACCTATTTCAAGTATTTAAAAATTAGATTTTCATACATTTTTTCTACTAATACATTTATAATTTCAATATATTATTTATTAATTTTCATTAATCAATTATCATATTTCTAATGCATTTTGTACTTCAGATTCATAGATCACTTCTCATATTTCTAATGCATTTTGTACTTCAGTGTTCTTTTCATTCATTGAATTCAAATCTTCATACTGAAAGTCATTTTTTTTCTTATATATTCTCCTATATTATTTCAAATTTATTTATCCATAATCTAATATACTATCATAATTATTTTTCTATAGTTTGTATAATTGTTTTCTAATAATAAGTATCATTAATTTGTGATTTCAAAATATTGAATATTTTTGTTCATTATTAACATTGAAATGTTGTATTATCTTCTTAAATAAAGCATTGAACTATATCAGTGTGTGAACACATAATCTATGAATTGTGTTATATCACCATGTGAATACACGAGCGAGTACTAGTTATTAACTAAATTCATGGGGAAAGACCAAGCATTATAGTGTGTCTATGTAATAATATCGGTAATCTGATCATACAAATATTTTCATGAAACATGACTACCAAACTCCATGGTTTTATTATTTCTATCTCTTCTTCAATAACGTTAAAGAACGCTTTCCAACATCCAAACTCCTTCAATGATATTTCAATCTCAATAAAGAACAACACCTAACCTAAAACACCAAGAATCAATTGAGATTAAATAGGAGTCATTCATTGGCCTATCATTTTGGCAGGGAGTCCTCATCAGTGGCTATTTGGATCAGCTTGCCAGGCCTTCCTCTTCCTCGGCAGAACCCGGAGATTCTCAAAGTCACTGGCTACTCTACTGGATAGTTTCATTGCTCTAACAGGTGCCCAGATTCTCTCAAGAATACAGTGTGTCTTCATATATGTGTGGAGATGGATCTTTCGGTTAATTTTCCTCCTCAGTTGCTGGTATGAGTGGTGGAAAAGGATCCTTTATAATGCTACCATGAGGTTTTTCATGGAATGAAGGCTTCAAGTCTCTTCAGTAGCTAACTATAAAAAGAGGCAGTCGGTCCCGAGTTCCTCAGGCTTGGGGTCTTGGGGTGATCGTGGTGTGGTACTGCTGTCTACGGCAGCAACTCTAAAGGGTGAGGTTACCATTGGGCTAAGTTTTTCAAATTCAAAAATCAGGCCCCGCGCACCTGTCGAGCTGTCAAATATGGAAGTTCGGCTCGGGTTGGAGGTTTTTGATGTTGTTGGATGCTTCACGCTGGAGAATTTTGAAGGAATTTTGGCTGGAGTGGCCCATGCAGCTAATGGGGTTATCCATGATAATGAGGAGGTGGACTTCTTCCTTGAGAGTGTACTACGGTTGGTGGGGAATTCTGATAATGATTTCCTTATGTATATACCGGAGGAAGAGAAAATTACGAGAATGGTTCTTGTAACGCCACGAGATAGTGCTTCTAGTCCGGACATGTTTCTTGAAGCTTTCTATGTGGTTGTATTGGGTATTGTTGGTCGCGAGGTGGTGGAGGTGGTCCAAGATTTCTTTCAGTGTGGTGAATTTTTCAAGGATGTGAGTTTCTCCTGGGTGGTTCTCATACCAATGGTTAAGGACCCCACCAGCATTGTCCTGTATAGAATGATATGTCTTTTTAGTGTGTCATACATCATTATAGTGAGCCTTATTTCAAGGATAATGAGGGGGTTGATTGCGATATTAGTATCTAATGAACAACAAGGGTTTGTTAACGACCATAAAATTCAAGGGTTGGTTGGCATCACTAGTGAACTGGTGAATGATCTCAACAAATTGTTATTTGGCTCCAATGTTATCTTCCAGGTTGACATGGACAAGTCATATGACAAGTTGGAGTGGTGTTTCATTATATGAATGATTCACAAGTTCGAGTTTTAGGAATGGTCTTGTGACCTCTATTTCTGGTTCTTCTCATCTCCTTGGCTATCAATCTCTCTCAGGGGGAAGTTCTTCAGTTTCATCAAAATTGTCTGGGTAGTGCGATAGGGGGACCCTCTCTCTCTAATCTTCTTCATTCTGGAATAGGATACTCTCTCTCAGAATCATCATAGAGTTATGGCGAACAGCAGGCTATTTCTTTATTTCGGGCTGAGGGGCAAGGAGGGTATATCACACCTGATGTTTGCGAATGATGCATTGCTCTTCACTAACGGCAGGCATTGATCCTTGCTCAAACTTGTGGAGATTCTTTCCATGAATGGCTGGGTAAGTTGGCAGAATATCAATCCAAGTAAGATAAAGGTGTTTATTTCCATCACGTGTACTGGATGGAGATTTAGGGACATTCAAGACATATTAGGCTGTCAACAAAAGCACCTTCCTATGATATATCTTGAGGTTCCCTTGTCATCAGGGCACATCAAGAATATCTTCTTCTAGGACACCACAAATCAGTTGCTGGGAAGGATCTCCAATGAATTAAACATATTTCTTTCTTTTGGAGGGAGGTCACGTTGATTAATAGTGTTCTTGCTTCTATTTGAATGCACATTTTCCCTATTATTCAGTATTTTAAATGAACTATTGAGACGATGGGTAAGATCCTGATGGCCTTTTGGTGGGATGATAATCAATTGGGCCACTTCCATTGGTCCTCATGGGCTCATATGGCCAAATCGGTTGAGGAGGGGAAAGTGGGGCTGCGCGACCACTCCAAAACCATGCAGGGCATGTAGGTGCGTTTGGCATGGGACATTGTGGCTGGGACTTAATTATTGGCTTTGTTTTTTAAATATTGGTATGGGGTTCTTGCTATGAATGCTAAGGATCATACGGTACATCCTTATGGTCTTTTTAGGTGCATGTTCTCACTCCTCGAGGAACTCCAAGTCTCTTCTCGGTGGATCAATGGAAGGGGGTTCTAGTTTCTAGAAAGCAAACTGGGTGGTGGAGAGTCTGTTTTTCCAAGATTCCCTACCCTGAACATTTCCTCCCAGCAAGAAAGTGGGTTCAATGTGCTAATTAAATCAGTTTTGAACTAGGACCAGAAGAAGCTGTTTGATAGAATTTGCATGAATGACAATGAGGATAGATGTTTATTCATCAGCTCAAGTTCAGGAAGTTTCTCCATTAGAGAGTTTAGGAGGTGGTTGAATGTGGAGAGTAGTCACGAGGGGTGGTCAGAAAAGATCGGGTGTATGGAGCTACCAACCAAAATGAATTTCATGGTTTGGCGCATTAAGAACAGGTCCCTCTCAATGGATGAAAACATTCAAATAAGGTTTATTCTCTTGGATTCTCATTGTTACTGTTGAATATTGTTGATGGATGAATCAATGGAACACCACTTCTTTCAGAGTGAATGGGTGACGTCTCTTTGGTCCTTGTTCACTCCACAACCAAGAATCAGCTTCGAGCAGTTCATGTTTCCTGAACTTCTATCTTCTTGGTTTCTTGGTGTTACAAGCAGGGACACGAACTGAAAGGTTCGACCATCCATCCTTGTATCCATTTTCTTGGTAATTTGGGAGGCCATGAATAATGAATTTATGGGATCCCAGAGTTTAGTTCACTTGCTTCAGATGAAGGTTAGATCGTTGATACGTGAGTTGGTTTTATTTTTGAAAGAGGGATAAAATTCGTCCATGGTGTGTAACCTCCTTCGAAGACCTCGCATTCATGGTAGTATGGGAGGAGGTGGATCAGTCAGAGTCCTCCATCCAGTGGGATTAAAATTAAAGTGGATGGTTCTTTAATGAACATGATCATGAGAGGTGGAGGGGTTTTATGTGACTCGAGTAGCTCGGTTCTGTTGGCGTTCAACCCAGCTTATGTACTGGGTAGTTCTCTGGGGTCAGAGGCTCGAGTGCTGCTTACGGGGATAAAGGTATGAAAAATATAGGGATTTCATATGTCTAAACCGAAGTTATGCTCAAAGGTTCGAATGAAAATTTCTCAAGGTAGGTTGTAGGTGCCTTGGGACCTGGTTTATATTATCAGGAGGTGTGCTTTAGAGAAACATTAAGGGAAACTCATTCATTACAGCTGGAGGGAGACCAATTTCATTGCGGATGCACTTTTGAAGATTGGGATACTAGGATAGGAGGTTTCCATCTATGATAGTTTGGGTTCACTACCTTTAAATTTCAAGTCCTTTGTTGTAGGGGATTCCCTTGGGTAGCATCATTTTTTACCCCTTGATGGTATCCTATTTAGGTGGGTTTTTCACTTCCCTCTTTCACTTTAATTTATAAAAAGTAATTTTTAGTCAGTCATATTCCTCATCCTTAGTTCTATTTAACATTTCCTCCAAAATTTATAGTAGTTCCTTAGACTCCCTTAACTCATACAGTTCTATATGTTAAGATAGTATCAATATGGGCTTTGAGCATGATACAAGATCAAATATAAACTTGATCTCCCTCTATGGTGGATGACCTGATAAATCATCAAGTAATAAACCCTATATATGATTTAATACTCAATGAAATGTAAAAGGAATTGTCTCTTGATTATTTGAAAATAGTAACCCATCCATCTACATTATGATCACTCACAAATAACTGGGGTTATGTTCAAATCAACCCACCTCAACATCTTATTCACCCATGAAATTGAACTCCTATCTTATAAGGTAAATTAATGAAACAAATGTTAAATAGCAGTATATGTGAGTCTAAAAACATTTCATCCAATCTATCCTAATGATATCATTGGAAACTGGCATATCTAGGACATAGAAGTCACATAGCTAAATATAGCCTCCAACCACTATAGAATATATCAATCATCTACTCACAAAATATAACCTCTTCCTCATATGAATATTAAAAATAATAACAGTAGAAGAAAAATCCACATAAATCATTAAAATATATACAATACATAGAAATAAAAATGAATGAGACATTATCATGTCTAAAAGAGTAACAAAAAGGACCAACAAAAATGTTATCTCTCATTGTATAAGTACCCATTTCCCCATCACCCAAAACCCGATCAAATTAAAAAACCATGCATGCCATTAATTTTTATCCCTAACCCTAGATACTTTTCTAGATAAAGGATCTATCCCCTTAGTAATATTCTTTAACTACCATTGAGATCCACAACTACATCCCCACCCTGACCTCACTAATGATGCCCAATTATCCATCTATTAAGGCTCTTATGACCAATATTGAGAATAATACTCCAACCCCAAGCCTCTATATGAGTCCAACTGAGGAATCCTTGTTGAGAAATGTTTCGAGTACCATATATTTCCAAAATCATGGAACTAACCCAAATGAGTTTGGAATCAAACTATGAAAATTCATAATTGGAGCCCCTCTTGAAGGAGTAATCTAAAAAACTCTTCCCTAAACCTAATATATCTCACAATACTAGTGAATCTAATAAAATGTTATATTCCTACCATTAATAGAGGAACCACCAACTATACAACTAAAATATGGAATGGATCTGATTTCTCATTTCTCTACTAAACCCTTCTCAATAGTAAGAGCCTTTTAGAGAACCTCGGAATGTGGATTTATTTTTGAGATCCTCAAATAACACTTATAATATATCTAAATAGTAATATCAAACATATTGGCCTTATAATCCTTAATACTGGACACTAAATAATAAAACTAAAATACCTACAAGAAATGGGAAACATAATTTCTCATTGATAATCCACTCGATCAATCTTTAAAAACTTTTATTCTTGATCTTATTTTAGTGTTTAAGGGAATAACACCTTAATTAAAATTTCCTTGAAGTCCTTACATGATTAAACCACATACCACCAGGCTTGTACCATCACACCCCACCATCTCCTATATGGTTATTGAAGTATAAAAGCATCTAAATTTTCATTCCACTCATCATGAATCTCAACCAATTTAATGGTTCCCTCCATGATCTAAATCCTATCATTAGAATTTAATAGTCCTCACATGCATGGAAAGATAGAGGATGTTTCACCTATATGTCCCCATCACATTATACCATAGCAGTTTCTCACCATCATACACCTCTAATTCTACATAGAATTATAAAAAAACACCCCTATATATATATGATTAGTGTCCTGAGTCACTGGTGAAACCTTAGGAGTGTGATCAGATCCACACTCCTAAACATTCAAAGTGATGGTTGGATCACACTAAACCATAGGGGTATCCTTAAAATTTTCCTTGGCTTCCACCATGGGAAATCATTGAGGTGTTATTTTCTAGAATTCCAAAACATAGATTCAGGAATTCCTAATAATAATTTCAATATTAATAAAATTTAAGTATGTATAAGTAAATGTAACAACAAAAACCTAACCCAGACACTACTAGACACCCTATGATGCATTCCCTAAGGGAATACTAAAAGTGGCACTGGAACTCTATAACACACTAACCCATGGCCTAATATCACATAGATCGTACCTATATATATATATATATATATTAGAGTTATATAAATATTTTAAACACAAAAAACATAAAGGTTATAATTAATTTGATTCACCTAATAGAGTATTTTTGTAAAAACCTAATATATTATTTTTTATATTTATTTAATTAATACAAAATTTTATTTTTTTAATTATTATTAAATAACATAAAAATAGAAATATGACATATTAACCTATATTAAAAATCATGATTCAAATACCCACACACTCTCATGACCCTAATAAAGTAGAAAAACCATTAAACCATAAATTCTATAAATCTATTTAAGGAAAAACAAAGAATCCATAACCATAAAACAAAATAAAATCAATCCCAATACTCTAAAAACATGAATGTATAGAATAAAAGTGTTGTCGTGAAATAGTTATGTATTCTAACACAATTCTTATCAATCCAATCTCTATTATACTGAGTATAAATAGTAAATCAAGAATTAAGGTATTCGATACCATTTTGTAAAGAAACAACCCAGTTTATGTCAGAGTGGTACATGGACTCATATGCACCTATCCATATATAAGAGGTTACTAACAAGTGAAAAGAGTCAATTTCATACATTTGGTAGACTCTTAACAAGGTATCAAGTCATCCAAACAAAAATCAAAATATAATTAGTATAAAAATAGAAAAATAGAATGTAATAAAAGCTATATTCCATACATATAATTCAAATCACATGTTATAATAAAATTGACAAATGTGTATCATAAATTAGCAGTCAAGAGAATGATCCCAATAGGCAGTATATCAATACATGTGATATAAAAAAAGAATAAATAAATATAGAGTTTCTGAAATAAACTGATTAAAGATTATTTCTTGGAATAACCTCTTTCCAAATCCAACTCCTCCTACTTAAGCACATGACATAAGGTCCTTCCTTTTACTAGGATACTTGAAAATAATGTTTGTACTTACACCAGGGTGTATATACATTCTATGAGTATATAAATAATTAGGACACAACTAACACATGCTTATTACAAATGTATAAACATATATATTTAACTACATTCCCTGTAAAAAAATAATAAATAACATACATGTATTCATCTATATAATGTCATTGTGTAGTAGCCAATTTTCCAAAATTCCAACCATTCTTGATGTAGTAAATTTTAGATTAATAGAGCCACTTATACCAGAAACCTATCATAGTAATCATAGGAATACATCATATGATGGTGTGACATAGAAAACCTCCTGTATGAAAGCAGAGTATGGTCCCATGGCTATGTATCATATACTTTGGCTAACATGGGATGTAGTATAAAGAGGGTGTAACATATCCAATATCCCATATAGGTTGAACCAATACCCTCATCAAGGTGAGGCCCCATAACTACCTAGATATTATACATAGATGAACTGTAACTAAGGAGGTAAAAACATAGTCAACCTCATACATAATCCAAACCAACACACTCCTCTGAGTTAATGTCTTACAATTAGGACTTATATTATCTAATCATAAAACTAGTATAAAATCAAAAAAAAACAAAGAAAAAAGATTTTACCATTCTATTATACTATAAAAATTCAATCTCAAAACCACAAGGATTTTATAGTGACCCTAGCCTTTTATATATAACATTACATGATTTATAGATAATTAAACATCAGAGTACAAGACAAGGATTGTGAAGTCTAGTTTCTTTGAAAACAAGGTACATAAAACTGAAAACATGGAACTAAAAAAACACTTATTTATTTAATCTTCATAAAGAGATCCTAACTTCATTTAATACCTTAAATCTGTATAGGGTACCCTGGGGATCACATGAACAAAGGGATGAGCTAAAAATCCCATCAAGGAAATAAACATAAGAATAAGGATTTAGAACAAGGGGTAGAGATCATGACATAATGATATAAAATGGAATATAAAATCATAACATATAAAAATGGGATCATATAAATATGAATTAATATTAATGTGGAAGAAACATAAATAATGACTTTAGAATGAGTCATGGATCGTTGCACATAGAGGAGCACAATTCAAGGTTAACCACCAATACTGTTGCACATAGTAGCACAAGTCAAGGCTAACTACCAAGACCATTGCACATAACGTCTCATGAGACTCAAATTTACCCAATGCGCTGGAGAAATTTCCAAGCATACCCATCTTAACAAGTTCATGTCATAAAGCATAATGAATGGGTGTATCATAAAATTGTCCATAAGAGAAAGGAATTAAAACATACATGGAAATTAAAAAGTTAAAATATGCATATATAATATTTACTGATTTAAAACTAAAGTGAAAACATGTAATAAGAGTATTTAGGAAATTTTTAGCATTAAAACAATTTAGTGTGGTTTTAAGGAAAATACTAGATAGCATTTAAAATCAAAAAGGGAATAATATTTTATATAAAACTAGAAGTGAAAAAATAAGGTTTTCATAATAAAAATACTGATTTAAAAAAACAGTTCAGTTTAAAACAAATTTTATAGTTCAATTAAAATTGGGTAAAAATTTGTGAAGTTCCCTTAAAACAGGTTTGCTTAACAGGAAGTATTGAGGAGAGAATCACTTAAAAACATGTATATCCCCGAAATAGAATAATGAAAGGTTCTTGATAAATTAACTTTTTAAATTTAAATATAATTTATAATATTCACAAAAAATTATAAGATAACTTCATTTTGGTAAAAGGATGATAAGGAAACCAGAAGGTACAAAGGAGGTTCGGGTACAATCACTTATAGATCATTGACATGGTATCAGGTGTACTTAAGAGGGATAAATGAGAGATAAAGTGGTTTATCATCACTTATAAATCATGATGATAGTATTTGGAGGTGATAAATAATACCCCATCATTAAGTATTACACCTAAAAGTTCATAATATAGAGGACATTCTTCAATAAAAGTGAAATAGAGAGGATCCCTTACCTTAAGTCTGATGGTGTTCTCTACTTGATATTAATGACTTGAATACTAAAATTAGGTTCATTGATTAATAATTATAGAACCTATTATATATGTATAAGATTTATTATAACCTTTTTAAGTTCATTCATGACCTTTTTGATTGGTTATGAGGTTCAATTTTATTGTTTAGGTCTGTTTGCTTCTTGGTTTTAATTATCGGTTCACTTATATTCTTGTTCAGATACATATGTATGATGAAATGGGTTGTATAGAATTGAAGTTATATGAAATTAGTGAATATCAATATTATTACTTGGTTATAAAATTCATTTATTTATTTTATGTTAAGTTTAAAACTTATATAAAACATTAATGATAAACGCTTGGATTAACTTGGCAATTTTGCTCACAATTAACTTATTTGGTATTATTATATTATATCAAGAATTTATAAGAATTCCAGAACATTAAATAAGATAAAATAAATAAATTATGATCTTCTTCAATCATTAAAATGGTTTCATGACCCGTATAGAATATGGTAATGAAAATTGAAAACCCATCGTCCATGAATTTTATAAATCAACACATCTTGGATGGTATTTTCATTTATAATATAAAATGATGGGTACAGAGAGATGTTAATGAATTATACCATCAGCATAAAAAAATTAAAATAAATTTATGTTAATGTAGTTATCATACCATTTTTGTGATGGGAGGTGAGGAAATAAAAAAGAAAATAAAATAACTTGAAAGAAAATAAAAGAATCAGAGAGAGGAATTTAACTCTTGAGTTTATCTACTTTTAGAGCCTCTTTAGGGAAGAGGTTTTGTTATTTTGAAGATAATAAGGGTTTTTTTACATGGGGTAGGATCTTGGGGATATATTTTGGAAGAATTTAGACAATGAACAAGTCTTGAGAGGATTGAAGAGAAGACGTAAGGAGGGGTGGTATTTATAGTGGAGGAGAAGAGGGTTTTCATAATATTTAATTCCTTAGTTTATTAATTTCCATCAAGACCAGAAGTAGTGATTCTTACATGAAAAAAATTGTAATAAGTTCATGTGAGTTTGAACCAATTGGTATTACATCATGAGAACATCTTCCATGACACTATAAATCATGTATTTGGCTAAATGTACAAATTATTGTATTTTACTGTTATCTAAAATTCAAGTATTTTAGAAAAATCCTAAAAATTAACCCTAACCATTTTTTTACGTTTATAATCCAAAAATGAACTCCATTTTTAAAAAATAATTTTATAAATATGATTGATTTAATATTTAATTAAAAATATAATTTAGTTGAAAAATACTGATTTTAAAACTATAACTCTTTTTATAATGTTTTCAAAAATTACATATGGTCTTATAAAATTATCGTAAGAAAATAAGACATAAAATTGATAATTTATTAATACCTTTTACAAAATTACATTTTATTTTAAATTAATTATTTATTTATCACTATAAAAAATACCAATACTTTTACTATGGTCCTATTATAACTTATAAGATGCTTAAATTTTATTTATACATTCAAGGATGAGGTTACTATTATTTTGGATGATATAATATTCATAAGGGTAATATTACTATTCATAAGTGTAGTTTACTATTCATAAGGGTATTTTACTATTCACCAAGAAATTAAGTTTCTCTTATTGAACTCCAAACATCTTATAGATCACAACCGTGTATGTCAGATTTTTGAAATTCAAAACATATAAGTGTCAAAATTATGTTTAAAGGTAACATAGTACTTAGTAGTTCATTTTTCTTTGATTCCATATGATTATATGACATATTTATAAGAAAGGAATTTCCATTGATAAAATATTGGGTGGTTATATTATTTACCCTTATGAAATTTCTCCCCTGAAATTTTGTTTTACATTATAAGCCATAAATAGGTGCAGGTACTTTTCCTTAATTCCTTCCTCCAGTTCCTATATTTCCTCTTCATACTTATGGTTCTGCCATAGTACGATGACCAGGTGAGTATTCTAGAAATATAGAACTTTATTTTTATAATCTAAGATCTTCACTGGTTTATCCGCGTAAGAATATTAATTATAAAACTATACCACCTCTAGAGAGATCATGTATAAAGGGTCTGGTATTTACTTCATTAAGAGGGATACATGGAAGACATCATGTACTTTGGCCATGGTAGGTGGAAGTGGTAGTCGATAGGCTACAGCTCCAACATGATCAAGAATCTTGAAGGGGCCTATGAACTTGGGACTTATCTTTCCATTCTTCCCAAACCGCGTGACCTTCTTCCATGGAGATATGTGTAAAAATACCTTGTCTCCAACTTTGAACTCATGGTTTTGTCGATGATTGTCTACATAACTCTTCTGTCGAATTTGGTCTTCCTTGATGTGCTTCTGAATGTTTTTCACCTACTTGACCATTTCTTCGACCATTTCAGGTCCTAGAAGCTTACGCTCACCAACTTCATCCCAACACATTGGTGTTCTGCACCATTTCCCAGGAAGGGCTTTGTATGGTTCCATTAGGATGCTTGAGTGGAAACTGTTGTTATAGGAGAATTCAACCAGTGGAAGATATTGGTCCCATCCTCCTTTGAAATCCATATAACATGCTCTCAACATATCTTCCTTTGTCTGAACAGTTTACTCAGATTTTCCATCAGTTTTTGGATGATAGGCTATAGTAAAGTTCAGTTCAATGATTAGAGCATATTGGAGCCTTTTCTAGAACATCGAGGTGAATCTCAGAAACAATAGATAGTGGTACACTATTATGACTTACCACCTCATTGATATATATGCATGAAATTTCATCCAATGAGAGGTCCTCTTGAATTTTGATAAAGTGATTTGTCTTTGTAAGAAGATCCACAATGACCCATATAGCATTGTATCCTTTATATGTCCTTGGAATTCCGGTGACAAAGTCCATGGTGATGTTCTCCCACTTCCATGTTGGTATGGGTAGTGGTGGCATCATCCCCTTATACTTATGTCTTTTAGCCTTCTCTTGTTGACATACTAAGCACTTTAATTTATATTTAGCAATCTCCTTCTTCATATTGTCCCACCAAAATTTCTCTTGGATATCTCGATACATCTTTGAGATCCCTATGTGAATAGAGAAGACTAAGCTTTGTGTGTCATTAAAAAACTCTTTCTTTATCTCTAAATCAGATGGTATAAATAATCATGACCCAAATCTTAAAACTCCTTTCTCATCAATCATGAACTCAGAGGATTTAACATTTTTAATGGCTTCCACACTTTTCTAAATTTCCACATATTTTCATTGAGTATCCTTTATTTTCTCCATGAGGGATGGTTGAGAAACCATTTGAGAAAGGATTGATGATGTTCCTCCCTATGATCCTCATGTCCATCCTCTTAAAATCTAATAAGATCAGATCCTTTTCAATTATCATCATTGATAAAGATGTAGGATCCATTCTGATTAGATCATTTTCCACAATGTTGGCCTTACCAGGGTGGTAATGGATTAAGTAGTCATAATCCTTGATGATATCTATCCATATTTGCTGACGTATATTAATTTATTTTTGTGGGAATATATATTTGAGACTCTTGTGGTCATTATAAATCTCGCACTTCTCCCCATAGAGATAATTCTGCCATATTTTTAACTCAAAGATCACAGTCGCCAACTCCAGATCATGTGTAGCATAGTATTGCTCATTGATTTTTAGTTTCCTTGAGGCATAGGCTATCACTTTATCATTTTGAATTAGCACACATCCTAAGTCCTTATTTGAAGCATCAATGTACACCACAAAAAGTTCTCTACTTATTGGGAGTGTGAGTACTAGCGCAGTGATTATCCTGTTTTTCAACTTCTTAAAATAGTCTTCACTTTCTTGAGTCCAGACAAACTTCACTCCGTTTTGAGTAATCTTGGTCATTGGGTTTAAAATTAGTGAAATTTTCTTCACAAATCGTCAATAATACCCAGCTAAACCCAAAAAGCTACAGATATTTGTTATAGATGTTATTTTAGGCCACTCTTTAATTTCTTTTGTCTTGGAAGGGTCCAAAGATATCCCTTTTCTAGTGATAACATTACCCATGAATGATACTTTCTCCATCCAAAACTCACACTTATTGTACTTTGCATATAGATTCTCCCTTCACAATGTCTTTAACATAGTATTCAAATACACCTCATGTTCCTCCTTGCTCTTGAAGTATATCAGAATACCATTAATAAAGACTACCACAAATTTATCGACATAATATCTAAAGACTCTATTCATTAAATCCATGAAATCTTCTGGAGAATTATTAAGTCTGAAGAGCATCACTATGAACTCATAGTGTCTATACCTCGTTCAAAAGTCAGTCTTGGGAATATCTTCCTTTCTCACCTTTAATTGGTGATATCATAACCATAGGTCCACGTTAAAAAAAAACTTGCCCCACAAAGTAGGTCAAAAAAGTCATCTATCTATGGTAGTGGATACTTGTTCTTTATTGTGATTTTATTGAGCTTAGGATAATCAACATATAGTCACATTGATCCATCCTTCTTCTTAACAAGGAGGACTGGTTCACCCCATGGTAAAGCACTCGGGTGTATCAAACCCTTCTCCATATTCTCTTGTAGCTACTTCTTTAGCTCTTCCAACTCTATGATGGTCATTCTATAAGGTTTCTTTGATATAGGAAGAGATCTGGTATTAAGTTCAATGGATAACTAAACCTCTCAATTAGGAGGAAGTCCACACAACTCTTCAGGGAATACATTAGTGTAACCCCTCACGATGGACATGTCTTCAAGAATGATTCTATCCTTTTTCCCAATCATTTGATCTAAATATGCTCTCTCATAATGAATTAATATCCATACTTGAGACACAGATTCTAAAGGAGACTCATCTTCCTCCTTACACTTGTAAAGAATTGCAGGATGCTTCAGGATGTGAAGTGTGATCTCCATTTCCCAACAGTTTATGTTGGATTTGTATAAAGATAGTCAACCCATTCCCAAGATCGCATCAAAATCCACTAAAGGAAGTATGACAAGATTTTTTGGGAGGTTCAATCCACAAATGTTAACTCGGGAGGAGTTATAAACCAAGGACACAATAATTTCCTCATTCTTTGTTCTCACAGATAACTTATCCTTTAAATTTTGAGGTGGGTCTTGAATAGTTCTACTAAACTTACAAGATATGAAAGAATGTGTAGAACCAGAATCAAATAGTATGTTCACTATTCTTGAATAAATAACTAGATTACATGTCCCCACATCGTTTTCTGGATCCACCTCAGCAGTAGTGATAGCATAAGCCCTTCTTTATTTCCTTGGATGTTTTTATTCATTGCCTCCAACAATCCTCAACTTTGTACAATTATTATCATAATTCCCATTCTTCTTGAAGTTGTAACACTGCACTATAGTTTGAGTTTTGATCTAAACATTCCCTTCTTCTTCAACATTAGTGGTATTCTTCATATCCCATCAGCATTTTTTCTCCAGATGTCCCAATTTTCCACATTTGAAGCAATTCTTAGTTCCCTTTAGACAGTTCCTAGGATGTTTATTCCCATAATTTTTACATGTGGGATGGTTTATCTTCTTTCCATCATAGAGTTTATTTTCAAGACCACCCACATTAGATTCCATTTTCCTCCTCCTATCGCTAGGCCCATGATAACAGTGAGAGTCTCCGATCACCATTTCAACCTTGAGGGAACAATGTAAAATCTCTTCATAACTGTCAAAGTCTCGAATCAAAAACTCTTTTCAAAAAATTGGATATAGACTGCTAAAAAGATATCAACTTTGATTTTAGTGTTCAAGAAAAATCCAGAGTCATACCTTTCAATCCTTATGAAGTTTTCTTTATACACCCTGATGGACTCATCTTCTTTATGCTTGAGTCTAAGGAACTCTCTTTCCATCCTGAGATGGGGGGTTCTGGGAAAATATTTATTGAAAAAAATTATCTTGAATTCCTCAAAAACCATGGAATCAATTTCCTCTTGGGGCTTCTTATTCTTTATTAGTGTCTGCCACTGATCAGCTTCCCCATAAAAATGATAGACGGCCAGTACAACTTTCTCTTCTTCTCAGCACTCGAGCAAAGAGAATATCTTTTCAATGGAGTTAATCCAATGTTCTAAAATGAGGGGATTAGAAGATCCACTAAACATGTAAGGCCTTTTCCACATGAATCCTCCAATATTTGTTTTCCAGTAGCTGGAAGGAAGATGGGGAATTTCCTCCATGCTGAAGATATCGACCATCCACTAGAACACCTTTCTTGTCTTCCTTGGCTCAGAAGCTGGTTTTTTTGAGCCATGGTGTCAAGCCCCCAGGTCTTCAGGTATATGGCGCTTCAGTATTACTCGGTGGTTGATGGATGCACACAAGGGGAGAGAAATCCCTATCATGGTAGTCTAGCTTAGTCTCCTAGGGATCCTACTCCCCTTTCAGAATGTTGGCCTTCTTAAGGTTATAGGTGACTCATTGGGGGGATTCCTCTGTGCTGATGACTGCATGTGGAGTTGTTCGGACTCTTCAGAGGCTAGGATTTTCATGGAGATGAATATCTCATCCCCGCCCCTATATCGCATCTCCCTACATGTGAAGGACTCTTTCAACTAGTCATAGCCTATTATCTACCAGTTCTATCCTATGTTCTTCCCTTCGACTTTCATTCAAGGGAACTCTCTTCAGGTTTATAAGAAATGTCACCAGGGTAGGACTCGCCTCCCTCAGCTATCTAATTTTGTCTGTAATGGCTTGGTGGCCCCCTCTACTAATCTTGTTGGCCAGTATTCTAGTCCTCTTTTGGATGCTCTTATCTCTCCCCCTATTACGTCCCTCAGGTTATCTCTGCCTCAGCTTCTTTTGGGTTCCCTTCTTATCCTTTCCCAATGATGGAGGGGAACTTGGTTCCCTTTATTCAGTAATGACAGGTTGAACCTTATATCCCCTCCAAGTTCCCCTTCCCTGGCCCTCTGATCAATTTCCTTATCCTTCCTCTTAGGCCCCTTCCCTTCCCTCCGGTGCTTCATCTCTTTCCTAGTCTTCTATTCATGATGAAGGGTATTTCATGGAGGGTTCCTTCAAATCTTATTGAAAGTATTTTTTCTCTTACCCCTAATTCCATCTCCCCCACCTCCCCCCTCTCTTCTACGATCCATTTCTATCTATCTTTTGGTCCCCCTCATGGCCCTCTCTTACTTTCCTCCCTCTCCCCATCCCCTCCTCCTGAGGTTCCCCACCCCGTCTAGTCGACTATTTTTTATCCATCTTCTCCCCCCCCCCCAAGAGTGGTCATCGTTTAACTTACCCCACCCTTTAAAGGTTCTCTTCCCTTCCCTTGTGTCCGCCTTTAATAGAACAGGCAGATGAACTCGAGCTTAGGATAAGAAAATGTAGAAGAGATCACCCACTTATTCCTCAAAGGCTAAGATTCCCATAGCTATAACCGGGCACACCTCGATCTAATGTATTCAATGATTATGTGAAACACCTGGGGCATTGGTGCCCGGGTGAAAATATAAGTTCTAGAATAATGTATTCTCAATCATAGGGTCAATCTTATTTCCATTATTGACCATAAATAGAACATCTAAAAAATTTAGGAATTCAATAGAAAGTTTTCCATTCACTAGTTTATGCATGCATAGCCTATAAACAAATAGATATTGTTATTCTGGAATAGTAATATCTCAGTTGGTCTTGTTCAGATGGGTGATCAACAGATAACCACCAAAATCACTAGGGATCAAGATTCATTTTTGGTTTCCTTCATCTATGGTGGTTGTGACTACCAGCAAAGTGAGTCCCTATGGAAAGATCTGTCAAGTTTCAACCTGGGGAACTATCCCTAGATCTTAGGGGGAGAATGGAATGTTATTTCGAACCCTAGAGAAAGGAAGGTAAGGTGACCTTCCCTAGGAAAGCAATCCTGACCTTTGTTATCTTCTTGTATGCCAATGGAATCTCAGACCTCAGTTACACTAGAGACCATTTCACATGGTGCAACAACCAATGTGTGTCATAATGATCCTAGAGTCATTTGGATCACAGTCAATATCTTCGTACCCCACCATCAAAGTCGTCCACCTAGTGTGGGGTCTCTTTAATCCCTCTCTGATACTATTTTTGGTCTTAACAGGACAATAAACCACTGCTTCTACAAGGTTTTACCACCACGGGGTCAACCTTCCTGGTTATCATGATGTGGTTAGAGATTCCGGGGGTGAGGAAGCACAGGGGATGATGTGGATCACCTTTAACAATAAGCTCATAAGACTCCAAATATGGATTCAGGTGTGGGACAAAGCCTTCCCCTAGAGTGACTGGGATATTGAGGCTTACATGTAGGATATTGATCACCTCGAGTGATCCTTGAAGAAAACTCGATGGAAGCAGTGTTCGAAAAGTTATCCATGAAGAAAGATATCTTTGCAGACTTTATACTTCATCAAGAACGTATGGAGAGGGAATCTTCAATGGTGATATGGCTTGATGAGGGGGATATAAACATTGCCTTTTTCAATGCATTAATTAAGTAAAAGAATCACGTGATCCAACCTAACATTTTGATGGAGTATGGGACATACTCGAATGATAGAGAGGTGGTGGGAAGCCTCACCCACTCCTTCTTCAGAGACCTTCTTGAAGGTCTCAATCCTCGCATGCCTGATGGGTACCTGAGGGGTATAGCTGAGTTCATTGTAGAAATTTCTAACCAGTTGTATCACAAGGACAATGAACAAATGGATGCCTTTCCAAATGAACGTGACATCCTTGAGGCGATCATGCATCTCAAACCATAAAGCGCTCTAGGCCCGGATGGATTTACAGGGTCCTTCTACAGAGATGCATGGGAGGTGGTTAAGGATGATCTTACCGAGATGGTTCAAGAATTTTCAAGGGGAAGGTCTCTCCCATGGGTGGCATCTTCCATGGCCCTAGTTCTCATACCCAAAATAATGAATCTTATCTCGATCCTTCAGTACCGCCTGATTAACCTGGGTAATTTCCCATAAAAAATCCTTGTAACCCTTATCGTCAAAAGACTTGCGGCACATCTCCCTCTGTGGATCTCTTTGGAACAACACGCTTTTGTGGGAGGTGAATCTATTCAAGGGGTGTTAATCGTGGCTCAGGATCAATTCAGAGATATCAACACCAAGGTCTGTAGTTCCAACTTGGTCATTAAACTGGACATGAAAAAAATTTATGAACGAGTTGAATGGGGCTTTATCAATAATCTCCTCTCAGGTATGGGATTCTCTCCCCAGGTGAGTGACTTTATTTTCCATTGTTTTAGTTCATCCTGGTTGGTAGTACAGTTCATGGGTAAATCTAATGGATTTTTCAAGGCTTTCTAGGGCATAATACAGGGAGACCCACTCTCTCTAAGACTCTTTATCCTCTCGTAGGAAATTCACAGCTTCCTTATCCACAAGAATATGAAAAATGGAATTATCCTTCCCTATAAATAAATATGGATATTCCCCTCCATTTCCCACCTCATGTTTGAAGATGATACAATCATTTTATTGAATGAAAATAGATGGTCCACTATGGGCGTCATCAAGGTTTTTGAGGAGTTTTTTCATTGGAGATGTCAAGTCATCAAAAAACCTATGAGAAACATGTACATCTCTAGCACATGTGCTTCAAATCGGGCAGCCTCTATATGCAACCTTCTGGGTATCAAAAGTTGCGACTGGATGAGGACGTACCTGGCAGCTCCCATCTCCACTAGTCGCCTACATTTTTGGGACTTTGATCACATTGTGTGTCGCATCTCAGATTGCATCCTCAACTAGAAGAATAGATACCTGTTGTTTGGGGGACTTCTTGCTCTGATGAATACTGTCCTCACTACCACCCATTTTCATGCTCTCTCATCCCTTAAAGTTCCCAAAATCATCATGAAGAATATAAAAAAGATCTTGGACCGCTTCATTTTGGGATGCAAGGGCATAAGGGAAACTCTCCTAAGTTTCATGGAGGAAGATGGTGAGACCAATCCAAGTGGGAGGTATTAATGTTTGAAGACTTATAGGCACTCTCCTTTGAATTCATACTAAACTGGCTTGGGAGATCCATGAATGTCGAACCTTATTGGGTAAGACCATGGGTAGTCATTTTATAGGTAGTTCATAGATGGATGAAAGAAAATGGTCTCCTTTTATTCACACCTTAGTTCCCTTGTTCCAGGCCATCCTCCCTCATGTCTGGTGGATCATCGAGGAAGGAAAATTGTAAGAACCCGGTTTTTATTCTTGAGGTACGGGTTTCTCTTTTCCATTTTTCCAGAAGTGTTTTTGAGAAAATAAGGAAAATGGGAAAATCCCAAATTTTTTGGGTACATTCTGTGTATTTTTCCACACATCATGTACTTTGGCCATGTGGGATGAGTACATAGGGTGTTCGGACTTTTGGCGATGAAGGGTGTAAAAACTGACTGCACGCCGTGTACTTTCTATTTACACACCATGTAATCATTCGTTAGGTGAAACAATAAGAAGGTGGGAGTACCTACCAGTGGAGAAACAGTACATGTTTTGTACTCAGAAATACACGTCATGTACTCATGTTGACAGATGAAAAGTGTTTCAGTGAAAAGTAGCTGCCAGGGGAACAGTTAAAAAATGAAAAGTACACGTCGTGTACTTGAGAGTACACACTGTGTATTTTGTTTTTTCTCTTAAAACGGTAATTATCATCCTATTTCAATAGAGGAAGCTTAGAATGTTGGAGGAGCACTAGGAGAGAAGGCTAGAGCTTGGAGGATCTCCCGACTGCACACCAGAACTCGGACTCCTTCGCTGACAGTCTCGATTGAACCGTGCAGGTGAGTTATTCACTCTTTTGAACCCTTATTTTCAATTATTTCCTGAGGGGAAGTTATTTGGGTTTGAATGCGTTTTAGTTTATCGTATATCTACATATTTCTCGGACATTCCGAAAGGCGTCGTTCACATATATTGATTAGAGGAGATCAAGGTAGGTGGTTTGATGTTTAATTCCAACTGTCATGTGGCTTTTGTGTATTGTTGTGCTATTAACCCATGTTTGGGGTGTCGTATGTCTGAGGCCTTGAATAATTAAATGCCTGGAATTTCATAGGTAATTTAATGAATATTTATAAACTACTGTCTGGGATCATTTCTTGGATCTAGGAGCACCCCATGGGGAGGTTCCCTTGTTTAGCCATTTGGTCAGGATACCCAAGGGTATGCCATGATTTTAGCATGCTTTGAGTTTTCTTGAGAGAAAATGTATATAAATTGCTTGCTTATGAGTTGGTCTTGGCCTAGTTACTTTTTTATCCTGAGGTCAGTGTTTCTCATGCCTAAGGGAAAGTGTTTTGTTTATCCTGAGGGAAACTTTTCTAATGCATGTGGGCAGTTGCTTCCATGCATGAGGGAATTATCTCATATGCCTGAGGGAAATATTCGCTATGCCTGTGGGAAATCACCTTAGGGTTTCGATTTTGATTACCTGAGGGTATGTTTTTGCATGTTTGAGTACTCTGTTTACTTTTCATATTCACTATGGTGATTTCACATGTTATACCTGCCAAGCTAAAGCACAGGCTTGGTATTGTTTTACCTTGTACTTGTTAGATAGCTTGTTGTGGTTTTTGCTGCGGCACTGTATACGAGTTTGTTGGTTGAGGCTGAGTCTCAGAAACATATAATTCAATTATATTGAATTGTTAAATAATAATTAAATGGAGATGGGACTAGTCAAAGTATCTACTTTTGAGTACTTCCTAGTTTACTGTATTTTCATTACTGCACACTACTATTGCACAAAATCACTGATAGTTGGGCATGTGCCTTTGGTGGTTGCATACTAGGATTTATTTATCACACCCTATTTGGGTCATTTCTTTCGCCCAAACGGATTATATTTCTACAAGTGTAGATAAGTGAAAGGGTCCCTATATGGGTACTTGATTGTTGCAGAGGATTAGGAGAGCATGGGACCGAGCTAAGGCTTGGGATGCTGCTGAGTTCCGTCTCTGCTGTTTTACATTGCTTACTGTATTTTTCATGTATATTGTATGGATTCAGATTGTAGTGTATCCTATTTTGGATGCTTTCTTAGACTTAGGGACATATTTCATCACTATATATTATTTTTTTTTATTTTCTTTACTTCATTATTGTGTCCATTTCAGCATTGGTATTGTTTACTGCTTCCGCTGTTGTATGCTTGTATTTTATCTGTTGCGCTACACTTTGACAAATGAGGGCATAGTTTCCCCACTATAAGACCTAGGTCCTCACTACTAGTCGACATCCTCTGGAATTTAGGGAAATGCGCTTGAGGTCATGTGACCAACTAGGTTTGGGGAACCCGTTGAGTGGCACCCGGATCTGAGACATTACAAAAAGTCTCCTTTTGGAATGCTAATTTGACAGGCAGTTTCCTCAGCTTCTCGAGGTATCTTACTTACAATATTTTGTATAGGGAGGCTAGAAATTACCCTTCCTTTATTAAGGAAGTGTTGGACAAGGACCAACAAGGGACGTTCTAACTCATTGACATCAATTTGGAAGCAGACAGGTGCATCTTCACCTCCTCTTGCTCATGTGCCTTCTTTGCTAAAGTTGTACGTAGAATCTAGATCCATCTATCTAAACCAGACCAATGGAACCATCTCCTCTAGACCAAGTGCATCCCAATGAATTTTAACTTCCTCACATGGAGGCTTAGGTATGGAACCCAGACCACTAATAAAAAAATTAAAAAAAAGTGGTATTCTGATGGATTCCCACTACCCCTATTGCACAGACCATAAATAGTAAAATATTTAGCACTTATTCCTTAGGGGTTCTGGGACCAAGAGGTTTGTAAGGCCTTTGGTGCATTCACTCCTGTTCCCATCCATGTTATTAACACCGGGTCCTTCATTTCCCACAGGTTCTAGGGATCGAGAGATAAAGGAGTGGAATGGTCAGCCAGGACCATTATATTTCATGCATGTGTGTGGTGTATTTGGCATGCGAGGAACAAAGTGAGATATGAAGGGATAGTCTCATCAGGGAGGTCCATCATCACTCACGCTCTTTGTCTCCTCCTTGATCTTATCATATTTTTTAAAGGATGGAGATAATCTCCCTCTCTTTAGTTTCTCCAACCATTTTCCCAAGGTCTCCAAGTTGTATCCACGCTCAGTAATTAAGTCTCATGGTATCCACCTCCCTATGGGATGAAACTTAACAAAGATGGCTCCTTCTTAGAGGGAAACATGAAGGGAGGAGAGGTGGTTCGTGATTCTATGGGCTCCTTTGTGTTTTCTTTCAATATCTCCCTAGTAAAGGGCACCTCCATTCAGGTGGAGGCCCTTTCCTTCCTATCTGGACTCACCCTCTGCTGCTAGGGGGCATCGACATCACTGATGGTGAAACAGACTCCAAATTATCCTCAAATCACTACATGGTGCTTGACTAACCTCGTAATCTATCTCGTACTATATTAGGAGAAGTAGGAACATCCTCTTTAATATCTGAGTGAAGCATATGTGGCGTGAAGGGAATAAGGTTGCAAACTATATGGCATCAATCATGGTTCAAGACTCGGGTACCTAGTGTTTTTACAATTTAAATCATCTTAAAACATGAGTCAGTTGACCTTGTGAAAGGGGATTCCCTCAGCTTACATTTTTTCTGTCCCCCTAGTCCCCTCGTGTTCCCTTTCCTTCATAAATAAATTAATGTGATGATGATGAGAAGTATATCCAAACTTATGATTACATATGTTTCAATCTAGGTTATCCTTGATCTATTTCATAACATGTATTCTTATGGGATTTTTTTATTCCCTTAACAATGGTTTTTACTAAGTTCATGAATTTACCAAAGAATATCCTCTAGGAGTTTCAAAACAATAGTACCGCAAGGCATGTAGTAATTCACCAATTCCTATTTGAGCCTAGATGAAAGGGGTGTTTTCGTGTTTTAAACCTAGATACATCTGTTCTAGAGCCACCTCTACCTATTTGTATCAATACAGGGATGTATTTCCTTGATAAACCACTTACTTTATACTTACCAAAATATAGGGATGTTTTCTTATACTTAGTCTCATCGTTATGAATCTTACTAATATTAATTAATCCTAATATCCAAAAATAACTAGACCATCCTCTGATACCGACTATAGAGAACCTATCATCTTAAACATTACATTACATGATTTTAGACATAATTAAACATCAATTTACAAGCCAAGGATCATGAAGTCTGGTGTCTTTGATGACTAGGTACATAAAATTGAAAACATGGAACTAAAAAATTATTTATCTAATATTCATAAAGAGAACCTAACTTCCTTTGAGCCCTTACATCTACATAGGGTACCATGGGGATCACATGAACAATGGGATGAGCTAAAAATCATAGTTTGGAAATAAACATAAGAATAAGGCTTTAGCACAAGGGTTATATATCCTGACATAATGATATAAAATGGAATATAGAATCATAACATATAAAACTGAGATATTATACACATGAACTCATAGTAATTAAGTAGGAACATAAATAATGACTTTATCATGAGTCAGGGCTCATTTCACATAAAGGAGAACAAGTCGAGGTTAACCACCAAGACCATTGCACATGGTAGCACGAGTCAAGGCTAATCGCCAAGACCATTGCACATAACGTCTCATAACACTCAACTTTACCCAATGAATTGGAGAGCTATCTGGATGCACCCATCTTAACATGTTCATTAATATGCTTTCCACATAAATAATCATACAAAATCAGTCATACTTAAACATATGGGAACCCATGGAGAGAAATGGGTACCACATTTATGTCATAAAGCATGATGAATGGGTGTATCATAAAAGTGTCCATGAGAGAAAGGAATTTAAAAATACATGAACATTAATAAGGTAAAATAAGAATATATCATGGTACGTGATGTAAAACAGATGTCAAAAAGTAAGAAGAGTATTTAGGAAATTCTTAGCATTAAAACATTTAAGTGCGGTTTTAAGAAAAATACTAAAGAGAATTTAAAATCGAAAAGGGTAAAATATTTTATATAAAACCGGAAGTGAAACAAGAATAACTTCATAATAAAAATCCTAATTTTATAAAAACAATTTTGGATTAAAATAAATGGTAGAGTGCAGTTGAAATTGGGTAAAATTTTGGGAAGTTTCCTTAAAATAGGTTTTCTTATCCATATGTATTGAGGAGGGAAGCACATAAAATATATATATCCCCAAAACAGAATGATGAAAGGGTCTTGATAAATGAACTTGGTAAATTTAAATAGAATTTAGATGATTCACATAAAATTATAACATAACTTCATTTTGGTAAAATGATGATAAGGAAACCCAAAGTAATAAAGGAGGTTTGGGTAGAATCCCTTACTGATTATCGGTTTGGTATCAGGTGTTATTAAGATAGATTAATGAGACATAAAAGGGTTTCTCATGACTTATAAATCATTAGAGAAGTATGTTGGAGGTGTGAAATTATACCCCATCATTAGGGACTATACATAAAATGGAATAACATAGAGGACATTCTTGAATAAAAGAGAAACGGAGATGACCTCTTTCCTTAAGTCTAATGGTACTCTCCGCTTAATATTAATGACCTGAATAATAAAATTAGGCTAATTAATTAATAATTATAGAACATATTATTTATGTAAAATATTTATCATAACATTTCTATATTCATTCATGACCTTTTTTATTGGTTATGAGGTTCAATTTTATTGTTTGGGTCCATTTACTTCCCTGGTTTTAATGATCAGTTCACTTATATTCTTGTTCGGATACACATGTATGATGAAAGTGGTTGTCTAGAATTAAAGTTATAGGAAGTTATTGAATATAAATAATATTAAATTTTTATTAAATTCATTTAGTTATTTTGATTGAATTTGAATTATTATATAAAGCATTAACGATAAACGCTTGGATTAACTTGGCGATTTTGCTCACAAATAACTTGTCTTGTATTATTATTTTATATAAATAATTTATAAGGATTACAGAACATTAAATAAGATAAAATAAATATATTATGTTCTGCTTCAACAATTAAAATGGTTTCATGATCAATCAATAATATGGTAATGAAAATTGAAAACATGTCATCATTGAATGTGATAAATCAACACATCTCAGACAGTGTTTTCATTTATACAATAAATGGAGGGGGAGGGAGAGATGATAATGAATTATCCCATTATAATAACAAAATTACAATACATGTATGTTAATAGAGTTATCATAACATTTTGGTGATGGGAGTTGAGGAAAGAGAAAAAAAAAGAAAAAAAAAGAAATTGAAAGAAAATAAAAGAATCAGAGAGGGGAATTCACCTCTTGATTTTATCTCCTTTGAGAGCCTATTTAGGGAAGAGGTTTTGGCCTTTTGAAGAGAATAAAGGATTTTGGAGATGGGGGAGGATCTTGGAGAGAAATTTGGGTAGAATTTAGGCAAGGAAAAGGATTGATAAGAGTGAAGAGAAGAGGTAACGAGGGGAGGTATTTACAGTGCAGGAGAGGAGGGTTTTCATAATATTTAATTCCTTAGTTTATAAATTTTCCTCAAGACCAGAAATAGTGATTATTACATGACCAAAAATAGTAATAAGTGCATGTGAGTTTGAACAAATTTCGGTTACATCAGTAGGACATCATCCATGACCCTATAAATCTTGTATTTAGCTTATTTTGCAAATTATTGTATTTTATTATTCATAAAAAATTTAAGTATTTTAGAAAAATCCTAAAAGTTCACCCTAACCATTTTTTTGACATGTATAATCCAAAAATGAATTTCATTTTTCAAAAATAATTCTCTAAATATAATTGATTTAATTTTTAATTAAAATCATAATTTACTTGAAAAATCCAAATTTTAAAACTATAACTCATTTTATAATGTTTAAAAAAATTACATAAGGTCTTATAAAATTTTCTTAAAACCAGAAGACATAAAATTGATAATTTAGTAACACCTTTTAGTAAAATAAAATTTCTTTTTAATTAACTAATTAATTTTAATTATTTATTTATGACTTACAAAAATTCCAGTACTTTTACTATAGTTATATTATCAGTTCTAAGATGCCAAAATTTTATTTATATATTCAAGGGTGAGGTTTCTATTAAATTGGATGATGTAATATTCCTAAGGTTCATATTACTATTCATAAGGGTATGTTACTATTCATAAGGGTAATTTACTCTTCACCAAAAAAATAATTTTGACTTATTCGACTCTAAACATCTTACTGATCGCAACCGTGTATGTTAGATTTTCGAAATTCAAAACACAAAAGTGTCAAAATTAGGTTTAAAGGTCACATAGTAATTAGTAGTTCATTTTAATGTGATTACGTGTGATTATATGACATATTTATAAGAAAGGAATTTCTATTGATAAAACATTGGGTCATTACATAGTTGACCCATTGGACACTCATTAAACTCAACTCATATCCACACTTCATATAATGTCCCAACACTAACTTTAAGGCACTTAAATTATTTTATTTTGATCATCATTTTTCTGGGTCATATTAAGGGCTGTTTTAGGAGACTTTTGGAAATTTTTAGAAGTTTATGGGCTAGTGAATGGTTAGTGAATGGTTAGAGAAAAATTTGTTCATCAGCCCAGGAAACCATGTGCCTTTTGTTTGACTCCAAAAGGAGAGATCATGGTTAGGCACACAATTAGTACCAACCATGTATCCTAATCCTAAAATCATGAATCTTGGGATAGTATTTCAAGCATAGTTGGAACACATTTTTTCAAACCATATGGACAAACTATGAAACTCTTTCAATATAATAGGAGTCGGTGCACAATTGACACATGATTTGTCAAACCATGCGGCCAAACCATGGAACTCATCCTGCAGCTCATGATAGGGCACATAGTCTATACACTATATTACCAATCATATATCCAAAATATGGGATATACTTTAATTACTAAGAATTTTTATTTTAACACCTGATACTTTCATGTTCGGACTCATTCTTATCTCATTTGATAAGTAACTCGACCAAGGAGACTCCTTAGGATGATTTTAGGGATTATTTTATTCTCGAGGATTTATTTCAATGGATCATTTATTATTGGATCTATATTTTCGAAGGTATATACTGGATTCTCATTATTCTTCATTTCACATATAGATCATCCTTTCTAATATAAAATGAAATCATATACTGGGGATTTTTATGATATTTTTATGTTTTTTACATGATCTATTTGTATCTTTTATAAATCCATTAGATTTTTTTCCCAAATCTTCATTTGTCATTGTGTGGCCTTTGCGAATCACTGATATTTTTGTTTTATCCATATACCAATTTTATATAGATGATGCATTACTGATCCTTATTTAAAAATTGTAGTTCTAGGATCCTCCCTTGTTCATTCTAGACTTCCTCTTATTGTGGATTCCTCTTTGGGTATCAAAGTGATTATGAATTGTGGTATGTGGTTTCATAATGAAATTCCATTCAATTGAAATAATTATTGCTTTATTAATTTTAATTAATTTATAATTTATTTACAAATCATGATGTTATTTCTTTTGATAAATGATTTTGAAATGGAATGGGGTGCATGGTACAACATATTTAATAAAAACTTTTGAAATTAATTTTTGATTTTTGGAAAAAGATCATTAATTCAAATGAATGATTTGAACCATTCTTTTATTATGAATTTGAAGAACAAAAATGAATGAAATGTTTTTTTATTTCGAATGAATTTAATTGATTATATTGGAATTATTTTTTATGAAAACCATTTGATGATTGTTTTTTGAAAAGAAATGATATGTTTTAAAACTTTCACATATGGCCGATTTAAAATGATTGATTGAATATTTTGAGAATTATTGAAATGAATGATACCAATTGTATGATTAATTATGTTATATAATATGATATCCTGTTTATTTTGGAGAATGATATGCATGCTTGGTAAAATTTATTACCTAGAATAAGATTGACAATGAAAATGAAACTAAACTACTCCTAGGGTTGGGGGTTCATTCTTTGGGGTGTTCTCATATTCAACCTTGGCTTGGGGATCTAAGAAAGGATAGCCACACAAAGAGCTTCATTTCATCTATATTTTGAAACATGAGGCTTATAACCATGGTACTATGATTGAAAATTATTATTACAATCATATGTTTATCAAATTTTCAATTCATGCATGTTTTGACAAAGAATCTTGCATATGCCTATTTTAATGGAAATTCAATTTTATACCTTTTGGGTATTATCCATTGAAATTATTTAAAATCAGGTTTTATTTTAAATTTTTAAATGATTATCATGCCAAGTTTTATTTAAAATTGATCAAATCTAGTCTATTTGATATAGATTTTTTTGGAATACATTGTTTTATCCTATTTGGTTATTGTTTCCCAAACCCTAATTTTTCCTTTAGTATTTTGTATATTTTCATATTCCATGTCTAGGAAAAGGGAAATCATTACTCAAAGGTGATGGGTGTTATCGATTATAGGGATATGGGTGTTTGAGGTAATCGGTAGATCATGTCATCCACTTATTACCCAAAACTCTTTTGATTATGTCTTTGATAGTTTTTATGTAAAAATGTGGATTGATGTACCATTTCAGGACTTGTATCTATCTACTTGGGGTAATTTCACTCTTAAGGAGTGTTTGGAATTCTTACAATATATTTTTTCTTATCCATTGCATTTCCTTGATGACTTTTTTTTATTAAAATCATTCCCTCTTTTTTTATGCACAAGCACAAGTCTCTATCCTACGGGGATTGGGAACACCCTTTGGAATATGTCAAGATTGATTCAGGTATAATTTAGGTTATTTATCCAAGTAAGTTCATGAAAAATTGGTATAAAAGGAAGTTTTATATTTTTATAGATGTTTCTATATAGTTTGGCATGTCTTTGTTGATAGGAAAAAAGGATTATTAGGACTTAAGGGTTATGTTACTAGTGAGTTATTGGTCAAATCTCATCATAAAGACACCTAAGTTGTCACATACATGGCATATTTTAAAGGTATTTTTTTTATTTATTTACATTATTGTTCTTTTTGGGGGTTTTCAATGCATTTCTGAAGGAAATGGTGGGTTTCCATAATTTGGGTCAACTCGAGAGCTCATTTCCAGTTTTGACAATAAATTTTTTTTGTTTAATAACTCCCTCGTTTTTCAACATTTTTAACTCATTCAACTTCCAAAATGACCTTAATTTTACTATTAAAACCACCAATGAATTTTGGCCCCCTTAAAAATTCATTTGCATCTTGGATTTGGGTGATCAAGTTAGGTATTGGGCCAACCCGAAAGCCCATTTCCAGTTTTAAAATTGTTTTGTAATTATTTCATAAAATATTCAATTTTTATTCTTTTTCGGTGATTCCACCTCTCACCTTCTCCCACTGTACCTGGCCGCACCCCCAGCTTCGTTTCCCCCTCTTTGGAGATCGCATCTGTCGCGAATTAGGGCCTAACTTCTCTGGTTTCTAAAAACGTCCAGTTTTCTCAAGTAAGTGACTATCCTTCTAGTTCTCTCCTTTTCCTTGAGATTTATCTTTTTTTATTGAATCCCAAAATTTCCAGAAGCTAGGGCTTCGTGCCTAGGGTTTCATTTTGGGTTTCATGGTTCAATCCTCTGGTTTTAGGTTTGATATCACTTCCTTGTGGCGCGGTGGTCGTGCGGTTGAAGTTCCGCACTAGGATTTGCGGTTCTTGAATCTTTTGGTAGGTGATTCCATTGTGTGTGCAATTTTTGGGAATTTGCTTGCTGTGTTGAGGGTGAATTAATGCTTATTGAATTTTAATGTTTCTGTAAAAATTGGTTTTAGTTGCATTTACAATGCAAATGAATTTTATGTTACAATTTTTGGTGAAATTGAGGGTTTTTCATGAAAGTCTTTTATTGGTTCATTTTGGGATGAACTCTAATTACATAGTTGATTTTGTTGAACTGTATTAGGAATTAAAATAATGTTTTAAATATTTATTCTTTTTGTTTGTGGCTGAAAATTTTTGTTTAAATTGTGTTTGAGAAGCAAATGGGCATTAAGTGCCATGTTGGTGTGAAAATGGTGGTTTTTAAGATATATAATTTCTTGGTTAACATTGGGCTGCCCCATAACTGAATTTTTGGTTTTATTAAATTGTGTTGAACTGAAATTTTGTTTTTATGACTTACAAGTTTTCACATACTGTGAAAAGTGGATATTTCAAAGAGTTTTGGGTGCAAAACAATGTGATGTTTTGAGAGGTTGTTTTATTGAAGATCAAAATATTTTATTGACTGTTTCAAATGATATAAAATGTGTGTAGCTACTGTACTATTTGTTTGTGACCAGTAGTGATACTTTACATGAAAAAGTATGTGTGTTGTTTGCTGAAATTGTTTGAGCACAAAAAGGGGAATCCCGGGTACTTAGGTGGGCGGATATGTACTAGTACGGCTAGTGGACCGGATGAGTTGTGTCCCTGTTTCACTGAGCAAATGGATAACGACAACACTAACTGAACTATGTGGATGTTATTTGGGGACCACTAGGTTATGGGTTTGTTCCCTACTAGTGGCTCGTGCACGGGAAAGGATTGTGACTTGGATACTTTACACCAAGGTACGAGGTACATAGGGCCCGAGACTATCTAGTTGCCTAGGGGTGTTCCCAATTTTTGTGCTCATTAGAATTGTAGTATTTACCCTTGTTGTGGGATCTTTTGGCAGTACTTTATAGTAGCTCACATGTTTATTTAATGTGTTATCATTCTGAAATTCTTGGATTGAAAACTGTTTTCATTTTAAAGTTGCTTTTCTTGAAATTTTTAACATTGTTTCACCTTGTGTGTTAAAATTGCTAGTTTTGTTCCCATTGTATTGCATCCTCTTTGGAATCTTCTGGTGGTATCCTATTGGGCTTAGGCTCACACCCTACTTACACCCCTTGGGTGTAAGTAGAACTTCTTATGCTTGACTCAGGTAAAGGGAAGGCTAAGGGTGATGGCGCTTCAGGGTGTTAGTCCCCATCGTTGGGGCAGAGTTGCGGAGAAGGCTTGCGGGTGATGACACCCTTGTTGTGTGAAGTGATTGGGGATGTCTTGATGTTGTCATTATTTGTATTTGGACCACTTGTAGTGTCTTTAAACATATGTATTCAGATCTGGTTTTGTTAAGAATGGTTTATCATGGAAATTTCAGATTCTTATTATTGATTGTTTTATTTGTTTTATGCTTTCATACTCGGGTAAATCGTTCCCAAATCATATTGTTTTATACCCGGGAACTTGTGCCAGCCCGTGGGGATAGGGAATGCCCTTCGGGCCTTGTCATGGGCCGGGTTTGGTGCCATTAATGGTGGTGACCAGATCTGGTACGTGACAAAATGGTATCAGAGGAGGTTAATGTTTTTGGGTTATATTGTTATTTTGAGATGAGTCGGGATAGACAGGAGCTAGGACTGTCGGGGCTCGGGGTATTGGTTGTGAGTAGGGTGCCTGGCCCGCACCTCTCATGGCAGACCTTGAGTCACCAGAGGATGTTGGAATTTACTGATTTACTTCACTTCCAGGTGAGACGTGTGGGCTGCAGACCACATGTGGACATCAGGCAGATGTGGAGTAGTTGTTTCTTTTATTACATGAATGTGTTTAGTTTGTTTATATTTGATGTATTTGATTTCAATTTTCAGAATTGTGGTATTGACTATTTGTTTTGTGACTGTTGCATTTTGTAGCAACATGCCTCCCCGGAAAGCTCCCACGCACCCACAGGAGGAAGCTGGAGAGAGTTCTCCCACGCCGATTGATCAGAGGCTAGTCGAGGCCGTGGTCCGGGCTGTCCAGGCTCTAGGATATGGACCAGCTCCAGCTCCAGCTCCTGTTAGAGAGGATTATACTGGTCCTAGAAAGGACAAGGCCCAGGAGTTCCTGAAAAATAAGCCTCCAACCTTCCGAGGCAGCTCAGAACCCCAGGAAGCAGAAGAATGGCTCGAGAAGATCGAGCGTATGTTTGAGTTCCTGGAAACACCCGAGGAGCTCAGGGTGAAGTGTGCCTCCTTTCTGTTGGAGGGTCCCAGCCGTAAATGGTGGGAGTCAGTGCTTCAGTCTGGGAAGAATGAGCAGATGCGCTGGGGAGATTTCAAGGCTGTCTTCAATGAACAGTATTTCCCTGAGGTGTTGGCTTATGCCAGGTCTAGAGAGTTCATGGAACTTGTTCAGGGGAATCTATCTGTGATGGAGTATGCCAACCGTTTCGCTGAATTGGTTCGGTATGCTCCAGAAATTGTCTCTAATGAGCAAGCGAAGGCCCAAAGGTTTGAGAAAGGCTTGCGACCAGAGATATACTCCCAGGTGTTCTTGTTTAAGCTGAGGACCTATGCTGAGGTTGTTGATCGAGCGTGCATGGTGGAGATTGATAGAAAAGGCAGGGCTGGTTTCTATGGTTCTGTATCAGCAGTGGGAAGTGGAATCTCCTCAGAGAAGAAAAGGAAGCGGGAGGATCATGTGAAGAAAGGAGGGGGCAGTTCAGGCCACTCTTCCAGGAAGTTTTCTTCTGCGGCTTCTGATGCGAGATCGGTCGTGTGCCACCAATGTGGGAGGCCTGGGCATATCCGACCAGCATGTCCTCTTCCTCCGAAGCCTTGTTACCAGTGTGTAGGTATAGGGCATTTGCAGCGCTTCTGCGGTGTGGCACGTCCACTCCCAAGTGGGGCAGGGTCAGTGGCTTCAAGAGGAGTGCCAACACAGTCTGAGCCGTCAAGGACTGGGGGATCTCGATTTGGTGGTCGTGGTGGTAGGGCTGGATCATATTCTGGGCAGAGCCAGTTCAGGGCACAACCACAGACTAGCGGTTGTCCCCAGGCAGATACTGGACATCTCCATGCAGTGGATCAGTCACCAGTAGGATCAGAGGCGGGACCGTCGACAGTTCGAGGTACCGTTCTGATTGCATCTTCTATAGCTACTACTCTTTTTGATATTGGTGCCTCTATTTCATTCATTTCTGGACGTTTTGTGGACATTCTGAATTTGCCAACTGAGTTGATGTCGTTTGCGATGGAGTTGGTGACACCTTTGGGAAAGAAGAAGGAGCAGGGCCTGAGGTGCCCCTCGTGTGCACTTTCTGTGTCAGGGGTCGAGATGGAGTGGGACCTCTTGGTCTTAGATATGGACCTTTTTGATGTTATACTTGGGATGGATTGGCTAGTTCGCTTCCAGGCACACATCGACTGCTACAGAAGGCGTGTGAGTTTCACGGCACCTGACGGGAGTCGTCAGGTTTTTCATGGTGAATGGGATCCTCGGTCAGGTCGCGCAGGGCCTCCACTCCCAGAGTTGGGAAGTATTATCTTCTAGTTATCTTCGCTCATGCTAGAAGATGGTATTTCTTCTAATGGTTCACTACCCCATGTAGTGAATGAGTTTCCAGAGGTATTCCCGGATGATTTTTCGGGTTTGCCCCCAGAGCGGGATGTGGAGTTTTCGATTAATCTGGCACCGGGAACACAGCCGATATCTCTTCCCTCTTATCGCATGGCCCCCACCGAGTTGAGGGAATTAAATATGCAGCTGTACGACTTAGAATCCAAAGGATTCATTCGCCCGAGCGTCTCTCCTTGGGCCGCTCCTGTGTTGTTTTCAAAAAAGGCTGATGGATCCCTCCGGTTGTGCATTGATTACCGGAAGCTGAATAAGGTAACAATTAAAAACAAATACCCTTTGCCCAGAATAGATGATTTGTTTGACCAGTTGAAGGGAGAAAAGTGGTTCTCAAAGATAGACCTGCGTTCAGGGTATCATCAACTCAGGGTGAAGGAGTCAGATATCCCAAAGACAGCCTTTCGGTGCAGGTACGACCACTTTGAGTATTTGGTCATGCCCTTCGGACTGACCAATGCTCCAGCAGTCTTTATGGCACTCATGAATATGGTGTTTCATCAGTATCTCGATTCATTTATTGTGGTGTTCGTGGATGATATTCTGGTATACTCTAGCTCTGAGGAGGAACACGAACATCACTTGAGGATCGTTTTAGGTACATTACGGGATCACCGCCTCTATGCAAAGTTGTCAAAGTGCACCTTCTGGATCAGAGAGGTGAGATTTCTAGGGCATGTGATCTCAGAGCACGGATTTTAAGTGGACCCTGAGAAAATTAGTGCGGTTATGTCATGGGAGCAGCCGAGGAATGTGTTCGAGATCAGGAGTTTCCTTGGTCTGGCTGGTTACTACAGGCGATTCGTTCGGGATTTCTCTCGGCTTGCATCACCAATGACTGCGCTCACCCAGAAAGGGGTGAAGTTTGTATGGGGTCCAGAATGTCAAGCATCATTCGAGGAGCTGAAGAGACGGTTGACTACCGCCCCTGTGCTGATTTTGCCTGAGGCCGGGAAGGGTTATGTGGTTTATTGTGATGCTTCAGGTATGGGTCTTGGGTGCGTTCTTATGCAGGATGATCACGTGGTGGCTTATGGCTCTCGCCAACTCCGACCACATGAAAAGAACTACCCTACCCATGACTTGGAGTTGGCAGCGGTGATGCATGCTTTGAAGACATGGCGTCACTACCTCTTTGGCGAGAAGTTTGTGGTCTACTCTGATCACAAAAGCTTGGCTTATATCTTCTCGCAGAAGGACCTCAACTTGAGGCAACGTCGCTGGATCGAATACTTGCAGGGGTTCGACTTTGACATTGTCTATACCCCAGGCAAGGGTAATGTGGTGGCCGACGCTTTGAGCAGAAGAGTTCCAGTGCAGGCTTTGAGGAAGTCTAGTGATGAGTGGACATTGATGGGGCTCTTTTCTAAAATGCATGTGGAGGCTAGGGAACACAGTGGAGGGGCATTCTTGGCGAGTGTCCAGTTGACTCCTTCTCTGTTGGAGTTGATTCAGCGGGAACAACCTAGTGATGAGCTTTGTCAGCGATCTAGGCAGTTTCTTCATGGTGGGGAGACATCCTCTGATTGGTCGTCGTCTCCCGAGGGAATCTTGTGCTTCAAGGGCCGTTCAGTAGTACCGTTATCTCTACGGAAGGCAGTGATGCTTGATAGCCACCAGTCTCAGTGGGCTGTCCATCCAGGTGCCACTAAGATGTATTATGATGTCCGTCGGCATTTTTGGTGGCCTGGTATGAGACGAGACATAGAAGACTTTGTTTCGAGATGCTACACATGCCAGCAGGTGAAAGCAGAGCACCAAAGGCCCTCCGGTTTGCTCCAGACATTACCCATTCCTACCTGGAAGTGGGATGAGGTTTCCATGGACTTCATTGTTGGCTTACCTCGTACACCTCAGGGTAAGAATTCCATTTGGGTGGTGATTGATCGTCTGACCAAATCAGCCCACTTCATTCCGATCAGAGATACATCTAAAGTGGATGAGTTGGGCCATTTGTATCTTCAAGAGGTGGTGAGACTCCATGGTGTACCATCAGCTGTTGTCTCAGATAGAGACCCCCGCTTCACTTCTCGATTTTGGGAAGGCCTTCAAAAGGCCTTGGGCTCTCAGATTAAGATGAGCACGTCGTACCACCCTCAGACGGATGGTCAGACAGAGCGGGCGAATCAGATTTTGGAGGACATGCTTCGTGCATGTGTCTTGGACTTTGGAGGTTCTTGGGATAGCCATTTGGGATTGGTTGAGTTTGCTTATAATAATAGTTACCAATCCTCAATTCGAATGGCCCCTTTTGAGGCGCTCTATGGTCGGCCATGTCGGTCCCCCCTATGTTGGGCTGAGGTAGGAGAGACTTCACTATTGGGGCCGAGCCTTGTGCAGGAGACTTCTGAGAAGGTCAAATTGATCAGGAAGCACTTATTGACAGCTCAGAGCCGTCATAAATCTTATGCTGATCGGAGGCATCGAGACCTAGAGTTTACTGTGGGTGATAGGGTATTCTTAAAAGTGGCCCCTCGTTTGGGCCATCGTCGATTGGGGAAGCAAGGTAAGTTAATGCCACGGTATGTCGGGCCCTTTGAGATCACCGAGCGTATTGGAAAGGTGGCATACAGGTTGGCCTTACCTTCTCAGCTGACGTCCATCCATGATGTCTTCCACGTCTCTCAATTGAAGAAATACAACCCGGATCCGTCCCATGTGTTGAATTGGGAAGAATTGGAGATAGAGCCTGACTTGTCTGTTGTTGAGAGGCTAGTAAAAATTGTGGACTCCCAAGAGAAGATACTTCGAGGGAAGTCTATTCCATTAGTTCGGGTTCTATGGCGGCATGGGAATGATACACATGAGACTTGGGAGCGAAAGTCATGGGTCGAGGAAGAGTACCCATTCTTGTTTACCAACCAAGAATCATGTTGACTTTCCGGGGCGGAAAGTCCTTCATGGTGGGGAGAATTGTCACATACATGGCATATTTTAAAGGTATTTTTTTTATTTATTTACATTATTGTTCTTTTTGGGGGTTTTCAATGCATTTCTGAAGGAAATGGTGGGTTTCCATAATTTGGGTCAACTCGAGAGCTCATTTCCAGTTTTGACAATAAATTTTTTTTGTTTAATAACTCCCTCGTTTTTCAACATTTTTAACTCATTCAACTTCCAAAATGACCTTAATTTTACTATTAAAACCACCAATGAATTTTGGCCCCCTTAAAAATTCATTTGCATCTTGGATTTGGGTGATCAAGTTAGGTATTGGGCCAACCCGAAAGCCCATTTCCAGTTTTAAAATTGTTTTGTAATTATTTCATAAAATATTCAATTTTTATTCTTTTTCGGCGATTCCACCTCTCACCTTCTCCCACTGTACCTGGCCGCACCCCCATCTTCGTTTCCCCCTCTTTGGAGATCGCATCTGTCGTGAATTAGGGCCTAACTTCTCTGGTTTCTAAAAACGTCCAGTTTTCTCAAGTAAGTGACTATCCTTCTAGTTCTCTCCTTTTCCTTGAGATTTATCTTTTTTTTATTGAATCCCAAAATTTCCAGAAGCTAGGGCTTCGTGCCTAGGGTTTCATTTTGGGTTTCATGGTTCAATCCTCTGGTTTTAGGTTTGATATCACTTCCTTGTGGCGCGGTGGTCGTGCGGTTGAAGTTCCGCACTAGGATTTGCGGTTCTTGAATCTTTTGGTAGGTGATTCCATTGTGTGTGCAATTTTTGGGAATTTGCTTGCTGTGTTGAGGGTGAATTAATTCTTATTGAATTTTAATGTTTCTGTAAAAATTGGTTTTAGTTGCATTTACAATGCAAATGAATTTTATGTTACAATTTTTGGTGAAATTGAGGGTTTTTCATGAAAGTCTTTTATTGGTTCATTTTGGGATGAACTCTAATTACATAGTTGATTTTGTTGAACTGTATTAGGAATTAAAATAATGTTTTAAATATTTATTCTTTTTGTTTGTGGCTGAAAAATTTTGTTTAAATTGTGTTTGAGAAGCAAATGGGCATTAAGTGCCATGTTGGTGTGAAAATGGTGGTTTTTAAGATATATAATTTCTTGGTTAACATTGGGCTGCCCCATAACTGAATTTTTGGTTTTATTAAATTGTGTTGAACTGAAATTTTGTTTTGATGACTTACAAGTGTTCACATACTGTGAAAAGTGGATATTTCAAAGAGTTTTGGGTGCAAAACAATGTGATGTTTTGAGAGGTTGTTTTATTGAAGATCAAAATATTTTATTGACTGTTTCAAATGATATAAAATGTGTGTAGCTACTGTACTATTTGTTTGTGACCAGTAGTGATACTTTACATGAAAAAGTATGTGTGTTGTTTGCTGAAATTGTTTGAGCACAAAAAGGGGAATCCCGGGTACTTAGGTGGGCGGATATGTACTAGTACGGCTAGTGGACCGGATGGGTTGTGTCCCTGTTTCACTGAGCAAATGGATAACGACAACACTAACTGAACTATGTGGATGTTATTTGGGGACCACTAGGTTATGGGTTTGTTCCCTACTAGTGTCTCGTGCACGGGAAAGGATTGTGACTTGGATACTTTACACCGAGGTACGAGGTACATAGGGCCCGAGACTATCTAGTTGCCTAGGGGTGTTCCCAATTTTTGTGCTCATTAGAATTGTAGTATTTACCCTTGTTGTGGGATCTTTTGGCAGTACTTTACAGTAGCTCACATGTTTATTTAATGTGTTATCATTCTGAAATTCTTGGATTGAAAACTGTTTTCATTTGAAAGTTGCTTTTCTTGAAATTTTTAACATTGTTTCACCTTGTGTGTTAAAATTGCTAGTTTTGTTCCCATTGTATTGCATCCTCTTTGGAATCTTCTGGTGGTATCCTATTGGGCTTAGGCTCACACCCTACTTACACCCCTTGGGTGTAAGTAGAACTTCTTATGCTTGACTCAGGTAAAGGGAAGGCTAAGGGTGATGGCGCTTCAGGGTGTTAGTCCCCATCGTTGGGGCAGAGTTGCGGAGAAGGCTTGCGGGTGATGACACCCTTGTTGTGTGAAGTGATTGGGGATGTCTTGATGTTGTCATTATTTGTATTTGGACCACTTGTAGTGTCTTTAAACATATGTATTCAGATCTGGTTTTGTTAAGAATGGTTTATCATGGAAATTTCAGATTCTTATTATTGATTGTTTTATTTGTTTTATGCTTTCATACTCGGGTAAATCGTTCCCAAATCATATTGTTTTATACCCGGGCACTTGTGCCAGCCCGTGGGGATAGGGAATGCCCTTCGGGCCTTGTCATGGGCCGGGTTTGGTGCCATTAATGGTGGTGACCAGATCTGGTACGTGACATAAGTTACCATGGTTTATTTTGAAATGGTATCTTTGAGGAGGTTTTAGATATGATTCTATACTTTTTTTGATCTTAGATCTAAGAATTGGGTTCCCAAAATCTAGTATTAACTGATAAGAGTTGATGTTCTTATGTCTCTTGACTAATGTTTCATTGTTATCTCTTGATTTTTTATAGGTCCATTCCCCAAATAAGTTATTTTAATAGAATTAAAGAGGGAGTTGATTATGAAACACACCAATTGAACCCTCCAGTTGATTATAACCTTATAGAGGTTGTAGTGTGTGTGGTCTAAGATTCGGTCCAAGTGGCCACACCTGCACCTGCTTAGGCTATAGAGCTTTTACCTCAAAGGGACAATATTAGAGGTCATTCTTAGGAGTTTCTTTTTAAGAAACCACTATCCTTCTAGGTTACCAATAATCCTTAGGATTCATAGGATTTATTGAAAAATATTAAGTAACTCTTTGTGTTCTTAGATATTCTAGATACCATTAAGCTGAAAATTTTTCCTTCAAATTTGAAGGGACTGGTAGGAGATGGTGGGATACTTTAGTTATGGGGAAGAATAATAAAGGATTTGAGTGGAATAAATTAAAAAATATTTTTATGCGGAATTAAAACCCATAATCTAAGGTTATGGAAAATTAAATGGATTTTCTTTAACTTTATCAAGGTGATATGACTACAACTTACTATTCCAATGATTTTTTTGAGCTTTCTCAGTCCTCACCTAAGGTAGAATCGAATGAGAAGCTGAAGGATCATTGGTTTCACATGGGTCTTAAATCATCCAATCTCATGTTTTTATGTTAAATTTCTCTATATACATTGATGTTATAGATAGGGATTTGATGGTAGATATTGACATGGCTGGTAATTCAAGGATAACTAGAATTCCACCAACTCCTCGTAATAGTTTTAGTAGTTCCTTAAAAATAAATAAAAAGTTTAATGAATCTCATAGTGGAAAAATATTTGTGGTCCTAAATAGTTTACTTTCTCTAAACCATCTACAAGATATGGTAATAGACCAATGAATTGTTTCAAATTTGAAAAATTTGGGCACTCAATGTGTGTTTTCATGGACGCATCAAATATCCATAGATATTTGGACACTTAGGTCAACTATAGAAGTTTTTTCATGTTTTTTCCTCTTCACATTGTAGTATGGACTCATCATTATAGATTTTATCTATGAAATAGTCAAATAATTCAAGATTAATGGGTTTTCAACTACATGCATCAAGAAGGAATATTATTCATGCAATGAAAAATTCTCTAGTGGGAACCGATGAAAGTCCAGTGATAGTGAGAGGTACCATTACTATTTCTTCATCTTTAGTGACAACATTATTTGATACCAATTTTTCTCATTATCTATATCTACCTATTTCAATTAATTTTTAATTTCCCAATGGAGCTTATGTCTTATTCAATGGAAAATAAAACATCTATAGGGATGAATAGAGAGAAAGATATCAAATTACCTTCTTCTATATTCACTTATTCAGAAATAGAGCTTGCTTGGTACTTTTTGATTCTTGATATAAAACCTATAGATTTCATTCCCTTGATTTATTAGAATATTTTTTATAAATATTGGATTTAATGTTATCTTCATTGGGTCTCCTTTACTACACCTAGTGGGGAGTCTTGTGTCTAACAGGGAGATTTGGACTTAAAGTTGAGTTGATTCGAAACTCCTATTTCGAATTTGGGTAAGATGATATCCATATTTTATTTTGAAATTTACAAGGAATATTGATGTGGTTATATTCATATAGTATCTATTGAGTTTCATGATTCTTTTAAATCAAATTTTTTTACACTAATGATGGAGGTAGATTTATCTATTAATTTGGAATCAGGTACATAATCCATATATATTCTGTCTTATAATATGGAACTAGTTTAAAAGAAAGAGTTAAAATATTAGTTAGATGACTTGATTTCTAAAGGCTTCATATGACCCATTTTGCCACCTTGAGAAGTACCAGTTCTTTTTTCCAATAAATCTGATGGAACCCTTTTCTTGTGTGTTGAGTATTGAAATCTCAATAGATTAATGGTCAATAAAAAGTATATGTTTCCCTAAATTGATTATTTTTTTATTATATAAAAGAGATGAATTTATTTTCTAAAATTTATATTCATTATATTTATCTATAAATAATGATCATAGTGTATGATATCCCTAAGACCACATTCACTAGAATTTATGGTCATTATAAATACATTTTTATGTCATTTAGTCTGACCAATCCTCCTGCTATGCTTATGGAATCGAAGTAAATGATTCTACACATGTAACTTTATTATTTCATGATTTTATTTTTGGATGAAATATTTTTTTACTCTAAAACTGAGTAAGACCATGTGTTTCATTTGAGACTAGTTGTGGAAATTATGATAAATTGTCGAATTTATGTTAAGATATCTAAGTGAACTTTCTATCTTCAAGAAATAAAATTTCTAGGAAATTTGGTCTAAGAACATGTTATCTTAGTTATTATATAAAAAATTTAAAGTTTTTATAACTTTTGAAGAACCATGGAATGCCTTTGAGATTTGGATCTTCATAGGATTGGTGTGTTATTACTACCAGTTTGTGAAGGATTTCTCAAATTGGGATTCTATAATGACCAATCTCACACTAAAGGGGGTAAAGTTACTAAGGGTTGTAAAATTTAAATCTTCTTTTTATGGGTTTAAGTTTCTTTTGACTTTAGCTATAGTGTTGACTCTTTTAGATGCTCGGCAGGATAACATGGTATTTTTGATGCATTAGGTTTAGGTTTTGGTATGTGTCATCATGCAGGGTGATCATTTGGTGGCTTATAGTTTTATTTAGATTTAGACTCAATTGATTTACTATCCCACACATGATCTCAAATTATCAATTGTGATGAAAGCTCTTAATATTTATAAAAACAAACTTTTCATAGAAAAGTTTACCATTTACTCTAATCACAAAATCTTGAGTTATATCTTCTCAAAAAAATATTAGAATCTTCTCAAGAGGAGTTGGGTGGAGTAACTATATCATTTTGACATTAAAATTGGATACACTCCTATTAATAGGAATTTTTCTATCCATTTAAAATGAAGCTTCAATTCCATGATATAAACTAATCATCAAATAAGTGGAATCGGATGGATCGCTTTGCTTATATTAATTTGAGAGTCTGAGAGTATGAGACTGAGGTTGGTTTGAAAAGAGTTTGGTTTAATTCTTATCTTCTTGTGGTGATTATCTAGGGGAATAAAATTGATGATATGTTTTTAGGAATTAGGGATTCTTTATTTGATGAGGAGAATATCAGCAAATGGTACATATCTTCTAAAGAAATCATTTTCTTTAGGAATCAATATATTGTTATGTAACCTATGAAGAAGCTTGTGATGGGGTATTTTGATCATTCCAAGTTGTTGGTAAACCCAAGAAAAATAATCATATTTTTTGATATGATTAATAATTTCCAGTCTCTATGTATGAAATGAGACATCTCTGATTTTTTCTCATTGTTATAATTTTCATCATATTAAGTTTGAGAACTAGAAACCTTCATCATTGCCTCAGCCCCTACCTATGCCAACATATAATTGGGATCTAATATCAATAGACTTTATAGTTGGGTTTCCATGAACTTCTCAAGGAAATAATTTTATTTGTGTTATGATTGATCAGTTAACCAAATTGGATCACTTTATTTTCATTTGTGATATAACTAAATTTTGGAAATTATAAAATATATTTGTGTAAAAGATCATCTGGTTATATGGATTTATATCTATAATTATTTCATATATAGATTCCCAAATAACTTCTCATTTTTAGAGAGGCCTCCATTAGAAAATGGGATCCTGGGTAAAGTTGATCATGGTGTTCCATCCTCAAATATATGGTAAGAAGGAATGGCCCATACAGACTCTTGAGGACAAGCTTCATGACTGGGTCCTTGAGTTTATAGGACCTTGGGATTTCTATTTGGGGCTAGTCGATTTTTACTTCAATAATTTCTAGAATTAATCCTTTAGGATGGAATAATCTTAGGCATTATATGGTTATCCTTGTAAATATTTTTTTGGTTATAGATTAGTTAAGATTCCATGCTGGGAACTAGTTTGGTCTAAAAGAAAATAGAAATATTCCAAATGATTCAATAAATAATGGTAATGGAATTGAGATGGTATAAATTATATTTTGATATTAGTTTATTTTGTTGGATTTATCAGTCAGTGAACATCTGTTTTTGAGACTCTCACCTCGGTTGGGTCACCATAGTCATAGAAAATAGGGGAAGTTAGCAACGAGATTTGTGGGACTGTTTGAGATCATAGAACAAATTGGGAAGGTATATTACTATTTATATTTTACACCTTATATTACATCGATCCATTATTTCTTTTATTTTTCATAGTTTGGAAAGTATCTTTTAGACCTGTATCATTTTTTGATTTGGGAGGAACTCAATGTGGAACATGATATGTCTATGAATGATTAGGTGATTCAAATTGTTGATTCCTAGATAATGGTTCATCAGGAAAAATATATATGTCTGGTTCAAGTTTTTTTGAAACATGGTTTTTATTCTCATGATATGTGGGATTGTGAGTCCTTTATGAGATAGAAGTGTCCACATCTCATTTAAATATAGTCATCTTGATAGTTTTTTTAGGGGAAGAAAGAATTTATGGGGGAAAAGTTTGTAATATATTGATGTCAATTTCTGGTACTTGCATTATTTTATATTGTTAATATTTTGTTTGGGTCATATCATAGATTGATTTGGGAGACTTTTGGAAATTTTTATAATTTTATGAGTCAATGCACAGTTGTATCATGGTTAGAGAAAAAAATGTGAGTCGTCTCAAGAAACCATACACCTTATATTTGACTCCTAGAAGAGGGAATAGGGTTAGGTACAAGGTTAGTGAAAATTATATGATCCACCCTTAAAATCATGTGGCTTGGGATAGTGGGTCATGCATGTTTGGGATATGGGTTGTCAAACTATACAACAAAACTATGCATCTCTTCTAGTATCCCATGGGAGGGTGCATGTTTGGCACACGGTTTTTCAAATCATACATCCAAACCCCGCATCTCTTTCAGTAGCCTAAGAGGGGGTACATGGTTGGAACATGGTTTTTCAATCAATGAGGCCAAACCATGAAACTCTTTTAGTAACCCAATAGGGGGTACAATATTGGTTCATAGTTTGAAAAACTATTCAACTTGAATTAATTATTAAAAAATTTTATTTTAAGAACTCATAATTACCCACATGGCCACATTCTTCCCACATTGGATTAAACTCTCAACCAATGATACTCTTATTAGATATTTTTGGATATTAATTTCCTCTTATTGATTGATGTTGATGGATATTTGAGAATTTGATCTATATTTTATAATTTTTTTAGTTATTTCTCATCATTATTCGTTGAACTTCAAGATATTTCTTTCTTCTCCTAAAGAAAATCACTAATCAAGGGTATTGATTCAATATATATGGTTTACAGAAAGATCTATTTGGATTTATTATAGATCTATCAGGGAATTGGGATTTTTTTCATAGATCCTCATTGGTCATTATTCAATATTCAAGAATCATTTAAGTATATGTTCTCCTTGTCTTTAATTATTCTAAGTATGGTGAATTGGAGATCCTTATTTGAGAATTGTGGTTCTAGGATCCTTCGATGATCATTCTAGCCTTCCTCTGATTGTGGATTCCTCATTAGGTGTTGATGAGACTGTGAATTAAATAAGGTGGTTTTATAATTACATTTCATTCAAATTGAAACCATTATTGATTACTATATTTAAATAGATTTATAATTGATTTACAAAGTAATATTTGAGTCCTTATGATAAATGATTTTGAAATGGAATGGTTTGTGTGATGAATAACTTTTAAAATGGATTTTGAAATAAATTATGTTTTTTAAACTATCTTAAATTGAAAGAAATTATTTGAAGCATGATTTGATGATGAATTTTCAGAATAAAATGCCATGAAATGTTTTATGATTTCAACGGTGTGTATTTGTATGAGAACCATTTTATGAATAGTCTTTGAAAAGAAATGGAATGCTTTAAAACTTGAACTTGGGTACAATTTGAAATGATTGATAGAATGATTTTAGATTGAATAAAATGAATGATAATCCCTTGCATGATTGATAAACTTGAATCACATGAGGTCTTGGTTAGTTAAGAGTAGTATATGAATTCTAATTAAAATTAATTACATATAATTGGATTGATGATAACAACAATACTAAACTATTTTGAGGGTAGTGAGTTCTTTTTTAAGGGTTTTTCCTATTCACCCTCGGCCTATGGATCTATTAAAGTTTGTGTATACTAGAATCAATACTTCATTGAGATAATTTGGAACCTAATGACTTGATCTAACTAATCCTCAAGGATTATAACCATGGTTCTATGATTGAAAATAATTATAATATTCCTATGATAATGAGATGTTTTATTTTTGAGTGATTTACTAAATAAATTTTTATTTAATCTTGTATTAATAATGAATCATGTATATGTCTATTTTTATAGAAATTATCTTTTATATCAGTTTTATACTAGCCGTTGAAATTATTTTAATTCATGTTTTTTATTTAATTTTGAAATGATTAACATTCCATTTTTTATTTAAAATTGAACATATCTAGTTTATTTTATATGGATTTCTTATAGAATACTTGGTGAGATCCTACAAATCTATTTTTGCTCATACCCCATTCTTTCTTTTGGGTGTTTGTATATTTTCTTATGTCATGTATAGAAAAAGGGAAATCACCACTCAAAGGTGATGGGTGTTCTTCATTTTCTTGACTTGGGTGTTGGTAGTGAATAATGGATCATGTGATCCACATTTTACACAGAGCTCTTCAGATGATCTCTTTGATGGGTTTTTAATGACTTGGGTTCATGTACCATTTTTTTACTTGTATTTTCCTACTATTGTTACTTTCTCTCTTTACGAGTGTTAGGAATACCTATTGTTCATTATTTTTTATTCACTACTTTGTCTTGGTGAGTTTTCCATAAGGATAAACCATTCCCTTTTTTTTATTCCCATGATCTAGTTATTATCCCATGGGTATAGGGAACATACTTTGGGATATGTTAGGATTGATTCAAGTATCATTTAGGTGGTTTATCTGAATTGTTTTTTGACACTTTGTATTATCAATTTTTGTACCTCAATCCCTTATAAATTAAAGTTGATTGTAATACATACCCACATTCTATTCCATAATCCTTTATATACCACTAAAATTACTAGGAAACTCACTATCTTCCTAGATAATCATAGTAGAAAACCCTATCTAAATCCATATTCAACACTACTTATTAGGAATAATCATTATAGAGTAGTTATACTCACCCTCTATGGAAAAATTCCATGATTTAAAACTCACCTAGTAACCTTTAAATGTTATCTATAATAATTCATGGCACTCACACATACCCATATATAAGACCATGAATTAAATCATATACAAATTATATGACATAAAAATGACTTACTATATTAATACTTGGAGGGATAGCTCATATAAGGATGTCATCCAATCCATTATTGATCCACTGAATCTCTAAAATCTAACTTAAACCCTCAAAAATAGGATTTTTTGGATAATTAAAGATGAAGGAATGATATATAAAAATATATAGGGATTAAACGGGGTTATTGAAATTGTACCAATGCAACTGAAGACACTTTGATCAAGCAAGAAATGTGGTGGGAGATACTTTGGAAGCCCAGAGGGATACAAAATGGATATATAGTTGTGGTGGGGTCGTAGATGGAAAAAAAAAATTTATAAGACATACTTCTTAATTAGTTATATGAAATTATATAAAAAACAATGAAGGGTCTATTCTAACATGAACCTAGGGGTTGTGGTGCAATGATTGGGTCTAAGTGTAAGTTTTTTATGTGACCATATTGGTCACAGTGCAATTACCATTTCTAAAGAAGAGCTTAGAAGCCATGATCGCCCATTGCATCATGACCCAAGACTTCATGAGAAAACTCCCCTATTATTTCATGACATCCCCAAACTCTAGAAATTAATCCTAAAAAACACTACACCTAGATGCAATACCTCTTATTGTGGAATGATCTTCTTCCGATAACAAAATTTAATCCTGAACCAAGTCCTATACTTCAAATTCCAAACTCAAAAATCGTCCATCTACCCCATTAGTTGAAAATCGCTGATAAAAAACTATTTGGAAAAGTAAATCAAAACATACCTTGAATTTTTAGGGTCATTATAGTTGTCTCGTGGTGAGGTCCTAAGAGATTCATGGAGAGACTATGAACTTAAATATTACATTATGTTCATGTATAATTCTAAAAAAATTAATATGGCCTATCTATATATAAAATAGATACAAAACGTATAGAAAAAAATAAAGATCCTATAGTGGAATCCCATATTTAATTATTTCAAATAAAAAATTTAGATAATGCATGCAGTTAAGATAATAGTATCAATATTAATCATAGAGCACATAAAAATATATATATCTTCTATCCCCATAGATAATACATATATAGTATATATAAATAAAAATATAAAGTTTAGTGGCCCCATACCTAACTCAGAAAAAAAAATCTCATGGTGAACCTTTGACAAGCATAACATACCTCGAATCAATCCATAATTCAATATCCAAACTAATGTTTGGACCTATAAAAAATATTAAGTTACAAACATAGAAAAAAAACATGTCATTTATATAAGTAAGGGTGAGTCTAATGACCCAATAGGATTACCCATATCACTTAAACTCACTATGTTCTAACAATCAATTATATATATATATATATGTGTGTGTGTGTGGGTGTGAAAATATATATTGAGTGTCACTCAAACCTTACAAAACATCTCACTTGAATGTTCTTGAAATATCTATATAATTTTATTTCATTATGGTATAACAGCCCCCCCCCCCAGGGATGAAAATATTAATGCCCAACTAGATGATAGGTCTAACTTTCCAGTGATCAAATACTCATCTATCCAAATCCCACATTGGGATACTATAAAGACTATTATCTTATCACAAATAACCTGATCATAAATAGATTTTGGGACTAGACTAATCTGAACCAACAAAAGTGGTGGAATAAAATAGGGTGTGAAATTATTAAAACTTTTCCTTTTCATTTGTATATTCGTCTTTATAGATATTTTTCCTATATCAATAGTAACGCATTCAATCTATCATTCTTAATCTCTTATTCCACCTACCACACCAAATAGTAAATAAAAATGAAAAGGTAATATAAAAAAGAAATAAGGTTTTTTACTTGGTTCACCATTAAGGGTTAATCCAAGTAGCATGTGCAAATGATTTGTTGAAATACTATGAGATAAAACTATGAATTATACAAGCTAAAATTGTTTTTAGAAATATACACTATCAATCTAGGGGCACTTAATCTTATTATTTATTTTATCACTTCATTTAGATAAATATTGGATATATTAGATACTTATAGGGATTATTTAATAGTTTAAGGATGATTTAGAAAATCTATATTCATTTTGAGACTATGCTTGTATCATTTCTCCATAATAGATTCCCCTATTAAATTCACTTATTTATACTATCCTCCATCAATTCAGGATGGAATTAACTCCTTGATTTGAGGGTTGAATTTATTTCTAATATAATATAACATTAAACACAACACCTTCTTGCATACGAGGATAATTCAAAATACGAATTATCTTATTTCCTTCCTTCTCTATCTATCAAATATAGCAGTGTAGTTACTCTTCTTCTTCTTCCATGTGCCTTAAATATTGTACTACATGAGATTTGAAATGGAACTACCCTTATTATTCTCCTTAGAATCCAAGTACTCCAGTATACATTGGCTCAATCCCACCCACTTGTTCTCTAAAAATCAAATATTATAATATTATTAGAACATAACTTTTCTCTATTACTAAAAAGAGAGGTTATATAGATTTTTCTATATCATAACCATTTAATCTAAGGGTTTGGATCGATCCTTTTTCTATATTATATCTATGATCCTTCATGGTGTACCACAAAATTTTATTTTGATCAATAAGTTACAAAAAAATCATAATTAATTCATAAAAATATAATCCAAATGTTGTATTATAAATTAAAATAAAATCCACCCATTATTTTAGATATTATCCCTTAACAATATTGCCTCTTACTTCATGGTGAGAACTAAACAACTACACACACTTAATGATGAAGTTTTTTTCTTTATGGTGCCATGTATGGTAAATAATAAAATCCAAAAATTCTAGCTGAATATATTATATTTAACTCATTTAGAATCTTGCCATGATTCTTCGATTCTTCTCAACATTTAAACCTATCAGGGCATAAAAATATCCCTTTTGGAATGTAATCTCATTTTAATGTTGAAATTTCATGGACTAAAAATTCATGGCCCTATAGCCTTTAAATGATCAGGAATTGAAAAAAAAACTTGTTCAATCATATTTTAGAATATAACCTACCATTAAATACCACCCATTTCATATAGTGAGAACATGATCTCCAAAATCACTAAATTTATCCAAATTATCCTTCACAACATGAAAAATTTTCTGTGATGTGTATCGTGAAACACCAAATTTTTAAAAGTATTAAGCCTTATGTTTTAAAAAAATAAAACTTATAAGACTCAAGATAATTTTCCAATTTTTCAATGTCTACAACATTAATGGTGTGGTGCATGAGTTCATGGAACAAATTACTCTTATGATATTCCTTAATGACTCTTACTGTGTGATGCCATAATTATTACAAAAATACACCCATGAGGCTTATGAATAATCACTCTTCCATATCTTAAAACCTAAAATCCATTCATGGTGTGACAGAATTATTTAATATGTGACTTATTCCTACAACTTATAGAATAAACTCATCCTTATAAAGGACTAACACATCCAATGATTAACACATCTGATGACTAGTAACATACCCAATAAAAAACTCCTTTTGAATAATAACCTTTGTTGCAAAACTTCTACCCCTATGGTATTTTTTTCAATACTATCATAAATTTATCCTTAAAAATATATCAAATACATCAAAGTAAAGACCATTGATTTATGATACCTATATTTACTCTCCCTTTAAACTAAAAAGTCAAAGGCTGCCCTGTTATCTTCACTCTAACTTCAACATTAACAATGTAATGAGTCTTCCTAACTAATCTTTTTATTTATATTCTCTCCTATTGGAGGGTTTTACATTTCATCCATAAAGTTTTCAATCACTATTTATCTAAAATACAAAGGGTTAACAACTCTTCTTTAATCCCCTTTGCTTTAAATTTAGAATAATCACTATAAATATTTTTTTGGGAATGTAAAACCACTTAAACTTCTAAAATATTGTTAGGGAGAGATTATTATCCCCTTAATATTATGAATTAATTTCTTTAACCATTTGAAAAAACTATTTTAAATCCAAAAATCTTGCTTATGTGAACCATTTGTAAATTTTCCTCTAAAAAAAGGGTTGTTTCAAACCACTTCAAACTCATACAAAGTCCTTCAGATTTTTCTATCTACTACCTTCACACCTAAAGACTCAACCACTTATCTGGTGATCCTTTAACTCTTTTTGCACCAATTAGTACCACTAGTTGGAAATAAACTCCTTTTTTCATTTTCCTAAATTATACATAATGATACCATTTTTTTAATAAATACAATTCAATAGTTTAATTTCATCCGATAAATCACTTATTGAGCATAATTATTCTACATTCAAAACCATTAAAACTATGATCCACTTTCCCTATCACACCCTGCGTTTTTATGAATTAATTTTTTTGAGTCAATTAAATTTATTTGATGGTTTACATTGAACACTACCCCAAGTTATTATTTCTTCATAAACAATACCAAGTTATGGTTTCACTACATGCCACACTTATAATAGCTTTTGGTACATGCCACACTATGTCTGACTTGTGTTACATACAATGTTGAGTTCCTTAAATAGATTGAATTCAAATAAATAATAAGTTTTACAGAACTAAAATATACTATTAATATTATTATTAAAATACTTTTATAGTTATCACTTAGCTGTTGGAATGGAAGATAAGAATAAAATTAACTAAATTATGAGACTATGATTTACACATGTTTTTAAAATGAATTATTTGGTTATCAATTAATTATATTTGAAAATAAAAAACCAATTGAATATAAAGGATGTGTTTTTATAAAAAAAACTATATTTATTCCCACAAAGGCATTTTTTCTCAATAGGGTTTACCTTTTTGAATTTATAAGAATGTCAGTCCTCCTAGACTATAAAAGAGAACTCATCCTCTCACTTCTTCACTCCTCTCAAGCCATTTGTCTCATCCAAACCCTATCCAAATAAGCAAAAATATTCTTATCTCTCAATATAGTAGTCTAAATTTGGGCATAAATTCAACCAATGAAGCCCTTTGGTGAAACCCAAAAGGATTTACCCAAATAAGAGGAAATGTTCTTCAACAATCACTTTTATTTTATTTATTTCTTAACCCCTTAAATTATTCCTATATAAAGATTATATAATAACCTCAATATCCTTAATATATTAATATGTTGTTATGAAAAGTTTATTACCTACACCTCCACACACTTCCATCAAATGGGATACACAATCATCATTCAAGTGTACGACAGACTACCTCCTCACGAACTAATGTCGTTCGTTCTTCCATTACCATATTTAAAGGTTGATAATAATGATGAAATTACTAATTTTATATGAAATTTAGGATGTATTTATTGTGATGCCCCAAACCATTTTCACACATAATAATAATATTATGGTTTTATTCTGTTTGGCATTTCATTTAATTAAACATTGAAGTGTTAACATTACAGTAAGATCACAAGAAACTATAATACCCAAAAATAACTATTAAAAGTCCTATTAAAATCACAAGGAGACCACCCAATGCAACAAAAATCCAATGATAATAGTAGGGGGCCTTCGGATCTGTCACAATGAACATCAGTATGGCAAGAGCCACTAAAACCTTACTGAGCATCATAGTAATGATGTGAACCATCTTTTATAAGTATTTTTGAAGATGGAACACCCTAATTAATGTTTTTATACATCCTTAATTCAACAGTTTTCCCTTAAGGTGGTCGTTGGATCCCTAATGGCTATAAGACTTGTAGCTGTTAGGAATTCTAGTTATTTTATTTCAAGTATTTAGGAAAATTGAAATTTTTGGGTGTTTTATGTTAAAGTAACATCTTTTAAACATGTTGGTAATTAAACTCCTCTTTGGATTTTGGAAAGGATAAATTCATGAAATTTTAAAATGGATTTGAAAACGCAACTAATTTGTTTTAAAGGAATAACCAAGAGACGTATGCATTTTGAATTTGAAAACATATTTATAAATACTTTTATTATTTAAAAGTTATACTCTTGGTTAAGACAAAGTATAATTTTATTTTTTTAATTTAATCTTCCCAAGTTAAAATAGAAATCATTATTATAAAATTAAAGATATCAAATTGTTTATACTTCCTTTTTATGATTTTACAGCTTATTTTGAAAGTTAGTTTATAAACAATATATACCTTATGGTTCATCCCTCTAATCGGGATGAAGAGACAGCATGCACTACTATAGGATTAGGTGGTCGAGCCTAATCCTTCATCCTCATAACAGGTCGGACAATGGGCATGTGTGCATTTGCTTGAATCACGCACAAGGGGACCAGAGTGCACCACCGCACGGGGTGGCACGACAGCAAGGATGGGTGAAGATTGAGCCTGAAGAACCCAGTATGAGGTGGTATCGGGAGGGGGAGGGAGTAATCTAAGTGATGACAGGGAGCTCTGGGCTTATAAGGGAGCTCGGGAAGCCTTCCCGTTTCGATGTGGGATAGAATAATTGAGGCGAAATGTGATCTGGACCGTCAGATCACGCCATGGGAAATCTAAGTCGTTCGATCTGTTCGATCCTCGATTTATAGTAGCTGTGGATTCTCCACCACATTTTTATTAGTCTCCCAATCAATCGCAATCTAATTTTGGTTGTTCAACCCTTTTAAAATCACCATGTCACTCATAGTCGTCAGATCAAATACGATCTAATCTAGACCATTAATTCTTTTTAAATCATCACGTCATGCAGTAGCCATCTGATCGAGTCATGATTAGATATCAACAGTCCATATTATTCCTAGTTTTTTCTCTCTGTCATCTTCTTCCTCCTACATGCACCATTCCAGTCATACTCATCTTCCACTTTCTCCATTTTGTCTCCACCTGTGACACCAGGTGGCCCCTGTTATTTTTGTTTTCCACAAATACCAACACCCTCGGTCTTGTTTTAACCTAAGGGGTCTCGGTTTTCCATTCTAGTTGCATTAAAAAAATATTTTATATATTTTATTTATATAAATTTTTTCACCTGAACCCTATGGAGGTTCATCTTCTCTAACTCCTTCTTCAAGCTTCGACAGACCTCTTCTCCTCTTTCAAACCAAGTAAGGAAATTTTATCTTTCCTTTTTTCATGAAATATCTTATAGACATTGTGTATATAGGATATATATATATATATACTCTAACTTTTTAAATCCCATTCTATCTAGTTTTGAAACATTCTAAGTTTTACTTTAAAAACCTTAAATGATGTTTTTGAAAAGCATCTGGTAATTAATGGTTATAAAATTTTTGGTTTTTAAAACCTATAAATATATGTACAATGTGAGTATATATTAATATAGTTATATGTACATACTTATGTTCAATATTAAATAACCAGCTTTGTTCATAAGACCTTTTAATGCTGCGAACAAACTTTTCTTATACTTAGCATGTTTTCAATGTTTTTTTGTTCAATTGAATTATATATATATGTACATGGTTATATGCATATACCTTTGGATCTTAATCATAAAATGATTAATTTTTCATAAAAACCAATTTTGGAGGTTTAATTATGTTTGTGACATGTATAATGTTCGTAATAATTTATTAAACCTTGGGTTGGTTGAGAAAATTCCTTTTATAAACCTTGTGTTTATGTAGTTCATATAAATTTCTTTTTAACCCACATTTATACAAGAACAATAGTCACCCTATTGTATGCACTTCTATGTTATGGATAAAATAATATTTTATAAATATACATGATAAGAACTTGTAGAAAAATATGTTAAAAGTATTTTTATGCATTCTTTACATGAAATAATTATTTTTCTAAAGCATTTTAATCTTTAGCAATATATGTTTTAAATCGTTAAGTTTTTTTCTATTAAATATGTCCATTTATCAACATGAGTTTTAAAAATAAATGGTAATTATCCTAATTTTATAATTATTTTTTTTGGAATAGAAAATTTTTACTTTCATGATAAGGATTTTAGGGGTTATCATTTTATGTGAAAAACCTATAATTATTGTGCTTTAGTTATTGTCACATGTGGTATAATCTACTTATCATACTTTTCATTTATTGCCTTAGCCATGCAGTGGTCGGTATTGTTATAAACACTTATATTCATGACTCACTTTGGATATGCTAATGCTAAAGAACGCAATCAAACTCAAATTTCCTTTTATGGAATTAATAATCAAGTTGTTCAAAGTGGTATGGGACACTTGGAATAATATGAAATGATAAATTAAATTATTAAAAGTGGTTTGTGACACTTAGAATAATATTAAATGATAAATTAAATTATTCAAAGTGGTATTGGACACCTTGAATAATATGAAATAAGAAACCAAGTATTATGTGACACTTGGAATGATGATTAAATTAATAAATCAAAGTGGTATGAGCACTTTGATTTAGATAAATGAGGAATGCATTGGATTTATTATGTGGCAGTTGGGGCCCGCTATAGCCCCTCGATTCATCGGTAGGTCTCATGAAACAAACTATATGTGGAATTGGCAAAGGCCTTTCCCAAATTTGGTTTATGGTCTTTGAATGATGCCTTGACACAGAGTTTATGGTCTTGGCACGAGTCCTTGACACAGTCCCATATATGAACTTCCCTCATTATGACTATGAAATTTAATTAACCAAGTGGATATTTGACTAGTAGAATATTCATGCTTAAAGAGATAGTAATTATGAGAATAAGAGGAAGTAAATTATTACGAACTAACATGTATTCAGTACTCAGAGATTTATTTGTCAATTTATGGCTTACAGTTAGTAATGATAGATATTAAAGTTATTATTTCATGAGCAACTATGTTTGTGTGTTACTCTCAGTTGTAAATTTTTTACGTACACTCTTTCTTGTCACACTTATTAAAGTTGTAATTACTTTCAATTTAAATTCTTCAAACCAACATTTTGTATGAGAATGATTTTGTTTGGAATGGGTTTCATTGTCACCTTGTTAGTATTCCTTGAAATGTTAACTTATAATTCTTGGTAAAAATGTTATGACATGATTCATGTATTTCATCTTTCCTATCAAAAATGTTTTATGGATAATTTTAAAGGAATGTTTTCAAGAGGTTTTAATTCAAATATTATTTTATTTTCAAACCACCTTACTCTTCATTCATATTCTCACCCAATGTTTTAACTTGAATTTTATAGGTTTAGTGGTTTTTGAGTTACATTGATTGGTGGCAGTGTTGTGGAGTTTCTTTTAACTTTCAGTTTATAAAGAATTTTAATATTGGTATACGATTCTACAAGACCTAAACCAAAAATATCCTCTCTAGTAGAACATGATGTGTAATTTTAGATTCCTTTTTAAAAAATATATATACGCACCATGTTTTATTTTAACTTTGCATCGGCTTCGGGGCAGCCCGGGGGTGGGGTGTGATAGTTGGTATAAGAGGATTGGTTTAGACAACCATGGAAATTTTGAAAAGCATTATGAAACCTATTAATGTTTTACTAAGTAGAATTTTTCTTCAAATTTTCATATGGATGATGAAACAAGTCTTATGTCTCTCCCCATTGAATTACTAGAACAAATAATTGTCAAGTCATGTTCAGAGACATACCTGCCATTTGTGAACCTGTGTCTAACCTGTAAACACCTTTATCAAGTGTCTAATAACCCAAATATCCATTGACTTTATCAAGGACCAAGTCATGTTTACTACCTCATGTCGCAAGTACAACATGATTTTTAGGCACACAAAGGAAGGTACTACGAAGGCATCTTCTTGTGTTTCACTCTATCTGAGGGTTATTTGGCCCTAGAGAAGTTCTGAGAAGCTTTAGAGGTGGGTGACCCCCACGCAGCCTATATGTTCAAAGTATTGTGTTTCAGTTGGTGTGGGAGGATTTATAACATCTGGTTTTTAGAAAACAAATTCATATGATTAGTCTATCAGAACCACATTCATTCTGATATCACCGAACAATAAACCTCATGTGCTACCCTTTCGAGGACCTACTGTTGCCCGCTTGAGTTTGACTCGAGATGTGAGAAGCATATATGGACGAATGAAATTGAGGAGTTAAGAATTTTTTCAGGATCAATATAATAGGAAGAGCCTGCCAAGAAAGTCTCTCATGATGTTGGACCTAGTAAAGGGGACCTCAAGAGTGTGTCTGTCTGGTTTTGATGGTGTTTGTGTATGATAGTTTTTGAATTGCGAGGACGCAATTCATTTATGGGGGGATAATGTGATTCCCCAAACCTTTTTCACATGTAATAATAATATTATGGTTTTATTCTGTTTGATTTTCATTATATCCGGACAAAACCTGAAAACTAAACACAAGGAATTTCATTTAATTAAACACCGAAGTGTTTACATTACAGAAAGTTCAAAGAAAACCATAATACCCAAAAATGCCTATTAAAATACCTATTAAAACCATAAGGATACCACGCAATACAAAAAAATACCCAAGATAAAATCTTGGGTCCTTCGAATTTTTCACAATGAACATCAGTATGGATAGAGCCACTACAACCGCACTGATCATCAAAGGAAGGATGTGCACCATCTTTTCCAAGTTGTTTTGATGATGGAAATCCCTAATTCATGTTTTTATAAATCCTTAATTAAATTGTTTCCCCTTTAGGTGATTTTTGGGTCCCCAACAGCTATAAGACTTGTAGCCTTTAGGAATTATAGTTATATTATTTCATGTATTTAGGAAAATTGGTATTTTTGAGTGTTTATTTTAAAGTAATATCTTTTAAACATGTTGGTAATTAAAATCCTCTTTGTAATTTGGAAATGATAAATGCATTAAGGTTTAAAATGGATTTGAAAATGAAACTCTTATGTTTTAAAAGAAAAACCAAGATGGGTATGCATTTTGAATTTGAAAACATGTTTATGAATACTTTTATTAATTAAAAATTATACTATTTGTTAAGACAAAATATAATTTTATTTGTGTACTTTAATCTTTCCAAGTTAAAATAGAAATCATGTATTTTAAAATTAAAGATATGTAATTGATTATACTTATTTTCTATAATTTTATAGATTATTTTGAAAGTTAGTTTATAAAAAATATATACCCTATGGGTCAGCCCTCTAGACAGACTGAAGAGGCATCACGTGCTACTACAGGTGTAGGTGGTCGAGCCTAAGCCTTCAACCTTAGAATAGGCTGGCCAGTGGGCCTATGTGTGTGCTCCTGAAGCATGCACAAGGGAACCAGAGCACATCATCATGTGGGGAAGCACAGCTGCAAGGGTAGGTGTAGATCGTACTTGCAGAACCCAGTATGGGGTGGTACCAGGAGGGGGGAGGGAGTAATTTGAGCGATAGAAAGGATCTATGGGATTATAAGGGAGCTCGAGAAGCCTCCCCATTTGGATGTGGGATGGAAAAGTTTAGGTGAAATGTGATCTAGACTATCAGATCACACCGCACGTTATCTAAGCTGTCTGATTGGTCCATTCCTCGATTAATAGTGGCCAAGTATTATCCTCCATGTTTTTAGCCGTCGTCCGATAAATCGCGATCTAATCATAGACATTCTACTCTTTTTAAATCACTGCATTACTAACGGGCATCAGATCAAATATGATCTAATCAGGAATGTTCCTTATTTTTTAATTCTTGTGCCACGCTATAGCCATACTATCGAGTCGTGATCAGATCTCAACCATCCATTTTATTCCCAGTTTTTCCTCCGCATTGTCTTCCTCCTACCTCATGCACCGTTACAGCCACACTCAGCTTCCACTTTCTTCATTTTTTCTCCACCTGTGTCACCGGGTGGCCCCTATTCTATTCGTTTTCCACAAAGATTGACACCCTCAGTCTTGTTGTAACCCAAGGGGTCTCGCTTTTCCATCCCAGTTGAATTAAAAATATATTATATTTTTTTATACTACTCTTTTCACGTGAAACCTATGGGTGTTCATCTTATTCAGTGCCTTCTTCGAGCTTCCTCGGACCTCTGCTTCTCCTTCAAACTAGGTAAGTGAATTCTATCTTTCCTTCTTCATGAAATATCTTATATATTTTGTTTATATAAAAAATATATATATATACATACTTTTTATATCTCATTATATCCAGTTTTGAAACCTTATATGTTTTATTTTTAAAACCTTAATTGGTGTTTTTAAAAAGCATGTGGTAATTAGGGGTTATAAAAGTTCCGGTTTTTAAAACCTATACATATATATATATAATATGAGTATATATGTATATAGTTATATGTACGTACTTATGTTCAATATGAAAAAACCATCTTTGTTCATAAGTCCTTTTAATGTTGTGAACATAATTTTCTTATACTTAGAATGTTTTCAATGTAGTTTTGTTAAATTGAACTATATATAAATATATGGTTATATGTACATAACTTTAGATCTTAATCATAAACTGATTATTTTTTCATAAAAACCAATTTTGGTAGTTTAATTATGTTTTTGAGGTGTATAATGTTCATAATAATTTATTAAACCTTCTGTTGGTTCAGAAAATTACATGTATACACCTTGTGTTCATGTAGTTCATATAAATTTATTTTTAACCCGCATTCATACAAGAAAAATAGTCAACATATTGTATGCACTCCTATGTTAAAGATGAAATAATCTCTTATACATATTCATGATAAGGACTTGTAGAAAAATATGTTAAAAGTATTGTTATGCATGCTTCACATGAAATAATTATTTTTCTAAAGCATTTGAATCTTCTTCAATATATGTTTTAAATCATTATGTTTTGTTCTATTAAATATGTCCATTTATCTCCATGAGTTTTAAAAATAAATGAAAATTATCCTAATTTTATAATTATGCATTTTGGAATATAAAATGTTTACTTTCATGATAAGCACTTTAGGGGTTATCATTTTATGTGACATAACTATAATTTGTGTGTTTTAGTTACTATCACATGTGGTATAATCTTATTATCATACATGTTAGTTATTTCCATATCCATGTAGTGGTTAGTATTTCTATACACACTTATATTCATGACTCACTTTGGATATGTTAATTCTAAAGAACGTAATCAAACTCAAATGTCCTTTTATGGAATTAAAAACCAAATTATTCAAAGTGGTATAGGACACATTGGATAATATGAAATGATAAATTAAATTATTTAAAGTGGTATGGAACACTTTGAATAATATGAAAGGATAAATTAAATTATTCAAAGTGGTATGGGACACCATGAATAATATGAAATAAGAAACCAAGTATTATGTGACACTTGGAATGATAAGTAATTTAAAAAATCAAAGTGGTATGAGCACTTTTATTTTGAGATATGAGGAATGTATTGGACTTATTATGTGGTCGGTGGGGCCTTCTATATCCCCTTGATGCATCGGTAGATCTCTTGAGACAAACTATATGTGGAATTGGATGAGGCCTTTCCCAAATTTGGTTTATGGTCTTTGAATAAGGCCTTGACACATAGTTTATAGTCTTGGAGTGAGGCCTTAACACAGTACCGCATATGAACTTCCCTCATTATGACTAGGAAATTTAATTAACCAACTGGATATTCGACTAGTAGAATATTCATGGATAAAGATATAGTACTTATGAGAATCAGATGAAGTAAATTCTTATGGAATAACGTGTATTCAGCACTCAGAAATTTATTTTTCAATTTATGGATTACAATTAGTAATGACAGAAATTGAAGTTATTATTTCATGCACAACTCTGATCATGTATTACTCTCAGTTTTAAATTTAGTACTTACACTTTTTCAAGTCACACTTATTAATGTTTAAATGAATTTTACTTTATATTCGACACACCCAACAATTTTTTATGAGCATACTTATGTTTGGGATAGGTTTCATTGTAACCTTGTTAGTATTCCTTGAAATGTTCACTAATCATTCTTGGAAAAAATGTTATCACATGATTCATGTATTGAATATTTCCTTACAAAAAAAATTATGGATAATTTTAAAGGAATGTTTTCAAGAGTTTTTAATTGAAATATTAATTTATTTTAAAACCCCATTACTAAGTATTTGTATTCTCACCCTACTTTTTAACTTGTATTTTACTAGTTTAGTGGTTTTTGAGTTACACTGATTGGTGTCAGCATTATGGAGTTTCTTTTCTCTTTCAGTTTTTTAATAATTTTAATATTTGTATATGATTCCACATAACCAAAACTAAAAATATCCTCTTTAGTGGAACATGATGTGTAATTTTAGCTTTCTTTTTTAAAAAACAATTTTACACACTATGTTTTATTTTAACTCTGCACCAGCTTTGGGGAATCATGGGGCCGGGGCATGAAATTTATGCTAATTTAATTATTATATAACACATTACTTAATTATTTCCATTTTTGGGGAATATGATAACTTTTTTGGTGGACATGTGGACTATCGCCTCCTCAAAGCGATGTGATTCATTCACACTTTACATGGAATGTATTAAGTTTGGGTTTAATAAAAATATGTGATATATAGAACATAATAATACTAATGTAAAGATAATATATATATATATATATCATTTAATTTTCTTTTCATAAAATTACAACAAGAAAATGGAAACAGTGCTTATGCGTACATATGGCCTACCGTCTCCATGAATGGTGTAGTTAATTTCATGTTTCTATATTTTATAGATTATTATAAATACATATATAAAGAATATATATGATATTTATATAATTTTTAAATAATATTTCTCATTCTTTAAATAATAAAATCCTGATCTAAATAATAGGATCAATAATAACAGGTCAAAACATATATTAAAAACCAAGCGGTAATTACCCAAAACGTAGCGTTAACATGATATTGTTAAAAAGGGTAATATAATGTCATAATAAAATAATATATGGTATGAAATATAAGAATATTTTTATGTGGTAGATTTATAATAAAATTATATTTATTGTACAGTAGTTTCTAATGTGTATAAATAAAAGTAAGACTTAAGGTAAGGGTTTTATCACCACGCTTTTATTTCTGTTAGATATATGTTATATTCACCACTTATTATTGTTGTGTGGTGTACATAATGAGCTATTAAATGTTATATAATTAATTTAATTTATTTAATTATATTAAATGTTTTAAGTGATGTTAATATTTCATGTGGATCATGATTCAAAAGTTACTCATGTGGTATGGGGATTTCTAGTCTCACTTTTATTTCTGCGAGACTTATAACATATTCACCACCCACTTTTTTTTTAGTGTATATAATTCTGATGAATTTAATAAATGATTATTATCCTTAAATTTATGATTTTTTAAATATCCATTTGTGTATCTATCTTTCTTGGGGTTTACAGTTCAAAAGTTTTCAAATCGTTAAAGGTATTTTGTCTCAATTTTCCATCTTTGAGACACATGTCATGTTATTAACCTATATTAATTTATGAGTTATATATACTATACTTTGACATGTTATATAATGAATATAATTATTTTAATGATATTATAATCTTCATTTAATTTTATACATTAATGGTTATTATTATTCCAAGATACCAAAGTGGTAAGAGTTTATTGCTACAATATAATCATTTAGTGGGATTAGTTATGATTATATTTATGTTGATGAAATATTATGATCCATATCTTAATAAATCCCATTAATTTTCTTATCCTATGTTAATTCATGATATCATAATTTAATGGTACAATTTTTCCTCTCTTTTATACTTAATAAAATTAAGAAAAAGTTTTTAAGAAAATCTTACTTTGTTTCTCTCTTCAATCAGAAATATGTCTTATTCAAAAAACATGATTTCTAAAAATATTTTCAAAACTTTTATTTGAAGAAAATTAAAAGGTTTTAAAAATTTTATTATGTTTTAAAATATGTTTTAAATGGTTTTGAAATCTTACTTTATAAGTTTTTAAGGATATTTTCAAAACAAAATGGTTTTCAAAATGTTTTATTTTCTAAAAAGTGTTTTCCAAAGTGAAAAGGGTATGTTACCCAAGAAATGTTTTTAAAAAATGTTTCAAAATTAGTTTACATATAACATGATATAAATTGGTGTTACCTATTCCTCACTAGGGATATGATCCATGAATACCATTCATATTACTTCTCTAAATGGTTTATGTTTTGATTGCATGATGTTTATAACACTTGTTTCTCTTCCATGGGTAATACCATGATAAAAATATTATGAAACCTGCTTCTTTTAACAGGTTATGCTTTGATGAAATTATTATGAAACCTATCTCATTTCTAGGAGTTATTAAATTATGACATGTTTATGATGCTCATTTCATTTCAGGGGTTATGATGTGATGTTTATGAATCCAATCTCTTTTTTTATGGGTCATGATATAATTAATGTTTTATTATCTTGTGAAACATGCATGTATGATTTTATTATGTGGCGGGAGGGACATATATCTCCCTCCAATACATTGGGTAATGATAAATGTCCAATGATATCAAATGATATATGGGTGTGCGCTCAAAGCCCATAACAAGAGGTTACACGAGAGAGAATACCAAGCCCATGATAAGTGGGTACACAAGAGGGTATCCCAATCCCATAATAAGAGGGATATGGAAGGGTATCCCAAGCCCATAATATTAAGGTATATGGGAGGAAATCCCAAGCCTTTAACAAGAGGGTACACGGGAGGTAATCCCAACCCTGTAACAAAAGTTTACATTGGATAGCATCCTAATCCCATAACAAAAGGGTAAATGGGAGGGAATCACAAGCCTAAAACAAGAGATTACAGATGAGGAAATCCTAATCCTAAAGCAGGTACATGGGTGATTATCTAAATCCTAACATGTTATGAAATCCTTCGTAGGTATACTTGACATGATATTTTCTATTCTTATGTGTACACCCAAATTCAATGTCTTATTCCAATATTACGATTTCATGGATTATTATCTTTAATCTCTTATAATTAATGTCTTATAAACATTCAATTTTTATGTAATTACTAATGTATATGATCTTTAATATGTAGTATATGGTCTTTAGATATTATTCTCATGTTTTAATACCCTTATGTTCAAGTTTTTCTTACATATCTTACGTGTTTAACCATACTGAGCATCTAACCACACTCTTTCTTATGTTTCCTTTCCTTGGGTTATGAATAAGGGATTTAAGTAGTAGTACTAAATGGGAAGATCTTTGTGGGAAATATTGAAGATCTTTCACCATGTTAGAAGACTGTGTTTACAGTTTTTCAAAGACACTAAACTATTACATTCCCCAGGAATTTAATTTTTAAATGTGTTTAATATTCATCAAAAATGATGTAATATACATGTATGTTAATCTAGGGTATCTATAGTTGGTATGAGATGAAAGTTTTAGTCAACCTTTTGAAACTAGTTTAAGAACACTTTAGTGAGATCCCTAGGGATATTTATAAGGATATGTATAGGAAAGTCTATAACTATAATTATAATGATGATTCAATGTTCATGAAAATATCCTATAATTATGGTAAATTATTAAGAGAATAGTCTCCAAGAAACTACATCCATTTCTAGATACTAAAATTGGATGTCTCATATGAACAAGAAGATGTTTTAACTATGGAAAAGAAAGACACAAATCAAGTATCTACCAAGGGATTATGAAAAAGTTTAGTTAACTCATTGGATTTAATATTGGTCTTTCTAAGGTAAAATCAATAATTGAATGTTCTAATTATAGAAAGTATGGACATTATTCAAATCAATGTCTTTTTGGGAAATCTCATGAAGAAAATATGAAAGGTTGTAAGAGTAGTGGTTTTAGTACGGATAATGAAGAAACCACGAACAACAAAATAAAAGTACTTTTTGTTTTAATAGTATTATTTATAATCAATATTGAATAGATTTTGATGAATATTAATACATGATTCATATATCATATTTTCATAAAGGGGTATTAAGAAATAAATTGATGATGCCTGATTAATGATTTGTTAAAGAAGTGGGATGATTAAAGTTTATATGTATTGGAATTCAAGATTTATGTTATATAAAACATGAAGTACATGTTGTTAATTAAGTATTTTCAAAATTAAATTGAATGGTTCTAATGACCAAGAAAAATGACTTAATGAAAATGTGATATTTTTTATCAAGGTAATATACCCCTTAATGTTTTCCTAATGTGGATAAAATTGTGTTTAGTTTGGATAAAGAGACCATTGATAAGGATAAAGTAAATTTGATAGTATTTATGACCTAATAACTGATAAAATATTTTTTTTAAAGTATTTTATGTAATATTTGATGATGTTTAGAGAATTTTATGATTTAAGGAATATTTCCAATAATCTATGGTCTATGAAAGGAATAAATAAATGTGTATGTTTTCAATATGGTTTCATGGTAATTTAGGTTATTATAATGTTTCGATAGAATACATAATAAAGGTATTCACATTTTGGTATGTTGAAGCCAAGAGTTACTTTATGATACATCGGGGATAAATGTTATGTAAACTTTCAGTAATTTAGTTACCTTATTTATAAACTTTTGGATTTTAATCTTTCAGAAGGGTTATAAGGTTAAAAATTTATGGAATGGTTTATGTTAAAATTAAGATGAGGTTTTAGAGATTAAAATATTATCTCTAAATAAGTGGATTTATTCATATGGTATAACTTGTGCTAACAAATTTTTTGTGATGATAATTAAAGATAGATGGAGTGACTTATCATCTATTAGTTCTTCAGGCATAACAAATTCACCTTTACTTTTGGAGTAAGAGATGTTGTGGAAATTGTTCAAGAAACAATTGAAGGGTGAGATTGTTCATATGAAATTGAATTAACTCAAGTAAGTATATCTCCTTTTGAAAATTATTCAACTTTATTAAAATGGTATTGAAAAAAAAAATTGCCCCGTTATCATCATTTTTTATAATATCAATGACCTTTTTCGAGCCTCTTTGGTTTAAGGATTTATGATCATTAACATTATCCTGGCCATTTTATCTATCAATATCCATTAGAACCTAATAGTTATATTTATATTACCTATCCATGTTTTCACTTTCCACCTATTTTATCCTATGTGGAAACCTAGTTATGAGTTACTTTTTGTAACTATTATGTTCCTAACTTTCATTTTTAATGGAGGTTTTAGAATTCATTTTGTATGATGTGGGTTTCTAAAAAAAGGAACATTCAAGTATTAAACTTTTAATGGCCCAAATTAATTTCTAGGGAGAAATTAATTTTAATGGGGGTAGAATTTAACACCTCTAGTTTTTATGAATTGATATTTTTTAAAATAAATTAAATTTATGTTGTGTCTTGCATTACACACTAAACAAAGTTATTCTTGCTTTATATGAAATTCCAAGTTATGATTGCACAAAATGAAACACTTATATTATATTTCCTTACATGAAACACTATTCTTATCTTGTGTTAGACCCAATTTCGAGTTCCTTCGATAGCTTTCATTACACACAAGACTAAGTTTTACTTAACTATATAATATTATTAATATTATTAGTAAAATATTGTTATAGTTATCACCTAGGCATTGAAATAGAAGATATTAATATTATTAGATAAATTATGACACTATTATTTACACATTTTTATAAAATTAATTCTTTGGTTATAAATTAATTATATTTTAAAATAAAAAACAATTCAATATAAATGATTTTTTTATAAAAAAACTGTTTTTATGCTCACAAATGAGTTTTATCTTAATAAATTAAATTAATAATTTTTAGTGAGAGATATTAATGAAATTTATAAATCATAAATTCAACCAAATATTTTTACATTCATCCAAAAAGTTTTATAATCATAAAATAAGAATGAATCCTATATTTGGAATAAAAGGCTATATTATTATAAAAGGTAGTTTTGTCGCCTTTTAATGGAAGATTTATTTTAAATCTAATATTTGATACTTTTATAATTTTTATTTGAAAAATAAGCTTTATTTTTGGAATTATAGTATTAAAATTTACTTTGGGTGTATTTTTTCGTATTTTTCTGAGAAGTTTTAATTTTTGATGAATAACGAAAACACTGAATTTTAATTCAAAGCAGCATTTTTATCTAATTTATTTATAGATTAAAGTTATATTTTAAATTGTTTTAAAGAATATTCTGATCATTTATACATATATTAATCTAATATATTTAATTTTTATAAATTTTACATTTAAATTGGATATAAAAACATTTCAATCTTTTTAACATTTTAACTTTAAAAACCTATTGTTTCGTCCAGTCTGCAGGATTATTTTTAAATTAATTTCTACCAATTTTGTGATTGGAATTTGGAAAAATGGATTAAATATTTGTAATAATAAATATTTATAATTTATATTAATGATAAATTAGTATTTTAACAAAAATATTGTTGAATGTAATTAAAATTAATTACAGCAATTAAGGAAAAAACAAATTTACTTAGTGGTTAAACTTTAACTTAAGGGGCCAAATGACCTAGAATATTGTTAAAAATAAATTTTATAACCATATTTTGACCATATAATATATTTCATCTAGAATTTACCATTATTTAAGGTTAATTATTTAAGTTATATCTATTAATATTTTTTCCCTTTTTGTATTTACAATAATGTCACTCATTCTGTATTATAAAAGGGTACTCACCCCCACACTTATTCAATCATATAAATCACTTTTTATCATCCAAAAAATACCCAAATAAGATTAAAACTTCCTTCCAATAAACCTATAAGCCTCAAATTTGGAATAAATTCAACCAAGGAATCCCTTTGGTGCAAACCAAATTGAGTTACCCAAAGAAGAGGTAACATTCTTCAACGAGCACTTTTGTTAAATTTCATTATCCATCCCTTAAATTATTATTATATAGATATTATATAACAATATAATTATAATAAATAAATTTATATGTTGTTATTTTAATTTTATTACCTAAAACTTCACACAATTCCATCAAAGAGGATTCACAATCATCATTTGTATATATGGAAAACTACAGCCTCTTCGAACTGATGTCATTCTTTCTTCCATTACCACCACTCAAGGTTAAGAATAATGATGTAATTTATATTTTTATATGATAAATATGATATTAATTATGTATTTATTCTTTTAAAATTATTAAATAACACATACCTTAATGATTTCTATTTTTGGGAATACGATAACTTCATTTTTGGATGTGTGGACTACTACCTCTTCAAAACGATGTGATTCATTCTTGATTTACAAGGATTTTATTAAAAATGATTTTAGTAAAAATATTTGGTATATAATTCATAAATATTATATTTTAAATAATATATATATAATTTATTTTATTTATTTAAAAATATGATGAAAAAATGGAAGCAGCGTTCATGCGTACGTACAGCCTACTGTCTCAATGAGCAATGTATTTTATGTCATATTTCTATATATTATATATTATTATTAATAGTTATATAATAAATATATATGATATTTATATCATTATTTATATTATTTAGATAATTAAATCCTGATTTAAGTAATAAGACAAAGAATAACAAGACAAAACATATATAAAAAACAAATCAATTTTTACTCGAAACGTAATTTTAATAGGAAATTGTTAAAAAAGGTTAATATAAAGTCCTAATAACATAATATATGGTATGATATATAATTATATGATTATGTGGTAGATTTATAATAAACTTATATTTATTATACAGGAGTATTGAATGTGTACAAAGAAAGTCAAGACTTAAGGTAAGGGTTTTGTCATCTCACTTTAATTTCGATGAGATATGTGCTATATTCACCACTTATTCTTATAGAGTGGTGTATATGCTGACCTATGATATATTATATAATGAATTTTATTTATTTAATGATATTAAAAGTTTTTAATTGATTTTATTATTTCACGGATATCATGATTGAAAAGTTACTCATGTAGTATTGGGATTTCTAGTCTCACTTCTATTTCTAAGAGACGTATTCCATATTCACAACTCATTTATTTTGTGTGATGTATATAACTATCATGAATATATTATAATATTATTATACTTAAATTTACTTTTATTTACATATCCATTTTATAATATCTATTTAATTGGTTTTACGGCACAGAAGTTACCAAATCGGTAAAGTAATTTTGTCTCAATTTTCCTTCTTTAGGACACATGTCATGTTATGAACCTATATACTATTATGAGGTTTATATAATACCCTTTTAAATGTTATATCATGAATATAATTCCTATATTTATGTCTTAATATTAATTTAATGTTATTATTTAATGGTGATTATGATTCAAAGTTACCAAATTGGTATGAGTTTATTGCTTCAGTATCATCATTTGTCTGGATTGGTTATAATTATGCTTCCATTGATGAAATATTACGATCCATATCTCAATAACTATCATGAATTTTATTATACTATGGTTATTCATAATATCATCATGTAATGGTACTATTTTTCCCTCTCTTCATTACTTCAGATAATTAAGAAAATGTTTTTAAGAAAACCTGACTCCATTTCTCTCTTCGGTCAGAAATCTATTTTATTCAAAAAAAATGTTTTAAAAAATGTTATTTTAAGATAATTTTTAAGTAAAATGATTTTTAAAATGTATTATGTTTTTAAAAATATTAAATGGTTTTAAAATATTACTTTATAAACTTTCAAGGTTATTTTCAAAATAAAAAGATTTTCAAAAATTTTTGTGTTTTAAAAATAATTTCTCAAACTAGAAAGGATATTTTCCTCAAGAAATTTTTTTAAAAGATATTTCAATATTATTTTCCATATAAGATTAAATCTATTTGTGTTTAATATTCCTAACTAGGGATATTATACATAAATACCATTCATATTCTTTCTCTGAATAGTTTTTTTAATAGCATGATGATTATGACACCTGTTTCTCTTCCATGGGTTATACGATGATAAAACACTTATGAAACCTATTGATTTTCATGGGTTATAATTTCATAAAATGATTAAGAAACCTATATATTTTACACATGTTATTATATTATGACATTTTTATGATACCCATTACATTTTAGGGGTTATGTTGTGATGTTTATGAAGCTCATCTATTTTTTTATGGGTCATGATATGATGAATGTTTTATTATCTTCTGTCAAATGCATGTATTATTTTATTATCTAATGGATGGGAACTATATATCCCCCCAATGAATTGGGTAATGATAAATGTTAAATTAACTCAAAGGGTACACGGGTGGGCCTCCCAAGCCCACAACAAGACGGTATACAGGAGAGATTACCAAGCCCGAGACAAGAGGGTACAAGAGAAGGCATCCCAAGCCTTCCACAATAGAGTATACGGGAGGGAATCCAATTCCTATAAAAAAAGGGTATACCAAAGGGAATATCAAACCCATAATAAGAGGGTACATAATATTTCATCGTAAGACAATAACAATAGGGTACATGGGAGGGCATCCCTATCCCATAACAAGTGGGTACATGGGGGCATCACAAGCCAAAAACAAGAGGGTGCATGCGGGGATATTCCAAGCCTGAATCAGGTACATCAGTGATTATATGAATCCTAACATGTTATTAAGGTCTTTTTAGGTATACTTGACATAAGATTTTCTATGCTTATATGTATTCAACAATTCTATTTCTTATTACAAGATTAAGATTACATGGATTATGCTATTGATTCCTGTATGATTCATGTTTTATAAAAAACCCAGTATTTTTGTAAAGACTCATGTATATGATCTTTGATGTGTAGTGAATTATCTTTAAATGTTATTATCATGTTCCCATACGATTATGTTCATGTTATTCTTATGTATTTCACTTTTTTATCCCCATTGAGCATCTAAGACCGCCATTTCTTATGTTTCATTTCCCCCAGGTTATTAAAAATGGTTTTAAGTAGAATTAATATATATGAAGATCTATATGGTAAACATTAAAGATATTTCACAATTTTAGATGATTGTTTTTCCAAGTTTCCGATGACACTAAATTATTTTATTCCTCAGGCATGTAATTTTTTTAGTTTCTGAATATTCTTCTAAAATGATGTAACAACCATGTATGTTAATACAGGGTCCCTATATTACCCTTCATGGTTATATTTTACATAATGATTTTATGTGAGTGAAATTACCACTTTCCATTGAGTAATTAAAAAATCTCTTAATCCTACTTGGTCAGAAATCATTGTAGTAAATAAGAGTTTAATTCAACAATCTCAAAGTTTTCAATGTCACTCAACTACTTGCAGAAATATATACAACCTTAGCTTCTCCTTGCTTTATAAAATATTCCATTGATCTCAATCACACAAACACTTAACCATCTGTAAATAAATAATAAATAAAAATTGGTTGAGACGTACTATATATTAAATCAATTAATACCACTAGTTTGTTCAATCTTGTGATACTAATTAATATCAAATTCCTTCATTAATAAATACTATTCTTATTAATTAAGGATAAAAAACATTTGATTATACGCCACCAACTCCCCCTAAATTCATTCAACTTTATAGAACTAGATATAAAACTGTCTTTATTTCAGGGAAACCACTATTTTTATATACTTATTTATTTCCAAAAAATTTGGTATCCTATGAAATTAAAAAAAAATACTACGTATTAATATATTAATAAATAAACATTAGAAACCATTCATATCATTTATTCATCCTTTTGAGTTTCCTTTATTCTCTAAGTGGTTTGATCCCACTAACTATATATCCTAAATTAAATTTATGAGTATCCAATTTTTCTTGATACCATTGGGTGTATAAAATAAGGATTTATTATTTCTACAACTATAGATCATGATCAATTTCATGTAGTTTCAAATTTAACAAGGATCTTTATCATAACATATATCTTCCAAATTCAGTTTTGGAATTCAAATTGGTAATTTTATAACACTGGTTGAGTCATATTCAGCCTTGAAATATTTTTTTAATTCTTGATTGAAAATTAGGATTTTGATATTTATCACTCCACTTATTTTATTTTATCCAGCTCAACCATGTTATTTTTCCAATACAACCACCCCATGGATTGTATCTCCCCCTTAATTATTAACCACTTTCAATAATTTTTAGAATAATTAAATTACTTTTGGAGAGGGGTTCCTCCAAAAATTCTCAAGTAGAAAAATAAGGTTTTTCTTTGTAGACTAAATTTTTTTACTAGACTTCTTAATATTTTTTATTTGGATAATTACACTTGTAAAAATTTTATTTCAGATTCTCTCCCTAGATTTATCCATATTTCCCAGCTTGGGTTCTATTTCTTTTGTGGTACCAATCTCACTTATGGGTGTATCATCCTGTGATACAAAATTGCATCATTTTTTATTATGTTTCATCCGCCATAGGAGGAATCTTCCATATATTCTAACTTATGTTTTCATGGTGTTATATTTGGAATTACTATGCCATTTCTCATTTCTATCCTCTTCAATAGTTATAACATTCACTTCAATCTTATCTTTACCTGGTGATTATTTCTCAGTATAATTATCCATAATTTTCAAAGATATGGTATCCTCTTTCCTTTGAATTTTGATTTTATTTCATTCTCACTTTGAGTAATGAATTGATTTTTTCCTTTTAATACATTTTAATATTTTAAATATTATTTTTGAGGTTAGGCGTCAACCCAGTGTGGGATTTAGGGGTTTGGGGAGGCTTGGTTTTGATATAATAAAAAATTATTAAATATATTATATCACAAGTGTGTATTTTTTTTCCAAACTAATGGAATAAAACCATAATATAGCCTCAGATAAGAAATCTAAGGACAATATTAAATATTGAATTTTGGTTTTGCACTTGGTGCAACATAAACTTTTTTGGCATTGGGTGTTTTGTAAAATAGATGTTGTGAGTGGATTGATAACCTAGTTGATTGATAAATTAATTTATTACTTAATTTATTTTCTAGACCCAAGATACTCTATTTAATTCCCATTATGGAAAATACCAAGGGTTCTCCACATGACCCTATATATTTTAATAGGATCTATTTGGAGAAGAGTTCTTATGGGAATGAAAATAGATTGAATGTTTGCGATCGATGTGCCAAAGGAGTTCATGGATCTATCTGATGACCAATGATGTTGTACCATTATCCATCATCGATTGATACAAACTCAATTTAGGAAATTTTTTTATTTATATCAATCCTTTTTTATTATCCAATGAAAAATTTGAATCAATTAACCTAACAATAATTTATTTTTGGATCAGTGGTTGATTACGGTTAATATTTTTATCTTCCTAAAATTAAGAAATTATATTACTTCATTGATCCCTCTTTATTCTTGGTTGTTTTTCATTTTCCTCATTAATAAATGGAATCCAATCCGAAAAATGGTTATTTTTATTCTCACTTTTTGTGTTTTAGGATTTTATCCCCACATTTTTCATGTGATCATCACCAGTATTCTATTTATCTAGCATTTTGATAAATACCAAGAGATCGATCACTACATGTTTGATATTTGGTGAAATAGATCATTTCTGCACATATTGGTTTGGATTCAGGGAATGATTGAGGTTTTATAATGATTATAGAAGATATTATAGTGGATCCTAGGTGTCCATTTTTTGGGTTTTTTATTTTGGTGATGCTGAATGACAATGGATGAATCATGGGGGAATCAGTGGCAATGATCTGGCCACTAGTGATGAATAGGCTTGGTCAATCCCAAATCTATACTTATTATAATAATTGGTGGTGGAATTAGAGGTAGTTGTGTAATGAGAAGAACTACATGGAAAACTAGTAGGTTCTGAAAAAACCTGACATACAGGGTGTGTAGTTCAAAATACACACACTGTGTAGTCCCCTGGAAATAGCAGCTTGGGTTTTAGAAAAATAAAATATTGCATGGCATGTGGGACCTTCCACACATCATGTGACCCATGCATAGACTCTTGTTTTTTTCCCTTTGTATACATGAGCATAGATATGGATAGATATATAGGCATGGCCAAAGTACATGGGAATAACCCGGTACTCGGACACAAATAACATTCCAGGACACAACCAGGTACATGGGAATGACCATAGTACACAGGAAAAACCTAGTACCTAGACATGTCCAGGGAACCCAAACATAGCTAGGATCATGGGAATGGTCAAAGTACCCAGGCACAATACAAATTATACCAATATGGTATGGGTTACATGGGAATATCCAGTGTAGCCAGTACACGCCACGTAATTTTTCTAGGGTAGGTTGATTCCCTCACTCTCTTTAGTGTATAACAGTATCTCTAGGGTGTGTCCCATGGGATCTCCCAATGAGGGTATAGTGAGGAATCACATTTTGAGCATGATATGTGATCCCATTTGTGGGATAATTTTTGGATATAGTTCAATAATCCCTCTTTATAGATCAGGGTGTGATCCTCTATCTTTCTCATCCTACCTAGGTTGGGATAGAAAACTCATTATTAATTGTCAGGTCATAAGATCCCCATCATAGTAGGTTATCCAGTTAGGGTTAGGAATCCCACATAACCATAGGGTGAGATACCTTTTCTATTTATCGATATCCATTGAGTTTCAATGTTTACTTCTTCATGGAGATACCAGATGAGCATGAACTCTCATATGAGCACCATCATGGTTATTAGACTTGTGGAGTGAGTATTCTCAGAAAAACATTAACTCAAAGCCTCAAGTAGAATCTTAGGTTAGCAGTATTATTGTTACTATACAATGAGACTCAATGTCTATCTTGATTATATCTGGGTTACTATTATTATGTGTCCTATTCTAATTGATATTACTTTGTGATGATGAGTTGGCTACTCTCTTTATGATTTATATTTTATGATTTAGCTGTTTTATATTGGGTATTTTTATACTCACCCTTGTATGGAATATTCACACACATGTCATGTCTTAGTCATACAATGGGACTTTTGGAAGAGTCCTAGGTGGAATAGTATTAGGTGGAGAATATTTAAGAAAGTAATTCCATGTTACACACTAGGTGTTTCATGGGATATTAGTCACCTCCTTACAAGTAGGTTGGAATCTTTCTATATCTTTGGTGGGATTGTATTTGGACCTTTATGCTTTAAAATACATGATTCATACTCTGATGTTGGATATATATGTTTTCATGTATTATGGTATCAGTTGTGTCTACCATTCAACGTTTCATGGGTATTTGGAGATGTGTTTGTGGGTACAAGTACATTGTGATAATTTTTCCCATGTGTGTTATATTCCCCTTTTTTGAGGGTCTTCAACCCTTAGACTATTGGTGGTGGGATTAGGGTGTTACATTTGGCTTTCCACACCCCATGCGGGAATCAGTGTGCTAGGTCATGAAAAATTGGTATCATAGGTGATTTTCTCTTAGGATCGTAGTTTAAAGATTGTCTATCTATGAGGTTTGGTTTGGGAACATGGGAAATAGTGTTAAAGTATTTTGAATTTCGATCTCAGAACAAGGAATCTAGTTTTAGTGTAGTGGATGAAATATCTATTCACCAAGACATTGATAACCTACTTTTCAACTCAGTATATATATGAACTGGTTTTAAGGAACACATTGGTACATGCATCATATAATAATTAGTTTGTGGTCTTCATGTCCTTCTTGAGTCAGCTACCCATATATAATCTTTCACAATTGTGTATATTTTTTATTTTAGGATGCCTCCCAATGATATAAAATTAGGATTATCTAGTAGGTGTTAGCCCCAAAATTCGGGACAAAGAAGAATCCAAAAAGAAGGCACCATTGACTTCCTCGCAAAGCTATTTCGTAGAGTCCCCCCCAGCATCACGACCACCGCGAAGCAAGGAGGCAGGACGTTCTGTGAACACATTTGATGTTCGTGAGCCCTCCACGAAGCAAGGAGGCGAGACACTCCATGAACGCATTTGACGTTTGCGAGCCCACCATGAAGCAAGGTGGCAGGATGCTCTAAGAACACATTTGATGTTCATGACCCACCGCGAAGCAAGGAGGAAGGACGCTCCATGAAAACATTTTACGTTCGAGAGCCCACCGTGATACAAGGAGGCGGGACACTCCGCAAACGCATTTGACATTCGCGACCCGCCACGAAGCAACCAAGACCCTTTTCGTGCCATGTAAGCTCTGTTTTGCGGAACCTCTTGCCTATAAATACCAGCCTCCCCCTGAGCCCAATTGATGGGCAATCCGACCTTTTGACTTCCCAGCTCCCGAATCGTGAAGCACCCTTCTGCTCTGCAAACCATGAGTTCTGCGAGGTACTTCTGCTCTGCGAAGTGCCTCACTTTTGTCTCGTTTCGATCCCCTCTTCCGAGAGGGATGCCTTCCGCGAAGGAAGGGGATCCCCAAGGGGACCCAGGTCGTCGTGGAACATTTATTCGTCTTGAAACACCATTCATGTACACATGATCCCCATGCTAAGGTAGGGTCACTGTACTTCATGAAGCACATTGCTTCATGACACCTTGCTTCACGAGGCACCTTTGCTCTACGAGGCAGTGCTTCGCAAATGCCTTTCCACTTTGCGAAGCACCTCCCATAGGCACCTATGCCCTATGATTAGGCTAAGGCACCCCACTTCACGAAGCACACCCCTTTGAAGGTTCCCTCTGCCACGCGTAGCAACAAAGATTCATAAGGCCCCTACCTATGAACCCCTCTTCTTGGCAATTCATTTTTTCGTGCAACTCTTCCAGGTTTGCGTGATGTGATTTCAAAGTCCCTTGGATGATACCGCCCATTTCATTGCTTTGCCTCATGCTTCTTCTCATAGGCACACTAATGGATATTTCTTCTTCGCATAGCCATAGTAACGCGGGCCCCTCAATGGTTCAATCCATGACACCCCCTCACCACGGATTTGCCTCTTCCCTCTCTACAACAAGGAGCAGAAGGTACCAATTATATAAGTCCTAGGGGTGTAGAGAAAACCAACCTCATCCGAGAGCCAAGATGTTAAAATGCCAAGAAACTTCATCCTCAGCACATGACGTTAAACTGTGACCTTGCCCCATGCCTTGCACACGTGGTACCCCCACCTTGTACATTCTCCATGCCCGCTGGTCTCCACAAGGGATGATATCCTCCTTATGGGAGTGGCATTTGTCCGCAGGGAAGGGGAAACCATCTCGGTGTAATCCCCTATCTTTCTTATAGTAGGAAGAATCCCTTCTCCTCCTTTATTCTTTGGTCCCCAGGGCCAGAAAGGCCATGATGGGGAACGATGCTTCTCCTTTCTTCAGTCCCAAATCCCTCTCCCGCTGCGCTTTTTCACCCACAGGACTCCCTCCTGGAGTAAGTCCCAACCTCTTTCAGGATTCTAACCATGCATAAGCCCCTGTTTTCTCTTTGGGATGCGATCACGTGTAATCCCCACTCCACTTCCCACAGATGCACCTTTCACGACATGATCATCAGGTCTCTACTACCTCTTGTTTCTCACACCGATCATGACTCACGTGGGCTTAGAGTAAGCACCGACCCCGACGTCCTCACATGGGAAGCCTAGAGTGTACTCCCAACACCACCTGAACTATGAGGTCTTTGATCCTTTCCAATTTAGGGTACGTAGGAAGCCTCCATGAGGTTCAATACGAACACCCATTGGTCGCTCTGATCCCTTCACGTCGGTTCACCAACACCCTAGGAAGCCTAGAGTGTAAGCCCCACCCCACCGGAACTACGAGGTCTTTGATCCTTTCCAAGGCAGGGAACATAGGAAGCCTCCACAAGGTTCAAGCCCAACACTCATTGGTCGCTCTAATCCCTTCACGTCGGTTCACCAATACCCTGGGCAGCCTAGAGTGTAAGCCCCACCCCACCTAAACTACAAGGTCTTTGATCCTTGCCAAGGCAGGGTATGTACGAAGCCTCCACAAGGTTTAATACCAACACCTATTGGTTTCTACGATCCCTTCACGTCGATTCACCAACACCCTAGGCAGACTAGAGTGTAATCCCCACACCCTGCCATGAACTATGAGGTCTTTGGTCTTTTCTAAGGCAAGGTACATAGGAAGCCTCGTAGAGGTTCAAGCCCAACAACCATTGGTCCCGACCATATTCATGTCAATGTACCAAGAACCATTCATGAACTAAGTGGACTTTGATCCTTGCCAAGGCAGGGTTCCCAGGAATCCTCCCTGAGGTCCAAGACCACCAACACCCGATCGTTCTGACCCCATCTTCACGCAGGTTCCCTAAAATCCAAACTACAAGGACCTTGATCTTTGAAAAGACAAGGTACGTAGGAAGCCTCCGTGAGGTTCAATCCCACCATCCATTGGATCTCAGGTCCACCTTCACGTCAGTTCCCACCCATCTGAACTATGAGGTCTTTGATCTTTGCTAAGGCAAGGTATGTTGGAAGCCTCCCTGAGGTTCAAGGCCACCATCCACCTGGACCCCAGGTTCTTATTCACGTCGGTTCACTGACCCCATGGGCCGTCTCAGAGCGTAAGCCCCAAATGACACCATCTGAACTATGAGGTCTTTGATCCTTTCCAAGGAAGGGTACGTAGGAAGCCTCCACAAGGTTCAAGCCCAACAAACATTGGACCCCAAGACCACGTTCACGTCGGTTTGCCGATGCCCACTTGAACTATGTGATATTTGATCCTTTCCAAGGCAGGGTACGTAAGAAGCCTCCCGGAGGTTCAAGCCCGACACCTAGTAGTTTCAACCCCATCCAGCGATAAGCCATTGTGACCCCATCCAATGGTAAGCCGTTGTGACCCCATCCAGTGGTAAGCCATTGCAACCCCATCCAGTGGTAAGCCATTGTTTCCTCATCCAGCGGTAATCCATTAAACCCCAATCGGTAATAAGCTGTCGTCAGATGAATTATGTGGACTTTGATTCTCTTCCACGGGGATACGTAGGAAGCCTTTTCAAGGCTCAAGCCCAAAACCATAATCATTCTCATGATGATTCCATCCCATTCACCATCCCCTTCATGGAACCTTCCATCATCTATCCTGATCCTTACCCGGGCCACCACATCCTAGTTGGATCATGCCACCCCATTCCCCATTCCATTTAACAGCATTCGGGAGGCCACCCATGTGCTGGCCCCGATATCGGTGTTCCCTCCAGGGGGTTCCTCCATCTGATCCACTCTAGTCAGTTTTTTGATCAGTCTGATCCATCTCCACTGGACGTTAAACTTGTGGTATATCCTATGTTAAACATGGGAAGTTGAGGAAAACCTCATATACATGCCCATGGAATGTGATTCCTCGCATTCTTTGTGGTATGCATTGGGCTTCCGCGCCCTCAAGAATCCCTATAATAAGGTAAAAAAGAAAGACACACCAATCCCCAGCATCCAGACATGCCATTGATGCCCAGCGTGACTACTCCTCTAACCGAAGGTTGCTGCCCTGATTGGACCCCTTGGAAAGTCCTGACATAAGCAGTGTAATTAACTGGTGTCCATGAAGATATGGCACTTGGAAGAGTTTCAAGAACAATGTCTTAAGTCTATGAGGGAGCCCAGACTAGGTGACGAGTTTCGAGGAGGAATCCATAGAAGGAAGAACCGACGTCCCATTATCCTGTTTCGATAAAGGAGAAAACTTCCCTGAATAAGGAGCGGATGCCACCCACCTTTGGAAAGCAGAAATACGGGGCAACAAAAAACCGTGCCTCTCATCGCCAAACGAGACAGACACGTGCACCCTGTTGAAAGAGTCGGAAATAGAAATGGTGAACCCAACATGAAATTCTTCTCCTCAATATAGAGATTTGTAGTGCTCGGGTCATCAATGGATTGATGTGTCACCAGATCCAGTTATCCAGTTCCAGGTCCCGCCAAACAAATAGTGGGCTTGGCGTGAAACTCACCAGAAGTTGGGGAAGTAGAACGTTGAACATCTCGTTCTGTGACGTTGTTGGCGTGGATCCCTCTTACCAGTCACAGAGGACGGGATGGAAATGGGGCATTTGTTGTCAATTCCTTTTTCTTTTAGAACTGATGAGTTCATCTCCCTACTTCTCAGGAATCAGGTTGCTGCCTCAGGAACGCGATCACCGCCTGCCTGTCTCTACAGGGGTAGGGGAAACGCCATCATAGCCGCTTTGCGTGGCATCACCGCTTCCGAGACGGCCTCTGTGTCCATGACTGTTGGGCTCCCACACCCCATTTCCCCATCATAATTTATCCAAAAAAGGTAATTAACAACCCCGTGCGTCGTTACGAGAAGGAGGGCATAATCCCAACCCAGGAAATGGACCGCCTGAATCTGGAGGCATCCACGCCTCACCATCAACTCCACCCCTGAGGGCCGCACAAGGATCCATTTCTCCCTACTCTGACATACAACCGCTTTGAGAGCCTGTCCCTAGAGCGCTTTGACGACTCATTTCCTTACAGTAATGAGATAGGCAACGTTGGGCCTAGCCTGGTCAAAGTCCCATTTCTGGGGCTCCTAGAAAGGGCTCCCACCTAGCTACGTCAGTGCCGCCACCTGGTCTTGCTGTATGAGAAGCAGGTAAGCTATGCACCTGCACCACCAAGCCCGATTCGTCCGACCCGATTCCAGCGTCGGGTGCAACCTAAGGAGGAAGCCTTCCAAGGGGTGTCAATGTCGATGGATACTGTGGACCGAGCCACCGCTGACACATACCCTCAGGTCCCTGCATATATTGCATAGGGGCACCTCTATTCCCAACCGGTATTGAGGCCTCAGCTGCCCCACGGGTAGGCTGGGTCGACTCTCCTAGTCGCTGGCATAATCAGTGTCTGCTTCAAACCAACCCTCAGTGATGCCACCCCATACGTAGGTCCTCCCCATACCACTACTATAGATATCGTGGTCCTACCCCTCTTTGAGGCTCGACATGGAGGTTCACCCCGTGCTACCCCTAATCCGAATGAAGGACTTCCTCGTGGCAGTGATACTCGACACGGAAGCCTCTCTCGTGCCCATTACATTGGATATGGATTCATTCCTCATTCTACGGACCCCCGGAGTAGGGACATTTCCCATCCGGCCTCTCTCCAATGTGGGGATCCTCCCTATGTCCTCTCAGTAGTCGGTGAAGGTCCTCATCACCCCGACAACCAAAGGGGTGAAGGCTTGCCTCACTCCCCCCACACTAAGCATGGAGGTCCTCCTCGTGCTCATGTCAGTCCCAGTGGAGGTTTTTCCTGCTCTAGTGCTATCCATGGAGGTCCTCCCCATGTACCCTTCTACATTTGTACTGGTGCTCCTCGCACCCCGGCTTTCTCTGGTGGAAACCTTCTCCACCCCAACACCAATGCGGCCGAAGGACCCCGTGTCAGAAATCATCCCTGTCCCGAGGAGCCACCTAGGGGAAGGAAGGTGGGCCATCGTCACCAAAATAAGAATCCTGGGAAGTTCCAGACGGAGATCAATTCGGTCCGTTTCTTAGACTCTGAAGCGGAGTACAACTCAGCTCGGGAACCCTCCCCTCGCTCATCCGAGTCAAGGGTCGGGGTAGGGATGAGGTGCGTCATCCTAGTGCTCCCAGAATGCGAGGTCCACAATATTACCACCTCCCTCCATAGGTATATTCAATAGGATGAAAATCTAGCGACCTTGCAAGTTACGGTTGTGCAATAACCACCATCATCACTGGAAGTGTTGTCTACCTCCACAAGATATCACTGATAGTTATTCTGGGGACCAATGGTAGGCGAGCTACATTGCGGCCTATCACCAGTAGGCCTAGCCCCTGAGCTAGAAAAGGTAGCCTTCAACCCCTCTAATAGCGATGTAGCATCCAGGTCGCTCGGAAGACAGCCTGAGAATCGGTGGCCAGTCAGCCCGCTCGCCGTACTCTCCACTAGCCAGCCTGCCGTCCCAGTGGTCTGCCTCAGTACCGCTGCCAATTCCTCAGCCACCCCCAATTGACGATTGGGGAAGTCAAGGGACATACCCTAAATATGAGCAAAAGAGCTTTTGGAGAATCCTCGCAGCAGACCACTTCCCCGAGAAGTTCTGGCCCGTGGCAGCGCAGAATTTCCGCATACCGGAATCCCTCACCCCAGAGGAAGTTGAGTGTTTCTGCTACACCCTCTAGGTGACACATTTCAGACTTTTTCATCAATGAGTGGTTTATCCAAGCATCCAGGCACATTTCAAAGACATCAGAGAGCAATGTCGTCTGGTTGATCTGGTTACACTCCCTATGGCCCAGCGCCCCGAATCACTAGGTCGTCGTGAGGCCCTCCAGCAGCAATGTGTTCAGAGTATCAAGGTGCTCCACAAAATTATCAGGGAGGCTACCCCCCACATGCAAATCTGTGGTAGGGGGAAGTATGTTGTCCTCCTCTTCAGTCCTATTTAGCGAAAGCCTGACTCGTTATGTGATATTGAAGATGTGCCTCCAAGAAGGGTTATAATCAACATGGCCGACATAGTGGAAGAGGAGGACGAGTTGGAGCTTCTCGATGGAGACTTACCTCCTGAGGGTGTACCACCACTATTGGACCCATCTAGGAGGATTACTCATCAGCAGAAGAACCTCCTAGGTCTCCCTACGCCCACTGAGGCATTGGTACTCATCCAGAATTCTGGTAAGGTAAAAGAGCACATCGGATATGTCAAGCACTCTGACCCATCCACTTCAGTGCATAAGAAAGAGGAGGACCCCAAGAAGGCCACATTGCACCAACAGATTGTTGAGAAGAAGAATTTGGTCAATGAACTCCTAGTTGAATGTGCTACAAAGTGACTGCCCAACTACGGCGATCCTTGGCCAGGGCAGTAGGGGTAGGAACAAATTCACCTCGGTGAGCTGTCCCTAGGAAACCATGATCATGCCGCTCCTTCAGACAGGGCTTAAGCTGGAGATCACGGAAAGAGGTTGTGGTATGTCTCTACAAACCCTCCTGAACGGTGTAGCAATCGAAGGAATCCCACTCGGGCTCCCTCGGCTGCCCCAATGGTCCCTCCACCAGCCGCTCCACGAGCCGTTGAGCCTGTCTACCATGTTGAAGAACCCGAAAATGCGCTCGTGATTAGGGATCCCTATCAAGATAGGGACCCCTACCTAGATGATCCTATGGTGGTTCTCATAGTATGCCTTGAGGCATTGGAAACGTGAGAGGTGGCAATCCCACCAGATGGCAAGCCATATCCGGCATGGGTGTATGATATGCCAGCACCTCCAGGTTTTGGGAATCCCACCTTCTCCCCATTTAATGGGATGGGGGACCCACCACAGCACCTGACCCACTTCAACTAAAGGTGTGGTCCCATTTTAGGCACTCCAGTGCAGTAGGAGGCTTCCAAGATCCACTATTTTTTTCAGACATTGGAGGGGCTGACATTCGTCTGGTACAGCCAACTCCCCGTCGGATCCATAACCACCTGGGAGGACCTTCGCAGGCAATTCCTCTACCAGTTTAGTTCCACCACCCAGAAAACGAGCATCGCATACCTATTCAAGCGCATGTAAAGGCCTGATGAGAGAGTCACGGACTTTATTGCCCAGTGGAAGAGGCTTACATACTCCCTTGACATGCCACTGACTCAGCAGCAATTACTGATGATGTGCATAGGAAATGTCAAGACGGAACTAGTTCCTTCTATAATCACCCAGAACTACCCTGGAGGGTTCTGAGACTTCTCCGATAAGGCCCATCGCCTAGAGGAAGCCCTGCAACAGGCTATCTAGGCATGTCTGTTGCCCCCTGTAATCCTAGAGAGGAGGGCTGCCAGAGCTGAACCTATCGTGGTGGCCCAGATAGAAGACCCTAGGCAACTATAATTGCTACCAGTAGAACTGGCCCTGCAGCCTCGTAGAGGCCCTCCACCTTAGGTGCAGCCTCCGGCTCAGCAGCATCCTCAGAATTAGCAATCACCCCCGCGAAATGCACTACCACCACCTAGGCGGGACAATTAGGGTCTGCCTCATCGACAGGCCCCTCTGGCCCCTCGTCAGGGTCAGGATCCAAGGGCCCCCTTCCCAGACAGAATAAATTGGACCTACTCATTTAGTAAGAATCAGGTTCCCAGCTATTTCAGAAGCACCATATAATAAGGGATTGTGTGCTTCCCTGAGTGCAGAAGTCCAGAAGAGGAAAATCTCACTGATCGCCCCAACTACTGCCCCTATCATCAGATTTTGGGGCACACCCCCAAGCAGTTCTATGTGTTTAAAGACTAAATTCAAGAGTATTTCGATAACAATGTAGTTAGGCTGGGCCCAGCCTCGTCACAAGTGGAAGGTGTCTTTATAAGGTCAGACAACAGTAGCGACAACAAAGGCAAGTGGTAGCAGGTTTCCAACCGCGGGTCCCAGAAGTATGATTACTGGATGGATCGCAAAACAGTTTCTCATGCCCACAACATCATTCGGGCATGCTTGAATCAGCTGAAGCCTTCAGACATTGTGGCCACCACTTCTGCATCATCATCTCAGCCAGCCTATTCCAAGGAGAGCAATCATCGATGGCGCGAGAAAAAGCAACACGCCCCGCCAATGCCATCGTCATCTTGCACTCTCGGTAACTTCATGCCCCCTAAGATGGGGATCCCCACCAGAATCTGCCCAGAGGTGGATGACTCTTGAATTGATATTCAAGGGTATGATTCGGTAAATACCGTGGAGTTGGTAAACCCCTATATGACTCTCGATAATGAGGAGCTCCAGGAAAACTTCCCAACGTCCCTAGCCACTGCCCACGTCGATGAAGCCGCGACCATTTGGGTCATTGGGTCACGTCAGATAGAACCTCCAGCTAGGACGTGCATGCCACTGAGACTAGAAAGCAGGCCCAGCATAGAGCTCAGCACGTACAGCCTCTTCATCTGGTGTCATCGGGCCCACCTCCACCACCGTTTGTGCTACTAGGTCTGGCAAAACCACTTCGGTTGTGCTGCGAACAGCTTCGCCCAGCTATAGGAAAATCTCATTCATTCGATCCTCATATTTCAGCTACTCTATGAGCTTCAACTAGTGACCAATGACACATTCCCAACACTAGTCAGTCGCCGGTCCATCCATTTGGGCCCACCATGCCTCCAATCACGGAGCGACTTCCTGTAAGCAGAAGTTCATGCCTGGCATGGAAATATGATGTTCTCAAGAACATAGCCAGCATTCCAGTGAGGCTTTCTATCCTTAAATCCCTTCACCTATCATTAGATATGCGCGAGGCCCTCACTGAGGCTTTAAGAATCCCCCTCCGTTTTGAGACGGAGGTAGCAGCTGGAGAAGCCTTTCATGCTGAAGCAGTTGAGAATGCCGAATGCCAGGTCATCATTTATTTCTCAGGAGAGGATGAAGTCTCCCCCATAAAGGGGAACATCCACCTGCTGTATATCATTGGCCAATTTAGCAGCATGGAATTTTTCCGATGTCTCATTGACACCAGCTTCGGGATCAACCTTATCTCGACGCGGACGCTGCAAAAGCTAGGGTTACCGAAGATGACCCGAATCCCTCTTATTTAAGAATCTAGGGATACGACAGGATATATCAGACTCCAGTTGGCAAGATCTGTTTGAAGACCCAGTTCGGCAGCCTAGTTGCCAGCACCGAGTTCATGGTTGTCTCCTAGGACACCGCGTACAATGCATTGATGGGCAGACCATGGCTCCACCTGCATGCAGCGGTCCCCTCGTTATATCACCAGTGCCTCAAGTACTCCCTTAATGGTCGACTAGGTTTTCTCCAAGGATATGCATCTCCTTTTTCCTCTTGTGAAGCCCTCTATCTGGATGCTGACTATTACAAGAGCAAGGATAAGCAGATTCTGGAAAGTGAGGTTGAGCCCGCCACGGTCACAACTGACCCTTGGGCAGGTCTGGATGACGCCTATGTCTTCCGGATCCATCGATTGGAGGCCAAAACCTCCAACCTGGGGCAATGTTTTGTTGTCTTTGGTAAAAGAGGAAAGAATATTTCCAATTCCAAGCAATGGTGGAAAACCACCTCGTACTCCTACACAAACCAGGCTTAGGTTATCCCAGAACCTCCTACCCCCGTACGATATCAGGATGTCCGCCCCATGGCAATAGCAGTACGTCATAGGTGTCTGTTACGCTGGGCTGGGATTAACTGGCTCAAGACGATACACCACTATTGCTTTGATATCATCAAGCATGGCCCTTAGGTCCAATGACCAGATGGGATCGGATCAACTGCCTTCGTTGCTATGGTCTCAGCAACACGTGAATCCCCTGATATGTTGTCCACTGCTGTCCAGGCTGGTACCAGCCTCCCATCAGGTTCTTATGACCTTAAGGATGCTTCTCCCACTGGTAATACCTCCTCCTCAAGTGAAGAATAGGATCTTGAGGATGCTCCCCCTGCCTTTGAAGAAGGCGTCTCCTCCACATTCGATGAGCTGGTACAGGTGAACCTTGGTACCGAGGCAGATCCGAGACCCACATTCATCAGTGCCACCATGTACCTCGAAGAGCAGCAGTGGTACATAGATTTCCTAAATCAGCATTGTTATGTATTTGATTGGAGCTACGATGAGATGATTGGACTAGATTCTCAGGTATCCATCCACCACCTCAGTCTCCCGGCAAATCATCGCGGGTTCAAGCAGCCTCCCATAAAGATGCACCCTTCTCACGGTGCCATGTTCGAGGCTGAATTTGACAAGCTCATCAAATCCAACTTCTTCAAGGAGGTCCAATACCTCAAGTGGCTATCCAACATTGTTCCAGTTAGGAAGAAGAACAGATAGATCAGGGTTTCCATCAACTTCTGGGATCTCAACTGTCACTGTACGAAGGATGATTTTCCCCTTCGAGTGACAGAATTTTTGATTGACGCTACGGCTGGGTTCCAAACCCTCTCTTTTATGGATGGTTACTCTGGATATAATCAGATCTGTATAAACCCTGAGGATAAAGAGTTCCCCACTTTCAAGGCACCCCAAGGTATTTTCTGTTACCAGTTTATACCCTTCGGCCTGAATAATGCAGGATCCACCTATCAGCGGGAAATGCACAGCATATTCAAACCAATACTCCAGACATTGTTGGAATGCTATGTGGAAAATATGGTGGTCAAATATCTCCAGCACTAGGACCATATCAAGGACCTTGAGAAAGTGTTAGTCTTTCTCCGTTCCCACCACCTGAAGATGAACCCGCTGAAATGTGCCTTCGGGGTCACCTCCAGAAACTTTCTTGGCCTTGTTGTCAGGTATCGGGGCATTGAGATCAACCCAGAGAAGATCAACGCAATCAGCCGGACGCCTACCACAAGCAATATTCAGGATCTTCGAGCTTTTCAAGGCCACTTATCCTACATACGTTGATTCATTGTGAATCTGGCCGGCAAGTGTAAGCCGTTTTCTCGGCTAATGAAGAAAGACTCTGCCTACAAATGAGAAAAATAGTGCCAGACCACATTCGATGAAATCAAGAACTCCAGCCTCCAGTCTTGAAGCCACCTATCCTCGGAAAGCCACTAATCTTGTACATGACTACCCTGGAATGATCTCTCGGCACCCTTCTCGCCCAGAAGAACAATGAGGGGATGGAAAACAGCCTCTACTACCTCAGCCGCATGCTCCTCGATGCAAATACTAGATACTCCCCCATAGAGAAGAGCTTTCTTGCACTGGTATTCGTAATAAAGAAATTGTGACACTACTTACAGCACCACAAGGTATAGTTGGTGTCTCAGGTATACCCACTGAAGTACATTCTGAACCGCCCCATATTGACCGGCTGTCTAGCATGGTGGGCGGTAATCCTCCAGCAGTTCAACATCAGGTTTTTCCCTCAGAAAGCTATCAAGGGACAAGAATTGGAAGATTTTCTAGCTGCACATTTGACCCCTGTGGACTAGTCCTTGGACCTGTATTTTCCCGATGAGGCAATCCTATCGGTATATCATGTCATCCCATGTTGGCAGATGCACTTTGATGGTGCCTCTCGGAGCCCCACCGGTAGGAGGCTCAATGATCACAGACTCAACAGAGTAGGTCTGGGTATTGTCTTTATTACCTTGGTGCAAGCCACTCTTCCATATTCATTCCTAATGTCGGAAGGCTGCACCAACAATGAGGTAGAGTATCAGGCTATTATCACTGGCCTCGAGCTATCCCTCGAGATCGATGTGCCACATCTACATGTCAAAATGGATTCTGAACTAGTCATCAGGCAAGTCAACAGTGACTATGTTGTCAGAAATCCATAGCTCATACCATTTTTGGAGCCCACCCTCTAGCTAATGGCCCAATTTCCATCCCGACCGGAAGTTACTCATGTCCCTCGATCTCAGAACGGTCAATATGATGCCTTGGCCGGCCTGGCTACATCACTTGCAGAACCTGAGTAGGATGATCTGATTATACATGTGGCACACTGGATAGTCATTGCCCCCATCACCCCATATGATGACGAAAAACTGTGAGTAAGCCATCTTACCACCGGATCCTCCACGTCATTATCGTCAGGTCCCTCAAATGCAGTGGTTGAAATGACTCCTGACTAGAGAGCCCCTTTTTCGAGTATCTCCAAAATGGTTGCCTCCCGGCTGATCGGGCCGAGCGCGAGCAAATTCAATGTCATGCACTTCAGTTTACCCTCCATAGTGGTCCCAGTGTTGAGCAGATCCTCTACAAGCACAAGTTCGATGGTGTTTTACTCCATTGCATCCAAGAAGTTGAGATTTCTCAGGTCATGCATGAGGTTCACGTTGGTTTCTGTGGGGCTCACCAGGATGGGCCAAAGATGTCCCATCAGATCTGGAGACTGGGGTACTTCTGGACCTCTATGATCCATGATTGTAATGAGTTCACCAAGAGATGTCACGCATTTCAAATTCATGCAAGCTTCATGCATTAGCCACCAGAACCTCTCCACTCCACCAAGTACTCTTGGTCGTTTGAGGTGTGGGGACTCGATATCGTGGGACCATATCCACCAGCGACAGCTCGACAATGCAGGCTCATCCTGACTGCCATGGATTTCTTCTCCAAGTGGGCAGAAGCAGTTCCTCTCAATGAGGTCAAGTCTCGTTCTATCATTGACTTTGTGAGCTCCAACATCATCCACCGGTTTGGGGTCCCTCACGCCGTCCCCACTAATAACGGCACCAACTTTTGTGCCGCTAAGTTGAAGAAATGGTATGCCAAGTAAAACATCCATTTGAACCATACCTCCCTCTATCACGTGCAAGAAAATGGGAAGATCTAGATGTTCAAAAAAACCCTCTATAACATTTTGTAGAAAATGGTTGTTCAGAACAAGAAGAGTTGGTCAGACAAGCTCCCCAACACCCTCTAGGCCTATCGGACGACAACTTGTAATTCCACCCAGGTGACCCCATATTCCCTGGTGTACGGAGATGAGGCTATCCTGCCCATCAAGATACAACTACCCTCATTACGCACAGTGGTCTATGACCAGCAGGCACCAGATAAGGTAGCTGAAATTCGTCTAGCTGAATTGGAAGCGCTTGACGAGAATAGGCTTCGTGCCCTGCACAATCTGGAAAGGCATCAAAATAAGATATCTAGAGACTTAAACAACAAGGTTCACCTCCGCTCTTTTCTGAAAGGAGACTTGGTATTGGCCCTTCGGGCGCCAATGATCTCTGGCAGGAAACCACCCAAGCTAGAGCCCAAATTGGAAGGTCTTTACATAATTCACAGGGTTTACCCCAATGGAGCATACTCCCAGGTGACCATGGATGGTGAGCTTATAACTCCTCCCACCAATGACAAGTTCCTCATGAAATACTTTTCTGAAGCCCATTGGTCCTGCACGACCTTAAACTGTACGGTCCCACATGACCCTAAACTGCATGTAGGTCCTACATAACCCTAAACGGTTTGTCCCGCATGACCCTAAACTGCACGCTGGTCTGACATGACCTTAAATTTTTTAGTCCTACATGACTTTAAAATATGAATAGTCCCGCAAGATGTTAAACTATTCCCCTAGAACTACGTACAGTTTGATTCCCACCCTTATGGGATATGTAGGAGTGCTCAGATGCCCCATCTTGAGCTCATCCCCAAAACTCTCCTTTTCGACTATACCCCTTGGGTATAGTCCTCTCAGAGGGTCCTTGTGTGGTGTAGTGAAAGTGTCCTTGGCCTAGTTCATATGGGAGTTGCGACGATTTCACCATGTGATCCCTCGTTCTTCTATTATCCCACGTCCTCACCGCACGATGTTAAACTGCATGGCCTTCAAGAACTACATGTGGCTTGATTTCCATCCTAATGGGATACGTAGGAATGCCTAGACATTTCGTCTGTTGGCCTAGCCCAAATACTAGAATATTCCCCTCGGGTCAAGACATATAGTAGGGGTGCATACTTTTTCCCCATTTCACATCAAGCTAACCTTGATCCGGCCATACGTCCCAATCACTGGAGACATTCACCTCTTTCATAGATGGGTACAGCTATGCTTCACCCACTCCTTTGACTGGGACTCCATCATCTTTACCATCCAGAAGGGACCCCAAATGGGATGGGTTTTAGGCCTAAGGGATCTCTTACCACTTTGGGCTAACACCCTCATGGATGTTTAGCAACAAGACGATACGAGTCCCGCATTGCGAATATGGTCAGCGGTCGATGCTCATTTTTTGTTCCCATTTCAGGTCACTATAGGGATGTTGTGTTCCAAACATGGTCAACAGATGTCCTGTGATGTTGGAACCACCCCAAGATGTCCCAAACATTGAGTTTGGTGGTTTATTATACCCCGTTGAATCTCCAAGCGACGAACTCCCTTCAGGGAAAGCCATGTTTTAGTCCCCCATATGACGGGAGAGACGATATTGGCTCCTTGTTTCCCACACCGAACACTAATCACGTGGTCTTGGGAGTTGTGATGAGGCAGTAACCGCATAAGAGGACATATGGCTTCCCATCCGAGGGCCAGACTCAGGCCCCTTGGCCTCTTCGGGCCCCCAGCCCAAGTTCCTATTCAAGATTGTACGGTGTGGTATGGGATTATGTACTCATTCACGTCGGGTTACTCGCCGGGCTGTACACATCCCTGGATGAGATACCTTATCCTCTCTTCTTCCTCACTGCATGGCGTTAAACTACAAACTGGTCGGGCCTTTCCAACTGAGGCCTAGCCTCAGGCCCCTTGGCCTTCTCAGGCCCCAACCCAATTTCTTACCAAGAGTGTGTGGTGTGATATGGGATTATGTCCTCATTCAAATCGGGTTATTCTTCATGTCGTACACCCCCCCCCCCCCCCCCGTTAGGGTATCTTACCCCTATGTGCCCTCAAGAACTGCGTATGGATTGATTCCCATCCTCATGGGATATGTAGGACCACTCGAATGTCTAGACTTCAGGTCCAACCCCCTCTCTCAGAAATCTCCCTTTAACCTTGGCCCTGTGTCCTACCCTTTCCCAGGGAGGTGAGTATATGGTGTGGTATGGGATTATGTCCTCATTCATGTCGGGTTTGTAACGACCATGCTACGTACCTCTCCCTCCTGGTAATTCTCTATCCCCTTATTCTATACTCATCCCTTCAAATAGGTTACTCCCAAGTTGAGCACCCTCTTTAACCCTATTTATTGATTCACCAATGTGCCTAAGGGTACTCTGGTTTAATACCTATAATGTTAGGCTTTACTCAGACATGGTTTCTCCTGTTTCTCAGGATTAGTTTTCCCCTTCATTAGGGCTTCCATCACATTTCACACCTAAAGGGACCCCCAAGTGGCATGGATGCTAGACCTAAGGGCTATCCTACCATTACAGGCCAACATCCTCGAGGGTCGTAGATAAAAAAATCGATAAAAATACCGCATTTTGAATATGGTCAGCGGTCGATGCTCATTTGATTGTCCCCATTTCAGGCTAACATGATATGGATGTTGTGTTTCAAACACGATCAAGAGTCAACCTCCTTCGTCACGCCAACCCCGTTAATCCCAAAATGTCGGTTACATGATTCACATCCTTCTCCATCTCATCATGTCCAAGTAGAACTTCGAAACTCTTGGTACTATTCCTCAGTGTGTATCCACATGTTAGGAGGAAAAAGGCTACGATAAGGCAATCGCTTGAGGCTTAACCGGTCCCTCCCTTTGTTTGTATTTCACATATTTTGAATACTTTATCCGCCCTTGTTTTTTACACCGGTTTCAAATTTAGTAGGCTTAGGTATTGGTTTAAGGTCTGCCTTTTCTTGGGATAGTCCTGCTTCTCCATGGTCTGAGTTCTAAGACCTTAAACCAAGATATTTTCATATTTACCCATTGTGAGAACTACGTATAGCTTAATTATCATCCTCATGGTATAGGTAGGAACACTCGTACATCTTGTCTCTAGGACCATCCCAATGGAGAACTGGTTTCTCCTGCCCCTTTTCTTCTAGTCTTTCATGGCTCCTCGGCCTGAGGCTTCCCTCATAGAATCGCACGTGGTGTGATGTGGGATTATGTCCTCATCTATGTCGGGTATGTTTTACCGTACCATGCACATTACCCTCCTGAAACTCACCCCTCCTATATTCATCTAGGTCAAATGACATTAAACTACGCCTCCTGGTCCCATCACATGACCCTAAACTGTGATATTATCATCATGCCCGCACAACGAAAAACAGCACTGCATCATGATGTCCTCACTCAAGGGGACACCATGTTTGGTATTGGTCACACTCCATACCAATTGTCAATGCCTACATATGGATTCATTCTTGTGGCGATGCCGGGACTTTCTATCCTATTTTTTCACTTCACAAAATAACATCCACCTTAAAAGAAAAAACAAGATTTATCAAATACCGCTTCTTTTGGTGCGAGGGCCACACCCGCACACCCCTTTTATCTCTGTCACTGGTACCTTACCATGAAACCTCCATAAATACATATGGATTGATTCTCATTCTCATGAGATACGTAGGAATGCCTGTATACTTTGCCTCAATCCCAACTTAACTCTCATTTTCAGTCCCTTGAACTAAAACCCCCCCAAGGAACACATGGTGGTCGGAAACCTAGGTTCCCATTCACTTCGTGTTTTATAATTACCCCACCATGTGTCTCCCATATTTCCTACCATCCATGGTCTAAGTTCTATGACCCTAAACTAAGATCTACCTTTGGGAAGAACTCGACTCCCTCTATCTAATAGGTCTCGTTGTCATATTCAGATGTGTTTCAACAAAGAGCCCAAAGTGTGGAATTTTCACGAGGACATTCCCCTCGTTCCATATCCAAGCTTCGTGAGCTCTCTATTTGGATCCTCATCCTCTTCCACATTCTAAGGGACCCCCTTCATGGCCTGGTCTTATGCCACCTCAGCTCACCTACCGTTTCGGGCCAATGTCCCTAAAGATCTCAGAAGACATTTTTGACAGGTCCAGTGTTTCGAACATGGTCAGTGATCAAACCTCATTTGTCTGTCCCCATTCCGGGATAACACGATATGGATATTGTGATTTGAATATAGTCAACAGTTATCCCTCATCGTCATGACACCATCATTGTGATCTAGATTTCGAGCATCATGATTCACACATTTCCACTTCCTCATGTTCAAGTGGATTTCCGACATACTCAACTTTACTTCTTCGCGCATCTAGGTATGCTACATGGATGGGTTAGCATCATTGGGCCGAAATTCACCGAGCATCTCTTCACCCTAAAATGTTCCTTCCTATGTCGGGAAAGTTCCACCACTAATTCTTGTTTCCCACATTGAGCACGACTCATGTCGACATAGTAGTTTTGGTAGGATGTGCACCGGTGCAGCTAGGCTTTTCATCATCCCGCATGACGTTAAACTGTGTTTTCAGAACTATGTATGGCTTGATTCCCATCCTCATGGGATACGTAGAGACACCCAGGTATTTTGCCTAGGGTTCAACCCTAGGGATCATAAATCATGTCCCTCCCCATTTCTGTCCCCCTGGATTGACCCCTTGTGGGGAACTATGTAACTACAACATTGCCCTGAACAAATTTGGGATGCCCCATGATGACATTTGGAAGTGACAGCTCCCTCACCAGAGAGGTCCTGTCTGAAGGTAGGAATGATCCATGATCAAACTGACGCGCCCATCTAATGTGCTTCCACCATGGTGGCGTAATTTTAAGAGTGTTGGATTTTGTTCGAACAAACTGTCACTCCACATTCCACGCATTCCGTACCCCTTATTCGGACCCTTGTCCCCTTTCACGTCTAGAGGAACCCCCTAACAGTATGCATGCCCAGCTTATGGCTCGCCTACTATCCTGGGCTAACTTTCCGTAAGGTTAATGGATGACATTTCAAGTCAGGCCCCATGTTTCAAACATGGTCAGTGGTCGACCCTCATTTGTTATTACCATATAAGCCTAACACAATAATGATGTTGTGATTCGAACAAGGTCAGCAGTTTTCCTTTATTATCTCACCACCCCCTACAGTGTTCCAAATATGAGGGATTGTAATTTACATTTTTCTGTCCCCCTATGTTTGGACTAATTCCAACACCCCTGTAATTTCCCCGCTCGTGCACAAGAGCACATCAAGAAAATGGCAATATGGTTGTGCCAAGATCTTCTCTCTCCAGCCAGGCCTTTCCCCCCTTCCTTTTCAAAAATTCAGATTGGCTGTCTAAGCCCCTGGATACCAGAGAATTAGTTTGCACTCCCATATTGGAATGGAGTGATAAGGTGGTCATCCCTTGTTTCTCACACCAGGCCCGACCCACATGAGCTTAGGGATTGATCGTGGGACACTCCACAAAGATCATAGGGATGCGATAAACCAATACAAATAACGGAACTCATTCATGAAGTTAGCATAAATTAATAGAATCATGAAAGTACATTAAAATTTTATTCTCATTACAGTACCCGAGGGTCTATTCCCCCATGGATGGATTGACCTCTTCAAAGGAATATTGCAGCTCCTCCACCCTCTGGATTGTGGCGTCTAGGATGTTTTTTCACCTGTTTACCTCCCACTCCTACTTGGCTGCGATGGGGCGGAGTTTTCCAGTCGCGACCCGAGCCCACTCCACACTGGTCTGGATAATGGCCATCTCCTCAGAGGCTCTCTTCATGACCTATTTGGCCTCCGTCATCTTGTGTTTTAGTCACAAGACAATCCTTGATTGTACATCAAGAGAATAAGAATGCTCATTCTCCTAGGCCTACAACCGTTCAACCTCATTTTTGGTCTCCTAGAGCCTCTTTATGTTCACAGCCTTCCTCCACTGCCAGCCCACACTGAGGCCATGGTCATACTCCCGAATCTTTTCTTCCATAAGATCTAGGATGAGCATGTGAGGGCGCTGGGCATCCACTCCCCTGGCGAACATTTCGTGTATCCGAAAGCGTAGTCTATCCATCTCGTCCAACCATAATGCTTGGGGTGTTATTGATGAAGCGCGTAATCAGTTTCCACAATCGGCGACGGGCTATTTTGTTGTCCTCCTTGTCAGAGGTCATCTCGTCCCACTCTTCGTAGTTGGAAGGCTCGTATGTAGGGAAGTCCCCTAGGAACTCCTCAGCCAGGTCCACGTCTAGTGTTGGATCAGGCATGGCGGGGCCTGAACTACCTGGTTGATCCTCATTATCGGATCTCACCTCAATAACCCCAGGCGTAGTCCCACTGGCGTCCCCGCCAGTGATCGGGAGTGCTACAGTTCCGTCAGGTTGGATGTCCACCTCCATGACCATTGGCATGCCTCTGGGAAGGGCACTACTAGAAGTCCCGACCTACTTCGCCCCAGCGGCCCAGGCCAATTGAAAAAATGTACATGCCAAAAAAGGGATGTGAATTTCAGTTAACGTGGTTAGGGGATGGCAGTCATAAATTCGGTAGAGGAGACTTACAGACATCAAATACCTTGTCTTTCTCTTGGGCTGATGTCGTTGGGACCCCGAAACGTGGCCTCCCATATATAGTTGGGTGGTCTGGAGACTCCAGGGGAGCCGCCTCAAGTATCCTAGCCCCACCAGACATGGAAGTTGATGCAGCCACGGGTGTAGCTCCCGAAGGTCCCGTGTCGGCACGCACTGAGGGGCGAGAACGAGTTCTATGCACAAGGTCCTCCTACACAGTGCATATGCTGATAAGGAATCCAGATTAACCTAAGAGAATATGCTGAGGAAGGATCTTGGGACTTTACCTTGAGGGCCTCTATGAAATCTTCGAGATCTGAGGACTAATCACCGACTTCACCCTCCTCCAACGGACTCCCTCTACCAGCATCATCTCCCCAGGAGGACTCATCAAATTCTTCCGGTAGAGGGAAGAGCTCCCTCAGGTTAGCAGCTGACAGTTGTGGAGGGACCGTAGGATCCAACAGCACCCTGACCTAGTCTGTCATCAGGTGCAGGGAACCCTGGGAGTGGATAAAGTCTTCCAGTTTGTCCATGTATTGCTCCGCCTCCGCCTGGGATACTGAAAAACTGGGTCTAATAGGGCTAATCCCCAGCAAGCCTATGCCGAGGTGGTTAAGGTGCTTCCATAACTCATATGGGCCGAGGAATTTCTAATTGACTTCCCAGATGTCCCAGGCCTCCAGGAATACAACATTCTCCAGCATGTCAATATGGAGCAGCCATTTCCCCAGGGCCTGAACAGAAATCTTTCAGAATCCTCTCAGGGGTCTCCCCTCTGGATGACTCTATTCTCCTCGGACCCCGGATCTGCTGCCACTGCCGGATCTGCTACCACTGCTTCCCCCTCAGCTGGTGTGGGCCTCATCGCTACAGTAGCCCTACCACTGCGGGATGCCCTTGCCGCATTCCAGCCTCGGCCCCGAGGTCGGGGAAGTTCACCATCACCGACTAGAATGGTTGGTTTCTTCAGCACCTCCCCCGGGTAGGCTGCCTCCCACCTCTGGGCATATTCCTTTACCAGCATGAGGACGACAGTCAGAAGAGGCTGTTCATTCTGCATCTTCCCATCTACTCATGTGAACATGAGCCACATCTACCTCATCACACATGGATGCTCCTCACGACACACATTCAAGTAGACCCACGAGGTCAGTCGCTGCTGGCACCAGAATTTCCTTGCAAACTGGTGGGGGTGTATGGCTCGCAGAGATTCTCGTAGTCCACCCTTTCCACCAAGAATCCACCTCGAAAGGCTAGGAGATAGGTTCGATGTTCTTCTGTCCCCTGGCCGTCATCGGCAAATACCCCCATCAGCAATGGAAATGGGTGGAAATTGAATTCCTCCACCCTCCACACCCAGTTTAGAACCGATGGTGTAGTCATATTGGCTGGAAAACTCCTGGTGGCATTGAGAATTGAGGGGAGAAAGTTTGACCCTAGAGGCGAGATGGGGTTCGGATACTCATATATCTCCCTAATGTGCGATGTTATCCACCCGTACAGGAGGTGGAATGGCTCGCATATCCTCTGTGGCCTCTTCCCCTCGCTGATGTTCCACAACATCTTATATAACTTGGAGAGCATTGAGATCCCTAGGTTGACCCACCCTCCTGTAGCCAATGTGGACTCCATGATGAAAGTGCTTGGTCTCACTCCCATGTTGGTATCCTTCACCGGTAGGATCCAACCACAGATGAGAGCTGTGATGATTGCCTCCAGCCTAACTATTGGTTGTTGCTCAGTGCTGACACTGAACCCCCAGTTCTTCCACCAGCTATCCTCCAACAGCCGCCAGTACGAGTATTCCTTACTCTGGGATCCCTTTGGGAAAGTTCAAGGTCTCACTGGGAATTGTCAGTCTACCAGGAAGTTCATAAACGTTTTGAAACAATGCCTAAAGTGGACATCCCTCATCACCTCCTTATCCTCTCCAAGAATAAGCTTCATCAATGTCTTCTCTAGACGAGGCATCTGCTCTGGATCCTCCCACGCACCTATAGCAGGGAGGAATTCGTCATTCATTGCCCCCAGTATCGGGACCCTTAAGATCTTATTTACATCCCATAAGCTGATTCCAACCTCCCTATGATGTAGGTGGAAGGTATTGGTCCCCGGTGACCACTGGCTCAACAGATCCGGCATTAGCTGCTTTGGCTGGTATATGTAAAAATAGTAAGCCCAAGCTGCCTCATACAGGCCCACTCTTCTCAGCTCTGCCCTGAACTCCTCACACGAGGCACCTACCCAGTAGGCCTAGTCCCAATCATCTATGAATTTGCTGCCCTGGCGCAGGTCCCATTCCTCATACCACCCCTTCTTCAGATTCCCCAGCACCGCCTTGAGGATCGTTCGGTACAGATGAGGGGATGTAACGCCCTGACTCCAGTTACCTAGAGTCAGTGCATTATTATATATCATTGGCATGATCACCAAAAGATCAAGTCTCGAAAGACTGATTAGTTTAGTAGCCATGGAAACACTAGATATATTCATTAAGTCTTACATTACATCATAAGGTAAAAAACTACAACAACATCTTGTCTTCATATCCTCTCATACTATCCCTGCAGGTCATTCCTAAATTACTTCTTCACATCCTGGGAAAAATAAAACATTGAAAGGGGTGAGCTCAGATGCTCCGTAAGGATAAAAATATAGCAGAAGCTTTCATAGATAAGCATAAACACTTAAGGGAATGTATAACTAAAACAAGAGCCTTTTAAAATTGAACTTCAGCATAATATGGCAAAGATAAAATTAAATAATGCTATTTACTTATTCACATAGATATTCTACTAGTCTAATAATCACATGCAATATCAATAACCACTTTCATAATGATGGAATGCATAATGCCAGACTATCATAACCACGTAGCCAAGGCCTCGTGCCAAGACTACAAATAAGATTTTTTCAAGGCCTTGTGCCAAGACACTAGTTTGCCTCATGATACCTACCGATGCATCAAATAGCTATAGTGGGATCCACCCGTCACTTAATAAGTCCAATTCATTCCTCATATGAAAATTTGAAACATAACATAAACATTCGTATTAAAACTAGCATAAGAAATGTCAATACTTTACTCACAAACCATGAATGGTATAAAAATAGTACATCCACAGTCAACCATAACTCATTAAATACAATATGGAATATTTTATTGTAATAGATTAACCTCAATCGATAATAATGAAGGATATTGACAGAGATGAAAATAATCATCAAAACTATTTGAGAGAAATATCACCCTTTTTCTTGAAATCATTTAAAAGTCACACTATTTGTCAAAAAACCATTTAAAATAGATTTTTGAATCAAAGTGTCCCATACCACTTCGAAACTTTTAAAAGGATTTTTAATCTTAAAACTTTAATGTACATATAAATAAATCCTTAAAACCATTTTCAAAACATGTACATTAATGAGAAAGATTTAGAATAATAAATCTTTAAAACTTTTAGAATGATATTTTAGTTAGAGTTTCTAACTAAAAGAGAGACACTTGAATACAAATAATTTAGGTAATCAAAACATTATAATATCATGAGAATAATGGTATTCATGATAAACTATGTCAAAGTACATTATATACACCTTATAAAAGTGAATTGGTGTATAACAACAAAGTAGTCTCAATGGAATGTAAATTGAGATGAATTATTTTATAAAGAACATATCCTTAGGTTTAGGATAAATCAAAGATATAATTATGTGTGAAAAATATAAATACACTCAATAAGATTGGATATTCAGTGTAAATTAATCAGAGGACATTCACACATATTCTTGTAAAAACAACACTAATGAATTGGATGCTTAACACAACAAATGGAGATTGAGTTAAAATTACTCTTATCAAGATCATATCGATGACTTTAGAAATTATAAATTGAGTGATTATGTGTATCAAAATTATATCCATAGAAAGGAGAGTGGAAATTATGACATAAGAAAATGAATAATGATTCTACACATAATCTTGGAGTAAAATAATCAATGAAGTATGCGTGAAGCCGAATGAGTGGAAATTGAAATTTCAAATTCCCTTATCGATTTGGTAACTTATGAAACATACACTCATGAAAGAAGGATCATACAATGATGATGTAAATATCGATAAATTAAAGTATATTACACAATTAATACAATCATGGGAAGTACACACACCACATGCAATAAATAAGTGGTGAACAATGGAAATCTCACGGAATTAAAAGTGAGATAAGAAACCCCTTACTATGTACTTTTTCCTTGGTTGACGGTAGGTTAACCTCCTGTATAATGGTGAAATAATTTTTATTGAGTTATAAAAGAATCATTTACATTAATATCATATCATATATGATCTTTTAACATGGATTTGTTAATAATATCTTAGTATTATCATCTTTTCAAGTGTTAACAGATTCGTTTTCCTTTATATTATTTGTTATGTGATCCATATTTGTTATGGATGGGATGTATCTTATTCATATCCAGAATCATATCATGTCTCTAAAAATTATTTTTAATCATCAAATGAGAATTATACTTGAATGGATATAATGGGGAATGAATCTCATCGCGTTCGTGGAGACGGTAGTCCGTACGTACGCACGAGCAATAATATCATTCTTTTGATATTAAAATAATATATAATTGGATGGTATAACATAGATACATAATCATTATCATGTTATATTTATTATTTAAATGAATTAAACATCATTATTATACCCATCCAAATAATAATATATTGAATAACAATTACACCACGACGTGGAGACGGTAGGTCGTACGTACGCACGTATGGTGACATGTCATTCAAAGGATGGATAGAATACTGAATATAGTTGTACCATATTTATAATAACATCATATTATATAAATGATACTGGATTTATTATTTTATAATGGAAATAAAAAAGAAATAAGAAGTGGAAGAAGAAAGGAACTTGAAAGAGGGTGGTGAAAACATTACCTCTTCTTCGGGTTCTTCCTTTTGATTTGATCAAAAGGCCTCCTTAGGTTGGATTTCTGATCAATATAAGGCCTCTAGGATGAATTTAGGGAAGTTGGGAGGATATTTGGGTAGAGTTTGGCCTAGACAAATGGCTTTGAAGGTGTTAATTAATGAGAAGGGGAAGTGTCCTTTTATAAGAGGGGAGAGGGGCACCTTTGGAAAAGCTAGAAATATTATTTTATAATAAATTCATATTCGGTTTCTAATGGCTCCAAAGTGGATTATTTAAAGTTTAAGGTGGTTATGGGTCGAAAAAAAACTTAACCAATAGAATTTAGGCAGGTTTGGGTCATTATATTAACCTTATATTTTAGTTTTAACTTTTTGTTAATTAGTTTGACACTTACCATGTCACTTTGTATTTTTATATTATATAGTTAATAAACTTACTATATACCTCCAAGATACCCCCAAGTGGTCCATTAATGATACAAATATCATGATATAAGTCTCTTGGCCTAACCTTAGATTTTTAGGAATTTAATATCAATTAATAATATAATATTTGTTTTAAAAACTCTTTTATGTCAATTTTGACATTATTGGGTATATTGTTTTTGATAAATTCATAACAACATTATTACTTCAAAAAAATTTATATAATCAAACATAATATGTCATATTAACCTATAAAATTAGTGGAATTCATAAAAATTCTCAAATTACATTTATTTTGATATTTATAATATCAATTATTTTAATATTTCATTAATTAGGTAATTACTGCATCCCCATTGTGTCATAAATAAATTAAATTATTTAATGTCTAAATATTATAATTAAAATACCATTATGTAAAAAATATTTTTATATTTCTAATTAATATTTACAATTTAATTTATCTTATGTATAACCCTGTATTAAAAATGTTTTAGTAAATAAACTTTGATTTTAACTCTTTTAACTCTTCTTTGAATTAAATAATAATAAATGTCCTAGTCTAATCCAAGTGGACCTAAATGATAATAGTTTATTCCTAAGGTTGTTTTTGGTCGATATATACTTGTCCAATAGAATTAGGACATGTGTTAGGGTAATATTAATATCATTTTTACCCTTAATTACCCTATATACTTTTAACTGTGGTAAATAAAAGTAAAAAGTTACTATTTACCAAAAATTATTTTCATCTCATTGAACCACATTTTACTCCTTGATATTAACAGTTTCTCTCATATTTTTGAAATTCCACTCACAGAAGCGGTAAAATTAATTTTTATGTGAATTTCCAAATTCTCCTAGGAGGTGGGTAAAAGGCGGTGAAAAGTTCAATAAAATTTTTATATGTCTAAAATTATTCTAAAATAACTCCAATGAATTACATTGAACTTATATAGGTATTATGTATCTATTTTGACCTTAATTAAATTTAAATAAAATAAATAATTATTTAAATAAAAATTCTGTTTTAAGCTATAACTCAGTATTTTTCACTATTCATCAAAAATTGAAAGTTTTTAGAAAAATACCAAAAATTCAGCCTAAGATATATTTGATATTATGAATTCAAAAATGATGTCTATTTTACCAAATTCAAAACATATAAGTTTCATTAATTAATTTAAAAATTAACTCCCGTTGTCAAAACAAATAGCGTGTTTTTAAGAAATAATAACTATCAAAAGATTGACACTTGTTTATGTCTGGTTTAAATGTGAAATTATGTCCAATGACCAAAATTGTATTAAATTTTAAAAATATATTCTAAATATACTTTAAAACCACTCAAATTCATAATATATCACTATTAATTATTTCAATTAAAAAATTTGTTTTTAATTAAAATTTAGTAACTTTCGTTATTCATCAAAATATGAAAGTTATTCGAAAAGTACCAAAATTTCAACCTAAGCTAATTTCGATATTAAGAATCCAAAAATGAAGTCCATTTTGAAATATAAAATTTATAAAATTTCAAAAAGTAGGTATTATTATTCATAACGGCTAGTTTGATTGGTTGTGGTGTGTTAGAATCTCGAAGTTGCGTACAATGCAAGCCATTGCATTATTCAAAGGGAAACGTGTCGTGGAAGCTTGTGGTGTTACAGGGGACGTCTCCATATGCAATTCCTTCCCATCAACGTTGTTTAGATGGTTGTAAAATCAGTCGGCAATGACGGGCGTGAAGTCCTCCCAGGCATGACCATCAGCCACCTTGAACCATCGGTGCTGACATGGTATGCTTCGGAACCAGTAAGATGGATCATCCCTACTTGATTCTGGGATGAATACATCATCCCTCAGCCTGAAGCCATACAAGGTCAACCTCCTACACAACAGGTAGTTATTCTGGCTCTCCTATAGCAGATTCACCAATGAACTATGGTTCGAGTGGCTATGGACTAACTCTCCTAGTCCTAGATTGTTCCCCATATCATCCCTCTAGGAGGAATCCTCAAGGACACCCCCTAGGAAGCTTCTTGGTGGGCCATTCAGTTCTATAACTTGGACGATTTTCGGGTTGGTTGGTGAAGCTCGTTCATAGAGCGTGTTTGCGAAGAATGTTCGCGAAGACTGTTCGTAGAGCCCTACCTAGGCATTCAAGCACCGGATCGCGGAGCACAAACGCGGAGTCAAGGACTCGTTGTGCGCTATGAAGACTTAATTCATAGAGAACACTTGCGGAGTATGCAGAGCTTCGAAAATATAGAGTGTAAAAGGACAAAATAATGGAGAAGGGAAAGGACGAAAGAGACGGTAGCTCCCCTATTTATAGGTGATGGCCTTCAGAGCTTCGTGGCGCATTTGGTTCGAGCCAAGCTTCACGGCGTGCTCATCCCGAGCATCCCCTATCCGCCTCGCAATCCCTCTTCATGATCCAGCATCACGAATAACCGAGTATTTTGTCGATTACCCTCAAACTTCGACCCTTGATCTCTTCACGGCTCCAAGTCTGAGGGGGGGCATTTGTTGGTGCCAAAATTTGGGATAGAGAAGAATCCAAAAAGAAGGCATTGTTCACTGCCTCACGAAGCTATTTCGCGGAGTCCCCCCAGCACCGTGGCCGCCGCAAATCAAGGATGCGGGACACTCCGGAAATGCATTTGATGTTCGTGACCCCTCCACGAAGCAAGGAGGTGAGACGCTCAGCGAACGTATTTGAAGTTCGCAAGCCCGCCGTGAAGCAAGGAGGCAGGATGCATCGTGAACGCATTTGATGTTCGCGACCCTCTGCGAAGCAAGGAGGTGGGACGCTCCGCAAACTCATTTGATGTTCGCGAGCCTGTCATGAATCATGGAGGACGGATGCTCCGTGAATGCATTTGACGTTCGTGACCCCCCATGAAGCAACCAAGTCCCTCTTCGTTCCGCGTAAGCTCCACTTCGTGGTGCCTCTTTCCAATAAATACTAGGCTCCCCCTAATCCCTAACGAAGGACAATACGACCTTTCGACTTCCCAGCTCTCGAATCGTGAAGCACCCTTCTGCTCTGTGAACCATGAGCTGTGCGAGGTACTTCTACTCTAAGAAGTGCCTCCCTTTTGTCTCGTTTTGATCCCCTCTTTTGAGACGGATTCATTTCGCAAAGCCGAAGGGCCTTCATGAAGTAAGGGGATCCCCAAGGGGACCTGGTTCATCACGGAGCATTTATGCTTTGTGAAACACCCTTTATTTACACATGATCCTCATTATAAGGTAGGGTAATTTTACTTCGCGAAGCACATTACTTCACGAAACCTTTCTTTGCGAGACACCTTTACTCTGCGAGGTAGTTCTCTGTAAATGCCTTTCCACTTCGTAAATCACCTCCCATATGCACCTCTACCCTATGCTTAGGCTGAGGCACCCCACTTTGTGAAGCGCACCCCTTCGCAGGTTCCCTCTGCCACGCGGAGCAACAGAGCTTCATAAGGCCCCTACCTATGAATCCCTCTGCTTGGAAATTCCTTTTCCCGTGTGACCATCTAGGTTTGCACAATGTGATTTCAAAGTCCCTTGGACGATACTACCCATTGCATTTCTTCACCTCATGCTTCTTCGCATAGGCATGATAATGGCTACTACTTCTTCGCATAGTGATGCTAACGTGGGCCACTCGATAGTTCTCTCCATAACAGCCCCTCACCATGGCTTTGCATATCCCCTCTCTACACCAAGGAGTAGAGGGTACCGGTTATGTAAGTATAAGGGGTGTGAAGAAAACCCACCTCGTCCGAGCTGTAGGACGTTAAACTGCCAAGCACCTTTTTCCTCAGCACATGATGTTAATCTGTGACCTCGCCCCATGCCTCGCATGTGGGGTACCCCCACCTTGGACATTCTACATGCCCACTATTCTCCACATGGGATGACATCCTCCTTATGGGAGTGGAGTTTTTCTGCGGGGAAAGGGAAACTATCTCAGTGTAAGCCCCTAGCTCTTTTATAGGATGTAGCATCCCTGCTCCTCCTTTCTTCTTCGGTCCCCAGGGCCAGCAAGGGTGTGATGGGGAACAGTGCTTCTCCTTTCTTCAGTCCCAAATCCCTCTCCCGCTGCGCTTTTTCGCCCACAGGACTCCCTCCTGGAGTAAGTCCCAACCTCTTTCGGGATTCTAACCATGAATAATCCCATGTTTCCTCTTTAAGCTACAATCACGTGTAAGCCCCACTCCACTTCTCATGGATGCACCTTTCATGACGTGATCGTCAGGTCTCTGTTGCCTCTTATTTCTCACACCGAGCATGACTCACGTGCGATTAGAGTAAGCATCAACCCTGATATCCTCACCTGGGAAGCCTAGAGTGTAAGCCCCACACCACCTAAACTACGAGGTCCTTGATCCTTTCCAAGGAAGGGTATGTAGGAATCCTCCCATAGGTTCAAGCCCCACACCCATTTGTCTCTTTGATCCCTTCATGTCGGTTCACCAACACCCTGTGATGACTAGAGTGTAATCCCCACCCCACCTAAACTACAAGGTCTTTGATCCTTGCCAAGGCAGGGTACGTATGAATCATCCACAAGGTTCAATCCCAACACCCATTGGTCACTCTGATCCCTTCACATCGGTTAACCAACACCCTGGGCAGCCTAGAGTGTAAGCCCCACCCCACCTGAACTACGAGGTCTTTGATCATTTCCAAGGCAGGGTACATAGGAAGCCTCCACGAGGTTCAATACCAACACCCATTGGTCGCTCTGATCCCTTCAAATTGGTTCACCAACACCCTCGGCAGCCTAGAGTGTAAGCCCCACACCCTACCATGAACTACAAGGTCTTTGATCTTTGTTAAGGCAAGTTATGTAGGAAGCCTTTCTAAGGTTCAAGCTCAACAATCGTTGGTCCCGACCATCTTCACATTAGTGTACCAAGCCCCATTCAGTAACTATGTGGACTTTGATCCTTTCCAGGTCAGGGTATGTAGGAAGCCTCCCTAAGGTTCAAGCCCACCAACACCCGCTCATTCCTAACCCATCTTCACGTCGGTTCACCAAAATCCGAATAGGGATGAATTTGATCTTTGTTAAGGCAAGGTACATAGGAAGCCTCCCTGAGGTTTAATCCCACCATCCATTGGACCCCAGGTCTACCTTCACGTCGGTTCCCACCAATCCCAACTACAAGGACTTTAATATCTACTAAGGCAAGGTATGTAGGATTCCTCCCTGAGGTTCAAGACCACCATCCACCTGGACCCCAGGTCCTTATTCATGTCGGTTCACTAACCCCATGGGTCATCTCAAAGTGTAAGCCCCAAATGCCACCATCTAAACTAAGAGGTCTTTGATCCTTGCCAAGGCAGGGTACGTAGGAAGCCTCCACAATGTTCAAGCCCAGCAACCATTGGAACCCAGGTCCACCTTCACGTCGGTTCGCTGATGCACATCTGAAATACAAGGTCTTCGATCCTTGCTAAGGCAGGGTACGTGGGAAGCCTCCATGAGGTTCAAGCCCAACAACCATTGTACCCCAGGTCCACCTTCACATCAGTTCGCCAAAGCCCACCTGAACTATGTGGTCTTTGATCCTTGCCAACACAGGGTACGTAGGATGCCTCCCTGAGGTTAAAGCCTAACACCAAGCAGTTTCGACCCCATCCAGCGGTAATCTGTTATGACCCCATCTAGCGGTAATTCGTTGGGACCCCATATAGCGGTAAGCCTTTGCAACCCCATCCAATGGTAATCCATTGTGTCCTCATCCAGCGGTAATCCATTGAACCCCCATTGGCGGTAAGTTGTCGTCAGATTAAATATGTGGACTTTGATTCCCTGCCATAGGGATACGTAGGAAGCCTCTTCAAGGATCAAGCCCAAAACCATCATCATCCTCATGACGGTGCCATCCCATTCACCATCCCCTTCATATAACCTTCCATCATCCATCCTGATCCTTACCCGGGCCACCACATCCCGTTGGGATCATGCCACCCCATTCCTTGTATCATTTAATAGAATTCAGGAGTCCACCCACGTGTTGGACCCGATATTGGTGTTCCCTCCAGGGAGTTCCTCCATATGATCCACTCTATTCAGTGTTCTGATCAGTCCTATCCATCTCCACTAGACATTAAACTTGTGGAATACCCTATGTTAAACATGGGAAGATGACGAAAACCTCAGATACATTCCCATGGCATGTGATTCCTTGCATTCAATGTGGGATGCATCAGGCTTCTGTTCCCTCGAGAAGCCCTATAATACGGGAAAAAAGATAGACACACCAATCCCCATTGTCCAGACATTCCAGTGATGCCCAGCGTGGCTAATCCACTAACTAAAGGTTTCTACCCAGACTGGACCCCATGGAATGTCCTGACAGAAGCAGTGTAATTAACTGGTGTCCATGAAGATATGGCATCAGGAAGAGTTTCACAAACAACGTCTTAAGTCTATGAGGGAGACCCAGACTAGGTGACGAGTTCTAAGGAGGAATCCACGGAAGGAAGAACCGAAATCCCATCATCCTGTTTTGATCAAGGAGCAAACATCCCTGAATAAGGAGTGGATGTTGCCCGCCTTTGGAAAGTGGGAATGCGGTGTAACAAAAAATAGCTCCTCTCGTCCCTGAACGAGATGAATGCGTGTTCCCTGGTGAAAGCTTCAGAAATAGTAGGATCATGAGGATGATCCCCCTAGTGATGAGGATTTAATATAGGTTCTTGTACATGAGGTGGTAGCTCTGAGAGGCTTTCCAACCCTTCCACCACCTGTTGAGAAGTAGGTTGCACCAGTAATATTATTTGATGATGTGTGTAGCTTGATAATGCTTCATGAGTTTTATAGATATAAAAATAAAAAGAATTAGGTTATTTTTACTCCCATGAATATAATGACTAGCTAGAGATTGTTGGTTGAGTTTTTTTCTTGTTCATGACCTCTTCAGATCAGATGGTGGTCATTGCGGCAGGTATTCTATATGGATTCAAAGTGAGATAGTGGATTTTAATGACATAGACATACAATGAGGATACTCATTAATGGACATGGTTCAATTTCCTCTTCAGATAGGAGTTCTATCCAGCCACATTGTGATCAATGTGCATTTAGGATCTTCTAGAGTGTCAATAGGGTAGTATGAGTGCAAAAACGTATTCATATAGGTTCATTAACCTCTCATGATACTTCATGGATATGGTTAAATGTGCATTATTTCAATCATGTACCTTTGATAGTGGCATAAAAAGAGATATTAGGGCTTTTTTGACATCTCTTTGCATTTCTACTTATGTTGGAGTGCTCTAGTGAGCTTTACTGGTGGAGAGATTCTTAGTGGTGCAGTCACAAATTGTGTTGTTAGTTGGAACCCTGGGGAAGATGCTTTGAAAGCTGGTAGCATGCATCAGACTCATAGATCCAAGTGAGATATGAATTTCTAGTGATAGTATCAGGACTGAGGGTCTATATTTTATGTCTCATGGGATGGTTTTAGTCAACTGAGAGAGTGATAGTATTTCTCCTTTGACTGGTGGGGGTATGTCATTTGGGATTGCCTGGCCCACCATGCAGTTTATAGGGAGATGTTCAATAGACCACATTGTTAGAGTTTTTGTGTATATTAGGTATTTCCTTAGGGGTTTATGTGGAAGAGAATATGGGAGAGAATTAGTAGGTGGTTGATGGTTTGGATTATAACCACCACCACCCACAGGTTCCCTACGCCTTGCTCATGGAGCTAGTGGTTAGACAAGATGGAAGCAATAGATTTTGGAGTCTTATAACTAAGAGGTTCCAACGGTTACTCAAGGTACGATCTATATATTTTATACTTTATCTACAGTATTGATAAACATAGGTTCAAGTCACTCTTTTCATGCCACATCCCTAGTTCAAGACCAATATATTTTAATTGAGTATTTCGAACAACCCTTGTGCTTTGAGACTCCTACCAAGGGGTATTCAATGATCACACACTTCTATTGATATTGTGACATGAATCATGGAGGAGAGATCTTCCTTTTTAATCTTATCATGGAAAGAATGATCCGTTATAATGTAATCTAATGTATGGACTAGATCATCATAGTTCATTCATAGATTGATTGTTTTATGTAGAGGAAGTGGTGCCTCTACATAGATGGGATTCAGTTTTCCTTTATCAGTGAGAAGTAAAGATATGAAGAGTATGATAGGATAAAAAATAAGATGATATAGTTGATTACTCATCAATTTTCTAGCATTACCCTAGGAGAAGTAGATTCTATGGGATTTTAGATTCCTAAAGTGGTGGTGGATTTTGGGTATGTACTTCTTGAGGACATGTTGGGACTAGTTTCCCACAAGGAGATAAACTTCTACATTGAATTACACTTAGGGACTAACCTAAAATCTATTCCAGCATATCGGATACCTATTATAAAGCTTCATGAGATGAAGTAGAAGTTAGAATAGTTGCATATAAAGGGATTTTTCAGAACCACTGTTCTACCCTGAGCAACCCTAGTGTTGTTCATCAAGAAGGAAGATGAGATCTTGTGGCTATGTGTGGATTATATTCCCCTAAACAAGGTAAATCTTAGTAATAAGTATCTTCTACCGATAATTGAAGACCTCTTCAACCAATTAAAATTTGTAAGGTGGTACTCAAATATTATCCTTAGGTCTGGCTATCTCCAACTCCAAGTTTAGGATGTGGATATATCAATGATATAATTCTAATGACCCGATGGTCACTATGAGTACATAGTAATTCCTTTGGAATAAAAAACACCCCCAACAATTTTCATGGGACTTATTAAAAAGATCTTTCATCCCTTATTATATCAGTTCATGGTAGTCTTCATCGATGAAATCCTCATATACTCAATATCCAAAGAGGAGCATATGAGAAACTGGAGTATGGTCCTAGAAATACTCTAAGAGAACTAAATTTTATGGGAATCTCATGAAGTGTATGTTTGGGATATGATTGGTCTAATTCCTTGTAAATTTCATCTCAAAATAGTTACTAGTAGTGAACCCGATGAAGGTTGTGGTTGTTCTAGCTTGGGTTCCACCCAAGAGTGTGATTGAGATGTGCATATTCCTTGGATTGGTAGGTTACAAAAAATATTTATACTTAATTTTTCTAGTATTAGGGTACCCTTGACTACTTTGACCCAATGGGGGTATCCTTTTATGTTGATGGATAGGTATTAGTGGGATTTTCCAGATCTGTGTTAGAGGTTAATTAGTTCCCCCATCTTGAGACTACTAGAGGATGGTGTTCAGTACGTAGTGTTTTGTGATGCATTTGGAACTAGTATTAGATATATTATGATGCATAGGAAATCAATGATTTCTAAAAAGTCCTGATATATAAGACCCCATGAGTAGAACTATGTAACCCATGATCTTGAGTGGGTAGTGGTGTTCATTTCCTTGAAGATGTGGTGACATTATCTGATGGGTGAGCAGTTTATCATCTATTCTGACTACAAAATTATCAAGTATATATATTTTTAGAATGATATCAACTTGAGACATAGAAAATGGAAAGAGTTTCCCTAGTATTATGAATTTTAGATAGTCTATACTCTAAATAATGGAAACATGGTGGAGGATTCTCTTAACTGGAGATCTTTTTCAGAGTTTTTGAGTGAGGTTTTTGAGTAGATGGCCTCATTACAATTATCCTTAGTAGAATATAATGTTGCATCTTACCTCTAATGAATGGTTTTTACATCACAACTTCTATACCATGTGAGGGAGGATTTACTTGGAGATACCAACTATGAGACCTTATATGTTAAAATATCCACTATACATGCTTCTGATGGATTCTCTGAAGGTGGGGGATATCTCATCATTTTCAGAGGGATGATGATTGTGTCAATGACATTGTGATAGAAGATTATGAAGGAGTTTCATAAATCATAATTAATGGTAAATTCAGTTGTTTAAAATATGTACCAGGACCTTATTCATCAGTTTTTGTGGCTAGGAATAAAAAATTTTGTAGTAGTGTTTTTCTCTCGATACCTCACTTTTCAGTAGGTGAAGGCTAAGAACAAGGTTACAATGGGTTTAGCTCAAAACATTATGGTGAAAATGTGGAATTGTGATTGTATATATATTAACATAATTCTAGGGATTCCATGATCTTCTAGATGATGGAATGTTATCTAGGAGACTATAGACTATCTCACCAATTCGACCCACTTTCTTGCCATTTGAGATCAAAGTTCATTAGAGAGCTTGGGATGCCTTTACATGTTGGAGATATCCTGGATTTAGAAACTTCCCTAAAAAATTGTTTCAAACCATGATTCTTGATTCACATCACAATTATGGAGAGGATTTTAGGAATCATTAATGAATTTGTTGCATTTGAGAACAACATTTCACAATTAGACTGATAGCCAGAATGAGTAGACCATTCCAGTTTTGGAGGACATGCTTCGGGCATTCATGTTGGACTTTTCCATAGTAGGGAGGATCATCTAACCTTGGTGGAGATTTCATATAACAACAATTACCACCCCACCATAAGTATGGCACCATTCAAGTTCTTTTATTGGAGACCCTATAGGTAAACACTATATTGGATAGATCCAGGGGTGTCTAGACACATAGACCCAGAGCTGGTGTGAAAAATGAAGGAGAAGGTACAGATAAACCAGGAGGGAATAAAGATTGTATAGATTCATCATAATTATTATGAATAAATATGAATTATTCCATTTTAGTTCAATGATGGAGTCCATGTGTTCCAAAATGTCTCAGCCCATCATAGATTATGAAGATTTGGCCATGGTGGCATGTTATCTCTAAGGTTTATTTGACCATTTTAGATACTATTTAGGTATAGTTAAGCTGCATACCACTTGACCTCTCTATAATAGTTAGACTGAGTTCACAATGTCTTCCATGTGTCACAGCTCAGGTGGTATATGCACACTCATCACATGTTATCAACTGGGGTGATATGAACATTGATGATGGAGATAAATTCACAGTGTATCTGTTGTAGATCGAGGATCGATAGAAAAAATATATGTTACCGGTGAGTGATTCCCTTGGTGCATGTCTAGTTCCAGTATGTGAATCTTCAAAAGAGAACCAGTGAGTGGGAGAACGAGATGCAATCTTAGTACCCTAACCTATTCGATTATCTTTTTACTTTTCAATATGAAAATCCATGTGGTGGGGAGAATATAACGACTCTATTTTTCCCTTGTAAAACTTTTGAATATTTTAAAGAATATTTAACGCTGGATATTGAGTTGGTGTAGGATTTTTAGGCCTTTGGAGGCTTGGATTTGATAATATAAAAATATTAAATATATTATTTCACGTTCATGTGGTTTTATAAAATAATATAGTAAATCCATAATAGATTCTAAAATGAAAAATCTGAGGCCTCCATTAAATCTAGAATGTGGTTTTTACTCCATCCATTACATAACCTTTCTCAGTGATGAGTGTTTTATAAAAATGTTTTCATTTTAGGATTAATAAATTGATAGATTAATTTATTTACTCATTTTGTAATTAGTTTTTTACACCTAACCACCTATATTTAATCCCTATTATGAAAAATCCCTAAGGTTATCTTCATGGACCTTTGTATTTTGAGAGGAGTCATTAGGAGAATATATCATGGGTGAATGACATCAGATCGTTTGTCGGTGATCGGTGTACCGAATGATTTTCTAGATATCACCAATGATCAATGATGTTGAAATCTTGTTAATTATAGATTAATCCAAAATCAACGTGAGTAATTTGATTTTTTTGTATTGATCATGTTTTGTTATCCCATATCAATTGTAAATCAATTGACCTAAAAATAATTGATTCATGGATCAATAGTTGATTATGATTGATGTTTTTGTCTTTATATATTTAAGAATTGATATTTCCTCATTGATCCATCTCTATTATTATGTGTTCATCATTTCCCTCATCAATGAGTGAAGTCCAATCCAAACCATAGTCGATGTTCATTCATACTTTTGGTATTTTTTGATTTTTTCCTCATGTTTGTCATGCGCTTATCATTGATATTACATTGGGTTAGTGGTTTGAAAAATACCTATAGATCAATCATTGTACATTTGATATTTAGGTCAAAAAATCATTTTTGTGGATACAGGTTTATGATTGAGGGCATGATCACCATGTGATGATGACAATGGATGATCTGGTGATGGATCAGATGAGGCTGGTTCATGGGTTTGGTGTTTTGGGGATGCAGAGAGATGGTAGAATATTTTTGAGAAAATTGGTGGCTAGAATCTAGCCATCGGTGATGTCTAGGCTCATTAAATACCATATCCATTTTTATTAGTTTATTTGGTGGTGTAACTTGAGGTACAGAAGGCCTGATTGGAACCGCATGGAAAACGAGTGTGTTGGGGAAAAACCTGACATACATGGAATGTAGTCTGAAGAAAAAACACAATGTTGTACCTTGGATACAAAGACTAGGGTTTCTGGAAAAAAATATCCCATGCCTTGTGGGACCTACTATATATTGTGTAACCCCTACCTGTTGACTAAAAATGTACCCTTGGTTTACATGGTAAAGGACATGGCCAAGTACATGGGAATTTCTAGAGAACATAGACATGGACCAGTACTCCAAAACATCTAGAGTACTCAAACATAGCTAGGTACACAGGCTTGACCAAAGAACATAGGCATGGTCTGGTACTTTAACACATTCAGGGTACCCAGACATGGCCATGTACATGGGAATAGAAAAAGTATATGGGAATGGGTCAAATTACATAGCAATAGGCTTGAGTACATGGGAAGAACTGGGGTATCCATGTTACACTGTGTATACCCTATATTTTGTGTAATTTTCATATGGTGGGTTGAGTCCTTAATTTTATTTTTATAGACCAATATATCTAGGGTTTATACCCTTGGTCTCTCCTTACAAGGGTATAAGGAGGCATTGAATCATGAGCATGGGATGTGATCCCCTAGTGGGATTATTCTATGATATAATTCAGGAATCTCACTATGTGGCTTGGGGTGTGATCCTCTATCTTTATCTTCTTCAATAGATTAGATCAATAATCTGGTTATCGACTATTAGGGAATGAGATCACCATCCTAGAGGGTTATCCAGTTAGGCTTATAAATCCCCCATAGGACCTAGGAAAGATCCCTTATATTTGTATCAATATATTTTGAGTTCTAATGTGTACTTATTCACATGAGACTTGATGATCATTGCCCCTCATATGAGCATCATTGGTGTTATCAGACTCATCAAGTGAGTTCTCTTGAACAAACATTACCTTTAATCCTTGAGTAGAATCCTTGGATATTCATATAGTTGTGACTATACCATGATCCTTAGTGTCTATACAGAGTATATTTTTTTAATATTGTTATGTATCATATTCTTATTGATATGCCTTTATGATGATGAGTTGAATACTCTCCTGAGGCTTTATGTTTTGTGATTTAATCATGTAATTCACGATATTTTTATACTCAACCTTGTATTGGATATTCCCAAGAATATTGTTTCTTTATGCATATGACAATCCTTTAATAGAGTCTTAGGTGGACCAGAAGTAGGCATAGCATATTTGAGCTAGAAAAACTATAGTTTATACCAGGTGTTTCATTTGATTCAATTACACTCCTTCCTAGAAATTTAGACTCTTCATATAGCTTTAGTGCGATTATATTTGTCCCTTTATCATTTTCATTACTTATGTTATACTCTAATATGGGATATATATTTATTTGTGAATTATGGTATTAGTTGTGTTTACCTTTAAAATTTTTATCGGTATTTGGAGATATGTGTGTGTGCATATATATACCTTAGGCTAAGGCCTCCCATGTGTCTGATATTCCTACTCGTCATTGGTATCCTGACCTTTCCTATTAAAGGTGGGATTGGGGTGTCACATTCGGCTTACTACCAGCTAGGAAGGTCCAGGTGCATTGTTTCATGACACTTTGATGGTATTTGGGAGTGTAACATGATTGGTTCTTGATTCAATTTTCATTAATATCATTTATTTTCCTATAAGATAACAAATCTATTTTCCATCCTAATATATTTTAGCTACTGTATATCGTACCCTTATATGTAATTGGAAAATATGATTTCCTTATGACTTATTTAATTATCATTCTAATACACTTTCATACCATATGTCCAATGTTAGAACATATGAAACCCATCCTATAGAAAAACATAACTTATGTTATCTTACATTAGTTGAGATGTTGATGTTATTGAAATCCTTCCACCTTTTAGGCCTTGTGCTTATAGGCATGCATTAATGGTGTGCCCCATTATTCTAAGGTAGTAGGAATTTTTTTCTTAATTTATATAATAATCATAATTTTAATATTTTTATAACCATTCTATTTAGTTATACATTAAATATTTTAACTTACTTTCCTTTCACTTAATGATGCTACCATGGAGGGGATCTCCCACTTCTCTTTTCCCATTGAATATGTGATTATTGATTCAATATCTTTGATCTTCTCATATTTCCCTTTTAACTGTGAAGCCGTATCCTTCATCCATAATCCATCTTCTAATTTATATTTTCTCATCTCTTTATTTTTTGTCTTAATAAGGAAAATTATTTATCTTAACTCATTTTCTATTCTCAATTGTATTCCAATTTCCCTTGAAAGTTCTTCAACTAATTCACTTTGGGATTCTACCTTTTCACTTATCTTCATTATGACCACATTCAAAGACACTTGCACTCTCCTAAACCTAGTATTCTATACAAACATATATTTAATAAGTTGTATATTTACTTATTGAATATTTTTATATTGATCCACATTTTTATATAGGGATTGGATCTTTTCTTTATCACTGCATATATATTTATCATAAAAATGGATAGATATCATGGCCATGATATCATTTGAATCCATAATTCGATCACTATTCAGGGATGATTAAAAAAATATTTATAATAATTGACCAAAACAATGTTTGATTTATATTTATCAACAAATACATAATTGATCACCTTGACTGGAGAGTCATTATTTCTAAGAGTTTCTTTATTTGCGTCTTCTTCTTCTTCTTACCATTTTAAATAAGGTAGTATTCACTAGTTTTTTAGGATGATACCTCTTTTTCCATCACTTAAATTTCTTTTACATATATAATATTAGGATTTTACACACCTCAAATTTAGTATTACAAGGAGTAGTTTTCTTATAAACTTAATTGGGGGGGGGTTTCTTTAATTAATATTACATGTCTTCACACCATCCATTCTTTCACCATGCTTAGTAAGATCAATATCTTGAAGAATTTATTCCATGACATATATACCTCAAGCTTGAAGGAAAATAAGAATTTATTTATATCAACCATCATAGTTAGTAGATATAAAAAATAGTGGCTTCAACATAAATTCCATATGCATAAAAAGTCTAAAACAGATAAAGAGATTTAATTACAAGACATAATATTTAATCTATAATACCACTTCTTGGGACTAGACTAACCCAAGGCACCTTGAGATGAGGGGTGAATCATGGTGAAAATTGATTATAAAATTTCTTTTTCATTGGTGCTTTCAGCCTTATTGGTCTTTTATCCGTGTTTTTAGGTACACGTTTAATCACCCATTTTTACTCTCTTATTTCATCAATCACAAAAAATAGTAAATAAATATTAAAAAATTTAATGTAAATAAGGAAAAATGATATTACATGGTTCACTGATATAGTCTAATCATATAAGAATAAACTGAAGGTGTTTCTATGTACTAGAAGATAACACAATGCATTGTATGTGTTACAATTGTTTTCGGAAAGACACATTGGCAATCCAGGGGAACTCTCTATTATTATCTCATTTAATAGTCATTTAAGGTAAGGATTGTATAATTTATTGTCTTATGGGTATTATTCAATAGTTTAAGAACAAGTTTTCTTATCTCTGATTAGTGTGATACTTCACTTAAATAATGACTCCTAGATAGATTCTCTAATGAACTACACATTGTTGTTCTTTACTTATTCAATTTTGGATGGGATCAAATCCTAAATGTGTGGGTTGAATTTTTATTCTTACAAAATATAATAGCATAATGATAACCTTATTCTATCTGAGGATAATTACAATGTGGAATTACCTTATTTCTTTCCTTCTCTATCAAATCGATGAATCAATGTTGTACTTCTTCTTCTTATAGTAATCACTCATACTGCACTATATGTAGAAATGGAATTCCCCTAATTATTCATTTTAGAAACTATTTATATAAATATTATAAGTCTCTCTCCCTATCTTCCAATTATTCTATGAAAACATGATATTTAAATACTTTTTAATAAATCATTTTCCCCAAAATTTATAAGAGTGGTTGTAAAGAATTTTCTATATCCAGTACTTTTAATCTTAGATTTGGTATCAATTATTCTTTTATAATATAAATGTGTCCCTTAAAGGTGTACCACATGAATTTTTTGTATTTATTAAGTGCTAATAAGTTGGTATTAATTCATGAAAAAATAATACATATGCCTTTATTTTAAATTTGAATCAAATATACTAGTTTTGAAAGATATTATCCCTTAATGGCGTAACCACTTGCTTCACGATGTGAACTTCATGACTTCACAAAATTCATAATGTTTTAATATTATTCAATATAGGTTGTCTATTAAGTAATAATATTTATAGAATCTAGATGATTATCTATAAGTTAACTCTCTATGAATCATAGTGCGATTCTTTCATTCTTCAAAACCTCTGAGCCTATCATGGTGGGTGGATATTCTTCATAGTGTGTACTCATGTTCCCATATTGAACTTCCCTAGACTCAAAATTCATGGCATGGTCCCTTTTATAGGGATAGGTGTCACAATAGATTCTACATAAGTAATATTTTTTTATCTAACATGTTGTGTAATTATATTAATTCCATAGCGCAAGCACCAACTCTCCAGAATCACTATATTTATCTAAAACATTTTCTGTGGTGTGATAATTGTTTCATGGGGTATAAAATTAAATACCAAAGTATAAAAAATTATTTTTTAACCCAATTAACATTATGAAACTCATGATACTTTTTAATTTTTTATATCAACCCCAGTTATAATGTGATGCATGATTTTGTAGTGTGAATGTATTTTACAATGTTAGATGATAAATCTTACAATGTTCCCCCTTGATTCTTATGAAAAAATTTCCCTTCACACTTAAAAAACAAAAAAATACATCTTTAAAACCTCAACTTCATTTATGGATTGATGATTATAATCACAGTGTGATTTTTCCACTATGACTTATATAATATAACTCAGCCTTCTCAATAATTAAAACATATAGTGATTAATACATCCATTGATTGATAAAAATCCAAAAAAAACACATTTGGATCAAACACTTTTGTTTCCAACAATAGGTCTTATCTCACATACACAAAAAATCCCACTCATATGATTAAGACCAAATCCATCCTTAATCGCACCACACATCAATAACCAAAACACAAAAATAACATATTAAATAATGATCATAGAAATAAATTTAATAATAGTTGTTAAAATAACATCCAACCATTAATACAATTGTGAAAATACAAAAAAGATAAAATTGTTAGTTAAAGTCATCCCACTAAAAAATGGCCATTGAACAATAATCCCACAAAAAATAAACGGACAAAAAAAAATGTTCCCAATCTATAAGAAACTATACAAATATTATATCGCATACTATGAATATATCACCTTGTCAGACCTTTTTAGAGAAAGCTTAAAAATTACCCATTGAATTATTCATACGTTATCCCACATATCACACATCACATATCACATTTTAGGTGCCAACTAGTCATTGTCATCCACACCTCCATTTCATTTCTTTTATAATTCTCTATAAAATTCTTATAATTTTTTTACTCATCTCAACATATCTAAACACTAAGTTTACAACCTAAATAAAATTCCAATAAGGACCTCCTTGTTAATCTAAATTCAAAAATTTAAGCACATGTGGATTTTACCCCACTGAAATCCATATTCCTCTAGATTCTACTAACACGCAAAAATAATCGATGTTACAAAAATGTTCACAAAAAATAATATTTTTTCATCTTTCTAAAAGAATTATACAATAATTTAAAATTAATTTTAACTAATATAAATTACTCATTTCAAGCACCTAAAAGGTTAGAGTCACATGTGGTTCATTGATATATGTCAAACCTATCTTCTTGATTATTTTCCTCAATTTCCTTAGAAAACCTACCATGTTAGCTCATTATTATCATTATTTTCATGTTTTTAATTTAAAAATAATAATATTAATTATTAAAAGGTACTTTACATCATGCCACACACCACATGAATGTTTGGTTTTTTTATAAAAGTCCCAAATGGCCAGTGGATAATTTTCCAAATGTTTTATTAAAAATTAAACTTACTTTCTCATTTCTGATAATTTTTACATGATTTAAATATTAAAATTAATATAAATCCTTATAAATTAAATTCAATAATTATAAGCACATAAGAACTACAATTTAGGCATTATTCAATCTTATTAGTTGACATTGTTTCTAAATTTCAATATCAAACTGAGCAAGAGAGACTTTTTAAATCATTGTAAACTCATTTTAATGGTAAATGGTTTAAAATATTAAAATTTCATTTTCAATATATTGTGTATACAGAATTTTAGATCATTGTTTAGTTCCTTTATATGGGTCATAAATGATTAGATAATCAATACACTAATTTTTCATGATAAACAGTGTTTTTTTGGAATTTTCTAGAATTTAAACATACTTTAGAGTTAAAAAAGTTTTTTGACCCTTAAAGATTTTAAAATAATTAATGAACCTTGATAAATAATTTACAAATATTTTATTCCTAAAATTCATAAAAAATTTAAAAAAAATGATCATTTTTTATGACAAACTAATCATCTTAGAACCTTATTTGATTATTTTATACTTTTTTAATGTTAAAAATGAATATAAGATCTTAAAATTTAATTTTTATCATACAAAGAACCTCATATTCTATATTTATATAAGGTTCAGTATTATAGTACATAAATAAATTAGGAATAGTTTTCATATATTTTAATGAGGAACTAAATGCGTTTTCTCATTTTTTGTATATTTTTCAATCATTTAATAATTAAAAATGAAGAGTGATTGTTAAAAGATACATTATATAATTTGATACAACATAGAAAATAAAAAAATGTATTCTTATTTCCTATAGGCCATATAAATATCAATAATATTTATAATAAATTTATATCACAAATAAATCTTGTTTAATTATTTTTTAATCATTTTCAATAAATTCATAGTTAAAATGTGATATTAATTTTTAAATGGTATCTTTGGTCATTCCAGGCACCACAGATAGTGGATTCATAAACAATTAGTTCCTACAAGTAAACATTTACTCAGTCATAATTATTATAAATATTTAATATAAACCATCAATGTTAGATTTTTATTATTATTTTATGATCATTTTAAAGCTAACGATGGATATAAGGCCCCAGCCTTAAACATTACTTAATCTTTAGTTATTACAAGATTACACATTTAGGATCTTTTCAGGTTTAGAGTTTTAGAGAATTAGATCATAAAACATGCATTACATTCCACATTTAAACAAAGTGGATACATAAAAGATAGTATTCATTTTTTCCATCAACGGAAACATATTTAAAATAAAAGATGGATTATTTCTTGACACTTCCTTGACACTATCATCATATCATGTACCTTTCCCTTGACATGTGAAAAACATTTCAAAAACTTGGGACGAGCATAAAAAGCTTAGTAAGGGATATAAAAATATGTAAAGGAAACATGAGTACATATATACATAAGAATGAAATCATAAATTACCCATAAAACATAAGCACTATAACATACCTCATCAAATCATGAATAAATCATAGAAATCATAAGACATAAAGGTAACTTGAGGCATTCATAACATTCTTAAGTAGGGAGTAACCCTCTTGGTTACATTTGGAATACCCATCACAGTATATTACCTAAATCTCTTCATATAAACCTCAACATTTAACCCCTTCGCATTACCCAATGCATTGGAGAGCTATATTGGGATCACCCGCCCTTAGTTTATCACGAAACCACCCGTCTTCATAACAATGCCCAAGAACCATAACATAATCGTATCACATAAAACATGCATAATGGAAACATAAAATTTCCACATTTCAATCACAAGATATCAATACAACATATTGATATAATAAAAATATTATGAAAACCATTTTCAATACCAAAATAAAAGAAATGTAAAACAGGGTATTTATTTTTCTTTTAAAAAAAATTTATGGCTTGTAGAGGAAGCCGAAACTCAAATAATGGTCATGGCGGCGGAGAAGTCATTGTCTCCGCATACGTACGACAAAAACATTTCCTTTTGTTGTTTATTAAAACGCTTCATATAAAAAAATATTCCTTTTGGATAAACATAAAAGTCAAAGGTGTTTATACACCGTATAAAAGAAGGTTGTGTATAAAACAAAATGTGCCTCAATGAAAGGAGATTGAGATGAAGTCCCATACCTCGGGTCTGACTTGACTCGATCGTTCTTTAACCTCATGAATAATAAACTTGAGCTAATTTATACTTACTTAAGAACCTTTTTCAAGTTCATTATTCCTTTTATATCACTTATTACCATGTCATGAACACAATGCAATTATTTTAGTTAATATCAGTCGTTTTAACGATCATTGGTACTTGAGTCAAAAATATGCTCTTTATAATTACAAGTTGTTCATTTATCCATTATATCCAGAGTTATACTCATGATTTATATACCATATATATCATATATATCCAGTATATACATGCATTTATAATATTACATAACATGTAGAGGTAAGAAATGAAATGCACCGTTCATGGAGACGGTAAGTCGTACGTACGCATGAACGCTACTTCCATTTCTATTTCATATTTAATGGAATTAAAACATATTGATACATAATATTATTATAATTCCAGTATTGTATCATATATAATTTCATTCAATTTATCCTTTATACATACCACATATGGTATTAACGAATCAAATCACTTTGAGGGGCCGGTAGTTCGCACTTCCTAAAATGAAGATATTGCGTTTACCCATAATGGAAACCATAAAGGTATGTCATAAATGAAAAATACATAAGCTTAAGTAAAACATAAAAATATTATATATCATATATAAATGTAGTGACATCTTAATGTCCACCTTTGAAGGTGTTATATGAGTGTTGAACAATCATCGTTTCGTGAGGCAGAAATTCTCCATCCACAGAAACAGTATGTTCTTTAACCATTAGATGTAGGTGTGTGTAAGTGTAGCTAGAATACTTCTTATAAAAACATCCTAGTATATGGAAGATACTATATTTATTACAAAATAAATGAATAAAAAGATTTTAGAGGGTCGGAGAAGAAAAATAATACATAAGAACACAAGAGAAAACACTACCTTTAAAACGGGTAACTCTTTTTGATTTGAGCTCAAAGGCTTCCTTGGGAAGACTTCTGTCCAAAGTGAGGCTTCTAAGATTTATAGAGGGATGTGGAGAGAAAAAATGGGTAGGGTTTGGCCGATCCAAAGTCTTTGGAAGTGTGGGTAAGGTGGTAGAGGTGGGGGCCTTTTATAAGAGGAGAGGAGGGGCACTCTTGGAAAGTTAAGAAAAGATACTTTGCTATAAAATGCTTTTCGGATAAAAAAGGTCCCATGATTATAAATTTCTAGGATAAGGTGATAAGGGTTCTAAATACACCCATACAATAGGTTTTTGAAAAGTTTAGGTCTTAGATTTTACATTATATTTTCATTTTATTTAAATCGTTAAATAATGAGGTGAACGCTGCATCATCATGGTGTCACAAATAATTTTATTTCTTTAATGTATAAAAATTAGAAGAAAAAAATATCATGATGTAGGAAATATTTTTAGATTTCCAATGACTATTTATAGTCAAAAATCTGACTTACATAAACCCATGTAAAAATTGTTTTAATAAAACAATACATGTTTGTGTCATTTTTACTTTAACATTAAATAAAAGGCATTAACGTCTTTATCTTACCCAAGTGGATCCATGGTGTCCCAAAAATAGACCCATGGGTTTTCTTGGTCGTCCATGACACATCCAATAAGGGTAGGACATGTGTCAAGTTCATTTCATATTATTAAAACATTATTCTTACCTTAAATTACACAAATTACCTCTAATCGCGATTAAAAAACTTAAAAGTTACTATTCACCAAAAAATTATTTTAATCTCATTGAACTACATTTTACTTCTTAATGACAACCATGTATATCGGATTTTTAAAATTCAAAACACAGAGGTGGTAAAATTTCATTTAAACAAAAAATCAGTTTTTTAAGTACCACTTAGTGGTTTCACTATTCATCAAAAATTGAAGTTTTTCAGAAAAATACCAAAACTTCACCCTAATCTATATTTGATATTCCAAATTCAAAAATTATGTCTATTTTACAACATTCAAAACATATATGCTACATTAATTAATTTTAATAATTAATTCTCATTGTCATAGCAAATAGCGTGTTTTTATGAAATAATAAGTATCAAAAGATTGACACTAGCTTAAGTCCAATTTCAAAGTGAAATTAATTCCAACGACCACAATTGGATTAAATGGTAAAAATATATTCAAATTACACTTTAATACCAATTAATAAGATAATCTATCCATATAATTAAATTATATGAAAAAGAAGTTTTGATGTAAAATGTAGTATTTTTCACTATTCATTAAAAAATGAACATTGTCAGAAAAATACCAAAAAATTATCCATTGTAAATTTCAATGTGCCAATCATAAATAATAAGTTTATTTTGACAAATATAGCTTATAAAATTCTCAAAAGATAGATTTAAAAATGTTTTTCCATCAAAAGGCAGTAAAACAATCTTTTAAAAATATTAGTGTATTCCATGCTTAAGATTGGATTTATTCTCATTTTAAGCCTCTAAAACACTATCTAATTCATTAATAGACATAGATAAAAATATCTATTATTCATTACTTACATGGGATTTTACATCCTTCCCCCCTTTAGAAAATTGCGTCCCCACATTTTATTTACTTATCGAATAAGTGGGGGTATTTAGCCCTCATTGCATTTTCAGATTCCCATGTTGCCTCTTCAATCATGTGGTTTTTCAAAAAAACCTTTACCTGATGAATCACCTTATTCCGTAACACTTTCTCCCTGTGGTCAAGAATCTGGACTGGTTGTTCCTCATAAGATAGGTTCTCTTCCAGCTGAACTACCTCTGGACTCAAAACATGAGATGGATCTGGCATATACTTTCTCAACATCAAAACATGAAAAACATTGTGTACCTGAGATAAACTCGAAGGTAAAGCCACTCAGTAAGCAACTGATCCAACTCTCTCCAGAATTTCATATGGTCCAATGAACCTTGGACTCAGATTTCCTTTCTTACCAAATCGCATAACACTTTTCCACGGTGAAACTTTGAGAAAAACATGATCACCTACCTCAAAAGATAGATCCTTCATCCGGTTATCCGCATAACTCTTCAGCCTGCTCTGAGCTGTTCTCATGTGTTTCTATTTCAACTAAACTTTTTCTGCCATCTCTTCTACCAATTCTGTTTCCATCAACTTCCTTTCACCCACTTCATCCCAGAAAGATGGAGTTTGACACCGCTTCCCATATAATGCCTCAAATGGTGCCATCTGTATACTGGAATGAAAACTGTTATTATATGAAAACTCAACCAAAGAAAGATGTTGGTACCAACTTCCCTGATAATCCATCGAACAAGCACGTAACATATCTTCCAAAGTCTAAATTGTTCATTCTGATTTCCCATCTGATTGAGGATGAAAAGCTGTACTGAAATTTAATTCAGTACCCAATGACTTCTGAAGGCCTTTCCAAAAGTTAGAAGTGAACCTGGGATCACGATCAGATAAAATGGAGAGAGGAACTCAATGTAACCTGACTATCTCTTTAAGATACAAACGGGAAAGTTTATCTAGGGAAAAAGTATCCCGTATAGCAAGGAAATGAGTAGATTTAGTCAAGAGATCAACAATAACCCAGATTGCAATATTTCCTCGAGGTGTCTTCGGCAATCCCCCAACGAAGTCCATGGATATATTTTCCCATTTCCATTATGGTACTGGTAAAGGCTGAACCATCTCTTTCGGTAACTTCCTCTCTGATTTAACCTATTGACAAGTCAAACACTTCAGAGTAAAATCAGCAATATCCCTTTTCATTCTGTCCCACCAGTAATACTCCCGAAGATCTCTATACATCTTAGTACTGCTAGGATGGACTGAAAACGGAGAACTATGAGCTTCACATAACAAATCTATCTTCAACTGTAAATCACACAGCACACACAATCTCTTCCCAAATCTCAAAACAAAATCATTATCAATATTGAATTCAGGCAACTTACCCTTCTGAACTAGATCTACCTTTTTCTGCAAGTCGTTGTCTTGCTTTTGTGCTTGCTTAATTCTGTCTGATAGAGAAAATTTCCCTGATACATGAAACAAAACAGAAGAACATCCTGCACCAACAACTTCTATGCCAAATTTCATCAAATCCTTAACAAAAGGATCACGTTCCAAACTCAACATCATTAATGAAGCATTACTTTTTCGACTCAAAGCATCAGCCACTTTATTTTCTTTCCCCGGATGGTAATGAATTGTACAATCATAATCCTTGATTAATTATAGCCATCTCCTCTGTCTCATGTTTAGTTCTTTCTGAGTGAATATATACTTTAAACTTTTTTGATCAGTATATATCTCACACTTTACTCCATATAAATGATGCCTCCAAATTTTTAAAGCGAAAACAACAGCAGCTAATTTCAAATCATGTGTAGGATAATTTACCTCATGAGTTTTCAACTGACGTGAAGTGTAAGAAATTACCTGATCATTATGCATTACGACGTAACCAATTCCATTCAATTAAGAATCATTGTAGATAACAAACTCCCCATTCCTGGAAGGTAGCGCCAAAACTGGAGCATTCACCAATATTCTTTTCAATTCCTGAAAACAATCATCACATTCTTTTGTCCAGATAAACTTAACACCCTTCCAAGTTAGCTTAGTCATTGGACTAGATAACTGTGAAAAATTTATAACAAACCTTCGGTAATAGCCTAAAAAACCAAGGAAACTACGAATCTCAGTTACATTTGTGGGTCTTGACCATTCTTCCACAACCTTTGTTTTTGCAGGATCAACAGTTATCCCATCTTTAGAAACAATGTGACCAAGGAAAGAAAGTTGTTACAACCAAAACTCACACTTGATGAATTTCCCATACAATTTATTTTCTTTTAAGGTTTTCAAAATAACCCTTAAATGTCTTTCATGATCCTCTTTACTTTTATAAAACACCAAAATATCATCAATGAAAACAACCACAAACTTATCCAAGAACTCGTGGAAAATTCTATTCATTAAGTCCCTGAATACAGAAGGTGCATTGGTTAGCCCAAAAGGCATTACTACAAATTCATAATGTCCATATCTTGTATGAAACGTGGTCTTCGTAATATATGCTTTTTTTACCTTCAACTGATGGTACCCCGATCTCAGGTCAATCTTTGAAAAATACTGAGCTCCCTGGAGCTGATCAAACAAATAATCAATATGAGGCAAAGGATATTTGTTCTTAACAGTGATGTTATTCAAGGCTCTATAATCAATGCAAAGTCTCATAGAACCATCTTTCTTTTTAACAAATAAAACAGGAGCACCCCATGGTGATGTGCTAGGTTGAATGAAACCTTTCTCTAATAAATCTTGAAATTGCTCCTTCAACTCTAAATGTTCAATTTGATCCATTTGATATGGGGGTTTTGAAATTGGCTTAGCATCAGGAACTAAGTCTACAGTAAACTCAACTTCCTGATCTGGTATTATTCCAGGAAACTCATCAGGAAAAACATCAGGATACTCATTTACCACTGGCACATCATTAATCTGAACAGTTCCCTTATTTTCAACAATATGTGAAAGGTAACATTCATTTCCATCTTTTACAAGTTTCGCAGCCTCTTGATATGTTATCAGCAGTAAGGGTTCATTCTTGTACACAAACTGAAATTCTTTCTGAAAAGAAACTTCTTTAGCTCTACAGTCAATCTTCGCATGGTAAATAGAGAGCCAATCCATACCCAGGATAACATCAAACTCTACTAGAGGTAAAAAAAATAAGGTTTTCAAGTAGGTTCTTTCCATAGATAAGGATAGGAAGATTCTTATAAAATCTTTTTGCCTCAACATTTCTCCCAGGTGTTTTTACCAAAAGTTCAGGAGTCATTTCTAGAGATGGTATTCCCATTTTACTAGAAAATTTTTCAGAGATGAAAGAATGTGTAGACCCCGAATCAAAAAACACACTGGCATAATATGAAAAAACAAACAAAGTACCTGATACAACTTCATTTGATGGCCCGACATCTGCTGAAGTAGTTACAAAGGATTTCACCACCCCTTTCTTCTTGTAGTCTAACCACTTCCCATCACTCAAGCTCTTTTTCGGACACTCGTTTGCATAGTGACCCATCTCATTGCACTTAAAACATTTCACTAACTGTAAATCAAATTTGGACTTACCATCACCTTGATCTTTTTCAGTGCAATCACGAGCCTTATGTCCCATCTTACCACATCGGTAGCACTTTCCATAATTTAGAAGACATTCCCCAGCATGCCTTTTACCACATTTATCACAAACTGGAAAATTAGTTTTCTTACCCTCAGGCCTTTTTGAAGAATTCTTTCTTTTCTCTTGTCACCTCAGTCTCTTATTCTGCTGGTTGTTATAGAACACTTGATCATCGTCAAACTCCATTTCCACCTTCTCAGCACATCAAACAATATTTTCATAACTTTTAAACTCATGAGAATCCAATGCCATTCGATATTTTGGATTTAATCCTGAGTAAAAACGATTGATTTTACTATCAAGGTCTATGATAAAATTTGGAGCATACCTTGCCAATCGAGTGAACCTTTTTTTATAGGTAGCCACTGAGTCTTCCTCTTGCCTCAATTACAAGAATTTTTTTTCCATCCTAAGTCGAACAGCCTTAGGAAAATACTTCTCAAGAAACATACCATTGAATTCATCCCAGTCGAGAGCATCAATCTCATCAGCGTCCATGATATTTTTAACCATCGACCACCACTGATCTGTCTCACCCTCCAAATGGAAAATAGAAAGACTAACCTTTTGATTGTCTGAACACACCATGACATCAAAAATATTCTACAGTGCTTTAATCCACCCTTCAGCTAGCACAGGGTTAGATGATCTTCTGAATGATGGGGGATGTTGTCTCATGAAATGTTCCACCACTGACATGTTCCTCTGTGGTTGATCTGGCTGATCTCGTGCATGGATACCACCACCATTTATCGCTTGAGTCAACTGCGCCATTACTGCAAAAAACTTTTCAGTTCCAATTCTGACCATCTCAGGATGCTGATTCGGAAGGTTATTTCCTTATGTATGCCTTCCTAGCACTGCTTCCCTCTTTCCTCTACGGAAAACCATTCTGAACAAACATGTCTTAGATAAAGCAACATGGTAATCTTTAAATTCTATATCATTTCAATTTGACCATAAAAAAATATTTTTGGATAATCATTTAATAGAATTATAACTCCTAAAGTTATATAAACCGACCTCTGATACCAACTATAAGGCCCCATCCTTAAACATTACTTAATCTTGAGTTATTACAAGATTACACAATGAGGATCTTTTCAGGTTTAGAGTTTTAGAGAATTATATCATAAAACATGAATTACATTCCACATTTAAACAAAGTAGATACATAAAAGATAGTATTCATTTTTCCCATCAATGGAAACATATTTAAAATAAAACATGGATTCTTTCTTGACACTTCCTTGACACTATCATCATATCATGTACCTTTCCCTTGACCTGTGAAAAACATTTCAAAAACTTGGGATGAGTATAAAAAGCTCAGTAAGCGATATAAAAATATGGAAAGGAAACATGAGTACATATATACATAAGAATGAAATCATACTTTACCCATAAAACATAAGCACTTTAACATACCTCATCAAAACATGAATAAATCATAGAAATCATAAGACATAAAGGTAACTTGAGTAATTCATAACATTCTTACGTAGGGAGTAACCCTCTTGGTTACATTTGGAATAGCCATCACAGTATATTCCCTAAATCTCTTCAGAGAAACCTCAACGTTTAACCCCTTCGCGTTACCCAATGCATTGGAGAGCTATATCGGGCTCACCCGCCCTTAGTTTATCACGGAACCACCCGTCTTCATAACAATTCCCAAGAACCATAACATAATCGTATCACATAAAACATGCATAAAGGAAACATAAAATTTCCACATTTAAATCACAAGATATCAATACAACATATTGATATAATAAAAAAATTATGAAAACCATTTTCAATACCAAAATAAAAGAAAAGTAAAATAGGGTATTTATTTTTCTTTTAAAAAAAATGTATGGCTTGTAGAGGAAGCTAAAACACAAATAATGGTCACGGTGGCGGAGAAGTTGTTGTCACCGCATACGTACGACAAAAACATTCCCTTTTGTCATTTAGTAAAACGCTTCGTATAAAAAAATATTCCTTTTGGATAAACATAAAATTCAAAGGGGTTTATACACTGTATAAAAGAAGGTTGTGTATAAAACAAAATATGCCTCAATGAAAGGAGATTGAGATGAAGTCCCATACCTCGGGTCCGACTTGACTCGATCGTTCTTTAACCTCCTAAATAATAAACTTGAGTTAATTTATACTTTCTTAAGAACCTTTTTCAAGTTCATTATTCCTTTTATATCACTTATTACCATGTCATGAACACTATGCAATTATTTAAGTTAATATCGGTCGTTTTAACGATCATTGGTACTTGAGTCAAAAATATGCTCTTTATAATTACAAGTTGTTCATGTATCCATTATATCCAGAGTTATACTCATGATTTATATATAATATATATCATATATATCCAGTATATACATGCATTTATAATATTACATAACATTTAGAGGTAAGAAATGAAATGCACCGTTCATGGAGACGGTAAGTCGTACGTACGCATGAACGCTACTTCCATTTCTATTTCATATTTAATGAAATTAAAACATAATGATATATAATATTATTATAATTCCATTATTGTATCATATATAATATCATTAAATCTATCCTTTATATGTACCACATATGTTATTAACGAATCAAATCACTTTGAGGGGGCGGTAGTCCGCACTTCCTAAAATGAAGATATCGCATTTACCCATAATGGAAACCATAAAGGTATGTAATAAATGAAAAATACAGAAGCTTAAGTAAAACATAAACCTATTATATATCATATATAAATGTAGTGACATCTTAATGGCCACCTTTGAAGGTGTTATATGAGTGTTGAGCAATCATCGTTTCGTGAGGCAGAAATTTTCCATCCAGAGAAACAGTATGTTCTTTAACCATTAGATGTAGGTGTGTGTAAGTGTAGCTCGAATAATTCTTATAAAAACATAATAGTATATTGAAGATACTAGTTTTGTTACAAAATAAATGAATAAAATAGTTTAGAGGGTTGGAGAAGAAAAATAATACATAATAACACAAGAGAAAACACTACCTTCAAAACGGGTAACTCTTTTTGATTTGCGCTCAAAGGCTTATTTGGGAAGACTTATGCCCAAATTGAGGCTTCTAAGAGTTATAAGGGGATGTGGAGATACAAAATGGGCAGGTGTTGGCCGAGCCAAAGGCTTTAGAAGTGTGGGTAAGGTGGTAGAGGTGGGGGCCTTTTATAAGAGGAGAGGAGGGGCACTCTTGGAAAGTTAAGAAAAGATACTTTTCTATAAAATTATTTTCGGATAAAAAAGGTCCCACAATTATAAATTTCTAGGATAAGGTGATAAGGGTTCTAAATACACACATCCAATAGTTTTTTTACAAGTTTAGGTCTTATATTTTACATTATATTTTCATTTTATTTAAATCGTTAAATAATGAGGTCATCGCTGCATCATCATGGTGTCATAAATAATTTAATTTATTTAATGTCTAAAAATTTGAAATAAAATATCATGATTTAGGAAATCTTTTTATATTTCCAATGAGTATTTATAGTCAAAAATATGACTTGTATAAACTCATGTCAAAATTGTTTTAATAAAACAATACATGTTTGTGTAATTTTTACATTAACATTAAATAAAAGGCATTAATGTCTTTATCTTACCCAAGTGGCTCCATGGGGTCCCAAAAATCAACCCATGGGTTTTATTGGTCGGCCATGACACATACAATAAGGTTAGGACATGTTTCAAGTTCATTTCATATTATTAAAACATTATTCTAAGCCTAAATTACACTAATTACCTCTAATCGGGATTAAAAAACTTAAAAGTTACTATTCACCAAAAAATTATTTTAATCCCATTGAACCAAATGTTACTTCTTAATGACAACCATGTATGTCATATTTTTGAAATTCAAAACACAGAGGTGGTAAAATTTCATTTAAACGAAAAATCAGTTTTTTAAGTACCACTTAGTGGTTTCACTATTCATCAAAATTTGAAGTTTTTCGGAAAAATATCAAAACTTCACCCTAAGATATATTTGATATTCATAATTCAAAAATTATGTCTATTTTACAAAATTCGAAACATATATGTTATATTAATTAATTTAATAATTAATTCCCGCTGTCAGAGCAAATTGCGTGTTTTTATGAAACAATAAGAATCAAATGATTGACACTAGTTTAAGTCCAATTTCAAAGTGAAATTAATTCCAACGACCACTATTGGATTAAATGGTAAAAATATATTCAAATTACACTTTAAGACCAACTAAAAAGATAATCTATCCATATAATTAAATTACATGAAAAGACATTTTTGATGTAAAATGTAGTATTTTTCACTATTCATTAAAAAATGAACATTGTCAGAAAAATACCAAAACATTATCCATTGTAAATTTAAATGTCCCAATCATAAATAATAAGTTTATTTTGACAAATATAGCTTATAAAATTGTCAAAAGATATATTTAAAAACGGTTTGACATCAAAAGGCAGTAAAATAATCTTTTAAAAATATTAGTGTATTCCATGCTTAAGATTGGATTTATTCTCATTTTAAGCCTCGAAAACACTATCTTATTCATTAATAGACATAGATAAAAATATCTATTATTCATTACTTACTTGGGATGTTACAATGGAAATTAAATCTTAACATATTATTTTCAATGATTCTAAGTAGTTTAGAAATCAAATTCAAAAATGGTTCATTCCAATATGTCTTGAATAATCCATTAAATATATTTGTTAAACTCCCATGAAGAACCAACCATATTTTAACTCTTTTATTCTCATTTTATGAATTATTAGATAAATAAAATTTAAGAGTTATTTTATAGCAACCATACCACCTGAGAGGGTATATTTATTCAAGATTAATTCATTTAATTCACAAATGAATCATGGTTTATTTCCCTATATTTCAATAAAACATTGTCTTATTCTCTAAATTTTGAACATTTAATGATAATTTCATAATTAAAAGGAAAATTGATCCACAATATCCAAACATGGGCATTTAAATCAGTTAGAGTTTCAAATTTACATGTATTTTTTTTATAGGCCAAAAAATGACTCGTGGGTCATTATCTTAAAGATGGATGAAAAAATAAACTCATTTTATATTGTTTTATTTTACACTAATTTTTTTAATATTAAAATGAAAAATTAAAAATTAAAATGCATGATCAGAGAAATAAAAAGAAATTTATTCCATACATCAATCATATTATCTATAATTAAATCATTTTTACTACCATTAAATGTGTTTATATCGAATAAAAATATAATATTAGTAAAACACTAATAATTCAATTAAATTTTATGTGTAAATTTTGTTTTCCTAAATTTACATCATTGGTCCTCACATATCATTAACTAGGGTATTAACATGAACAAAACATTCCAACACATATATTAGGCATTCCTCTAGTCATATGTGTTCCATTTCCTTTGTATATAACAACACATATAGTTGTATCACCTGATCATCCATCTATTTTAATAGTGTTTAACCATTTTTATCTACCACCTCATGTGTACAAACCTCTATATATTTAACTATACCCACTATCTCTGATCCCAAAACTATAGAATATGAAATATTCATGTCATGTGTCAATATATAACAATGTCCATCGTAATCTATTACTTAACTGAATATATCAACTCTCTAATAAATAAGATGTCTCACTTGTTAGGGGGATGAAAGCCTTACCACATGATAATCCAGGTTGAGATAAAAAATCTAGATCTTAAAAGATAAAAAAATAAAATAAATCAATCATATATAAAATTTACATATTTTGATAATTCCCTAAATCCATGAAGTGGACAAATTTTTTTATTATTATATAAATAAAAATTGTAGGGTGAGAATAGTTGATAAATATCTTGATATAATGAAATCCATTAATAAAAAAAATGTGTCTCTATAGTGTAATGTATTTTCATAGTATCTAGATATTCATATATTACCATGGTGTTGTATTTTACTAAGTCGGAGTGGCTAGTTAACTCGATTATAGTGGTCATCCTTGGTACAATTCCCCGAAATTTGGGTTTTGGGCATTTGGGATCTGGATAATTAGATTTTGAGCACAATAACACTAACAAAAGCTAATGATCTCGAAACAAAAACCTTATACTCATATAATAAGAGATAAAAAATCTATAAATTTGAATGTTTATAAAAACCTAAGAATTGTTAAATAAATATAAACTCATTCACATACTCTAAAAAATTCATCCATTGATGAACCAACCTATGATACTATAAAGGAATAATACCCCATAGGGACCTATTTAGAATGTCTAGGATACTATAATTTGGTATCCAATAGTCCTTATTGACCTTTCCCCTATAATATTTACACATTTTTTGGTACTTAGACATTCACACTATGAAAAAGTAAATGGGAAAAAGTTTTAAATTAATTTACTCAATAAAAATAAGTATCATTAGTTACCAAACATTTAATATAGAATGAAAATATTTTAATGTCAAATTTACATGATCCTCCACCAAAAAACATTCTATTCTCTCATATATGAAGTTTATTCATGAGTAAAAAATGAATTCAACATTGATTCAATGGGATGCAGTGTATCGTTAAATAAAATAATAAGTATGATACAATAATTATGATATGAGATCCCTATTAAAGTTATATCTTGATAAGATTATCAAATATTAAAATGTATACTATTGAAGACATGCTTGGGGTAACTAAAATATTTTTGAATGAATTTATATAAAAAAATAATGATAACAAGGAATTATATATAATAGAATTAAAAAATAAAATTATGTTGATTATATTTTCCTCTTCTTAGATTATATGTATACACTAATTTAAATCTAATGAATTTTATAAATATGTTAAAAAGAAATAAGCAGTAATTGTTTAGTATATAATAAATATTTTATATGTATAGTCTCATAAATTTTACTACTATAACACGTCATTATAACATATGTGTGTGTGTTATGTTAAAGAATATATGGGCTGATTTAAATATTAATTATACAAAAAAAGAATTTATATGTAATGTCGCATCTTCATGAAGATAAATGTTGAACATCTCCAAATGGGGTTGGATTTCATATATTATTCACATCCATAACTTTATTAATTTATGTAAAATAATGTAAATGGGGGAATCATATAAATCATTCCCTCATAATCATAGATCATCCAAAAAGGGAGTATTGTGTATAAACAAAATATCAAAAAAATTAATTGTACGTTATCTAGTCAAAACAAAACATACTTTAATCATGCACTATCATACATGTGCATATTAAAAACTATTTAAATACAACTTTCCAAATAATATAAAACTATTGATATTTCCTTAAATTTCACATAATTTATGATAATGTAATACAAGTGATATCATAAAAATTCCATATTGGGTTCGTTCTTAATAAAACAAACATAGACCTCTAAAACATATATAAATGGGAGTACATTTACATGATAATTCTTCATAAATAATCAATATGTCATAAAATTTCATATTCCTTTATTTTTTCCAAAAAACTATCTACATGTGATAAGGTACTAATTAGAACTATTGGTTATCAATTACACTAAACAATTTATATAAATTTGTAAAATATAATCCCATTATATCCAAGATATAATTTTCTTAGTTAAAATGAAAATATATTATATTTTTATAAAAATTGATATCAAAATAATGGTTATTTCTTAAAATTATTTAATAAATATAATATCACAAAAAAAGGAACAATACCAAATTCCTTAAGAAATAGTTATATGTTCATAGTAGAGAAAATATAAAATAAAAACACATATTATTGGTTACAAAAGAAACCATATTAGTGGTGATCCTACCCATAAAGATTTAGGATGTAAATCATACAATGTGGAAGTATAAAGTAGTAAAAGTTATATAATTTTAGTTCATAATTTTTTTTATAGTAAATTCTATATAAAACCATGTTTATAAATAAATCACGAAAATGAAACCTCATGAATCTTGAATGTGAACAGATAATAACATTTTAAAAAAATAGTCCCTAGGTATATTACTAAAATAAAATTCATTTTTGTGAATTATTTAGGGTAGCTTACTAAATAATATTAAAAATAATTTAACTAATATGGAAATTATCCCTTTTATATTTTTTTTGGGTTTATGTTTGAAATGAAACATATAAAATTGTTTTTGAAATTTATCATTTATAATGTATTATACAATATAAACATATATAGATTCATTATTAAAAAATACCTTCACTAAAAAATATATAAATTATTTTAATTAATAGTTTTTGTGAATATTACTTCTAAAAAATTGTGGGTTTTCTCTAAGAACTTATCCAAAATAATAATCATTATATAAAATTTTTAGTAAGTGTTAAAAAATATTCATTAATTACTTTTAGAAATTTATTTATTAGTATATTATTTTAATAACAACATTTTTAATAAATTTATAAACATAAAATCAACACTATAAAATTAAAACAATTCATTATTTTAATTCAAATATGGAATATACAACAAAAATTCATCAACTACTCATGAATATTTTTCATGAGAACACAAGGTATTCTATCGCATTGCAGTTGTCATATTATGTGGATGTTTTTAAATTATAATAAATATCATGACTATTTGTATGTATAATTTCTAGGTTCTAAGTAAAATATACCCAACCACTGATATGGGTTAAATCAATTGTCACAAAAAACAATAATTCTAGATAATTATTTTATGGTGCTAGGTTGGTTGGATCACATATAATGGGGGTGAATTCTTGTCTTTTTTCTTTTTATAAATTATTCCAAGTTAATATAACATATTAGACCAATTAAAGTATCGATCATCTGATCCCTATGTCTTATAGACTCACTAGTATTATTAAGTAAATAAAGGCATAAGAACATAAGAATTTATAAGTTTCTGCCTTGAAAGCCTACTTCATTCCAGGATTGCTTTGTCCTTAATTCTAATAGAAATGCCAAAATATCTTAAATACATGTTTTTTCATTATGAAAATCCTTGAGGACCTACTTTTTTAAAGAAAATAGTCATAGGGGCTACTTACCTATGACACTTTGGAAAATACATTGATCGCGAGGATGGAAAATCAATCTCATATCATACTTTTAAACAAAATTATAGCTGATTAAAAGACTCTCTTATAGATTTAAGATATGTTCATAAATCCCTTACAAATCATAGTGGGTGAATAATTACCATTCTTCCAATGATATAATAAAATCTATGTGGATAAGTGAGCTTATGTTTTTATTGGTGGTTCATTATCTTTCTCTTGTTAGTTTATGATGCATGGGTATAAAGCCTCATAACTGGGAAATTAGGGATTTATCACCATCTAAGTATCAAGATAGTGTTGGGGAGCTGGGATTGACCCTAAAATATTTTTCATACATTTCTAGTGAGAAAAATAAAAAACCCTTTTGAGATCAGTGCCACTAAACATGACACATCGTACCTTTTAAGTTCATGTGAGAAGGACTGATTCCATGCAATTCAATTCCATTCGGTAAAGAATATAATGAATAAGGATGTTTTTAGTGTGAGAATAATGAATCATTGTACATTTATATTTGGTAAAATCTATTGATAACTAGGAATAATAAGGTATGGTCGTAGCTTACACCTAGTAGGAGTCCTCTGTTATCTTCCTCAGGTTAGGCTATAAATGGATCTCATGCTCATCACGTGAGATATAATAGATTATCACTAGATCATCACTAGTTGCATCATTATATCATCATCAAGTAACTATTATTCACCTTATGATATTCAACATAAATAAATTATATGATCATCAAATAGGGGGTCATAGGCTCATCGCCTAGGAGAGGTTGATCGTGATCACCTCAGGCTCATTACCGAAGGAGTGTTTAGGTAATCCAATTCACATTACCAAGGATTATTTTATACACTACATAAAATTTAGCTATCTAAGGATAGGGCTTACACCATGTAGGAGGACCACGGTGTATATTTTTACCATATAAGTGCCTAGAACTGGAAACTAATTGGGGCTTACACATTATCTTTTTTATTGGTCCATCCTATCTATTTCTAATTAGATAGAATAATATGTTTTGGGGGCTTATACGCTATAGGAGTCCCAATATATGTATTTTCGGTATCTATTGTGAACATCAAGAAAAAATATTACATATCCTGATCATCAAGAATCAGATTCCACATAGTTCAAGTGGCATTATTTAAGGTTATATGTAAGAAACGGCCCATGTATCTTAATATTGTGTGGTAAGGATGTGTGCAATTTAGTTTAGAGGCATGCCGGTAGACCATGATGAATATTCCTATAACGCATCTCAATTATACATAAGTAATTATCAAATAAACATATAACATTTTGTGATTCATGTTTAGTGTAAGGAATAAAAGATATAAGATCCATCATATTGTATTGGAGTGAACAATAAGAGAGTGAGTGTGGTATATGAATGTATGTGACCTTAGTGTTGTTCCATTAGCATTAAATGGAAGAAAATAAGAGAATGGGTTGGGTATATGCATTAGTTTTACCCATTTAGGTAGATTTGGAGCTTAAATCTGAAAGTATGACCATGTATAGTTCTTTGTGAAGTAAAAGGGGAAACAAATGGACATTTAGTAAGGATTATGCAAGAGTTTACATGATATTCCTCACTCGATAAGTGAATCGGGTTAAGGAAAGAAATATTGGGTCTTACACGTAGTAGGTTTCTTATATATAGTTCTCTACCCCCACCCCCTCCCACCCCACCCCTTTCCTAGTAGTAAGAGGATAAGGAAGGGATATTGTTAACATTGGGGCTTACATATTGTAAGAGACCCATACATATCTCACTTTGGAAATAGATCTAGGTGAATGTTTGTTTTGGGAATCAATAGGAGTATCTTAACTCTAGGAACATTGAGTATCCTAGAAGAGTATCTAGACTTAAGTTTATTATAGAGACTAAGAGGATTATCTTGAATTTAGGTGTGTGTGATAGGGATAAGTTTCCAAGTGTAATATCTGGGTGATTTGGCACTTAGTCCTAGTGAATGATAGCTAAAGTGGCTAAACTTAGTGAGGGATAGTTAAAGTGTCTAGCCCTAGTGAGGGATTGTGAAGTTTTTTATCACTATTTAGGTATAGAAAAGGTTCTTATCCCAAGTTAGGGATAGAGGATTTCCTTATCCCTTGTGAGAGATAGTGAATGTGATTAAACCAAGTGATTCCTAGTAAAGGTTTTTAACACTAGTGAGGAAAAGTGGAGGTTCTTAGACCTAGTGACGGCTTAGCATGAGGTTTTATCTAGTGACGGAATATCATGAGGATTTAACCTCGTATAGGGGCCTTGGGAGAAGGGTTATCCAATTGAAGTATTTTGGGAGGACAGTCACCCAAGTGAAGGGCCTTGGGTGGATACTCACCGAAGTGAAGGTTCACCTAAGTGAAGGGTCTCTCTAATGGATCACCCTAGAGGCTCACCATAATGGCTAACCCTACTAAGGGGATCCAAAATTAGTAGGTCAAAGGGGTCCCCTAACTTTCTTATTCTTCCATCCATATGAGTGCTTTTGTTGAAAATAAGAGGTGAGGGTGTCTATTTATATAAAAGTCTTGGGGTAAGGATAAAATAGAATTCGGTGAGTGAGGTGGTGCATGCTAGTGATCTGGGTGTGAAGCCAAGGTGAATTGACCTTACTAAAGGAAATTTTATCTCTTTACAACTTCTAATATCCATAAAGTTTGATTTTTAAGCCTATTATGCCTATATGACCTACCAAATTGAAGCAATTGAAGTGAACTATGACCCTTTTCTATGGTGTATAAACCAGAGAAAGATGTTTTTAACCCAAAAAAGATCATATATGGCCCTCAAAAATGGGTTTTAATTTCATAAAAACCTTTTTATCAGTAATTTAGGAATCCCATGTCCTAATCCCATAGGGATTTTCTCACCACTACATCATTGTATTGGGGAACTTTTTCTAGGGATCTTTATACCTAGATGTGTGAGAACTCCCATGGAACATCTAAATCTCATATACTTCTTCTTCAGCATAGAGATATGTTTCTACTCAAACTAGAATCATTTTTTTTAGTGAGGATCACATCATGGGTTCTGGGGAACATTTTATCGAATAAATGTTTTATTCCTATCAAAATTCAACCCTTAGAATTGGATTCCTTCAAAATGAAAAAAAATTACAACTCTAAGGTAAATGTAGATCATTTTCTTCATTTATGGATATTTAGTGGGATTATGTTGCTTAATCACTAGTGGGGGTATACTTTCACAAATAATGATATAAATTAATGTAGTTTATAGATTATAATAGGAATAATTGACTCAAAGAACTGATATAATGATTTGGTAAGAGTCCAAATTCTAGGAAAAAATAGAATGGAATGAAAGTTTATTTTTTCCACTAGGTCTAAGATAGGATATATGTATGTCATTATGTATCCAATAAGAATTATTATAAATCCACACATAGTTATTAGTAAACTCCTTACATAGATCTATCTTATGTGTAATAGTGGAAATATAGTCTCATCTTGGTGTATAACCATTAGATAAGATCACACATAGATGGAGCACTCTCAACAAAAAATGGAGAAATTTTCATAATAGAATAAGATCAGGGATACATAAAAAAATTTCATTGATATCATAAATTGATTTGACTCACATGTAATAATATTATATCATATAACGCAAACACCTTTAATAAGATTAAATTTCATTCAAGATGGATGTAACGTCCCGGTTCCAGAAGCCACCCAGAGGCGCCCCGTACCCGGTTGGTCACATGGAATCAAAAGCATTTCCCCAAACTCTAGAGGCTGCCGACTAGCAGCAAGGGCCTTATGTGTGATAGTGGGGAAACTATGACATCATTGGAAGAGTACACAATGGAAGTAAAAAAATACATATAAGAGTGGAAGGAGTAATAATGACATACAATATAAAATTGAGAGTATAAATTGGAGAACACATATATAAAATGATGCATGATATATATGTCTAGGCAAATAGCCAAACAAGTCACAATGCTAGAATAAAATAGTGCTAAACCAAATTGAAAAAGAAATCAGATAAACTCCTCAGCATCACAAGCCATATCTTGGTCCCATTCTCTCCAGATCCACATCAAATCAAGTACCTAAAGTAGAAGGTGCTTTCCCTTATCTATACCTGCAACAATATAATCTGTTTGGGCCCAAAAGCATGGCCCAAACAGGGTTTGAGACTAAATCCCAATAGGTAACCACCATGAGATCTATGCCTAACAGTTAGTGAATATATGGAAGGTAAAATACAGAAGGCAGTAAACAAATAAGTACTCAACAGTAAACAATCCACAGTTTCAAAGAATTCAAATCACCACACAACATGGAATAGCTAATCAAAGCAGTTAAACACAACAGGTAACCCTATGGGAAGTACCCATAGCCTATCCCCTCTAGTCATGCCTAGCAACACAATAAAGCATCTAAACATAAATTAAGACTCTGGGAAGTACTCACAGACTATCACCTATGGTCCTACCTAACAAGTACAAGCAACCCTTTGGGTAGTACACTCAGTCTAACCCCTCTAGTTCAGCATAAGCATAGACTCTCTAAAGAAGTTGTCACCGTCAATTCCCCCTATAGTCCTGTAATGGTACTAAAGGCGCTATGGGGAAGCACTCAACATCTCATTCCCCCTATTTCTGGTGTCGAGGAACTACAGACACTCTATAGAAGCACTCAATATCAATTCCGCTTGTGGTCTCATATCATAAGTAATAAAGACACTTTGGAGAAGCCCTTACGTCCAATCCCCCTATGGTCTATACACTAGGTTCTCACGGCCTTGTGCAAGTCAAGAAAGTGTAGCAGTGTGTAACGGCCAAGGAAAACCTCAAGAACTACTTGGATAGAATTCTACAGCACAACAGCATAACAGAACAACAATCACACCATCCTACAATACTAGGCATGGGAAACTAAACAGCAACCTAATAGGAAAACTAGACCCAAAGGTAAAAATTGGAAAAACATGCATGGAAAACACATCCAAAGCAAAAAAAATTACCCTATTCACAACAATTATCATCTACTTAGGCATACTATAATAGTAGACAAACAATAGAGCTAAAACGGTAAATGTGAAATACCCCATTCATGTGTATTGGGAAAATTTGAACTTAAAACTCAATGAATTTCAATAGAAAGGCACAAACCACCGACATCGGCGTTGGGAGATCAATATACTTGAACCTCGAGGCTTGAATCGCCTTAGAACTCCATAGATATATGAAAATTTATAAAATGTTCAACCCATGATAACTCATGAAAGAGTAGAAAATAGATGATGATGCTCTAGGAGAAGAGAGATCTCACTAATGTGATTCCAATGCAACCGACGGTGTTTTATTAGGATGACGGACAGAGGATCGATGGCTCGTTGATGATCTACATCCTTACGGAGCTCTCGGTTAAACGAGACCTATAAGGTGATCTCTTTAGCGATTATATGCGACCCCGGTGCGTTTAATGAAAGAAATAAAGTACAAGGAATATACTTTTGAAGTACATAGTGTGTACTCGCCGTTTCCGAGATCCGCTTTAGGTGGCCTCGGGGTCACCCCCACATGGCTGTGCGCATGGCCACTACACAGTCAGCACACAGCTACCCGTGGTAACCGAGTACACAGCGTGTACTAATAAAGTACACGACGTGTACTTTGAAAATTTCCAGAATTTCCTTTTTCCTCAAAAATGACCAGAAAAGGAAAAACATGCCTGAAAAGAAGGCATGGGTTCTTAAAAACTTCCCCCCTTACATAAATTTGTCCCCAAATTTACCTAGCGTAGAATAGAAGAAGAAACCTTGAACAGTTCCAGCCACTGTGCTCATACATCGGCTTCCCTCTCCCAAGTCTCGTCTTGCACCCACCCATTCTGCCATAGCACTTCTACCAGAGGAACAGACCGGCCACAGAAAACCTTTTTATTATGATCCACAATCCAGACAGGATTCTCCTCTAATGATGCATTCACTTCCAACCCAACCTCCTTGGGTTGGAAAACATGAGATGGGTCTGAGAAGTAATATCGAAGTTGAGAAACGTGGAAGATGTCATGCATATCCCGATACCTATGAGGTAACAGCATCCGATAGGCAACTGGCCCAACTCTCTCCAACACCTCAAATGGCCCAACGTACATTGGTGAAAGCTTACCCTATCTCCTAATCCTCTTGTGTCCCAACCTCAGTGTGATACACAGGGAAACCTAATCCCCGACGTCAAAATCCGGAGGTCGTCTCCACTTATTAGCATAAGACTTCTGTCGAGACTGCACAGTAGCCATCCTCTTCTGAATCAACTCTATCTTCTCTGTGGTCTCCTGAACAAGATGAGGTCCCAGCAAAGCAACCTCACTTTCCTCTAGCCAACATAAAGGTGATCAGCATGGCCTACCATACAAATCCTCACAAGGTGCCAACTGAATAGTTGCTTGAAAACTATTATTATAGGAAAACTCTACAAGAGGTATGTGCTTCTCCCAAGAACCTCAAAAATCTAGGATGCATGCTCATAGCATGTCCTCAAGCACCTGAATTGTATGCTCATATAGACCATTTGTCTGAGGGTGGTAGGTTGTACTCAAAAGTACCTATGTACCTAATGCCTTCTGAAGCCCCTGCCAGACATGAGAAGTAAAATGTGAATCCCTGTCTGAAACAATGGAGTGTGGAACTCCATGTAGACATACAATCTCACGGATGTACAACCGTCCCAGATCCTCAACACTGAAGGTTTCCTTGATCGGTACAAAGTGAGTGACCTTTGTAAGTCTTTCAAAGACAACCCAAATAGTATCATTCCCTCGAGGAGACCTCGGTAAACCTATTATGAAATCCATCGCGACGTCATTCCATTTCCACTCAGGAATGGGTAAGTGCTGCAAAAGCCCTGTTGTTCACTGATGTTCCGCCTTCACCTACTGACAGGTGGATCACTTGAAGAAAAAAACAGCAACATCCCTCTTCATACTTGGCCACCAATACTGACGCTGTAGATAACGATACATCTTGGTGCACCCAGGATGAACTGCCCAAACTGAGGAATGAAAATCCCGCATCAGATCCTCGCGTATATCTACTGGCACCCATACGTTCCCCTGGAAACGCAAGATTTCATCCTCGCCTATGGTCCATCTGGGAATAGGGTCGTATCCTGTCACACTTTCCCATAGGACTAGGCCTTCAGAATCTGATAGCTGCCTCATTTGCACTCGATCAAGAAGAGTAGAGGTAACAGCCACATAAGAAAGAAAAGTCTACCCCTGCCTATCGTGCATCTCCAAATGCATCTCATAGAACAGATCCATAAGTTTCCACTCACTGTTGGCCTCCTAAACTACATGTATCATCATTATCCTGCTCAACGCATCAACCATTGTGATTCCCTTTCCAGATGTATAGGGAAGCTCAAATTCAAATGACTGAAGGTACTCCACCCACATTCGCTGTCTCAAATTTAGATCATGCTGAGTGAAGATGTACTTCAGACTCTTGTGGTTGGTGAAAACTACAAAGTGCTCTCCCAGAAGATAATGTCTCCAATAGAATAAGGCATGAATAACAGTTGTCAACTCTAGATCTTGCACCGGTAATTCATCTCATGTGGCCTCAACTGCCGAGACCCATATGCAACAACTCCATCTCCATGCATAAGCACTTCTCCCAGCCTGATACCAGAAGCATCACAGTACACTATATAGCTCTTTCTTAGCTCTAGCAGGACTAATATCGGTGCTGAAGTCAACCTCTCCTTCAGCTCCTGAAAGGCTGACTCACAAGAATCTGACCATAAGAACTTCACACCTTTCTTAGTCAAAACTGTCAGTAGTGCTGTTAAGCATGAAAAGTCTAGTATGAAACGTCTGTATTATCCAGCCAGCCCTAGAAAACTCTACACCTCAAAGACGTTCTTCGACTTCTCCTAGGAAACTACTACTCTCACTTTCTCTGGATCTACTGACACTCCTGCCTCTGAGATAAAATGACCCAAGAAGTGAATTAGATCCATCCAAAAGTGGAATTTTGATAGCTTAGCATATAACTGATGCTCTCTCAGTGTACTCAAAATGATCTTAAGATGGGTATCATGGTCATGTAGAGTGTGAGAGTACACCAAGATATCGTACACGAAGAACACCATGAAGGAATCCAAGTATGGATGGAACACTCGGTTCATTAGTACCATGAAAATTGCAGGCGTGTTTGTGAGACCGAACGGTATAACAAGATACTCATATAGACCATACCTACTCCAGAAGGATATAAGAGGTATATCCGAAGGTATAATGTGCAATTGATTGATAACTAGATCTCGAGTCAATCTTCGAGAACACCAGGGATCCTTGAAATTGATCAAAGAGATCATAAATCCTAGGGAAGGGATATCGGTTCTTGACAGTCAACTGGTTCAACTTCCAATAATCCACACAAAGCCTGAGGGTACGGTCCACCTTCTTCACAAACAGGACAGGTGAACCCCAAGGAGAAGTACTCGTTTGGATGAAACCCTTTGCCTGCAACTCCTCTAACTGCTTCTTGAGCTCCTACAACTCAGGTGTAGCCATCCTATAAGGAGTAATGGACACTGGTGCTGCTCCTGGAACACGTTCAAAAGAAAATTCTACCTCACGCTTCGGATTAAAACCTGAAAAGTCCTCTGGAAAAACATCTCTGAAACGATCCACCACTAGAGGAAAGTCTAACTGTGAATTCCCCTGGTCATATAGATATCAAATATAAATCTAGGTTGTAACTCCTCCCAATTCATAATGCTCTGGACTCTCTCTGATCACCTGGACATCCCATTCACCCCTATGAAGAAAAGATCCACCCTCTATTGATATGAAACTCAACCTACGGCGATAACAGTTGACGAATGCCTGGAAAGGAACTAGTCAGTCCATTCTGAGAATGAAATCATAGCATGTCATCTCTAGGACATAGAGGACCCATAAAAAGTGACATCCACCAACCTCTCGGGGGAACTCCTTGCACTGGCATACACTAGTCATTCTAGTCCCCAATAGTGTGTCTAGCATCAAGATATCAGTAGAAGAAAAAGATGCAGAGCCCAAGGATCTTCATAACAGAAATATATATAAAGCTATGGGAATCCCCTGTATAAAAAAGAGAAAAAGCTAAAACTGAGGCTACTAAGATCGTACCTCAAATTGTAGAAGTTCTGGGATCATGCTTCTATTGGGTCTACTCCACTACAAATGTTTGGCCCGTACCATGGCCCTGTGACCCTGCCTGACCACTCTGATCTGATTCTCCCGGATGTCACTGAAAACTGGGTGACTAGCTACCATGAAAACGACCTCCACCTCAGCCTGAACAGCCAAAAGAACTCTAATTCCCAGACTGGTGAGAAACTGGTGGTAATTCTCCTAAACGAGGAGTCCTAGAAGAACCTCTGTCACCAGCTGCTGGTGAGAAGATCTGATAGAAGCGCTGAAGATGAACCATCTTGCCGCAAGATCAGCACTCCACTGGGTCTCTCGGGCAGTGTGGCCTCGTATGCCCGTTCTTCCCGCACTGGTTGCACACCACCTGGCTACCATAAGATATCTCTCACCTCCTCTAAATTTTTGCATGAAACTTATAAAATCCTCTCGGAACTTTCCATCATCACCTATGTCCGGAATGATGGTTGATGCCAAGACTGGCACAACAGGAGGACATATCAGTGGCATGACTATCCAAGGTCAAGCGCACACCTTAGATAAATATTTTCAAGGACAAAAAATAGAATTGTAAGAAGGGAACAGGAGAAAGAAAACACTCATGTTTTACAAAACATGACTACACGGCGTGTACGTTTACTACACGGCGTGTTCCTTTAAGTCGTTTACATGGGCGTGTACTCCTACCAAAACTGGTCGTGTAACACCCCAAACACATGGTGTGTTGTCTTAACACACAATGTGTACTTGAATCCTCTTCCCCTGACCGAGTCCTTCTACACGGTGAAGCCACACGACTCTCCTAAGACAAGAATCCAAGGCATGTTCATGGTAGACACGACGTGTACTAGACAAGCTTCACTTGGCCCGTGTTGTTAGTGACAGATCCTGACACACAGCTCACACTACACGATGTGTTCAAGGTGGAAACAACATGTATGTGAAAGGATAACACTGACCCGTGTTGTTTGTGACATGGTCAGGTACCAGGGTTAGTGATTCTCGCTCAAATTTACCCAAGAGATGAAGGTAGAACGGTCCTTGTAGTTTATCTTGTTTTATCGAATCCTCAGAGACCTAAGAAGAAACCTATAGACACGCGCATTCTATAGACTATTTTTGGATATGAAGTGGCCAACTTGGGTTAATTTTAGATGGGTTTAAAGGAACTCTAAGATACTTATGTGAATTCAATTTAAAAGAATGAGTTGATCCTAGGTTATCGCTCGGGGTGGATTGGAGGTATTTCCTTTTTAATGATTTCAATTTCTTATATTTGAGATGGGTTCATTTAAGGAGATAAAACAACATCATAACATACTATTTTAATTCCTGCACCCTTTAATACTAATCACCTATACACTTGAAGGATCAAAGTTTTGATCACTTCAAGGTAAAGTTTCGTATTAGCACTTGAAGTGTGTGGCCTTAAATTCAAAAAGGACGATGGAGTTTAAAAATCATCAAATAAAAATCTCAATTAAAGAAGTGATTATACATTAATAAGGTGATAAATAACATCCAATCCATCCCCTTTCAACTCCCTTGGATCAACTCATAAGTGGGTTAGCCCTCCATTGATTCTAAGGTTTTAATGGAAGCGGAAAGTAGACTCATGAGGGAGGAAATGGAGAAGTAAAGAAAACAACAAAAATAAAATGATCACTCCACCGTTGTGTGAATAATTTCACAAGGTTTGGTGTGAATAATTTCACACCTCGATCCATTAGTATCAAATTGATATGAAGAACAAAAGAATAAGAGTATAAGAAGAACTTTTATTAAGAAACTAAAGTGAATTGAACAACTTACATGTGAAAGACAAATTTGAGACAACAAAATTGCAGCATAACATTACAATTGAACAAAGCATCCAAGATTCCTAAATACTCCAATACCACTACCTTAAATAGTAATTTTTGAGCCCTTTAGTTGAGCCTCTAACATTACAAGTCATCCCACTTGAGTATGGTAGGTCTAGGGTGGTGGAAAGTTTGTGGAAAGAAGACTTTCCACCCTTGACCCGAAAAGGCATCCATCTTTCATGCAACGAACAGATGCGCTTGAAACACCTTATCGATGGCCGAATCAGAGTGGGAAATAAAATAAGAAAATGGATCTCCAGATGTATTCTAACCTCCTGTAAGATTTGGGACCATTTGGATTTTCATATTCGGATATATGATTTAATTGGTGGGCTGTTTTTCTGGGACGCAGAATCTGGCCCATAATTTTATCTCTAACATGGTCTGCCTAAATAAACACTATAGAAGCCAAATTAGCATTGGATCCTGAAGAGTGATTTGTTCCTAGACATTTCTTATATCATATCAAGAAATTTGGGATTCATTGTGCCTGTATGTTGGGCCCCGCAGTCTCATAAGTGGGCTGGTGTCCAATCTTCCTTCTCTAGAATTGCTTCCATTCATCTCCAAATATCTCCATCATCGTTTATGAATCATCCATTGATCCCTGAATGAAAAATTTTCACATTTAAGTGTAGATAAATTTCCCTAAATATCAAATTAAAATATTGATAATTACATTCCTTAGAGTCAGATGACTCATTGGGCCTAAATTGGTGTATATTAGGCATGAAGTGCACAAATGATGAGAATGGATGTTCATAATGAAAATGCACTAACTCAGGCCCATAAGATCAAAAATTAACATTTAATACCATTAAAATGTAATTAAAATATATGTTTTTATTGTAAAATCACACCCCCTAACTTGAGATTTGCTAGTCCCGAGCAAATAATTCAATGATTTTAGTTGAATTCCTTTCTTCAAACACATTATAACAAACAGTGCTCACAATGTAAAATACACACAAATATATTTTTATAACCTATCAATATAATTTAAAACAAGATGAATTTAAAAGTAGATCCCAATCCCAAACCCATTCCTTTGATCAAATCCATCATCATACTTCATCCAACTCAATTAGGTGTAATGATGTGTTGTGAATCACAATAGATATGGGGGTTCATTTTCATTCAAGGGGGAAATCATGGAAGCGCTATGTGGAATCACATTTAATCCTAATATGAGTATTCTTCATTATTATTATTTTTTGGATTTTTTTCCAATATTGCTATAGTAATTGAGATTGCAGTTAATCAAATTAATCCATGTAGCAAGACTTTGCCGATGACTCCCAGACTCAAAGGCCTTAGGGCACCAAGTGAAGCCCACATACTCAGGTATCGCCTCGAGTTAACTTAATCAAAAACAAATTCATATTACCATAAATAGAGATATATTGAAAAACTCAGGGCTAGAAAACTCTGGAGTCACTATCCCCAAGTGCCGAAAGCCTCGCATTTTATCAATCCATTGCTCTACACGCAATTTTTTTTGAATACTCATATTATTCATAAAAATAAAACCAGCCTATGCTATTTATTATGGGACCCCAAAAATTCAAATTAGTACCCCGTAGTCTAGAGGATGTGCATTGTGGCTTTTTTATTTAATGGATGAAAATAAAAATGATGAAAATTTTCATTGGACAACCAAACTTCCAAAATCAATGCTTTTAAACTTAATCATGAATTAAATTAAGAGTCAAGGAAATAAAAGTTATTTTCTATGTAGTTTTAATGTGTGCAAATATGTTATTATATGAATGATAAAGGAATTTTACTTTTTTTATCATTGTTTTTTTAAACAAACATTTGTTTCCACACCCCCCAACTTAGAATGAAACTGTCCCTAGTTTCGTAAAAATAAAATTTATAATGGGGTAGAGGAATAAAAGGGGAGTTCAATAAGGAAATTGAAATATGAGGATCATAGAGTGAAGTCACCTGGTGGTTTAAGTTTGAAGTTATTGTCGCTCGAATTTAGTCCTTTGATATCCATGTCGCTTGCAAAGTTCCCTAATATAGAAAGGAAAACAAAAAAACAAAACAAAACAATATATATATATAAGTAAAATATAAGTATATATATAAAAATTATAGAATAAGTAAGTACATTAAGCTGTAGGTCAGTGGTAAGCGCACGCCCCTGTCTCCCTTCGGTCCCGGGTTCGAGTCCCCGCGGCTTCGCCGGTTGTGACGGGGTTTTCCCCACGGCCTATGGTGTGTCCCCTTTTTTAATTATTATATTATTTTTATTATTTTTATTATTTTTATCTTAACCTATAAAATAATAAAAATAGAACAAAATAAACTGATGATACATTTTCTTCTTTTTAAATTTCTGGGTAAGGTATTACTCAAGGATCACACCACGTGACACGGATGAATATGGTGCTCCCCTTTCGTACCCATCCATACTCATATTATAAGAACAGGTCAAAAGTATATTTTTTTATTTTTAAATATAAAAATGATTAATTAATCTTATTTAAAAAATAAAGATTATTCAGAAAGATTAGAAACATAAAAACCACGGGTTGCCTCCCATGCAGTGCTTTGTTTAACGTCGTTAGCCCGACATAGATCCTAAATTTATCAATTTTTCCCTGGTTCATAGATTGGCTTAATTAACTCAACATCTATATCCTGTTTATTGAATGATTCAATGAATGTTTTTAACCTTTGACCATTGACCTTGAAAATGTGACCACTAGTGGGATCTTGAATCTCTACTACCCCATGGGGGTATACACGATGCACTATGAAAGGACCTGACCATCTAGACCTTAACTTTCCCAAGTGTAAATGAAGTTTTGAAATATATAAGAGCACAATTTTTCCAGTTCAAAATGTTTGACCTTGATATTCCTAGATTGGTAGGCTTGAACTCTAGCTTTATTGATCCTTGAATTTTCATAAGCCTTCATCCTTAGTTCCTCAAGTTCATTGAGATCTAATTTCCTTTTTGTTCCGGCCAATGAGAGGTCATAATCCATTTTCTTAATTGCCCAAAAGGCCTTATGTTCAATCTCCACTGGCAAATGGCATGCTTTACCATAAACCAACCTATATGGGGACATTCCTAAAATGGTTTTATATGCGGTTCTATAGGACCAAAGAGCATCTAAGATTTTTCAGACCAATCTTTCCTAGAGGGGTTGACAGTTTTTTCAAGAATTCGCTTAATCTCCCTATTCGCTAACTCAGCTTGACCATTGGTTTGAGGATGGTATGCAGTGGACACTTTATGAGAAATACCATACTTAGAAATGAGTTAAGAGAATGGGCGGTTGCAGAAATGGGTTCCTCGGTCACTCATTATAGCCCTATGAATTCCAAATCTTGAAAATATGTTCTCTTTCAGAAATTGAATCACAACATGATGATCATTGGACTTAGTGGGAATGGCCTCAACCCATTTTGAGACATAATCAACAGCTAAGAGTATGTAGAGGTATCCTCGAGAGTTTGGGAAGGGACCCCTGAAGTCAATTCCCCAACAGTCAAATATTTCAACCACTAAGATGGGAGTGATTGGCATTTAATTCCTTTTTGTGATGGACCCTACTTGTTGACACCTAGGACAGCTTTGACAAAATGTGTAGGAGTCCCTTGAGAGGGTGGGCCAGAAAAGACCACATAGAAGAATCTTAGCATATGTTTTCTTAGAGGAAAAGTGACCTCAACATGCCTCACTATGACCGAATTTAAGGATGGACACTTGTTTAGATTCTGGAACACACCTCCTAATGACTTGGTCAGGGCAGAACTTATAGAGGTATGGATCATCAAACACATAATGTCTAACATCAGAAATAAATTTCCTTCGAGCTTGAGTCCCTAATAATTTTGGAATGACTCCTGTCACTAAGAAATTTGCTATGTCAGCATACCAAGGGCAGTCACTCACAGAGTATAGGTGTTCATCAGGAAATGAATCAGACACAGAAAGCTGATTTGAGTTGTCTTTGAATTCCATCCCAGAGAGGTTATTAGCTACAAAATTTTAAACTCCTTTCTTATCCTTGATTGTGAGGTCAAATTCTTGTAAGATAAGGACCCACCTAATCAGTCTAGCCTTAGCATCTTGTTTTTGGAAGAGGTATTTTAGTGCAGAATGGTCAGTGAACACAGTGATGGGGAATCCTAAGAGGTAGGACCTAAAGTTATCTAAGGAAAACACAATAGCAAGTAACTCCTTTTCATTGTTGGTGTAGTTAATCTAGGCATCATATAAGTATTTTCATGAATAAGAAATGACATAAGGATTTTTATTACAATGTTTTCCTAACATATCTCCTACATCAAAGTCACTGGCATCACACATAAGTTCGAAAGGAGGGTTCCAATTTGGATATTTCATAATGGGAGGAGAGGTGAGAGAGTATTTGAGGGTTTATAATGAACCCTCACAGCTTTCTGTCCAAACAAACGGAGCATCCTTTACTAGGAGAGCACAACGGGGACGGGATATTGAACTAAAGTCCTTGATGAATCTTCTATAGAAACCAGCATTTCCTAAGAAAGACCTCACTTCCTTGATATTTTTGGGTGATGGAAGGTGACGAATGATGTCAACCATGGATTTATCAACTTCAATACCCCTACCTGAGACCATATGGCCTAAAACTAGTCCCTCTTTAACCATAAAATGGAATTTTTCCTAGTTTAGGAATAGATTCTTTTCTTCACATCTTGACAAGACTATCTCTACATTCCTCAGACATCCCTCAAATGTATCCCCAAACACAGATAAGTCATCCATGAAGACCTCTAGAAAATCCCCTACCATGTCTAAGAAGATTCCCATCATGCACCGCTGGAAGGTTCCAGGGGCATTGCATAACCCGAAGGGCATGCGTTTGAAAGCAAAGGTTCTGAATGCACATGTGAATGTAGTCTTCCCTTGATCCTCTAGGGAGACCTCAATTTGATTGTACCCCGAGTACCCATCTAATAAATAGTAGAAGGCATGACCTGCCACTCTCTCAAGGACTTGGTCAATGAATGGTGAGGGGAAATGGTCCTTCTTGGTGAATTATTTTAGCTTCTTGTAGTCAATACAGACCCTCCATCCACTACTCACCCTTGTTAGAAGAATCTCTCCATCCTCATTGGTTATCACTGTGATTTCGGCCTTTTTTGGAACCACTTGGATTGGGCTCACCCACTCACTCTCAGCTATGGGATATATGATACCAGCTTTTAACAATTTCAGAAGTTCCTTCCTTACTACCTCCATGAGATTAGGATTGAGTCGCTGTTGAGGTTGACGACATGGCTTTGAATCAGATTCCAGAACAATCCTATGAGTCTTGATAAGTGGGATAATCCCAGGAATATCAGAAAGGGTCCAACCAATGGCTTTCTTATGCTTCCTAAGAGAATCTAGAAGCATCCTCTCATGATTGGATTCAATAAAAGAAGAAATGACAATAGGATGTGTTTGATTTTCCCATAGGAAGGCATAATTTAGTGCAGCAGGAAGTTCCTTCAATTCAAGATCAGGTTGGTTCAGAATTTCAGCAGAATATTGGGACATTGGATCAAGATCAATTTCTTTTTTTAGAGTTTCATATAGGATTGATTCCCCACATATAGAAGTTTCAGCTACTAGATTGGCTTGATCATATTTAGGGAAGGAAATTGGAGTGGTCTTCATGAAAGTGGTTTCTTGAAAGGTTTCACTGATTGTTGGACCTAAGACTTCATCATAAGAGAAATTTGAAAATGATTCAAGCCAAGGAGATAAACTTCCTTCATATGAACAAAGGAAATCAATCTCATCCTGACTTAAACATTCATTAAATATTCCTTGATGTTCCATGGATTCAGTATCAATTATTCCTATCATGTTTACTTCATGAATGTCCTCTTCATCCCCTATCTGTGAGATTGAATTATAGATGTTCAAGTCTAGACTCATGTTCCCAAAGGTTATGGTCATGTTCCCATTTTGGACTCGGATAACAGAGTTGATTATTGCAAGGAAAGGACGACCAAGGATGATTGGGGTTTGTTCCTTATTTCCTAAGTTTGGATGGTTGTAAAGGACAATGAAATCAGCAGGGTAGATGAAGTTTTCAACCTTTACCAGAACGTCCTTTAAAATCCCCTTTGGAACTCTAATGCTACGATCAACAAGTTGAAGTGTGACAAATGTGGGTTGGAGTTCTTCTAGGCCTAACTGGCAGTACACAGCATATGGGATGAGATTGAAACTATCACCTAGGTCACACAAGGCCTTGAAAACTTTTCTTTCTCCTAGTTCAACATTTATGTAAGGGAAACCTGGGTCTTTCAACTTAGGAGGAATGGTCCCTTGAATGGTGGTACTCACATTAGCAGCCAAAAGGACTAGGTTTTTATGTGAAAATTTTCTTTTAAAAGTGAAAAAGTCCTTAAGGTACTTTGAGTAGGAAGGTATGGTTTGGATTGCATCGAGAAGGGTTATGTTCAACTTGACTTGTGAAAATATTTCTCTCAACGTTTCACTCAGTTCAGGCTTGGTTTTCCCCCTCATGCGTTGAGGAAATGGTGCAGGTTGTGGGGTTGTTTGTTGAAGATTTGTTTCCTTGAAAATGTTATCAGTTTCCTCAGTTTGATCTTGTGGTTCATTTGAATTTTCATCCAAGTTTGAATATTCAGGTGGGTTCTGAATTAGTTGTTCAGGTTTCTCAATTGATTTCCCACTTCTTAAAATAGTCACAGCCTTTAGTTGTTCATGAGTTGTTTGAGCACAACTTGACTCTCCCCTTGAAGTTGAGGATGGAACTGCCTGAGTAGGCATGGGTGCCTTTCCAGTTTTTATGGTTTGAAGTTCTTGTTTTAGGGAAGATACCTCCAAATTCATCCTCTCCATTTGTTTTCACAGTTTTTCTAGTAGGCTTTGTGGAACAGTTTGGGTGGGTGCTTGAGTAGGTTGGTTTATCCCAGGGGGATATTTTGGAGGTTGGATGGTTTGTTGAAAATTGACTGGTGGCTGTTGGTATTGGATAGGTTGGGTTTGGAACTGGTTATGGGTTTGGTAGTTCTAATGGGGGTAAGGATTTTGTCCCTGTGGTTGGCTAGGTTGTTGGTTATCTTTCCAGCGGAAGCCTGGGTGGTCGTTATACCTTGGGTTGAAGGTGTTTTGGTATTGAGTCTTTTGAAAGTTCAAAGCATTTACTTCCACTGGGGGTCCTCCTAAGAGAACATCCTTGATGGATGGAATGGTTGGGCAGTTGTCTGTCTTATGGTCATGTTTGTCACAAATTGTGAAAACAGGGTCTACAGTTTGGATTTCATGGACTTTCCTATGGTCTATTTCTTCAACCTTCTTAGAGAGTGCTACAAGTTTAGCCCTAAGGATTTCCTCTTCTCTAAGTGTATGAATTCCAGTAGTTCTTTGTGGCTTTTCAGAATAAGGTGAAGTTCCCCATGTTTGGTTTTGTTCAGAAAGGATTTCTAGATACTCGTAAGCATCATTTAGGGCTTTGTTTTTAAAGGTTCCATTACACATCATGTCAATGAATTGTTTGTTCCTCGGACCCAACCCTTCATCGAAAATTCTCACTTGTTCAGGATTAGAAAAACCATGGTGTGGAACCATGTTTAGAGTGTCTTTGAACTTCTCCCATGTTTCATATAATGACTATCCCTCTTTTTCAAAAAAGTTTTAGATACTCTTTTTAAGTGCAATTATTTTATGGTGGGGAAAGTATTTTTTGTAGAATTCTCTTTGTAGTTGGTCCCAAGAGTTGATGGATGATGGTCTCAAATTTTTTAGCCAATTTTTAGTTCGATCCTTTAAATAAAAATGAAATAGCCTCATCTTAGCTTATTCTAGTTGACGTGGGGGACACATGGTTTCTACAATGTCATTGAACTCCTTAATGTGCAGGTATGGCATCTCGGACTCTATTCCATGGAATGTGGGAAGGTGGTTTAGGACATGGGGTTTAAAGATGTAGTTGGAATCTCCTAGGGAATTGGGTCTAATGCATGAGGGGGCATTGGTCCATGAATGTGTGAGGTAGTCATTCATGGTTTGATCGACCGTATTCTCCAAGTGTGGGACTGCCTCATTTGGGTTTCCATTTTGGTTCCCACCCAGGTTTATGAGTTGGTTTATTTGAATACCTTCAATTGAAATGGCCTCAATTTTTGACTCAAGGGTGTTTATAAGATTAGGATATAATGGAAATAGTTCCCTTGGTGTACTTGACTCCCAAACCCCAGGACTATCCATCCTAACTAGACGGTTTGATTGATCGCGGGTGTAGGCGGACATGCGCCAAAAGAAAAAAAACAAGAAAGGGACAAGATAAGAAAATTTGGATGAGAAAAGAAGAAATGGGGGAGAATAGAATGGGTGTTTAGATGAAATACTTGGGTCCCCGTAAATGGCACCAAAATTTTATTCTCACTCAAATTAACCCAAGATATGAAGGTAGAACGGTCCTTGTAGTTTAGCTTGGGTTATTGAATCCTCAGAGACCTAAGAAGAAACCTATAGACACGCACATTCTATGGACTGTTTTTGGCTATGAAGTGGCCAATTTGGGTTAATTTTAGATGGGTTTAAAAGAACTCTAAGATACTTATGTTAATTCAATTTAAAATAATTAGTTGATCCTAGGTTATCGCTCAAGGTGGATTGGACGTATTTCCTTTTTAATGATTTCAATTTCTTATATTTGAGATGGGTTCATTTAAGGAGATAAAACAACATCATCACTTACTGGTTTAATGCCAAAACCCATTAATACTAATCACCTATACACTTGAAGGATCAAAGTTTTGATCACTTCAAGGTAATGGTTCGTATTAGCACTTGAAGTGTGTGGCCTTAAATTCAACAAGGACGATGGAGTTTAAAAATCATCAAATAAAAATCTCAATTAAAGAAGTGATTATACATTAATAAGGTGATAAATAACATCCAATCCATCCCCTTGATACTCCATTGGATCAACCCATAAGTGGGTTATCCCTCCATTGATTCTATGGTTTCAATGGAAGTGGAAATTAGACTCATGAGGGAGGAAATGGAGAAGTAAAGAAAACAACAAAAATAAAATGATCACTCCACCGTTGTGTGAATAATTTCACAAGGTTTGGTGTGAATAATTTCACACCATGATACAACGGTATCAAATTGATATGAAGAACAACATAATAAGAGTAGAAGAAGAATTTTTATTAAGAAACTAAAGTGAATTGAACAACTTACATGTGGAAGACAAATTTGAGACAAAAAAATTGCAGCATAACATTACAATTGAACAAAGCATCCAAGATTCCTAAATATTCCAATACCACTGCCTTAAATAGGAATTTTTGAGCCCTTGGGTAGAGCCTCTAACAGTACAAGTCATCCCACTTGAGTATGGTAGGTCTAGGGTGGTGGAAAGTTTGTGGAAAGAAGACTTTCCACCCATGACCCGAAAAGGAATCCATCTTTCATGCACCGAACAGAAGCGCTTGAAACACCCTATCGATTGCCGAATAAGAGTGCGATATAGAAGAAGAAAATGGAGCTCCGGATGTCTTCTAACATTCTGTAAAATTTGGAACCATTTGGACTTTTATATTCTGAGATATGATTTAATTGGTGGGATGTTTTTCTAGACCGTAGAATCTAGCCCAGAATTTTATCACTAACTTGGGCTGCCTAAATAAACACCATGGAGGCCTAATTAGCATTGAATCATGAAGAGTTATTTGTTTCTAGACATGTATTCTATCATCTCACCAAATTTGGGATTCATTGGGCCTGTATGTTGGGCCCCATAGTCTCATAAGTGGGATGGTGTCCAATATGCATTCTCTAGAATTGCTTCCATTCATCTCCAAATATCTCCATCATCGTTTATGAATCATCCATTGATCCCTGAATGAAAAATGTTCACATTTAACTTTAGATAAAGTTACCTAAATATAAAATTAAAATATTGATAATTACATTCCTTAGAATCAGATGACTCATTGGGCCTAAATTGGTGTATATTAGGCATGAAGTGCAAAAATGATGAGAATGGATGTTCATAATAAAAATGCACTAACTCAGGCCCATAAGATCAAAAATGAAAATTTAATACCATTAAAATGTAATTAAAATATATGTTTTTATTGGATAATCAGTTAGACTACAAGGCGTGTTCAAGGCGGACACGGCATGTACATAAAAGGATTACACCGACCCATGTTGTTTGTGATACGGTCGGGTACCTGGGTCAAACTACACGACATGTTTAACACGGAAACGGTGTGTATAGATTAAGTTATTATCCGTCCGTGTTGTTAGTTACACGGGAGGACACTGGGTCAACTCTACACGGCGTGTTAAACCGGTACACGGCGTGTTCAACTGGTACACGGCGTGTTCCCTCCAGACTTTCCACATCCCGTGTCTCTACCCACATGGCCTACGACACGGTTAGAGACTACACAGCGTGTACATAAAGTACACGGCGTGTACTTAAGAAAAATAGTTTCTTCCCGAATAGAATAACACATGGCGTGTACTTAACATTACACGGTGTGTATTCTGGGTTTTTATGGACAGTAAGCCTCAGAAAATACTCTGAAACCCATAAAACACTGAAACGAGCATTGAAAGTGCCAAATTCTGATCTGTGAGGGCCCATACTCCCTGAGAATCAAAGTTTGGCATCTTTTACACATTATAACATGGTGAAAAAGGTAATGATCCACCAAATTCCAGTCCATGAGGGCCCATAACACCTCAAGAACTAATTTTTGGCATCCAATCAAGCAAATATCTACACAAAACAATGCCCTATTAAACAGTAGGTATTTTTATCAAGGAAAATATTACAATAGCATGCATATTTTACACATCATCTATCACAACAACATGCAATCACTAATGCATCCTAGATGACATGGAAAAAATGCATGACATGTGATTTCTAGCAAGTGCCTATGTGATGCATGAGATGGCATACCCTCATCTCATCGGGTTGGAACAGAAATAGAACCTCAATAACATCAACAATAATAGCATAAATCAGGTGAATCACTCAAGGTGAAAACAAATCAACTATAATAATTGCAAAACCAGAAAAATTGTCATTAAATGAGGTAGATTGGCTTTTCCCTATACATAGGTTAGCTACTCCTGGTCACAGCTTATAACAAAGTACCCATTCTATCCTATCCCTGGATAAAGGATCCAAATAGTAAGTCAAGATAAAAGAATCCCCTTATACCACTTTGTAACATCCTAATTCCGGAAGCCACCCAAAGGCACCCCGTACCCGGTTGGTCACATGTCCTCAAGCACATTTCCCTGAACGCCAGAGGCTGCCGATTAGCAGCGAGGGCCTTGGGTGTGATAGTGGAGGAACTATGCCCTCATTGGAAGAGTACACAGTGGAAGTAAACAAATACATACAAGAGCGGAAGTAGTAATAATGACATACAACAGAAAACTGAGAGTATAAACTGGAGAACACATATATAAAATGATGCATGATACATATGTCTAGGAAAATAGCCAAACAAGTAACAATGTTGGAATACAATAGTGCTAAACCAAAGTTAAAAATAAAGTAGATATACTCCTCAACATTGCAAGCCATATCTTGGTCACATGCTCTCCAGCTCCACAGCAAATCAAGTACCTAAAGTAGAAGGGTGGTTTCCCTTATCTATACCTGAAACAATATAATCTGTTTGGGCACAAAAGCATGGCCCAAAAAGGGTGTGAGACTAAATCCAAGTAGGAAACCACCATGATATCTGTACCTAAAAGTTAGTAAATATATGGAAAGCAAAATACAGAAGGTAATAAATAAGGAAGTACTCAGCAGTAAACAATCCACAGTTTCAAAGAATTCAAGTCACACACAACATGCAACAGCTAATCAAAACAGATAAACACAGCAGGTAACCCTCTGGAAAGTACCCACAGCCTATCCCCTAAAGTCCTACCTAGCAACACAAGCAAGCAGCTAAACATAAGGTAACCCTCAAGGAAGTACTCATAGCCTATCCCTTCAAGTCCTACCTAACAAGTACAAGTAACCCTCTGGGCAGCACACTCAGTCTAACCCCTCTGGTTCAGCTTAAGCATAGACTCTTTGAGGAAGCACTCGACATAAATTCCCCCTATAGCATTGTAACGGTACTAAAGGCACTATGGGGAAGCACTCAACGTCGCATTCCCCCTGTGGCCCGCGTCGAGGAACTACAGACACTCTGTGGAAGCACTCAACATAAATTCCCCCTGTGGTCTTGTATCGTAAGTTATAAAGACACTATGGAGAAGCTCTAACGTCCATTCCCCCTATGGTCTATACACCAGGTTCTCATAGCCCTGTGTAAGTCAAGCAAGTGTAGCAGCATGTGACAGCCAAGGTAAACCTCAATAACTACTTAGCTATCATTCTACGACACAACAGAATAACAGAACAACAGTCACACAATCCTACAATACTAGGAATGGGAAAGTAAACATCATCCTAACAGGAAAACTAAACCCAAATGTCAAAACAGGAAAAAACAATTCATGCGCAACACATCTAAAGAACAAAAATTCACTATATTCACAACAATTATCATCTACTCAAGCATACTAGAAAAGAAGACAAACAATAGTGCTAAAACAGTAAATGCGCAATACCCTGTTCATGGGAATTGTGAAACTTTGCACATAAAACTCAAAGACTTTCAACAGAAAGGCACAAACCACCTACCTTAGCATCGGGAGATCAATATACTTGAACCTCGAGGCTTGAATCACATTAGAACACAGTAGATATAAAAAAATTTATAAAACATTCAACCCACAATAACTCACGAAAGAGGAGAAAACAGAATATGATGCTCTAGGAGAAGAGAGAGCTCACCGATGCGATTCCAATGCAATAGACGATGTTTGATTTGGAGGAAGGACCAAGGCTTGGGGGCTCGTCAAAGATATGTGGTCGTATGGAGCTCTCAGTCAAATGAGACCTAGAAGGAGAGATCTCTGGCTATTAGACCCGACCCTAATTCCTTTAATGAAAAAAAAGTACAAGACGTGTACTTTTGAATTAAACAGCGTGTACTCGCTGTTTCCAAGCTCCGATTTAGGCGGCCTCTGGGTCACCCCCACATGGCTGTCTGCATGGATGATACATGGACAGCACATGGCTACCCGTGGTAACTGAGTACATGACATCTACTCATAAAGTACACGGTGTGTACTTCGAAAATTTACAGAATTTCCTTTTTCCTAAAAAACAACCAGAAAAGGAAAAACATACCTGAAAAGAAGTTATGGGTTCTTAAAATGAAAAATATGCCATATAGATTTAAGTCGTGCAACAAAGACTATATACCCTTAGAATAGAATAGTAATATAACTAATTCCTAAATCGTTGGACCTAGAAATAATAACTCAATTTTTTCTATATAAAAATGGTGGTCCCTATGATATTTATGTCTTTTTATTTTCACCATAAATTTTTCTTAAGCTAATGATAAAGAAAAATGGTAGGTTGGAACTTGGATTTTTATTAGGTGTCCCTTTGTGGTATTTCAATCTAACAAGTTTGGTTCCTTTTTATTGTTTTATTTTTAGGTGCACACCTAAATATTATTGAATTAATAGTTCCCTAACACTCGTCTTTTGGGTTTTCAACCTTAAAAATGAAAATTTTCCTTCCATGGGTTTTTTAATTTTATGCATGTTGGACCTATGTTGTTAATGTTTAAGGTTAGATAGCTTTGACCATTAGGGTAAATCCATAACATAGTATCAAGGTCAAGGATAACCTAATTTTAATGAGATCCCATCATCACAAATGTAGACATCCACAAGGAATGGTGCACATAGTTTAGGGTAATAATGCTTTGACCAATAGAGGGTATAGTTATTAGGTCACATAAATTTTGTTGCATATTTATTTAGTTTAACATCATATATCTATGACCAAATGTGTGGGATCGAACATCTATAAATGGAAAGTAAAAACCAAAGGTCAATTAAGGGCCCATTTATAATATAAACTATACCAAAAATGGGGCATTTTTTTATGGTCATGAATGTTGGATCATTGTTTCATGTGGTTTGCGGTCATTTGACACGTAGTAGTGAATCTAGTAGGAATTTTCCCAGAGAAGGATATCAACAAATGGAATTGGTATTTATAATAAGATTATATTAACTCGAGACATTTGGGTTTCCCATAGAAGAAGCACACCCATATAGAAAATGAAATAAGAAGAGGATATTGTAATCTTTATTTGAAAGTGATGATGACATGTGATTGTGTATCATCAAGGGTATTTGAATCCACTTGAATAGCTGAATTTTGGAATGTGTAAATCATATCATTGGAATTTATAAATCAATGGTAATATGAGACTGGTGGGAGTATGTTAACCATTATTAATGGTGGAAACTAGTGCCACAACATTAGAAAATAGATCATGGTGTTAAGGGGGACCTTTCCTCCTGGGCCAAAACACCCCTAGGGGTTACTTAGTGGCCTAGAAGAAACTATATTGTAAACCATCTAGTTCTAGTGGAGATATTTTATATTAATAAATCTATTTTACTAATATTTATATGAAAATAATGACCAAGATAATTCTTCTAAAGTTATCAGATTCCAGGAAAAATATATCAACTTAAGGAATTGGTCATGTGATTCAGATATCAAAGATATGAAGTAGGTTCATTGAGAAAAAGGCATTCAATTAAGGTTCAGTCACCTTAATGATTTTATTTGCAAGTCCAAGTCACCCAAAAGGTTATATAACTCTGTATTGTAGACATTCTTGGGGTTAAGGGACATGATGTTAAGTCACTAAAATTTTTTATGAGACTAGTGTGTTTGGCAAGAATAGCCTGAATTTTTATAAGGGTTGAGTGGTGGACACCATGGGCTTTGTTCCTTTTTCATTTTCTACACTAACTTTTTTCTAAATGGTGAAAAGTAATAACTTTGTGAGTAGAGACTTGACTTTTTCTTAGGCTACCCTTTATAGATTTTTAAATTAAAAATCCTTTATATCTATTTGATATTTAGTTTATGGTTCTCTAATTTATACAATTGGGAGCTAGATTTTAAGTTCTTATATATTTTACCAAAGTGCATACAATTTAAGGTCTTGATGTATAGACCAAGGTATACATTATTCAATTTCATGATTCTTGGATAGAGGTTGTTGTTAGTCCTGGGAAATGATACCATAGTGTCACTTTTTATCCTAAAATGACAGGAATCAAACTGCACATAGTTCTTACAATCATAGTCTCTACATAGATCATGCTCATATGCAGAGAATGGAGGGATTTTCCTAGGCACAAGTTTATGAATAAAGAAAATTTTGTTAGAGGATCCTGTGTAGATCTTGCTCATATACAGGAGAGGGGAAATTTCATGTTTTGGGAATGCACACCTAAATGGGTCAAGATCATAAGGAGTGGCCTTGATATCAAAAATGGATTTTATAGTGGGGATATTGTGGTTTGTACTAAGGTAAAGATCATGGGTATCACTAAATATCCCAAAAGAGTGGGAATCAAGACACACTTATTTCTTAAAAAATATATTTCTCAAATAGATCTAACTTGTATGAAAAAAATTACATTCTCTGCCATATGTTAGGAGAACCATGAAATTATGGTTGGATGTTATAACCCTAAACCCTAAATCCCCAAGGGAATAATGTTAAATAATAAATAAATGAAGATCTTACATATGAGAAGGAAATTTTCATTTTTGATTTGGGTCACATAGAATTTACCAATCCATATACTTTATGTTTTTGTGGTATGGATCACTCTAAACCATTTTAAGAATGTGGGATGGACTATTGATACTTATAGTTTAATTTCACAAATATTTGACAAAAATGTCACACAGTTTATGATTATGTGATGTATATCCTCTTTAATTCAAGTTATAATGCATAAGAACATAAAACATGGTGATATTTATAATCTATTTGAACATGGGGGGAACAAATCACATGTATCATGTATTAAAATGTATGAATCAAATATGATGAAATGATGACTATTGAGAGTCGTTTGACCATTGGTAATGGTGGAAACTCATTCCACACCATCTGGATGGTGAGAATAGGTCATCCATTTTAATAGAGAGACTAGTGCCACACCATAATTGAAATAACCCATGGGGTTAAGGGAGATCATTTTCCCAGGCATCCTCATGGGGTTACTCTATATGCTCAAAGGTAGATATTGTATTCAACATTCAATAATGGGTCCGTTCAAAATAATAAATCAATCATACCAATATTTATATGAATGTTTAAACTGAGTAGATTATTTTAACTCAAGGATTTGGGATTAAAATGAATCAGACATCAGAAGTATGATGTTGGTTGGGTGAAAGAGGGGTGTAAGAGTTTTTGAATACTCTTTGGATAAACCATAATGTTCCCGACAAGTAAGTTTTGTAGGATAAATAAACTATAATTTATGATGAGATTAAACTAAACCTAAAAAGGATTATCTTAAGGACTCAAGATATAAGATAGAAATCTTGGTCATTGACTAAGATCGTCTATAATTAACCTCTCCGATCAGTTTAAGGCTTTTTGGGATGGATTTTTCATGAAATTTAATTTATTCTGATGAGTACCATGCATAATATTATTTAATATAATACTTATATAGGACCATTTTGAGCTTAAATAAAAGGTTTTAGAACTTTTAACTTTGGATATTAATATTTAAAGGCAAACAAATTTGACTAAAAAGGTAAAATAATCTATATGGAAACCAGGGTGGCAAGAAATTTTCATGAATGAAGATCCCAGTTTTATGAGTGTATAAGACCTCAAGTGGGTATATAATAAAGTTTAAATCCATATAATTGGGTTACATGTTACTAATTCTCGTGAACTTTTATTTATAAAGGAAAATTTTATACCTAAATTAGAGCTAAAACCAATGCATAAAAATCTAAAATATTCCTTTATATATGAGAAGAGAAATTCCCTATAATAATTATTAAATATATATAAAAAACAAAAAAAATAAATTATAGGAGTATTTAAAACTCATAAGAAAAATTTAGGATAGACCCTCTCTAATCACACTAGAATCAGTCTTTCAACTTTCATACATATAATCTTATTAGAAGAAAATGCCAAACCTATGAGAAGATTTAAAATAATAATGGATCCAACTTTGTTATACTTTTTAAATAAATATGCTACCACTTTTTTCTAATATAATAATATTTCTCATATATGATAGACAATGGAAAATCCACATTCAAGTTGTCACCATGAAAACTGGATTTACTATCTCAAAAAATAAAATTGGTGAAATTTTTCCTCTCAAACTTCCAAAAAATCGTAGGATGTGTATTGACTATAAAAAACACAACTTAGCCTCTATTAAAGATAATTTTTCACTACCTTGTATTAATCAAGTTATTGGGAGAGTATCTATAAAGACTCATTAATTTTTCTTGATGAATTATTTAGTTATTTTTAAATACATATGGAATACAAGGATTAAAATAAAACTAATTTAGCAAGCCCTATTGGTAAATTTTATTTTAGTAAAATTAACTTCGGTTTGTGTAAAACCCTTGAAACTTTAACATATATATATGATGAGTATTTTTCTGAGTTTTTAAAATTTGTATGGAAGTATTTATGGATGGATTCACTCTCTATGGATCATAATTTGAAATTTTTCTGAAGATCCTATAGAATGTCTTTTAAACTTGAATTCATTAAAATTATTATTCTAATTATGAAAAATTTCATTTAATAGTTGAAAAAATAATTATAAATTTATATATTGTTTCTTAAGAGGTAATTAAAGTTGAAAATTTGAAATTTGAGGTAATTTCTTTACTCATAATCCAAAAAACTATGAGATATGTCATATAATTTCTTGGTTATGATATATTTTACAAGATATTCATAAAATATTTTTACAAAAATTATTTTCTATTTTCATAGTTTCTCAAAAAATAAGACCACTTTGTCTTTAATGACAAGTTTAAACAAGCATTTGGAAATCTAAAACAAAAACTAATATCCCCACCTATACTATAACCACCTAATTGGAACATACCCTTTAAAATCATGACTGATGCTTCTAATTTTTTCATATGGTTATCTTAATGTAAAAGTGGGAGAAGAAATATCATGTAATTTTTTATGCTTCCAGAACATTAGATCAATCCTAATATAATTACACTACCCCTATAAATTAGCTACCGGTGCTTGTACTTTATTTAGATAAATTCATATATTATTTGTTAGGATACCATGTGATTATCTTCACTAACCATTTGGAAAAATAAATTAATGAATAAGCCTGATGTCAAATCCAGACTTCTTAGATGGATATTGTTGTTATGAGAATTTGATATTTAAATGAAGAACATGAAAGGAACGGTTTTCCATATAAACTTATTTCCCACTATTTTCAATAAAAACCTTCAGATCTTTCCACCCATCAAGTAAACCTTCTTAGAAGAATAATTTTATATTGTTAGAAAAGTGATAACTTTGTTTGCTAAGTTAGTGAATTATCTAGATACTGTGAAGTTCCCCATTATGTTTCCCAAAAAAAATACTATGACATTGAGTGATTTAGATAATTACATTTGGGATGACCCTTAATTTTTCAAGGTTGGAAATGACTAAATGATAAAGATACTCATTCCTAATTATGAATACCAATTATTCCTAAAATTTTCACACTTTAAGTTTTAGAGGAAACATTATATCTCAAATAACTAATTAAAAAGTGATAAATTCTAGTTTTTATTAGACCTTTTCTTAATATACTTTTGAATTATTTAAATCATGTAAAAGCTTCCAGTTTCAAGGTGATATTTCAAATAGAAATAAAATCACACTACAACACCGCTTGTTTTGGTAAGTATTCGATGTATGGGGAATGGACCTCATGGGAACCTTTCCCAATTATTTTGGATATATTTACATATATTTTAAAATTTATTATGTTTAAAAATGGATAAAATACATCCCCATATGAACTGATGATGAATTTTGTTTTATAAATTATTAAAAACAAATCTATTTTAAATATTATATATTCTGAAGTTCCTAATAAATATTCAAGGCACCCACATCAGTAATAAAACATCATATTATATGTTGAGAAAATATGGATTAGATCACATAATTTCAACACCCTATCTCCCACAATCTAATGGAAAATTTTCACCATAAAATAGATAAATAAAACAAGTTCTTTATAAAATTGTACAGTAAAATAGAAAGGACTAGAGTTTGAGGTAAGATGATGAACTCTAAGCCTATATAACTATATTTAAAACACCAATAAGAATGTTACTTTTTATATTAGTCTATGGTAATTTAATTCATCTACCTATTGAGTAAGAAAAAAAATATTTGTGGACGTGCATGCATGTAATATGAATCTATTTATTGTTGGAAAATAACTAAAATCCTAATTTCAAGAGCTGGATTAAATTAAAAAAATGATCATGAAAATTTTAATATATATAATGAGAAACCAAAACATTTTAATGATCAAATGATACTCAATAAAAACTTTATATAATGAGATAAATTGATATTTTATGACTCTGAAATGAAGATCATTTCTAGTATATTTCATTCTAAATTGTTAGGACTTTGCATTATTACTTAATTTTTTTACTTTTAGTTTCATTATAATTAAATATCCAAAAAAAATAACACCTTTCATAGTAAATGGAAAATATCTAAATCTATTCAAATATAAGTTTTAAGAACCACAAAGAGAGGGGGTCTATCTTTAAGATGCTAAGTATCATTGAGCACCTAGTTGGGCCTTTCCATCCTACTTGTTTGTAATTTTTTCCTTATTTTCTAAATTCTATTCTCTCATCCATAAATCATAGAATAATTAACACATTACATAAAATAATAATGTGAAGAGGAATATCTTTGGTCAATTTAGTATTTTTTGTGATTTTGTTTTTCAAATATTTGTTGTTATTTTTATCAATCTTTTTTAATATTATTTTTATTTTATTTTTATTGTATTTATTTTTAAAATACCTTTAAGGGTCAAAGTGATAACTCATATGATTTATGTAACCCAACACAATAATTGAAATGATTTTCCCATAGAACTAAACTTAAATGAATACTAAAAATACCATGTTCAAGATTCAAAACTATGGAAATAACCTGAAAACACCAATAAATTTTTTGAATCCCATGTCTCAATCCACTATCCAAATTTAAAATTCATCAAAAAGTGAGGACTCCAAAAAATTAAATTTTCTTCATATTCATCTTAAATATTGAGAGAACCAAATGAGGTTTTCTTAACCATAATTTTCTATACTTATTTCAAAACATTAGAGTTTGAGGTACTTATGTTTAAAATTATTGGGGTAATTATTTTGGGATTCAAAATACCCATTTCAAGATAAGTTTTTTATTTAATACTGCCTAAACTATTTTCCCTAGTAATCCCCTTAGAATCCATGGATAGCCTACTACTTATCCACATTACAAGCCCATTTCCCCATTCACCATTTTCTAAAAAACCAAATTATATGACTTAGTAGAATTAAAGTGTGTGGGGGTTGTATTATAGTTAAAAATATCATCTTTTTCTATTGTGGTAAAAAAAGATGTTGAATAAATTTACTATTGGAAAAGTAATTTTTCTAAATCCATTCCTTTTTTGGAGATTTCTAAGAAGAATTATAAAACAAAATAATACAAAAAATTTGAGGTGATGAATTTTCTAAAAAAATAAATGAAATTTATATTTTAAATATTCTAGGAAATAAATTTTTCATTGAATAGAGAAATAGATGTTCACACCATATTCTAGATCTAAAAGTTGCCTTTATTCCCATTAATTTCTCAGAATTGTGGTGAAACTCATACCTAAAAAAATTGTGAATAACTTTTATAAAATAAGGGAATAGGGAGAAAAATAATATTTTTGTTTATTTTCAGAAAATTATGAACTATCTATTGATATTTTCAAAGATGATGAAGCAAATTTATTATTGGGAGAATGAGTAGAGACCACACTTGAAAGAAAAATCAATAAGTATTTTTATTCTTATAAAAGATCAAAAACCACACAATTCTACCACACAAATTTTCACATCTAAAACCTATAAACCAAAATCTATAGAATAAGATCAAATAATCCCTCATGATTTAACATGAATCCTTGAATCTCCTTATGAGTACATTTAATAATTTTTCAAACTTATGGCCACTCATGAATTAGTTGGGATGAGAATTTTTCTTTTGAGAATCCCTGTTTTTTTAAAGTGATATAAGTCATGAGAGGAATATTCGTTATGGGAATGGGATAATAAAAAATGGATTCACTATATTTATGGGAGAATTTTGAATTAAGGTTGTTTAGGAGGTATGATAATTTTTACTTCCTTAGTATTGAACTGGAGAATCTTAGGGGTGTGTTCTTAAAAATTATATTAGTGTGATATTTGTTAATTATTTATCCAGGAGTATATGATCTATGTGGGGGGAATTGATAGAGTTTTTATTTACATAAAATTTCATATTTTTTCAATGAATAAATCTCCACCAATTTTTCACCTTTCACTAATTTTTTATACTATTATTTTTCAAGGATTTTTTGGGAATTTAAGTGAAAATGGATTAATTTTTTTTTAAATTATTTTAAATCATTTATGTATTAATTTGATCAATCCATGATTTCTAGGAAAATTCTATGAGTTATTTAAAATTTTTGGTTTTTAGTTTTAAATCATGTATTTGGGATAAGACTGGGAGTTCGTAGGATATTTTGTGTCTACCTCTTATGAAATTTCATTCTACCTCATAGGATATTTATTCTTATGTGACGATTTACTTTGTAAAATTTCAGCCTCAAATTATATTTTTATGGGGAATGTAATACATTTTTCACTCCCATAGGAATTATTGGTAATGCATATGATATTTCTAGAATTTTCATAGCGCAATTCCCATTTCCAGAACCCGGTCTCATGTGACTTTTTTTAAACTCATAGGATATTTCTCTCCATGTATGGTATTTTTCATGTTTTATGATATTTTCACCCAATATGAAGATTTAATTTCTGAATTTTTAAAGATTTATGGAAAAGAAAACTTGTGTCACAAGATTTTGGCCAACCGAAAACCTTATCCACATAGAATCAATTGAAGAGAGATATAAATTGGATATTATTGTTGGTTAATTCCAAGGATAAATAAAAACATATGTCTCATGAAAATTAATATCTCATACACATGGTTGAAGAACATTTTTCTATTGCCACCTATAATCGATCAAAAGGAAGCTGATGAACATATATGATGCATATCAAGGATAGTTAAAAGTGGAAATAAAATTAAAAAAAAACATCCATCCATTTTTATTGTAATTTCAAGCTATAAAAAATGAAGATTGTAAGAACATAGAGAGAGATAGAGTTCAAGAGGTGAGTAATTTTCATACTGAAAGATTAATATGGCATTTGATTTAGCAATTCTTATCTAAAATCCCTAATATCTATGGTTTTATGACCCAAGGTTGAACCCTTAGGAGTATCTAGGTTTTTATTGTATCTCTTTATCATTCCCCTGGAATTGTGTTTTTTTAATGAAGAAATTCTTTTTCTTTCTTGAATGATTTTCTTCTAAACTATTCTATGTAGTTGGTAAATTTATAAAATTAAATTTTTCTCGTAATTTAAACTTTATTAATAATGACTTTGCATTGAGCATTATTTTATTCTAGGTTATCAGTCTTAATGAATCACTTTTATAAGGGAATAACACCTATATCAAGGTATTACTATAATGTTTAAGTAGATTTAGGTGTTTACTGGGAGAAATTTAGGAAAACATTGAGAAATAAAAATTAGTTAATCATTTTAGACAAAAAAAGAACATGGAATTCCCATGGATCCACACATACCAAATCTACTACTTTAAAATCTTATTTTCAATCTCTATTTCCATTTGTTTCCAATATAAATATTTTCATTTTTGAAATATCAACTCTATTTTTTTGTTTTAATTATATTAAAACAAAAAAAATCCTTAATTTTATTTAGAATTTATTTTCAAAAATAAAAAACCAAAGTGAAAGTTTGAGACTTAAGTTTAACAAGATCCCTAAGTGAAATTCTAAATGACTTCTATATTGAATTATTTGGGGATAAATTTTTTTAAGGGGGGCATGATATATCTCTTATATAAACTGTCATCATTGATGGGGAGGATTATTTATTCAAATTTTATTTCTATTTTTGTATGTCTATAAATTATATCAGTAAAGTGTTATATTTGGATCCTAAAATAGATAGAACTTACCTGTCTAGGGATGAAACTATTAAATATTCTGTTCTTCCTATTTGAGAGTTAGCCAATAATACCCCAAGAGGAAAAAAATTTTGAACCTATCATTTATAATCATAGAACTTTATAAGAATTGGAATCATCTTATAAATACAATCAACAAAATATTATAGAATATCTTAGTAAAACTACTAGTTTTTAGATTAAATATGGTTTCATTAAAAAAACATTTAAAACTCAATGTAGTTCATAGTGAAAATCTACATAATAATTTTCTATAATTATTTTCTCTTTGGATTAACATAAAATCATAAGGAATAGTGGGAAATCATATTAAGTGGATACCTTTTCATTTTTCATTTAAAGGGGTTCCTAAAAATGGTTTTTTATTCACATTATACTTTGATCTGAAATTGGGATGAATTGAAAATTATTTTTCATTAAAAAAAATACATTCCTGTAGAATTTAATCTGTTAGAAATGAAATTTGTGGAATTAAGAAAACCCTAGGGAGAAATTTTACATGAATACTTGTAACAGCCCAACCCCAAAAGCCTAGAGTCAGTTCCTTACTTTTTCAGATTGGCATGATTACAAGGATATCAAATCCCAAAGTTCTAAAAGTTTAGTAGTTTTGGGAAACTATTTTGCATACATGATTCCCATTTTACATTAGGAAATAGAAAATAAAACATGATACACAATAAAATGAAATGAAAAACAACCTTGAAATATTATTCAAATATTTCTTCTTCATAGCCTGGGGAAGGAAAAAAATAAGGGTTAGCTCAAATGATCAGTAAGGGTAAGTACATTGGAAAAAATAAAGAATTAATGGTAATAAATCAATAAAAAGGTAAATAACATAGAAAAAATTCCATTAAAATAATTGGATAAGGAAAAAAATCAATATGTAAAGTTAAGTAACTGAAACATATTCCATTTAATCAATAAACTGAAAATGAACAACATATATAGATAATGTAAAATAAGAAATCTCATCAATAAATAACTAATGAATCTATATGAGGGTAATGATTAATTATTGGACACCATATTTATTAGGTACATGGTAACTTTACCATAAAAACCTTTCACAAGACAGTTTATAACATATCGGGTAAAAACCCATCTAATTTATCCAAATGATTCATCTCATGAGACTATTGATGCATTAAAAGGATATCTATAACCAGGCCCCACCCATGTTTTACTTGTACATATAAATCCTCATATATTGAACAATCAACTTAATTCATTAAAAATATACCTTATCAAATATTTGTATTCAGTAAAAGATAGGGATTTACCAATATTTCCCCAATTAATAAAATAACTTTCAAGTACACAATGTATGTAAAAATGGTGAAAATTTTAGGAAATAATAATACTCATGACATAATAGTTTGTATATAAAAAATAAATGTTATTTACAATGGAAATTTTTTATAAGGAATTTATTTTTTTGAGATAAACTTAACAATCACAACAGAAAGTGATATTGTGAATATAACTTTTACCACTTGGTGATTTTCAAGTAAAACCAATTTGGATGAAGTAATTATAAGTAAGACCATAAGTAATAATAAGATAAAAGTATTAATGATATAATATATCAAAATTTTCAGTATGTACATCACATAAGAGAAGTAAGTGGTGAATATTACATTTATCCCCCAAATGTAAAAAGTGAGCTGAAAATCCATTATTTTTCATTTCCTTTTGTGTGAATGTCCTTTAAAATCCTATATAATGGTGTTAAGAATGTTAATAAGTTATTATAGAAGCATATTAATATTTATTATATCATATATGATCTTTTTATAATATCTTATTACCATTTTGTTAGTAATCTTTCATTATTTCGACTATTCTTGGTGTTAATTGCCTAGTTTCTCAAGTATATTTTAACTTGTTATTTTTTTTCCAATTAATTATATCATGATTTAATAATCTCTATAATTTAAAAAATGGTATGATTATAATATATATTAATAATATATTTATTTATAATAATTCATAAAATTTGGAGATAGGAAATGAAATGCACCATTCATGGGGATGGTATGTCAGACGTACGCATAAACACTACTTCCATTTCATTGTCATATTCGAAGAATAAAAATTTAATGAAACATATTTATATTATAATTAAATTATAATATTTATTTTATATATGTCACATATTTTTTTAAACCATATTTAATACATTCAATGTATATCATGAATGAATCACATTGCTTTGAGGAGGCGGTAGTCCACACGTCCACAAACGATGTTATCGTATTCCCACAAAATTGAAAGCATAAAGGTATGTCTTTTATAAAAAATAAATAAGAAAAAATACATCATAAATATCATATAGATCATATATAAACTATAAATGCATCATTATTCCAACCATAAAAGGTGGTAATGGAAGAACGAACGACATTGGTTCCCGAGGGGGTAGTCCATCGTACATAAGAACAATGATTGTGTATCCCATTTAATGAATGTGTGTGAAAGTGTATGTAAAAATATTAGCAGAAAAAAAAAATTATATTTAATATACTAATTTTATTATAATATCATGATATAAAAATAATTTAATTGGTGTATAGGTAAATGAAACAAAAAGTTATCATTAAAGAAGATTACCTCTTATTCAGGTAACTGATTTTGGTTTATACCAAAAGACTTGCTCGGTTTTATTTCTTATAAAATTGAGGATTATATGATAAGTTTGGATATTGGGAGATTATTTTTTTAGTTTTTTGATGATCCAAATTTCTTTATAGGTGTGAATAAGTGGGAGGGGTGAGTTTTTTTATAGCAGATGAGGAATGTCATTCTTGTAAATTTTTGGAAAGGGAATTCCACCCGTGTTTTTTCTATGTCAAGTGGCTCAAATAATGAAAAAAATATATATAAAATGTAGGATATGGTTGAAATATGGTAATAAAATTTATTTTTAACAAATTCCTAGGTCATTTTGGCCCTTAAGTTTAAGGTTTAGTCCCTTCTTAAGCTTAATTTTAACTTAATCGTTGTAATTAATTTTAAATGCATTCACTTAAATTTTTTATCAAAAACTAAGTTGACCTTTTTAGATATTATGAATTATTAAAATTAAAAATATGAAATCCATTTTCCCAAATTCTAATTACTTTAGTGGAAGAAATTAATTTAATTTTAATCCTATACATTGGACGACAAAGTGGGTTTTTTAAGTAAAAATGTTCAAACATTTGCAATGTTTTTATATTAAATATCAATGTTAAATTGATTAAAATGGAAAAAATTGTGTTAATTTATTTATAATTAATATAATTTTAATTTAAAACCAATTAATATTATAATTTATCCTTATAAATAAATTATACAAAGAATCAGTTTTCAATTAAATTTCAGTATTTTTCACTTTTCATCCAAAAATGAAACTTCACAGAAAAATACCAAAAATTCACCCCAACCTAATATTAATGATATGATTTAAAAATTAAGTTTATTTTGACAGAAAAAATTTATAAATGTTTCATAATTTATATTTAAAATAGGTTCTCCATTAAAAGGCTATAAAACTGCTTTTATAAAAAAAAATAGGTTTTATGTGTAAAATTTGGTTTGTTATTATATTACGTCTATATAATCTAATATATGAATGTAAAAAATATTTTATTAAATATATAATATATAAATTTTATTAAAATCATCCACTGATAGTAATTAATTTATTTTTTTAAGATAAAACACCTTCATAAAATAATTTTTTTATAAAAAACATTTCATTTATATCCATTTGGTCTATATATTAATTTATAATTAATTGGTAACCAATGAATCAAACTATATATTTATAAGTTAGTTAATCCTATTCATAACTAATAATTTAATATCTAGGTTATATCTTATTATATTAAATAATAATATTTTAATAATATATTTTTGTTTGGTAAAACTTGGTCTCATGTGTAATGCAAGCCATTGAAGAAAGTTATTATTGCATGTACTGTAATCTAACCAAGGTGTTCTGTGTAGATAAAGATAAAAATTATGTTTTTTGTAAAATCTATATGTTTTGTGTAACATATGATTAACTTGGTGTTGCATATAAATCATTCTAAGAAAAAAATTAAATTTATTCTAAAAGAAAAATATTATAAAGTATTTGAGGGTAAAAATACTAGTAATGATTTAACATGTTTTTTTTAGTTGTATCCATACACAAAAAAATGAATAAATTTTCTTCGAATATTTTTATGAAGGATTATTTATAACTGATAGAAGTATAATTTATGCTACTACTCGAGGAGCTATGGTTGGTTAAACACCTTCTTCTAAAAGAAACTTAATTACAAACACAGAACAAAATGCATAATAATTTAGAAGAAGATGCCTTTTACATTTCAAATATACCTAAGAGGTCCCCACTCCCAATTCTGAAAAAAAAATATGATTATAATTCAACTTACTAAGTCTACCACTATAGTTCAATCAATGATGTTGTATTACACTCCACAACCTCAATCCAAACCTGAAACAACCATTAAAGTGCAATTCCACAATGGAGTTTTCTATTCAAATGAACATTTTATTGACCAATTCCCTCAAAAGAAATAATTTACTAAAAAAATTATGTTGTGTTTCCTAGAAGAATATTTTAGTCCAACTAACATAGATATTTTCAAGCCAACCAAAATTTCAACCACCGCTAGAAAAATAACACTCTAGAAATATTTAAATAGCCCAAACAACCAAAAATATTATTTCATGCAGGGAAAATTAATTCTCATACTAGATACTATAATGATAAATCCAATGATCAACTTATAAAGACATTTTAACCTAATAATCCACTCTAAAAATTTAAAACCAATTTTGATGAAGGTGTAAGAAAACAAATGAGGCAATACTAAGAAAATACAAAACAACATATCTTAATGAATACATAAATTTCTCAAATAGGTCAACTGGATACTGAAATGAGTAGCGTTAAGAACTAAATTATTCGAATTATTCCTTCACAATTACAACATAAAGTATATTTTGAGTATCATTAAACTTAGGAATTAAACAAAGATGAATAACCCCCAAACTGAAAGCTTTAGCTCTGATTTGGAACCCAAACATGATCAAGAGAATCCCATAAATATTTCACATATTTTAGACCATAAATTAATGAAACAACTTATTGTATATCTTATTAAAAATTAAAATTATTTCAAAAATCCAAGGTTTATTTTGAAATATAAATCATTTTCACATTAATAGGATTTACTAGAGAAAGATAAGAAATATTGGAAAATAATGAAAGAGACTTACATTCAAAATGATTAAGAAATATTAAAACCGCCACTACTATATCCTAATATTATTACACTAGAGAAAACAAGTTATGAAAAATAACTGGATAAAGAATTATAATAAAATTTTAAAAAAGTGAATGTTAATATCTATATGTTAGATGTTGCAAAACTGGTTCCAAAAAGAACAAATTTTTTTAAAGAAATTGTTTCTCACAAACAAAAAATTAAATAAGAATAGATTGTTAATTTATGAAGAAATGACTACTCAATTACACAATATTATTTTCCTAATAAATTTAAATATTCAAAAACATTTACCATACCCTATACCATAAGATAATTTGAGTTCAATGATTTCATTCTAGACTTATGATCTTATATAAATGTTTTGTCACAATTTGTTTATTCATCTTCATAGGTTAGAGAACTCAACCTTGTTGGAATAGTATTTCAACTTGTTAACCGATGTACCAATTAAAATTTTAAAGTTATTTAATATGTTATTATTTCACTAAGAAACATGGTTTTTCTAGATAATTTTCATATCTTATATGTGGAAAATAATCTATTTATCACTCATTTACCTATCATTATTATGAGAGCCTTTTTAAAAATAGATAAAGCCGCCATTAATGTCTATAAAGTCACATTCGTATTAGAATTTGGAAGATAATTAGTACCTTTTAGAATTATTATATCTATAAAACACCCAATTGAAGATAATTAAACCCCTAAAATTAATATTATTAACTATTTTTTGTGATCATGTTCATAAATTTTGAATCCAAAGTGTCTGAACATTATAATTTTGAAAACACAGAATCATTTTTCGATGAATTTGTTGATAATATAGGGAATAATTTCAAAAGAATTTTTTGACCACCTATAAAATAAAAAAAATTATTTTTTAAAGAAGTTGATAATTTTATATTTCTAGTCACTACTGATCCTTCTCCTCATAAACCTACTATTTTTAGAAAGTATTAAACATGTCAAAATATTAAAATCTACTTAAAATACATGTTATTTTTCAAAATATGTTGATAAGTTCACATGTCAAAAAAATTAATAAGGATGTTCAAATTGATAACCATTCTAATAATAATTTATAAATTGATAAACCCTTCAAATATATAAATTTCCTAAAAAAACAAATCAGTTCATAGACAGCAAGACAATATGTTATCCCTAACATAGATTTAAAATATTCTCATTTTTGTGAATAAATATAATAAAAAATTGTATTCCTGAGTCACGTGTGCCTTGTTTTATTAAGGAAGTTTATCTACATGAATTGGATATGAAAACATTGCCTATAAATATCAAATAGTCCTTTTTAAATGATAATGAGAATTTCTATGTCATTATTTCTAAAAAAATGTCAAAAGACCAAGAAAACTTATTACTATGAGTCCATAAAACTCACAAGAAATATTTATTATTTACCCTCTCATGTCTCACAAGAATCGGTCCTTTAAATTACATTCATAGAATCATATAAGAAAAAACACCAAATAATTGAAATAATTTCAAAAAATAGAATAACCCAACTTTATTAGAAGTTGTTAAGAAATATGATACCAATTTTTGACTATTGGAATAATATTTCCCATATTTGATATACAATGGATAATCCCCATTTATTTTTCCCAAGGAAAAGTGTATTTATTATCTCAGAGAATAAATATGGTGAACTTGTCCCTGTTAAACTTCCAAACAAGTGGGGGACGTGTATTGATTATAGAAAACTCAAATTAGTCACTTTGAAAGATAATTTTCCTCTTTTTTCATGGTTAATTTTCTGAGAGACAAGTTAGACAGACCCATTACTATCTTCTAGATGTATTCTATGGTTATTTTTAAATACATATAGCACATGAGGATCAAGAGAAAACTACTTTCACAAGCCCTATTGGTACATTTCTATTATAAGAGAATGCACATCGACTTGTGTATTGTCTGGGAAACTTTTCAAATATTTATGATGAGTATTTTTTCTGTTTCTTATAATGTTTTGTGTAAGAATTTATGGTTGACTTAATTGTTTATGAATCATCATTTCAATGCTTTTTAAAGAGTTTATATAACGATATTAAAAAATTTAATCACACAAATCTTCTTCCAAATTATGAAAAATGATATTTAATTGTGAAAAAAAATAATTATACCTGGTCATATTGTTCCTAAACCTAGAATTCAAGATGATAAGTCCAAAGTTGAGGTAATTTCTTCCCTTACCTACCCAAAAATTATGGGAGATATCAAATCATTTCTTGGACATGTTTTATTTTATTGGATATTCATAAATGATTTTAGTAGAACTAAAATTCCATTTTCCAGGTTTCTCTAAAAATAAGTCCAATTTCTCTTTAATGAAAAATGTATGCAAGCCATTGGATAGATGAAAAAAAACTGATATCCCCACCCATTGTATAACCACCCAAGTGTAACTTACACTTTGAAATATTGATTGATTATTCTAATTTTTTTCTTGGGGATATTTTAAGGAAAAAATAGGGAAACAGATCTCAAGAAATTGATTATGCCTACAGAACATTAGATCAAATCTAACCTAATTACACCATCACTAAAAATGATATGTTGGTTACTGTTATTTCTTTATATAAATTAAAATCTTACTTATCAGGCTCCAAAGTGATTGATTTCACTGACCATTTGGTAAACAAAATTTTAACGGAAAATAATGATGAAAAACCGATACTTTTGGGATGGACTTTGTTGTTACAAGAATTTCAAATTGAAATGAAGTAAAATAAAGGAAATAAATATTTTGTGTCTAACCATCTAATTCAATTTCCAAATATTTTCAATAAAAATCATCAAATATATTCCCCTATCAAGGAAACCATTATAGAATATGAACTTTTTGTTATCCGAAAAGATATGCTTAGTTTTAAAATTTAGTGAATTATTTAACTGCTAGAAAAGTTTCCCATTTGTTTATTAGATAAAAACTTTCTAATCTAGTAATTTATTTAAAGAATTACATCTAGGATAACCTTTACTTATGAAATGTTGTAAAAAACCAAATGATTAGAAGATTCATTCTCAATTATAAATTCCAATCATTCCTAAATTTATCCACACTTTAATCTATAAAGGTCAACTCATTTCTCAAAAACTTACTTCAAAATGATAAATTATGGTTTGTATCAGACCTAACTTTTCAGATATACTTTTTAATTATTCAAATCATTTAATAACTTCCAGTTTCAAGGAAATATTTAAAATAAAAATAAAATACCACAACAACCCCTCTGGTTTTGTGATGTACATGATTAATGGGGTATGGATTTCAGAGGAACATTCCCCAATTCATTTGGATATCTTTAAATACTACGTATTGTGGTTTTTATGTCAAAATTCATAGAAAACAACTTCATATGAACTGATGATGGTATAGTTATTGCTAAATTATTAAAAACAAATCTATTTTACAGATTCGGTTTTACCAAATTCTTAATCATTGATCAAGAAACCCACTTTTTAAATCAAACTTTGAAAAATGTGGTGAGAAAATATGGATTCAATACTAGTGTTTTAACACCCTATCATCCACAAACCAATGGAATGGTTTAACTGTGAAATAGGGAAATCAAATAAATCCTTGAGAAAATTATGAACCTAAATAGGAAATACCACATTTTGAGGATAAATAATAAAATATAGGCCTATAAAACTACTTTTAAAACACTAATAGTAATATCTAATTTTATATTTGATTACGGAAAATCTTTTCGACTTCGTTTTGAGTTAGAATATAAATATTTCTAGGTTTCAAAGGCATGTAATAGGAACCTATTTTCTACAGGAATAGAAATTAAATTTTTCTTAGAGGATCTTCATGAAATAAGAAACAATTATAATGAAAATTATATGTTATAAAAATAGAAAAAAATCATCATAAATGGATACACAATAAAAAATTAGATAAAGAGATAATGTGTGGATGTATGACTCATGAATGAATATCTTTCAAGATAAATTTCATTCCAAATGATTGGGAACATACATTGTTACTTATTATTTTCCTTTTGGTTCCATTCATATTAAAGAACTAAAAATAAAAAATCCTTTCATAGAAAATAGTTACCAATTATATCCATTCACAGAAAATTTTTAGGAACCTCAAAGAGAGGAGTTCTGTATTCAAGTTTCTAGGTACCACTGACCACTAGGTTTTTCCTTTACATCCCACATGTCTACTATTTTGTACATAATTTTGGAATTTTATTCTCATATTCATCAATCATGGAAAAATGAGATAATTACATAAAATAAGTGAGGGGATAAGAACATCTTTGGTAAATTTGTTTTTTTTGTGTTTTTTTCAATCAAATTTGTTTCTATTTTTTCTCATTATTTTTTATTGATTTTTTTATTTTTATTTTAGTTTGTTTGTTTTAAAATAATTTTCGGACACATAGTGAGAACCATTGTGATTTATGGAACCCAAGATAATGAGTGGACTAATTTTTCCATAAAACTGAACTTAAATAAATATTTAAATAACTATTTTCCCTATTAAAAACATTGGGAATCTCTTAAAAGGACCACTAAAATTTTTAATTACATTTCTTAAACCACTGTCCAAATTTTTCATTCACTATACTTTAAGGCCTATGAATCATTTTTTAAATTTTCTTCACATTCAACTTAATTATTAAGATAACTAAACAAAGTTTTCATAACCAAAATTTTCTTTACTTTTATCAAAACCCTAGAGTTTTAGGTGACTTTGTTTAAAATATTTATGGAAATTATTTTTGCTATTAAAAATACCCATTTTAGGAGAATTTTTTTATTCTATTCTATGTGAACATTTTATCCAAGTAATACCCTTAGAATCCACTAACAAGCATTTAATTAACCACATTACAAGTTTTTTTCCCATTCCACCCTACTCTCAGAAACAAAATTTCATGACTTTGTTGTATTCAAGTGTCAGGGAGCTATCTAGTGGTTAGAATCATCATTTTTTGTTCTTGGCAGAAAAATAAGAATCCAAATAATTTTTATTATAAAAAATGTAATTATGCTGAAGTTATGCCTTTTGGATCTTTTCAAGCATATTTTTAAAATAAAACATTATGAAAATTATGAGTAGCTAAAGCTACCAGAAAAAAATAAATGAAATATATATCTTCCGAAGATAAGGAAAAGTTTTTTTATTCAATATAAAACCTATAAGTTCACATTATATTTAAGGGATCAAATTTTCTTCTTGACAATTCACTATTTCATAATTATAATGAAATTTGAAGCCCAAAAAAATACCTGAAACCATAGTCCTATAATGAAGGAAGAGGGTAAAATTAGGTTTTTTTATTTTCTAAAATGTAATAACTATGCATTGATATTTTTGAAGATGTTGGAGTTGAATTTTGGGGGGGACAATGAGGATAAACCATGCTTGAATGAAAATTACCATGCATTTTTCGCTTCTAAAAGATCCAAAACTTCAATATTCTATCCTAGAATTTTTTCACATTGAAAACCTACTAACAAGTAACCTAACAATACCTTGAATAACATAAGAGCCTCAATCTAGTTGGTGAGGACTCGAAATGTGCATCCAATATACCTGTACTCAAAAACAGGGTGGAGACATATTTTTTGGGGGTTCTATAGCAGTATTGTAGCAGGGTTAGTAGCAGGTATTGTTTGGTACTGTAACAGCTAGAACTATTCATCTGTTTGGACTTTCGGGCCACCGATTTGGGCCTCGGGTCCTTTAAGGCCTTCGAACCACTCTAGGACTTCCGGACAGTATGGATTTCGGGACACCTTCATGACATTGTGCCACCTCAAGGCCTTCGGGCCACATAAAATTGTGCTTAAATGATCAGACAGATTCTATAAGAAGCAGACTCCTAATGGGTATTCAGAGCAGACCCATTCACTAGAGAAAAAGCTACGAGTATTTTTTGAGAAAGATAGGGTATGGCATTGCTATCGATCCTAGCATGTGCTTGTACGGGAAGCCTAGCCGAACAGCCATGTGAAGGCGGAGAGCTAATATAGTGATGAAGAAGCTGGGAGGAGGAGTTCCAGGTATAGTATATATATTTTTTACGACCTACAAGTCATGTAATCTCTAAGCCTACGGGCCTTATAAGGGTTCCCCCTCATCCCTTTAAAGGGGGTTATCAAAAAAATAATAATAATAAGGCCTTCAGTCCATTCAGGTAAAACCTTGAATAATACATTATAAATTAACAAGATTTCTTGACTCAAATTAGTTATATATTTAAGAGTTTAACAAACTTATGGGTACTATTTCATTTTTTTGGATGAGAAAAATAACATTTTAAACCCATATTTTTTTGAAGTGAGAAAATTCAAGTGAGGTAATTTATTTATGAGAATGGGATGATAAATAAATTGGAAATGGATTGAGTGACACAAATAGAGAATTTTGAATAATGATATTTTTACATCCTTAGGGATAAAACGTTGAATCTCATGCATTTATACTTTAAAATTATTTTGGTGTGATATTTATTGCTTACTTGTATACAAGTCTAAGTTAAAAGTGTGAGTGGATTTATAGATTTATTATTTTCATAACTTTTTATGTGATTTTAAAAAAATAAATTACCACTAATTTATCATTTTAAGATGATTTTCATCACTTTTAGTTTTCAAGGATATTTTTGGAATTTCATTGAAAGTGTATTAATTAATTTTTTTAAGTGTTTTAAATAATTTACATATTTATTTTATCTATCAATTATTATTATAAAAATTTTGTGAATAATTTGAAAATTATGTTTTTGAGATTGAAATCATGCATTTTTGCTATGTTTGGTAGTTTGTGGGATATTTTGAATATACCTCATCTAATATTTCATTTTACCTTGTATGATATTTTCTTCTTATATTATGATTTATTTTTTCAAATTTGGGTCTAGTACGATATTTTTATGGGTTTTACAATACATTTTTCACTCAAGTAGAACATTTATGGAACACGTATGATATTTTTGGAACTCTCATTGGACAATTCCCTTTTCAAGAACCCAATATCATATTACATTTTTTATCTCATGGGATATTTCTCCCCATTTATGATATTTTTCATCACGTATGATATTTACACCCCATATGATGATTTAATTTGTGAAAGTTTCAAGAATTATAGAAAAGAAACTTCACACTATAGGATTTTGGCCAACAGTAAACCTTGACCATGTGGCTTTGATTGAAGAGTGAGATGAACTAAAAATGATCAATGGATAATTCCAAGGAGAAACAAAATATTAGGGTACTTGGAAAGTAATTTATCATCCATGTGGCTAGAGAATTTTTTTCTACTTGCACCATGATCCGATGAAAAATAAGTTTCTACATGTGTATAAATATTCTATAGTATATTTAAAAATAGAAATCAAATTCAAAAACAATCACTCCATTTTTTTGAAATAAATGAGCAACAAAAAATTGGAGAACATAAAAAGGGAGAGAGAAAAGTAGTGTGATAGGTGTGTGGTGTCCATGCTGAAGGAGGAATATAAGAGATGATTTATCCATACTCAACTAAACTCTATAGAATCACCAGTTATATGATCCAAGTATAAACCCTATTGATATTATATGTTTTTGTTATATCTCTTTTGTATTTCCATGGAAATATGATTTTTTGAATGAAGGATTTTTTCTTATTTATTGAATAATTTTATTCTAAACTATTCTAATTATATGGTCAATTTTTAAAAGTAAAGTAGTTGTTCACATTTTTTAAACTTCTTCAATAAGGTATTTTCAGTAAGAATAATAAGTTTGTTTAGGTTTATTTTCTTGGAGAACTTAGGGCTTATAAAACACTATTATAAAGGGAATAACACCGTTACTGAAGAATTAGTACTATTTTTAGGTAGATTTAGGAGTTAACATAGAGTTCATCATAAAAAAAACAAATAAATGTAAATTAGATAATCCTTTTAGGAAAGTAATATGGGGGAATACAATGGTATCCACACTTTCCATGGATGGTGCTTTAAAATATGATTTTTACTCTCTATTTCCATTTGTTTCTAATATAAACATTTTCAAATTGTAATTCCCAACTATATTTTGTTTTAGTTTTAATTGTATTAAAAAAATCTACATTTTTAGTTATAATTTATTTTAAAAATTAGAAAACCAAATTGACAGTTTGAGTTGCAAGTTTAAAAACCTCCCTGAGATGTAATCTAAGAACCTGATATATTGCGTTATTTTGGGGATAAATGTTTTATAAGAGACCCATGACAGATCACTTTAATCGTTATTCCTAGTAGATCTCCACGGTGGATCTCCCTAATGAAACTCCCTAGTTAGGGGCCCCGTAATAGGTAATGAGAAGGGAGCTTCTACCCCTCTCTCTCAATCACTCATCCATGCAAGTGTCTGTGTTAAAAATCAGAGGAAGGGGGTCTATTTATAGAAAAATTAGGGGGTCTAGGTGAATTTTCTTTGGGATATTGAGGTCGTGTGATCCAGTGATCTGAGTTCATGACCTGGGTGAAGGACTTAGAAGAATGGATCTAAGATAATGGGACTTAATCTCCTACAAACTTAAAACATCCAGAACTTTTAATCTGAAAGCCCATTATGCCCCCTAGCCTATCAAATTGAATACTGTAAAGTAAACTACACCACCGAGTATGGTTTATAAACCCTATAAAGTTGTTTTTTACATATAAAAAAGTCTCTAAAAGACCCTAAAAATGGGTCATAATATTTTATCTCCCTTTTCTTCAGTAATTTGTGAAATGCAAAGCCTACTCCTAGAGGTAGGTTCTCACCACTACATCACCAGATTTGGAAATGTTTACAAGGGGTCACCATACCTCTATGTGTGATCATTATTATGGTATATAAAAATATCATCTAGTTATTTTTAGAGTATAGAGATATATTTCTACTCAAAATCAACTCTTTCATTCTGAGTTATGATAACACCATGGGATCTATGAAAAAGTATAGGGAATAATTTTTTATATTAGAACAATCCCTCACCCACAAACTATTAAACTACCTAACATGAAATGGTTACTGAGCATGGTCACACAATCTAATTCAATTACATCCCATCATGGTCTCTATTATCCCATTGGCGAGTCTTTATATTGCATTGAAAAATGTTATTACCTTCCCACTAGCCCTTTTGTAGTCTCCCAAGATTATTCTCCACTACCATGTAAAGTACTTAAATGGATTTTCCTTCAACTAGAGAGTAGTATTTTGACTCCCTCCATATTTTAGGTCAGTGGTGGGTTATCCTTACTCTTAACCTCAATCTACTTTCATATATTCTCATAAATAGGAATTTAACCACCAACAATATGATCTTCTTCTTTGTATTTGTGTTGGCCTTTTTTCTTCTTCTCAATGATCACCTTCTATGATACAGGTGTATCGTAGGCCTCCTTCTTATTCTTCTTATTCTTATTCCATAATATTAGAAAGTGTTCTTCTTTAAGGTACAGTGTTAGGTTCTCTTAATTCTTTGAATAGATGATTTTCTTCTAGAAATACTAGCGTCAAGAGGTTAAAATTTCCTTCTCCTTGTCCTATGTTTAGATTCAAAGTATCATGAATATGTTTTTCCATATATTATTTAGAAACTCCTCCTAATATCATCATCATCATTTATTTATTTATTCAGAGATAAAAAAGGGGGGAAAGCACCCCCAAGGACAAGAAAAAGACAACCACAAGCCTAAGGAGGTCTGAAATAATGTAACCCAAGGGCATCCCCCTGAATGAGATCCACACTCTCTGCTTTCAAGAGATCCACATTAGAGATGCAGTAAATGTGGGAGTCGGGCTCGGCCACAGAGGCAAGGTGATCCACCACTTTGTTCCCTTTACTCCATGTGTGAAGAACTTTGGTGTTGTTATTGAGAAGCATGCCCAGACACCTTCTAATGATATAGGATATTGACCATGGGATCGAACCGATACACTTGAGAGCATTATGCAGAATGAGGGAGTCAGTCTCCACCTTAGAGAGAGTGATTTTGGCCTATTGGAAAAGGGTGAGGCCAGTGAGAGTGGCCTTGGCCTCTGCCTGGATGGAGGACTCACTACCGAGATAGGCAGAGAAGGCCATAATGATTGCGCCTTTCGGGTCCCGACCAATCCCACCTCCACACATGGTTCCTGAGCGACATGAGCCATCAGTATTAAGTTTCAAACCGCAAGCTGGAGGATTCCACGGCACCCAAAGGGATCTAGGAGTATTACTTGGCTGAAGAGGCACTAGTACATTGAGAAGAAGGTGCTGCAAGGTGGGTGCCTCCTGCCATCCAGTAAAAATCTTGACCATATCCAGAAGCAATTTCCCGATATGCAAAATAATGGAACTACCAGAGGATTGGATACCCTCAAAAACCATCTTGTTCTGAGCTTTCCATAAACACCAGCAGGCTGAATGAAGCACCAGAGTGTGGGTTGTCTTCTCCTCACCAGCAGAACCCATTCCACTGTACCAGGACTCCGGAAAGGAGGCCTCGATTCCGAAAGAAGTCGAGAAAGCGGTGGATGGGACAAAATAATGCCAGACCTCATTTTCCGAATCACCGTCAAAGAAAATGTGCACCACAGATTCTTCCCGGTGATTCTTGCAACAGCAGCACCTAGATGTCAAGTTGATGTCGCAGCGTTTGATATTGGCCTCTGAGCGAAGATCATTGTTCCTGATCCGCCAGAGGAGGAAGTTAAACTTTATTGGTACCATTTTTCACCACAGGGTTTCATTCCAACCATCTGATGGAGGGATAATATTCGAGACACGGAGAAAGTCCTTGGAAGAGAAGGTTCCTGAGCTGGAAGGAGTAAAAACACACCTGTCCTCCACATCGGTGATAACGATGAGATCAAACAGTGCCTTCTGATCCTTATCAAGCACAGCAGAAATGAAGGACGAATGCATGGCCTCTTTTTTGAACGTGATATCAGAAACAGGGCACCCCGCGAAGCCAATAGGAACACCAGCCCAGTTTCGGTGCCAAAATGATAAGTTTCCATTCCCCACAATCCAGCAGGTAAGGGGCTGAATGGCTGGAATAAGAGCAAGGATACTGGACCAGAAGGGAGTAGCACAGTGAGATCCCCAACCTAGTCTCATGCGCCATCGGCCCTCCATGGATTTCCCCCAAAGCGAACGCTACTCGAGGACCTCCCAAGAAAATTTATCATTCATGCAATGGATGGTTTCTCTAAGGCTCCGAACATTTATTCCTCCTTGCTGAACAGGGTGAGCCATTTTTCTCCAAGAAGCCCAATTCCTTTTTCCCTCCTGAAGAGCATCTCAAATGAATTTTGAAAGAATCTGATCGATCCTGGAAATAACTCCCTTGGGTGTGTGGACTGAAAAAAGCGCATGAACCGGAGTATCTAACAGTGCGCTATTAATTAAAGCAATCTGACCCGCAAAGGAGAGGAACTGGTTCTTCTAGTTGAGCACTCTACCTAAGATTCTGCTCACCACATGGTAGAAGTCCCTAATCCGAAGCCTACCCAAGGAAATGGGAGCTCCCAGATAGTCCATCAGGAAGTTCCCTCTCTGCATGCAAAAGGAATTACACAGGGACAAGGCACGTCCTGCTGAACATTTATTGGAGATGAAGAGGTTACTCTTGTAAGAATAAAGTTTCTACCTTATACAAGCTTTCATCTTGGTAAATCTAAAATAGTATTCAATCAAACAAACTCAAAATCCCTTCTAACCAATATAGAACTTTCTTAAACAACTTGAATTAACTCAAAACATCATCCAAACATTTTATTTAATCTCCCAAGAATCTATTTTCTCCCAATGTATATTCCAAGTTATTAAAGATAATGGTTCTTCAAAATCACTTTTCATTCACATTAAAGAATAGATCACTAATAATCATCACATATAAATTGCTAATTTTTCAAAAATATTTTAAAGATAGATTTAAAAGTTTCATATGAAAACATATTCTTAGTATAATTTGACTTTTACTTATCATATTATTATTTAAAAAAATATGAATTCATTCATTTAGGAACCTTAATAACCCCCTATATATTTGTTGTAAATACCCCTTTAATATTCTCCATAGTTATAATAATTCATCTCCCCATTTTTGAAAATAAATTTAAAGATAATATATGGGTATTCTCATCTCAAAATACTCTCATTCCTTCTAAAAATCATATTATCCCTACTATAATCAAAGCTTGATCCATTTTTTAGAGTAGGATGGCTCCACTTGATTTTCTTATCAATGATAATTTAGTTAGTCAACTCTAAGTCAATGTGGGATAACCCAATGTAGAAATAAAAAATTAACTTAGATAATTTGATTAATGTTTTCCATAAACACACATGAATTTGATAATGAATTAGTTACCATTTTTTTGGATATGAAAAATAGATTTATAAATAAATATTCAATATTTTTTAAAAAATATCAAATACATCAAAATATTTCATGTGAAATGTAACAAACTCCCCATATTCTTATATTTTAAACAATCAAAAATGTCACTTTATAAATATGATTGTTATAATAAAAACATGGTAATAAAGGTTTATTCTCATACCACCTTTTCAAATCTGTCTATAATATTCATATTTGAAAAAAATAACATGTTTCTTACACTTCACTCACATTATCACCCCCTCAATGGATGAAGTCCTTCCAAATCACCATCATGATTGATTTTACTCTATTATAGACTTATTATATTTTATATATAGTGTATATACCTCTCATGTTTCTCCTTCAAATGATTTTATGTTAGTGTAACATAAATAAAATATAAGTGAATAAGGATGGATTCCTTACTCTTTTAATGAGGACAATAATGTTGGGACTTCAGTCTCAAAATAAAATTATATTCATAATCAAGTATTATTTTGAATGAAACTCCCTTTTCAATTTATACATTAGGTAAAAATAAGATTCTAAATGTTTATTTTCAATTTTAAGAAACTCCCACAATCCAAATAGTATTTTTTTGTAGTTGTGCTGCGTGTTCCCATATTGTTCAAACCTTTCACACAAGTATTCAGTCATCTTCAAGATTCCATTGATTAGAATAATTTACTATTTATTATAACAGATGATTAAATAATATTTATCATTATTCTTTGACTTCTTGATATTTGTTTTCTTGATTTTATCCTTCTTTTCACTCCTCAAGGATGACTTTTTTTCTTTCATTACATTTTCCTTTTCCATTATGATCTTCTCTTAAAATTTTCACATTAGTTGTGATGAGATGGTTTATACCAACACATCCTTCATAGTGAACATTTTTATATAATTAATCACTAAAATATTCTATGAAATTTATTCTATTCATAGTGGAAAAATTATTCATTTTCTATGATATCTATTACTGCTCAAAAAAATTCTTCTTCTATTAACTCTGGTCCCCCTTAAGCCAATACATCTCTTTTATCCATAGGTTGAAAAATTATAACAACAAAATATATCCCTATGAATAAACTTACAATACCACCAATAGTAAACATGAGTCCCTTCCTTTTTTCTATAGATTTTGTTTGACTAAATTTTTTAACTTTTTATTTTTTGTTATTCTTTCAAATTGTTTGAGAACCATTTTGGAAATAATCTTTCATACCCACTTTTCTATCTAACATTGACATAGTGGTAGGATTATACCCATTATTCCTCCTCTATATTTTTACAATTTTCTCTTTAAATCCAACACTATCCAAAAAACAAATTTATTACAATAAATATATTTTGATAAGAATGGTACCTTTTTCTAGGATCTTGTTGTTGGTTGATCAATAGATGTCTTCAAGATATTATTTCTATTGATATGAGTATTATTATAGCCTTGAACCCCAATTGAAAAATGTGTGTAAGAATAGTTATTCATCACACATTGGTAAATCTCAGTTTATTCCAACTCCAGATTCTTTAATTTGACGTAAAATTTGTGGGATCTCATATTGAGATATTTATTCTCAAATTCAACAAATATAAGGAATTATTCTAGTTTCTCTTTTTCTCCCCTATCAAAAAATAATGAAACTATACACTTTAATGTAGTTTACTTTCAATATACTTATTCCTCTTGTATTTCGAATCTAATCAGGAATCATTGACACCAATAGTAGCTTTATGACTTTTTTCCATAGTAATAGGTTTTACTTTTATTGATCATGTCTTCTTCAACATTATCATAAATAGTTTTTTTTTAAGTTTTATTCATCCAAGGTGTTTTATTATTTGTGGATCAATGTAACTTATTCCATGTCTTTCACATATGTGATTATATCCTTTAATTGTTTCAATTTTCGAACCATGTATTTATCCATGATTTTAGACTTCTGCTCCAACTTTGACTTCTCATCCTTTATTATTTTAATAAATACCAATATATATATATATATAGTAAACTCATCATGAATCATCTTAAAGTAATATTTAATCTCAAAGTATAAACTATTATTTGATTCAATAACTAAAAAATCATCATAGTTAGAACTTAACTCATCAGAAGAATCATCACCACTATACTTGGATAAAAACATACGACTTTACTGATCTTCAAGTGACGGTGTCTCTTAATTTTTCATCAAAATATTTTGTAAATTAATTTCCTATTTCTTCTATCTAGTCTTCAAAGTTCTTGTTTGAACTTCTATTTTCCTACTGATATGGGAAACTTCCATTACTTCTGAGTAAATAATCTTGAAATCTTTAGTTAAGGTTGTATTTTTTAGAGGGTACATATATTAGATCTAATACCACTTACAGTACCCAGGTTTTTTGGATCACTAACATGGGGTGAATTAGTGATCTTTCTCATTTTTATGAAATCTTACAATTAAATTCAACCTCTTAGACTAGTTAAATTTTTTATGCTCTTATCTTTATATCTCACAACATAACTTGGATTCTGCAATAAATAAGGGCACAAGAACACAAGGATTTACATGTTTTATCCTTAAAAGAAAAATCCTTCCAATGGTTGGTTAGTCCTCCCCCCAAAGTTTTTTACACTATTTAACATGAAGTGGTTAAACAACATAGTCTTTCACATTACTTTCATGGCATCCCACTAATCACTCTATTATCCTAGTGGATGGTATTTGTATTGAATAAAAAAATGTTACCGTTTTCCCATTATCCTTATTTTTTTCTCCCATAGATCAATCATCACGACTAGTCTTAAATTACTCATATATTACTTGAATATATATTCAGTGAACTAAGAAGTATGAATTTGACTCTCTTTGTCTTTTTGTGTATCGGTGGTTTGGTCTTGATCTTACCCTCAATTTTCTTCATTAAATTCTCACAAACAGGTCATCAACCACCATGAATTTGATTTACTACTATGAATGCATGTGGGACTAATTCCTTCTTATAATTGATCATCTTATAAAATACATGTGTATTTTTGGGATTATTCTTTTCCCATTTTTATTCTTCCTCAAAGAACGTAGGTGTTATTATTATATGTATAATATCAGGTTCTCTCAACTCTTCAAATCAATGAGTATCTTTATGAAATAACATTATGAAGTGTACTACCTTTCCTTCTTCTAATTATCTATTTATATTAATAGTATCATGAATATTTTTTTTCCAAATCCTATTTAGAAAATCCTCACAGTATGGTAACAAGTGATCTTATTTTTCAAATATGAAGATATTTCCCAGTTTTTAATTATTATTTATCCTCAAATCTCGGTCAAGTCGTCCTTAATACTCAATATTTTTCTATCCTCATGAGAATTAAAATATTTTATCTATTAATGCTCTAAAAAATACTCTTTAATTTTCATTGGAATCTTTATGTGTTCCTGGAAATATGAAACTCTTCAATTTTTCACTTTCCTTATCTAGTGTAGATATCAAATCAATATCCCATCGTGAATCAATATTAGAATTGGTTTGATAATTATTTCTTTGTATTCATCATAATTAATTCAACCGGTTATTATATTTGGTTTCCATAAATATAATATTTTTCATATTATGAATTAATTCACTATTTATTAGAAAATTTTATTATTATATTTCTTCAAAATTTTCACCTTAAAATCCTCATATTTCTCATTCTGATCTTTCTTCTTCATATATTTCTTCAATAATGTGCCCTAAATATTTTTTATAGGAATTTTTTGAAGTCTATAATCCAATTTTAACTATTTTCTTATTTTATACTAAATTCCCTAAATCTTTATAAGGTTCTTTTGAACCTTAAAAAGATTTATACTTGAGAAATGTACCCTACGAAGTCCTTATACCCTATAAAATATCAATGTACAATTAATGTTCCTTGGGATGAAATTAGATCCTCAAATTTTTATAAAGGGTTATACCCTAAGATGAACCTATATACTCTTGAAAGGTTCCTTATGAAGATGGGATTTTCCCTATGTAGTCTATCATATGGTTTCTACCTTGGCTAATTTTAATTTTTTTCCATCGTTATGTACCATAAAAAGTCCAAGAGATATAACTTGTGATGTACACAGAGGTCACCCTTAGCCAAATTTCCTTCTTGGTACAACAAAAATATACTTCTCTCTAAAAAACTTATAACAGTTTCCAACCTCTAGATAACTCACTCAAACACCTTAAATTTACTAAAAACATTGTCTTGTCATTTTCTTCAATCTCCCAAACATATGGATTATTCCAAAACATATTCTAAACTACTGTAGATAGTGGTTTTCCAATATACTTTTCTTTCACATTAAAAAACATATCACCAACAATCATCATATATAAATTGTTTCCTTGTCCTAAATCTTTTGAATATGTATTTCCAAGATATGGCATAAAAAATATTCAAAACATAATTTGACATTTACTTTTCATATCCAAATTTAAAAAATAATCCAACTTCATTCATTTGGGAACTTCATATTCTTATGTTGGTTAAATATGTGGTCAATAATTCAAAACATGGAAATATTTTTAGAGATATGGGGTGAGAAAAAACACATACGACATAAGTGGTTTTTACAAGATTCACATACTCTATTTATTGAGTAGGTAATCCATGGTGTTAAGAGGTTTTTATCATTATTCACATGTTCTTAAATTAGTATCAATAAGAACCTAGAAATTGAGTAGTAAAATTGGATAAAACTATATCATTTTATCATTGTAAATGAAAAGAATAATGTCCAACCACAAGTCTCAATAATAATGATCAATACTCTTCAATCCTCTTCAAGTTCCTCCAAGGTTGGATCAAGTATTCACTTTATTTGTTATCCAAAATAACACCTCTATAATTATCTTTAGAATTTATTATCAAATATAGTAAATTTTAGTCATATTTTTCTAGGTAATTTACATTAATTAAATAAACTTTTAAAACCCATGGAATAATGAGAGACCACCATGACATGATGGTTTTAGTCAAAGAAAATTTTTAAACCCATGATCATAAATCCCATATATCACTTGTTTCATGGTGGAAATTATTCATTCAATAATTTTATATTTTGTTTGGATAATGATGTAGTGAATATGAACATGTGTTTCTTTCTTTAAAAAGAATAACCAAAATAGACTTCATCATACCATGACGGTCATGATGCTTATTTTTTTAACTTGTTATTTTTTCTCTTTAATTAATTTTTTTTATTTTAAAATAAAACTTTTATTGGTTTAGTGTGATTCTATAAAAAATAAGAGTGAGAACCCAAACATGCTTATTTTTTTCACCTTATGGTGGATCATCAACTCTATCATCTATATTCACAAAAGTATGACCAACATGAATGCAAGTATTTCAGTCCAAAGAAATTACATAATTGAAAATACCACAATATAGATCAGGTTACCTAAGGAACACCTATCATGGGGCATGGAAAAACAATTTTTATTACCAGGTATAGTATAGTATTTAACCTAGTTATTCTCTAAAGATGAGTTCACACAAAGGAGTTTTTCACTTTTAGTTTATTTTTAGGAAAGGTATATTTTAATTTTTGGGTTTGTGAAATTGAAAGAAGAAAATAGATTAATTTGATCGATTTATAAATATTTGAGAAATATGGTGATTGTAGTGTGTTTGGATAGACATAGTTTTGTACTATCAATATTTCAAAATTTTACCCATATTTCTTATATTGACTGGTATAAGGGAGATTCATCTACGACATCCTCTCTCCCCCTTGGCAAGATGATGATGATGAAATTAATCCTATCTAAAACCTTGTGTTGTAATACCCTCCTTCCAATGTGTTTGGAATTTCAATGGGTTCCCTTGATAAATTAGGTTAATCCCTGACTAACAATTTTTGTACCCTAATAAAAAAAAATTTCCAACTTACAATTTAATATAGGTATTGAAGTTCATTGAGCACTCACCACCCAACCCTAAGTTGTTCCACAGTATAAAAAAATAAATGATTGGAATGAGAAATGGATCATCGACCAAGTAAATTTATATTAAAATAATAAAAACCTAACACAACTACATTCAGAATTTAAAAGTAAGATTAATATTCAAAACTAGATACAGAAAGAAGAAAGTATTTTATTTAATTAAAGTGAACAAATTAAAATAAAGATTATTGTTTTATCCTCCCCCTTTCTCTGTCACTCAATAAACTACCCCAACATGGATGAGGAATTCAATTTTATTAGATAAATTGGGGAAACCATGGGAAAGAAAGAAAATTAAAGAAAGAAGAAGCGCAACGTAGTATCAGGACATCGTCTAGAGCTTCCCACCTAATCGGTCCCCGATCAATCCCCCAAGGAAACTTATTTATAGACATGTAAGAACCCTAAAGATTCTATAAATGAAGTAATGAATGATTTTGGGTCAATATAATGTATGCTTGGTGGGTCTAGATAAATAAATAATGATTTCACTATTAAATATCATCAAAACTGCCAATTTTTTGTCATATTCAAGGGTATCATGTCGTGAATGATATTCACAGCATGCAATGTGCATGGCTAGAACTCTGATTTCCCAAGGATTTCACATCATGAATGGTATATTCACGACATGTAATGTGTGGGGATAAATTTTCATAGGTTTTTTTATGCCATTTATTCTTTCAATTTACATGTCATGAATGACTTACACATTGTGTAAAGTTGTTCTTCAGCTGTATTCACCCAATTTGATCCAGGTTCTTAATTTTTAAGCCTTTGGCATTGGTCTTTTATTTTTCCTTGATTTTTTTCATCTTCAATATACTTTTAATATTTTTGTGTCATGTCGGATTCGGAAGAGATGTGACCTAAAGTTTTTTCACCTCACTATATTCGTCTCTTTTTATTCAACTTTTTAATAATTGCGGTGTCCTTCTATAAATCATAAAATAAAATTAAATATCCAAAAGTACAATCAATTAAATTGTAAAAACATTGTGTTTTATATACAAATATATATGAAAAATATGATGTTGTGATTCCACATAGCCATCCTCTAGATATGTGGTAAACCATGACCACGTATCCAATAATTTTCCATCAAATATTCACATGAAATTTTCAATGCACTAAAGATGACATGTTTTAGAGATAAACAAATAATATTTTCGGTATTTCAAAATTTATTCATTAACTTTTACCTTAATCGCCTTCAATTGATCAGTTATCAACTTATGAGAATATTGATAATAAATACAAAATGAAATCACCTATAAAAATTATCAAATAAAATTATTATGAAACTAATCATAGAATTCTCCCAAGGGAAGAGTTATTTAAATAAAATACCATTAGATAAGTTTATTTTTTTAAGATTTATCCAACACTTGATGAAAATATAAACACTATATTAACTATGTCTCAATTAAGGCCTTCTCAACTACCCCTTTATCAAGTAAATTCAAGAAAACTCTTCAGAACCCCACTTCATCAAGGTCATTTCAATGTCTCTATTTGTTTTTGTTTTTAACATGCTAAAAGAAATTTAACCTCTTTTTAAAAAATTATATATCAATATTTCATGTGACTCTTACTATAAGTATTCTATCCCTTTATCATTACATGTAATAATTAGTATCTATACTCCTTTTTTATAAGATAACCCTGACTATTATACACTATTTTTGATAAATACAAAGGAATGATAAATGTAAAGTAATATAATGAACACAGTAGTAATTTTGAAGAGAATGAACTCCCAAAAACACTCTCAAGTCTTCAAATTCATACTTCCTCCTCCAAATCCATTTTCTTCAATTTTTAAAAATACCACTTTAAGGTAGAGTGGGAACCATACAAAAAAATAAATAGGTAAATAGAACATTAAAAACTAAAACAAGAATAGTGCTTATAGAAACCAAATATAGAAAGACTCAAGAATAAGTGAAAATTTCACAAGGAAGTTCCATCCACCTTCAACACACTGAAAAAAACACATCTACCATCAAAATCGGTCAAAAGATTGATGGAACCAGATACAAAATGAGATATTCGATCTATCCTTCTTAATATTATGATCTAATACATGGATTTAACCTATATATTCTCTTATATGGTACTAATAATAAATTATATGAGTGTTTCATAGTCATCATAAGAAAATATTTCATCCATTTTCTCAAAAGTAAAATCAACCTAAATTTTAAACAATTCTTGATAGTTTCCTTTAAGTCCATAGGGAAGTCTTAACTTTACCTTTTGAGCTTCATACTTAGGTGATAAGATGATAGGTATTATTAATGATTTTATATATTCTTTATATGTCTCCTTGCAAAAATTATAGGAAAAAAATCATCATTTTGGTGGAATGAGGAGGTAATTTGAAATACCTCAACCCTTATTCTACTTAGACCTCTAGGTCATAATTTGTATTCAGAAGACCCTGGTTATCTACTTTAATTGTCTCCTTAATAACATCCAATTTGTATGGTTTTATATTTTCTATCTTATATGGTCCCTTATAGGTGTTACCTTCTAGAAAATGAGAGTCAATACTTACAGGGGTTTGGGTTTGCTCTAGTTCCTTGAATCTAATAATTTTTTCAACTAACCTTTTCACCATAGGTTTGTGTAACAATGAATAATTTTGAGAATTTTTATTTTCTTTCCTTCATTAATAAGTAATTCTTCCCTATCATGAATTCCCATCTTCCATTTATTCATTATTGAGAATAATTTTTATTCTTCCATATATCTTTATTAAAAATTTTATGAAATAGGATAGGTTCCAACCTCTATAGGGTTATCCTCAAAAAATGATTTAGTAATCGATTCATAAAGAGGCACTTGATCTTTCCCAACCTAAAAGAAACAAATAATCCACATTACTTCATCGTATCAAATGCATTTCTTAATTTTCATGTACTTTACCACCCTATATTCATCATTTTATCGATTATAATGCTACACATTAGATTCCTCAAATCCTTTCAACCTATTCTTGGGATATGAGAGAAAGTGTGAAGAAGTTGTAGTGCTAGAACAAACCAACACTAGATTATCTAGTTTCTTCAATATTAACAAGACATGCCTTCTTACATGTACTATTTTATCAGTGATCCCTTTATCACTAGCTTCCTACAACATCTCTAAGGGAGATTGTACAACATTCCTAATATATTTATATGTTCAAAAAACTTATCATAGGAAATCATAGGTATAAAATCCTAAGAAATTAACATTGAATACCCTTATGGAACTGACAAACCTACCCCCTTAGAGCCCTTATCAGTTACTCATTATTTAATAAAACATATTCTACATAAATCTATCTATATTACACCTTTTTCTTTAAGAAGTTGTATTTGACTTCAATATTCTTTAACCTCATATATTTCAATGGATTCATTAAAAAATTTATTTCACTTTGGGTGTTACACCCAATTGTCAAAGGGAATGATAATTTTACCCTCATATATTTATGTAGTGATGTCACCGAAATCATTTGGTTTTTTCCTTTGTGATACCATAACATACTCATATTTATTTTCACTTAATCTCACTAAATTTTTATTCATGGAGTTCTAGGAAACACATCTTTATCAAATAAAGAACCAACTTCCATAGTTGACTTTCAATCATCAATGTCACCTACCCAATTAGTATTGAAAAGTCTATAAAGATTTATAGATGTGTCATTTCCATACATTATACCATAACAGATATTTTCTTTATTATAATTCATAACCAATTTTCATTCCTTTAGATATGATTCATTTGGGTTTCTTTGAAATCATGCACATAAAGTAATGACAAACACAATATTTGGTATTGATCCTTCTAATGGAATATGATCTTAATAAACCTTAAAAACATCTTTTAATCCAAACTCCTTCCATCCTAATATAAGGATAACTTTGTTCCAAGTTCTATATAATTTGATACCTCTCTATATTATTCCATTCCAAACCTCTTTAACAACTCAAGGGATTAATTCCCATGTGATGGAATGGTAGAAACTTATATTTTCATAAATTTAAAACCTAAAAAGAAGTTCATAACTCTAATCATCATCATCTTGATAAAAAAAATTCATTTAGGAATAAAATTACTCATAATATTCCCATGAATTCTAATGGAAAATAAATTCATCAATATACACAATCAAATGACTATTTTTTTATCTATATTGAAACAAGTATTTAAATACAACTTTACTTTCTTAAAATCCAGGCACATTAAGTTACTTTATAACTTCTATTACCAAGTTAAAGGAAATTATTTAATCCCATAAAAAGATTTCTTCATCTCACAGATGTGAGTACCATTACCATAAAAAATAAATCCTTTCACTTATTCAATATAAACCTTCTCCTAGAGTTCTATATTTGAAATTATTGACTTCACATCCATTTGATATAATTTTTATGTACTTTGAGCATGTATCACATAAAAATATTAATTTTTTAAGAAGTTTTACTAGATAAAATGATGAATGAACATCTATACCCTAAAATTGAGAGTAAAATTTACAAACTAGATGTGATTTATTCTATGTTACTTTTCCTTTATTTTTGAGATTATTTCAAAATTCTATTTCTTTTTCTCAATTTCATTATTGACTATAGTAAATAATATTAACTCCCAAGTTTTATTCTTCTTGATTCATTTCTTCTCTATATTCAAGTTAGTATGATTTTATATCATTAAACTTCTTTGAGTTAAAAAAAACAATGTTGTTATCTCTAAGAAATTTTTTATGGTCCAAATGATTCCTAAGTCTTTAGAATATAGTTCCTACTTACTCTAAACCTTCCACATTTCTGGAAATTTCATAATTAACATAATTAATTTGAAAACATATTTCTCCACTCATATTTAACCTATGTTTCTATCATTATAACCTTATGGTTTTAAAATTTTATAATTAAAGGGAAATTATGTTCTAGAAATAACAAGATCCTCCATGATAATAACTTTAAATATATAAAAAATATTCTTCAAACTCTTCTTATAACATTTGTAACTCCATCCACTAGGTGTATATCAATGAAATATCCTTTAATCAATTCTCCTATAAAATTTTTACAAGTTTATTACTTTAATATTAATGTAACAAGAGATGAAAAATACCTTAAATCTAGTCAAGTTTGGATTTTACCCAAACCACAACAAATAATTAGTGTTTATTTTATATGGATTAGGAAGTCGGTGATTGAGAATCTAGATTTTCGTCACCATGACTTGTATCTAAATGTTTTTTAATGTTCCATGTTCAACTAACATAGTTATCCTCATGTCCACCAAACATAGGTTCTTACTTTCAACTACTCCATCTTATTAGGGTGTCTATGGAGTGTTATCTCCATTAATTATCATAAGATTTTTAGGATATTCCATAAAGTATTCATTATTGTATTCGGATCCATTACAAAAATGAAATCTTTTGATGAAACGTCCCTTTTTTTATCATATATCTAAAAATTCTAAATCCACTCAAGGGATTGTTAATTACTTAACTTAAAATGGATATAATTTATATAAGTATGATCACTAATAAAATTAATGAAATAATTATCTTTGTTGGTTGAATTCAAGATTATAGGACTATACACATCTGAGTATATCAATTCAACTGGTTTTTTAAATTTCCATAACATCTTACCTTTGTGACACATATAAAAAGTATTTATTCTCACTCTTTCATCTTCTATAGATTTCTAAAAGTTTTATACTTGATATGCTTTTACATATTCATTCAATAAAAATAGTAATGTATTACATACTAAATCTCTTTCTCTTATTTTACACTCATATAGAAAATATTTTAATCATTGGGAATCAGAATAAGTTTCCAGTAGTTCCATATCACTTAGTAATGATCATGTCATCCTTAATCCTCTTAATGACACATCCAGTCCTCTAGAAAATCACATCATTCCAATTATCAAAATTTTGAGAAACACTCAACAAATATTTCCTCAAACCTTTAACAATTTCAACATTATTTGAAAAAACCTTAAATTCACTAATTTTTCTCCATAAAAATCCTTCCATGTAGAGTGAAACATAATTTCAAAAAGAAAAACCTTTTACATCATACATATGGATATTTTTTATGAAATAATTGTTTATGTTCATGTATAATGAGAAAATTCTATCAAAAATAACTTGTTTTTTTCTATTGAATCCTTGTACACCATATTTATTACCATCATTTTCAATAGATAACTCCTCATATTGGTAGATTTAAAGTTTCTATGCATATCTAACTACTTTAATAGAAATTTAAGTGCCTTGTTAATTGTATGGATGAATTGATAAAACCTACCAGAAATATCCTCAAGAGAATAAAATGAATTATTAAATTTTACCATCTTTTTTTGATGATATATTAGTTGGTCACTATTTTCTAAATATTGACTTCACCTCTATTAATATTCTCACATTGATTAATAGAGTGACATATTATATGAACACACGTTTTTTTGTGTACATTCACTCTGAAACACACACATATTTAATCAAATTGAAATATCTTTGGTTTGAATAAATTTTCATCAAAAACTATTCATATGTTTTTTATTTTGATTTGAAATTTCTTTCCTTTCTATAAAATCCTAATGTTTAGGAATTATTTATTAATAATTAAAACTCATGGATTTTATAATATTTGATATAAGTGATCTATTTTACTATGAGTGTATCATTCTAAATTGGTGAATCAATGACATTATTTCCCATTCAATCACTATTAAACTTTTTTTTATTGCCAGATCTAGTGTTTAACACAATCATTCATGGTATAACGGGACAATTTACAAAATTATTATTGGCATAAAAACATTCTTTATAGATTTGGAAGTCTCTCAAACCCCCATGATAAAATTGTTGAACTCCAACTAGGATTGTTTCAAGAAATTTTCATCATTAATCAAGTTTTACTCAAGAGCCTTAACCTCATAATATTTTTAAATTAGATTTTTTGTAGTGATTTTAAGCATTTCTTCACCCACTTCATGGATTTCATTCAGAACACCCATTTTTCTTATAAACTCTACTTTCATCTCTACAATTTATTTGAAATTTAAAATATCTTGGGATTTTATAACTGAATCATTTTATTCTTTTCAATATTTTTAATCTATTTCAAATAAAATATTTATTTCATGCGAATTGGAAACAAAACTTGAGTCACTTTATCCCATGTTCCCTCTTTACTTCTTAGTTTTTCTTCACTAAATGAGTAATTGATATGTTTTGATTTTTCTATAAAAATATTAAGTAACTTCATCTTCTGAGTCCTCTATTACTCTTTTATTTTCTTTATCATAAGATGTAATATTAGGTTTTGATAGAAAATTTATCTTATTTTATATACTTTCCTTTCCATTCCCATTATATATTTTACCACCACCTAGACCACTTTCTATCTTGTTTATATTTGATTATATTTTGGTTTTATAGTCTTCTTAAAATTATTCTTACTTATTATCATAAATTATTTATAATTATCTAATATTTCCAAAATTTAAATGCTTAAGAGGTAATTTACCTTTGTAAATACATTTTCCTCATTGCATTATTTGATGGAAAAGTGAAATAAATTAATTGATTTGTTGAAAAATATTTATATTCCCCTTCCATATTATGAGAATTATTTAATTCTATATTCTTTAATCCTTTATATTCTATTAATTTAGTCTATATTTTATATTTTACTTTCCCCATTAAGGTGAATCCTTTTCATATATCATAATATATAAAGATATTATTGATATTATTAATTTTAAACTCATATAAATTGTGATTCCCCAATCCTAATATTTTAGAATTAAGATTATCATGTATAATTATACTAAATTTCTTTAAAATATTATAATTTTCAAGAACATATTTGTATCTCTGAATCAATCCAATAATTTTTTTCCTCATGAATGATGAAAACATCCAATAACTCAAATTCTCCTAATAAAATATCCTAAAATTGAGCACAAAAAATTTTTAAACTTGAATCCATGAACATTTTTCTCCATAATAAATTTCATGAATCTTCATTTACATGGAATTAACTAACTTGTAACTCATAAATCATATCAACTTTTTCTTTGAGAGTAAAGAAAGTAAAACATGGAATGCTCACCCATCAAATTCAATATTATAATTTTCCTAAAAAGTGATGTTTATCACAACATTAGGAATTTATACACAATTATTAGGGATTTCATGAATTAGTAATCTAATATATAAAATATATATAACCATAAACTATCTCTTAATATATAAAATCCCATTACATCATCAATGGGAACACCCCTAGTGTTTATGGAATTCATACTGGCTGGAATGGCTTAATAGACTTAGATTTTTACTTATTTTTTATAATTTAATTTTTAAAATGTGTTAAGAGGGAACCCTTACATGACCCATGGTCCTAGAGGAATAAATCATAAAACATGACTAGAAGGCCCAAAGACTTGACTACACTGAAATTACCCCTCCCCAGCAACTGCTTCATTAATGGTTCCTACCTATCCACTTCTCAAGGATGATCGAATAGAATTAAACCGCGCAGATCTACATGGTGATTGGTACCTATATATAAGTTGATATACCCTATATTCATTCCCAATCCGGTTATCTTTACTCTGATGGCTGATCTTGCACTGATTTCTCCTTTGGGTCTGCTTCTATGTGGTCTGACTTGACTATTTCATGACCCATAGGCCATGTGTCCTAAAATACATATCCCAAAGGATTAAGGTGGCTATGAGACCCTATATTCTGAAGGCCTATGGTGGATCTAAGTCTAAATTTTATGGAATGTAGGCTAAAATTGGGTGAATAATTCTTTTGTTATAGTATCTACTATAGTAACTCAAAAATTCTCCCCTACCTGATTTTCCACATGGGTCTTTTGAAAACATTATTAAGGGGTTTACCACTCAAAAACCACCCCAACTTCATAGAATTCATTGTCACGATATAATAATTTAATCAAAATATTTGGTCAATATGAGATAACTCAGATCCATGTGAATACCTAGATCTTTTTCTTAACTTCAATTTTGATTCCATTTTTAGATAATCTTCTTTTTAAATCGATTTAGAAATAACACTTAAACGAATTGTAGGACCTTCATATATGATCTAAAAATGCCAAGATACATTGTTGAAGTCCATATAAACCCTTTACCAAAGTTTAAGTATCTTTTTTTCTTTCTAATATCTTCTTGCCCAAATCTCTAAATTTTTCCTTTAAAATAATACTTGTAACTTAAACTATGAAGATCTATAATAAATGGTTAATTTGATATCAAATTGATAATAGTATATTTCACTAATACCAGTTATTTTTTCTAGGTGAATGCTAACTAAACACTAAATGATGGGGTGAAACTATGGTCAAAAGAATCTATTAAGATAATTTTTTTCTTTTTGGTTAATTTTAGGATCAATAATTGAAACTAAGAAATGTTAATGGGTGATGGTGAGAAAAAAATCACAAAACCCAAGGGGTTTTTATATGATTAACACATTATTTTTATCTAGTGGACAATCCTTGGTGTATTTTCATTTTGCTCCCACATCACACATCCTTCTCTTATTATAAATAATAACAAAGTAATAGAGTGGGAATATTTTATGGAAATCTGTTAGTATTTAAATGAAAATATAAAAAATAAAGACCGCACACAAGTCTTAAAAATTATTTTAGATCTTATTCAATCATACTTAAGTGCCTCCAAGGTTAGATCAAGTTTACACCTTTTTTCACATGAAACCAGACCAAACCCTCCTGGTAATGCTCTCTAGAATGTATGTTCATCTATTGTATAGTATTTTTATAGTTTTTCAAGATAAATAGATCATTTAAATATACCTATAAAAAACACGATATAATGAGAGACTGCCATATCATGTTGTGTCTATTAAAAGACAAATCTAAAAACCATGACTATAAATTTTATTTCTCTACTAACTCTTGGTGGCTATTTAACTTCCCTTATTTTATCTTTTACATACACTATGACATAATGAATATAACCATGACATGGTTTTCTTGATTAAAATAACTAGAACTAGATTCGTTAGACTATAACTACTACAACACCTATTTTCCCTTTAAAAATATTGTGTTTGGTAGACTAGACATGTCACGAACATCCCAATGGGGACCATGCCATGACTACCCTGATTTTGCCTCCAATAGTCTATGGACTAGTGACTAACATCAAGTAGAAACATCACACACATGGGTGGCCTTAACCAAATGTACATGTTCACACACACACACACCTCCAAACCCAAAAAAATCAAAAATGTAAAACAATTAATAACTAGGCATGTGTACATCTAAAATCCCACCATAAGAGTATGAAAACATATTACTGGAAAGAAAAAGGTTCAAATACAATCCCACCAAAATAAACTAAAAATAATTCCAACCTTAAACAATAGAAGAGGACTACTGTCAAGATAACCACAGGAACACACCTCAGTTTGTCCAAATCACTAAGCTTTTACTGGTCCTGTTCACTCTATAACTCTGTCAAATGGTCGGACATCTACATAGGGCATGAAATGTGTGGGAAATTCCCATGTAGGGGTGATTGTAACAGTACTCAGTAAAACACCTCGAAATCACTAATCATATATCATTAAGAATAATATATAGATCATCATAGATCATACATAATAAGAATATCTAGATATACTCATAGTAGACACATAGTCTCAAGTAAGACCACAATCTTATTTCTATACTAGGATTCCTGCACAAAGGTTTCATAGAGAACTCATCTAGTATAACACACACCACAAGTTAGATAGCACTGATGGTGTCCACTTGAGGGGTCATTCTCATCAGGTCTTGCCATAATAATTACACACTAGAAGTATAAAGAGATTAATACATGGATGGGTATCACTCCCAAGACCATAGGGTATACCAAAAACCCAATCTAGATTAACCTGCTAAGTAGGGGATTGATGACCACATAGTGTTGGTTGTGATGATACCAAGAACCCCACCTACAGAAACGATGATGATAGAGGTTATCACTCTGAACCTCATAGAAGGATTCCAATAACTATATCCTAGACTGAAGTTCCTCAGAGAGGATCACCATCCTATTCATAAGACATGACTCCATACTAAACCCTCTGGGAAAGGATCAAGGGAATGAAACCTAATGAAACTTGTCCAGTCTAAAGAGGACAAGGGCTCCAAGCCTTCTGTGAAGATGTACATGATGTAAACTAGAAGTACAGGGTGTGAACATTTAGTACTAGGTTATAACTATATATCAAGGACCATTCCCATGTAAATTTTCTAGTACAAGTTGTGTCCATGCATGTGTACTCCTTTCTATGTCCATGTCCGATCGGCCATGTCATTGTCTGAGTACATGGTGTGTCTGAGCCCATGTACTCCTGGTTGTGTATGTATACCTACTTGGGTACCTTTTGAGACTCTAAGTAAGGTTCACATGCCATGTAACATCTGTCACACATCGTGTGATACTTATCTCCACCATAGAAACCCAAGTGTCGCAGCCAGGGCCCCACATGGTGTGTATTCTTAGATTACATGTCGTGTATATTGGGATTTTAGAGAAATCATGGAGCCATTTCATGCATCATTAACCACTTATCCAGCCTCATATCTAGATGAAAATCACACTGGTAATCAAGGAACACATCCGAACGAGCCTTATCATCTCCACTCACATGTATCTGATCACAAAAATGCAGGGGAAACCACTTCTATTGCATCTCTCGATATCCATATGCAAAAACCCACATGAAGAAATCCAATCTAGTTCTAATCAGTCATCGTAGATCTATATCATTATCAATATGAACCCAAATTTGAAATATCGATCTGTTTCACCAACAAACAAGTGGGTAATGTTTGATCACTTAGTATTCATTGAACCACCGACTGAAGGAATTTACAGTAATGAGTGATGAATGGGGGAATAAATGAACAAAACACAAATGTGACGAATAGACCTTATCCAATTTCTATGTTGGCCTCAATTCAGTGTTGTTAAAATGAAAAATGAATATATAATAAAAGAATCAACATATAAATACCCAATCCTGGATAATATCTATCCAAAAGTAGCAATACAAGATATCCACAAATCAATTTGTTAGTTAATTGATTCAAATTAATCTTAGTAATAATAAAAAGGGGATAAATCCATATAAAATAGTGTCTTACCTTCATTTGGATCAATCTCTAGGGAAAAACAAATATGAATTGTTTTTGTTGGCGAGATCATCAATATTCAATCCACATTGATCGATGATCCATGATCAGTTCATTGTTTGTCTAAGAATGATCCTCCAACACTATCTCTCAAATCTCTACGGTTATACGACTAACCTTGGGATTTTCCCATAGCAGTGTATTTATATAAAAATAATCATGACATGGAAATTTTAATTAAATAAATTATTTTAATCAACTTATTTTTTTATATTCTCCCATGATTGCGCCAAACTTGAACATCGAATGGAATCCAAGTTTATGTCTTGTATAGTGCAAAAACCACACTTTTAACTCAATTATTTCCTTAAATTTTATATCTAATCCTATCTTCAATAGTTATTCCACTTTTTTAGGAAAATAAATTCAATATTTTTTAAAATTTAATTCTAGGATCATCGGGCCTCGGAATCTCATGTCATCTAAGTGACTAACTCCAAAAACAGTCCATAAAATATTAGAAATAAATAAATTGAGAAATATGAGTCATTAAATTCTCCCCACCTTAGAGATTTATGTCTCAAAAGCCAAAACAAAATACTACGTAAAGAGATGTCAGTATTGAGCACACATCGGGGTCTCCCACTCCCATGTACTCTCTTGAAGATTCATGTTCCACAAATGGACATGCTCAAATGTAACTAAGTCACAAAGGCCTCTGAAAATCCCATCCATAACTGAGATGTGAATTAATCATCACAGTCAGAAATGATCATCAATGTAACTCCCTGGAGTTGGACTATCTCATTCATGTACAAGAATCCAAATTTCTAAACTTAACTATACTCTCAAATATCCAATAAATGAGCCGACTTGGTGAGTCAGTCTATGATCCCCAAGAGGGAATCTTATCCCTTGTATGTACATGGTAACCCCATCATTAATTCTTTGGATATACCATCCCACTTCCACTATGGTACGTCAAGGGTTTGATCTAAGCCTATTGGAACCTGGTGCTCAACCTTTACTTGCTGACAAGTAAGGAATTGAGAGAAAAACTCTGCAAATCCTTTCTTTGTCTATGAAAACCAAAACTAACATTGGAGGTCCTGATACATCTTCACTACACTGGGACCTACCACCACGGGAGATGAAATAAACTTCATCATAACCTCCTCCTATAGTGTCACTAGTACCATCTTGCATCCTCTGAAAAAACGACATGCTCCCCACCTTCATAAAATCCATCAAGAGCATTTCCAATGGATATTTTAGTATGTAGGGTCTCACAGTTGGTATCTCCAAGGTGTGGCTCCTTGAATCTCTAAAAAAGTGGAGGGGTAGAAACCATCAGCAAGAGAAAATATTTTTAATCCCCGTTAAAAATGGATACCTATAAAGAGTATAACTGATCTTATTCCTCTCTCAACAACTATTAATAAGAACTATAATTGAGGGAATTTACGACCATGTTCCCCTAAACAAGAATACAGAAAATCTCAAAGTGTTAATCTTAAAGCATATCTGTCTATTTCCTTTGTCTCAAGTTAAGGTCCTTATAAGAGAATATATATTTAAAGGCTGAAATATCTTTTTCATGAGCCTCATGAACACAATTGGGGAATTTGACATACCAAAGGGAGTCACCAAGTAATAAGAGTGACTATAATGACATCAGAGAGTTGCCTTCAGTAAATCCTCATCACATACTAACAACTAGTGATATCCTGATCTGATGTCAATCTTTAAAAACCATCAGGCCCCTCTCACCTGATTTAAGAGGTCATAGATCCTTAGTAGTGGATAATAGTTCTTTAAGTTCACCTGGTTTATGAGATGGTAATCCACACATAACATCAATCTTTAATTTGTCTTCTTGGTGAACAATACTGAGGATGACCAGGGTGATACACTAGATCTGACAAATTCCTTCCTATGAAAGTCCTCCAACTACACCCATATCACATGAAGCTCTATGATATCCATCCGATATTATAGTGTAGATATCTGTGCCATTCCAGTGTTTAGGTCAATGTAGAATTATATATCTTGGTAGGGAGGTAATATTGGAATTCCCTTAAGAAGGGCTTCCTCATACTCCACCATCGCTTCTGGAAACTGGAAACCAATAACATACACTGCACCAAGTTTATGCTATCTAATTGATAAGTAATCATATGCACCCTCCTATGAATGATTCCATCCTTCTCCACTTGGGTCTTCTTTTCACCCATAAAGGAAAACCTCATCCCATAACTATAGAAATACCACATCTAATTCCTAAAACAGTCTATATGGGAATGAATTGTAGATAACCAATCCTTACCCAAAATGAAATTGTAAGGCCGCAACGCTACTACAAAGAGATCCCAAAGGAAACTCTCACCTCTAAGATTCAATTCACACCATCGATAGAGGTGTGTGATCACTGAGTCGCCTCTAGTATATGTCTCCAAGCATAAGGGTAGATCCAAGGGCTCAATCAAAATTTCTATGTCTCGAACTAGAGAATTTGAAAGAAAGGAATGAATTTAACATGTACCTATAAAAACTACAGATAAGGTAGAAAAGATATAAAGCATACATCTTATCATCCCTATAGACTCTGGGTCATAATCCTCGACCACCTGTAGCAGCCCTCACCAATGTCCATCAGCTAACTGATCCTAGAAGAGACCACCAAGGGGTGGTGGTGGCAACAAGTAATAACATCTTCAACCTCTATCTTTTTTCCAATATCTTCTTCCATGTCTTCTTTCCTATGGAACTAATTTCTCTTGGAGCTTTCTCTACTAAGGTGACTCATCCACTATCTCTCAATCAACCACATGTCAGGTCAGAAAATCTCATGTAATATTTCACTAACCATTACAGGAGTAGCACCACCTCTCTCTTTTCTAAATAGATCCATCTTGTGAGCCTTGAACCATAGACCCTCTATCTTATTATCACCTCTTAAAACATCTCATATGTCAAGGTACCTAATACTATTAGACTCCCTCTTGCAAAATTCTCAGCCCCTATGTTCCCACTACTAGTACTAACTATCTGCATCTGCTCATTCAAGAAAATCATGACCACCAAAGCATGCTCTAACACCCATACATAGGTAAGAATTCATAGAGGTATCATTATGGCCCAGATGTCATTTCAAAATTATCTCTTGAAGGTCTGATCCCAAAATAATTGATCGTGTACCATATCTAATAAGTATCGAGAGAAATTTTTTAACCATATTGAATACTCATCCATATTCATACTGTCCTTTTCAACTTTTAGAAACTTATGGATACGCAAATTCCTAAATATAGTAGAAGAAAAATCATCTCTAAAAAGTAACTCAAACTTTGACCATGCAAGAGTTTCCTCATTGTACGACTCAGTCACTAATCCCAACTATCATTCTATATATTCATAAAAGAATTATTACTTTCAGGACCGCCATCTAATCTCTAGGTATCCTAACAAGATGGAATATGTCTATCACTACCTCAATCTAGTCCTCAAATGACTATGGGTCTTACTAACTTCGGATCCTGATGAGTCTCTATCACTAAAACTCATGAAGTATAATTATCATGTGTGCCTCATCTAATGGTACTATCAGTACCATCAGCTGCTCAAAAGGTAGTGGAAAGACTACTGAACCATTTATAGGTAACACCTCATGAAAAAGTCCCTATATAGAATCCTCATCACTGAGTGGATCATCCTCATGATTATGCTACCAAATCCTAGCTATAAAACCTCATGGAGGCATCCTATAATAGAAAAGATATACCATTATCAATGATTATATCTAGAGAGATAACTCAAGAAGGATACAAAAACAACAACCCATTCCTATATTATGCATGTACCCATTTTTTCCTACAACCAGTGCCTACATATACTGAGTCGAAAGGAAGGTGAGAAGAGTCCTCATGTGTGGATATGTTCATCATCATACCAACACTGGAGTCCCTAGCCTGAGAACTGAACATAAAACCCTCGACACTATTTCCCCAAACCAATATCACATCCTCTGGTCTTAAGGTAGAATAGATGAACTCTGATACCACTCTACCATGACCCATCCCAATAGGGCCTATGTCGTGAATACCCCAAGACCGGCTCGAATAGGATAGGGGTTGGTGATGAGTTCTGATAAGAAATATCAAACACATGGAAAGCCTTAACCTAATGTACATATACACACGCACACATTTTTAATACCAAACAATGTTTAAATGTAAAAAAACTAATAACCATTCATGCATACATCTAAAATTCTATCGTCATATTATGACAACATTGTATTGTAAAAAAAGTGACAAATATAATCCCATCAAAAAGAAACTGAAAACAAGTCCAATATAAAACAATAAAAGAGGGATTTGTTAAGGTAACCATAAGAACACACCTCAGTCTATCCAGCTCAATAAGATCAACTCAGTCTTAGTCCTTCTATGACTTCATTAAATGGTAGTTCATTTGTATAATACATGAAACGTGTGGGAAAAATCCTTGCAGGGGTGAGTATAACAATACTTAGTAGGAAACACCAAAATCACTAAGAATATAGAATCAAGAATAACATTTATATCATAAAAGAGATATGTAAACGGAATGAATAACAAGAATATCCAAATATACTTATAGTAGACATACAGTCTCAAGTAAGAACACAACTATATTTCCAGTCTAGGATTCCTACTTAAAGGTTTCACATAAAATTAATCTAGTAGAACACACTCCATGAGTTAGATATCAATGATGGAATTTGTCTGTGATTTTATTCTTGTCAGGTCTTTCCATAAGAAATAAACGTTGGAAGTCTGGTGAGATTGATACACATATGGGGATCATTCCCAAGTCCATGTGGTATACCCACAACCCAAAATATATAAATCTACTAATTATGGGATCGATACCCATGAAGTGTTCCTCACAATGATACCAAGAACACCATCTAAGTAAAATATGATTATAGAGTATATCACTCAAGGAATCAATAAATAATTTCAATAACTCTATCCAAGAATTAAGTTCCTTATAGAGGATCACCATAATATGCAGAGGAAGTGACTCTATACTAAACCTTCAAAGAAAGGATCAAGGGAATTTACCCCAACCAAAACAATTCAAGATGAAGAGGAAAAGGGATTCAATCCTTATTTTAAGAAGTACAATTTTTATACTAGAAGTATAGGGTGTTTCACTTCATCACCAGTTTTTACCAATGTATCATGGCTCGTGCCTATTTTCATGGCTTAGAACATAGTGTGTCCATTCCCATGTACTCCTAGTTATGTCCTTGTCTGACTGGCCATGCTTGTGTCTGAGTACACGGAATGTATGAGACCATTTACTCTTATCTATGCCAGTGTACCTCCCTAGATACACACTGAGCTACTGGGTAAGGGTAACATGTTGTGATAAATCTATCACATGTTGTGTGATACTTATCTCCTTTGTAGAAACCCTAGCATCACAACCAGGTCCCCACATGGTGTGTATTCTCGGATTACACATCATGTATATCAGGTTTATTCAAAATCTATGGAGCCATTTCACACATTTTCATCCACTCCTCCAGCCTATGATATTGCTACAAATTACACTGGTAAGCAAGGAACACATCCGTTTGAGCCTTTCTTCCATCTCTCACAAAAATCTATCCACCAAAACACATGGAAAACTATTTTTGTTTCATCTCCCAATCACTACACTCCAAAACCCTTATGAAGAACTCCGATCAAGTTTTGATTCATCTTCATAGAAAGATCACATCATCAATCCATCCCTTGATCTCTGGTATCAGTCTGTTGGCCCAAGAAATGGGTGTGCAATGTTTGATCACCATGTATTCATTGAACCAAAAGTCGAAGGAATTTCCCACAATGAATGAAAAATGAGGAAGAAATACACCACCCACAAATGTGTGAAATCAACCTTAGACAATGTTTTTGTTGACCTAGATTTGTTGAATTTATAATGAAAAACATAGAGATAATAAAATAATCAACAAAGAAATATCCAATCCTGGATAATATCAATCCCATACCCGCAATATTCATGATCCATGAATCAATTCATTAGTTTATTGATTCATGTTCTTCATTGGAATAATAAAATGGGGATAAATCCACATAAAAAATGACCTACCTTGTTTTGGATTAATCGATAGTAAATAAAAAATTTGTGTCATTTTCATTGGTGAGATCCTTGAGATTCTCTACACATCGATCAATGATCCATGATATATTCATTATTCCTATAATAATGATCCTCAAATTTTCTCTCTAAAATCTCTATAGTTATGTAAATAACCCCAAGATTTATCCATAGCAGCATATTTATTAACAAAAAATAAGCTCATGGAAAATTTAATTAAAAAAATTTTTCTAATCAATTAATTTATTTAAACATCCATCCATGACCACACCCAAACCAAGTGTCTAACATGCTCTAAGGTTTTGTTATTCTTAGGGTAAAAACTTGTTCTCTGAACTCAACATCGGTATTAGATTTATGATTCAAGCCTTCATTCAAGAGTTATTCCACTTTTTTAGGAAAAATGTGTATGCGTGATATTTAATATATTTAATATCTTAAAATTTTAATTTTGAGCTCATTGGGCATCATAATCTCACACCGTCCCAGCACCTTGTTCCAAAAGTAATCTATACAATATTCCAAAACAATGTATAGAAAAATCAGAGTCATTACAAGACATGTTTTTGGACCATCATAGTAACCCATCACCAACATCTTATATCTTACCAGAACCATGAACAACATGACTCCATGAATTTTAAACTGAAACTATAACAAATTGGGAAAAACTATGACATAATTAAACATCCCCATGTCCATCAACCAGATATGAAACGAATGATAACCATAGAAATAATCATTTTGTTCAAATCCTATTAGAATTTTTTAATATACTAAATGTTATTTTTGTAGAGATATCCACAGTTTCTTGTAGTTTTTAATTGATTCAGATTGCTTATAAATAATATTAATGGGTCTCCAATAATAAAATATAATTCAAACTAGGGTTATCCCATAACAAGGCTAGGAACTCAATTTAGTGTATAAACCTTTTTATTGAAATAGTTATTGTGTTTTTGTTTTAAAATAATGGAAATAAATAAACATATGTGGTTGGTGTATTGGAATTAAAATAAGTAATGTAATGTAAAGATAATGAAATTGTAATGAAATAATCAAACCCATATGAAAATTCCTATGTGTTCATTCACTATCACTTGAATATGTCTTACTCCCACTCAATGAACACTCCTATAATATTTTGAGTGCATATATCTCTCTATTTCTTGACGCTAATGTCAACTAATACATCAAAAGATCATAGGATTTTATGATAATATATCTCTTATATGGTTAGTAAGTAAAAACACTCCCCAATCAAAATTAATTCTTCACTCACATTCCTCATAGTGATATCTATCCATTATTCATTAGACCTTCTAGTTCTATTGTATGCCACTTAATATAAGTATAGGAAGGGATAATAGAAAAAATATTGAAATATTAAGAAAAAAATAGAACACAGATTGGATGAGAATCGCTCTTACCGATCTCTATCCCAAGCCACCTAATGTAATTTTTAGAATGAATATTAAGTATTATAACATTAATGTATGGGACTCTAAAACATAAAAGTTCATCTCCCTAAAAACAATAATAAATTTATTTCTCCATGATCATGGAGAATATTTATCACTGTTTAGAGATAAGAAACCATTAACATCAATTAAAAAATGTAAGAAAATAAATACAAAAATCCTTTAATATCAAGAAATGAAACCAGAAGTTGGAACTTGTTCTAATCATTGTTATGGAAACATTAACATCTATTCATATGAATTTATTTTTATGAATTACATAGGATAATTACTTCTTCACTAGGCTATGGGAAAATAGATTTTAGTTCCTATAATCTCCTTCCCATAGGATCTTATTCTAAATGGCCAAGTTATAACTTGATTACTGGATTTAGATGAGAAATGTGTACAGGTATTTCTTTCTTTCCTCTTGGTATATGAATGTATAAAAATTTTATTTCATCTAGATAAATGGCTCATAGGTCTTATATTTTCCAATATTGAAGTTGTATTATTCATTAAAAAATGTAACCAAATATTGGTAACACTCCCTTCATTAAAATCGTATACAATGATATGTAAACATTTCAACCTACATTGGAAGTAAAGGATTTATGAATGGATATATTATTATGTTTGCTTGACTAATTTTTTATTGGATGAGTGATGAAGGGTGTACTAGCTTTGTAACTAAGCTAGAGTAATGATTACTAAATTAGTATGACTATTTTACTTCATGAAAACAAAGTAACCTAATACCCCTTCCTTTGGGTTGGAGTTACTATATGTGTCATCCAAGAAGTTTTTTTTTGGGTGAGTGTTGTTATATAGTTCAAATATTCTCAAAAAAAATTGGATCACTATCACTCCACTAATAATTTTTCATGATATAATATCTCAAGTTTGTACAGATGGATAATTCCAAAATAATTTTGAATTTTCAATATGGTGGACAATTTATTTTTAAAACCAAACTTCAAAATATAATTACAAGATTTGTATCACCTTAAGGGGATATTGTTTGTTATGGTTTGAGGCTTGAGAGGTGTCTCGAGATACTGAATAAGTATTATAAAATTTGGGATTTAGAACATTACTTTTGAGAGAAACAGTCTGAGGTGCATGGTTTGGGTATGGTTAGTACTAACTATACACCCTAACCTTACGGCCAATATTATATATCCACACATCTTGTGAAACCATGAGGAATGACCCAATAAATAGTGTGTATGTATATAGAGTATTATAGATATATCAAATGTCTGGAGCATGGTTTGGGAAACTGTATGCCACAACCATTTGAGGTGGAGGTGAGTTCATATAGTTTGTATGCATGATTTTTTCAAGGTTTTCCAAATCATATATCCAAACCATGTGACCACTAAAAAGTGGTAATTTATCTTTTCCACATAAGTAATTTAAAACCATTCACTCTTATTTTCTTTCCCATTTTCCTTCAGTAGCTCCTCTAACATGTCTCATTCCCCTTATCCTCTCCCATTAAGGTATCTCATCCATATGGGGTGAGAATAAAGTTTCGTCTATGGAAATGGAAAGAATAAGGTGATTTTATGACTCGATTAACTTTCTTTCTTTATTTCTTCAATTGTCTAGTTTTCTTAGGCCGGTTTTGGCTAATATTCCATATTTTCAGGGTATTTTTTTCTGGTTTTCCATTTTCTTCTATTCTAGCTCAGAAAAAGGGTCGATAAAAAACAATTGAGGCTTATTAATCATGAATTAGGTGGTATATATACATTTACCTAAAATTATTTCAATTTATAAGATGTGTTGTTTTGGAACACACTGTTAATTCAAATAATTTACCCAAAATTTTATATTTCCTTCAATTTTTCTCCTAACAGATTCCCAAGATGTAGTAAAGTACTACCTTACACCATTGGAGGTAGACAAACTCAACTTAGACTACCCCTTAGGATGACCTTGACTTGACACACAAGACAACCTTACTTTTTATATAACCAAACCACCTCATAAGTTGTGTTTGTCTTGAAACATAAAAAATATCAAATTTATTCTTCCCTAAGTAATAAAACAACCCCTTAGGGTGTGTTTGGATTTTACTTCCATAAAGACCATACCTAAGGTGTAACCAAACACCCCCTTAGGGTGTGATTGGTTTTGAAATTAAGAAAACCCCATATTAAATTTGGATCCAACCACCCCTTAGGGTGTGTTGGGAATTTCACATATGTAACAGAACTCTTAGATTTAATGTGACAATGTTTTGAGTCACTTAAACATTTTTATGCACTTAGGTTTTCATGAATAAATTCTTAAGCTGAGGTTCATTTATTTTTATGTATTTATAATAATAAATAAAGAAATTTAATTATCAAATAATATAATTACCTTATGGAAAACATTGGGAGACATCTCTAATGTTGTGGTTTAATTTTAATAAAATCCTTGATATGATTAATTTACATAAACCTATGACTTATATCATGAATTCCTTTGATTCCATTTATGGATTTACTTGGATCTTATTACTTATTATTATGAGAACCTTGGAGTATATAAATTAAGGAAATGGTGTTGGTATGTTGTGATACCCTTAATGAAATATGATAACTTGAGAATGGGATTATGGAACTAAATGGTTTTACAATTAATAAATTTCTTTTGGTATGTTTTAACTATATTTTTTGCTATCCATAATGTGTGATTGCCTTGGTTAGTTTTCCTTTTCTTTCTTTATGAACTTATAATGGTAATCCCAATCATTATACTAAGAATGAACATTTTTTAAAAGTGATATATTCCATGGGAATGTCCTAGATACTGGTCTTAAATTCCAAGCATGATATTTATGGATGTCACACAATTATTTGATGTAAATTCCAAGGGGTAATCCTACCTTGGAAATGTTCAATGTCTTATACTCATGAATGCCTCATCCTAGCACCGAAGATTCACTTGGAAACTCTATAAACACTAGAATTACTAGGATCAACTCCTAGATTCATCTTGATGTCCTTGTACATGAAATATATTAGATTATCTACTTGCGTTATAATATAGATTCTCCTAATATTACTTCGTTAATTATCCTTGAGCCTGGTTAGATCCCTTTCTAGAAAGTGAAATGTTAAGGATTCATCCCATAAATTCTACTATAGAGTTAAACACTGTGGATTAATCACCATGGGTTGGTTCACTAGTTTTAACTAAAGAATTCCTTGGAGTAATCCTTGGATTCACTTTTTTCCAATATAAGGGAATAGTTGAACTCGTTCCATAGATCCACCTTGGTAATTTTTCTTGGAATCTTAGGATTATATCCATGGGTCATATGACAAATTTATTATTCATATGATCAGATATAGTCTAACTTAATCCAAAGAAAGTGGTATTTCTTGGTTTACCTCCACTTTAATTATTCCTCCATTCATATATTACACACTTTTATTTTTTATACTCATAGATTGGAATTCATTTGAAACCATTGGTAGTGGACTACAAAGTTTTACTCACACCCTGTTTAGGTTGTTTCTTAGTACCTGAGAAGATCTTATGGTGCTAGGATTAGGACTATAGTTGGTTATTTTTGTTGTTTCTTATCATGGGTTAAAACTTGGCATTGGATTTGTGGATCAATCATGTACTTGGACTTCTTATAGGATTTAGTTTTTTTCATTATTTATTTATTATTTCTATCCATCTAGTCAAAGTATTTTCCATTGTATTCAACTTTGTTTAATAACCCAGCACCATAATAGGTTGTATAGATACAAACTATTTAGTTTTTACAGTTATCATTTGATTATTATCCATATATATATTATAAATTATTTTATTCCTCCATTATATTTATTATAGATCCAGAGGGTATAATTTCCCCCATTGTACTTTTGTTATACCCTCACTGCTAATCAAAAACATCTAGTATATGAGGAGGTGTACATGAGTTTGTGTGTCCTTCTATCTCAAATATTTATGATTGAACCTGGTTGGGGACATCAAAATGTGGTATAAAATTTTATTTTTTCCTTTTTCTTACTATTTTAGTCTGGTATATATGAGAATAAAAACAAGTCAGAACTTGGTAAATAGATCATGTCTTGGAATATCTAACCCATGCATGGGGGAAAGATCAATTTTCTTGGAATGGGATAATTTTTTGATATTATAGTTGATTGTTATTTCATATTGAGTAATTGTTTGTCTTCGATTGGTTACTAATTTATAGTATTTATACTCATGGTCAGATATAGCAAGAGGGGATGTGTTCGTATATCATTTCATGCACATGGGATTCATATTCCCTTAACATGCTTGTTGCTTGTATTAATTACTTTATTTTTTTTATAATAATGGTATAAGGTTGGTTAAATAAAGTGTCTATATTAGTATAAATGGTGTTTTCCTATATATCATGATGGGGATATTCTATTTAACCAGCCAAAAATAAATCAAAGAAATGAAATAGCCTTAAAATAGTCAATGAATTAACCTGAATGGAATATTTAAATGTTAATGGAATTAGATTCGTTTTTAAAAAATAGAAGTGATTGTTTATGGGTTTTTTTTAAATGGGATGTCAATTTAAACTTATGGTATGGTTACCTCTATAAATTGGGAATGGATACCTGTATAAAAAAATCCTTATATATTTGATTCGATCCTTATTGGTTGATCTTATAAATATATAAATGTATAATAAACTCCTTAAAGGTTAAAGTAATTGGAATTTTTCTTTCTTAATAAATTCAAAATAATCAGTGTTTGATGCTAGTTAAATTGGGTTCCAATTGTAACTTATAAAGACTCATACCTTTATAACTTGGGAATGAAATCCCATATAACTAAATCCTTATATGATCAACTTGACCCATGTAGATCATTCTTGGAATATTATTTTTATGAGATAAAACCACTAATGGTATGTTAAAATCTTTAATGAATTAACTATTAAGGGTTTTCACTTAAATGGGATTCCAATTATAGATTATAGAGTGTTTCCTCCATAAAATTTATAATAGAGACCCGTATAACTAAACCCAGGTTGGCATGACTTGATCCTTGTAGGTTAAATTTATCATTACATGCCTTGTAACTTAACCCCTTGGGGGTATATTTATGTTAAATGGTATGGTTACTTAAAGTTTCTACATTCACTCATATTATGTTTCGTATAATTTTATGGTGGAATATTATTTAAATGATCCCCTTAATATGATAAAAGAACTTTTCTCTATTTTTGGGCCTTATTGATATGAGGCATCAATTAATTAAAAATATAGTTACAACCTAAAGAGTGTTTCCCTTCATAGCTTATTATTGAAATTTCTTTTAACTGAGCCCAATTATGAGAATTTATGGATAATTAACAGTTGAAAAGAAATTATAAGACAATTTTCTATATAGTGCTTTGCAGCATCATCTAAATAAAGTTCCAAGTACAGTTTATAAAACATTTTCCTCTATAACTAGTACTTGATATTTTATTTCTCTGATCCTATGTAATATTTATGTAAAATTGGAATTTATGTAATGGATTAAAAAACCTTTTAGTGATTTTGATAGAAAAAACCCTAGTGTGAAGTTTATTTAAAGATTTTCCTCTAATATTTCCTTGGATGGGAATGTGGATGTTCCTCATGGGCCCCAATTAGATTCCTCTATTACATTGGACCTAGAGTTTAGGTGGGAAATCCAAGTCCCATTTTATTTTTGACCCAATATTAGGAGTTGATATTTCTTGTAAGTAAAGGGATATCCAGATTTTTGGTATCACCCTTGGAAATATGAAGCACCAATAAATTCTTGAATTAATTATTCAGGCACAGTAAGTTTTGTTTGTATGTCGTTTGTGTTTAGGTATAAATCTTAGTTGTGAAATGATGCTCTGGGTAGATCAGTTGTAATTTGGTAGGTTGATGCTTACTGAAGATTTGAGCATCATGGATGCTGAATTTTAAGGGACTAACCTGTCAAAGGTATGGTTTTACATTTAGTTATTCATGTGAACATAATTTCAATGATGTATGACTAAAAAATTCATCATCCATGTTAACAATCAGGTGGGATAATGTGACCTTGGGTTGATCTTTTGTGGGGGATATTACATAATTGGAATGCATGGTTTCGTTGGGACAATGAGTCATATAAAATGGGTGTTCACATTTCATTGATGAAATATCAAGGTAGTACATGTTGCCACATTTGGTACACATTGAACTAAGAAATGGTGCAAAGATCCTTGTGTGGTTATGTGGTAATCATTTAAGTCTCAATAAGGTTTGATCGATGAGATCATATAATAACTTTAACTTCATTTTTTTCATGACTACTTTGAAAATATTAATGAGTTTATGAAGGCTATGTTCATGAGTCACTTCTAGATTAGAGTGACCTAGATATTTATTTTTTTATTGTGATAAATGTAACCTTGAGTTGTTTATAGAAAATCTGAGTAATCCTAATTCTTGGGATGGCCTTATAAAAGGTATTGAGTGTTGTAATACCATCGAAATGAGTTAGAGTCTTTGATTTAGTGACTAGTACTAATGGCATCCATGAGTGTGGCTTGGGAGAGCAATATGTGTGTGATTTCGATGAGACTTATTATGGTTATTGATTTTGTAAGTGGTAATAGATGGGCCAAATGGTGCGGTATACTCCATCGATTTTCTAAAAGAGTGAATCTTGTTGTTTAAGGATTCCTTAGAATAGGCCTTGGTGATGTTTCTATGGGGCATGGGTGGAAGATGTTTTTCATTCAGAAGGATGGTTAAGGATTAGTGGTATCAGCCCAATTTATCCATCATGTTTGGGAACAAAAAAAAGTGTGGGTTGTAGAATTTGAGAATGGTTCAGTGATGTAATAGAGTGGATGCTCCTAAGGTGGAAACAGAATAATGATCTTCAGATGTGGACCTTGTGTGAGGGAGATCTGATATGTGTGGGATCAATTATGGGATGATTATTGTGGAATCATGATGACGATGAATAATTGTAGCCGAAAACAAATAGATTACTTGATGAATACTAGGTTTGGACTTAGATGTACTTTTTTGTTGAAGTCAAATGTCTATTATGGGATCAGGATGGATTAGGTTAACCTAATCAAGGTTAGTGTTTGTGTAGGTTCGATGCTCATGACGGGGAATGATGATGGTTTTTAGGTAGTTGGTGATCAACTTTGAGTCGGTTTTAATAAATGATCACCCTTCTACTAGTGTATCCCTCCTTTTTCAAGGGTTAATTAAATATTTATTAAGTTTTATAAGGGTAACTTAAAGATTTCTTAAGTTCCAAAAGGGTAACTTGAATATTTCATAAGTTTTTGAAGGGTATCATGAATTTTTCTTAAGTTAGTGAAAGGTAACTTAAATTATTCTTATATTACTAAAGGGAAAATCAAATATTTATTAAAATTATTGAAGGGTAAATCTAAATTTTCTTAAGTGACTAAAGGGTAACTTGAAATTTTCTTAAGTTTCTAAAGGGAAACTCAAAATTTTCTTAAGTTACTATAAGGTAACTTTTATTGAGATTTAAATCTTTTAATTTCATTGAGGTTTGGGTACAAGCCTCATGGAGCATGATAGGTTAATCATGGGATGCCTCTAGGGTAAAGGCATCATGATCAATAAGTGAGGATTCATTAGAGGGTGTAGCCAATAATTTTCTATAATATTCAGCTACAAGTGGTTCGATTTTCATTCCTATGGGTAATTGGATGTGGTCGGTTTGAAACCATATCACCCTCATCCTCAGAAATGTAGTAGGCCTAGTTTGGGGGTTGTTCAAGTTTTTAAAGGTGGATTCAATGTATTCAGTTTGTGTATGGGAAAATAAGGCACATATTTTTGTCTTCAGAATAGGAAACTAAAAGCACGTACCAAGTTGGTGGTGTTATCATGTGTATTGGGGTATGGTACGTTGGGAACCTTGATAAGCGGGATGGTGAACCTCTGAGAACATACTTTTATAGGCAATTCTGATAGTGTAAGTCACTAAGGTTTAGAGTTGGTCTGGTAAACTAAACTCTAATGTGGAGATCACCATGGGTTGGTTGATCTAATAGGATGAAAACATAGGTGTCTCGGGTTAAATGGGATCCATAGAACTTCATCTTAGTATTTGATGAGGAACACGATAATCATATCAAGATATAGTGGTCTCGTGTCTTGTGCTTGGTGCTACACTTTGGGAGTTCATTGGATGGTAAAAAATGTAAAAGAGCTATTTGAATGAGATTTTATGACTAGAATAAGTCAAGTGATATTTCTAGATGTCCATTCGGGGTTCTCAGGGATGAGAAGTGATAGGGTGGGGAGGTTGTATGATCTTGTGTCTTTACAGGTTGATAATTACAAATGAATTTTCAATTTTCAATCTGGTGAATGGGTCATTTTTTAAACCAAGTTTTTTAATAAAATTATGATATATGGAGTACTGTTAGGGGATGTTTTTGGTTAAGATTTTAGGACTGATAGGTGTATTAGGAGTCTGAATAAGTCTCAGAAGATTCAAACTTCAAAACATCAATTTTGGGAGAAACAGCTCGGGGTTCATTATTAGCACACAACTAGTGATAATTGTGCACCCAAATCATGTGTCCTATTTTATATAGGCATGCGGATTTCGAAACTATATGTCATTCATGTAACATCCTGACCCTCCTCATTGTCTTGAGAAGGTGGTAGGACATTACTTGGCCTTAATAGATATCCCCAAGATGCCAAAGGCAGAAAATAAATGATAAGGGCTCCATTTACATTTAGGGGATGATTTTACCTTTGAAAATAAAACAATCAACCAAACATTTCATAACCAAATATACCACTACATGATGCATGATAAAAATAAAATACAACTCAAGAATACCATTTATATCAAACCAACTCCAAATAGTACCACAATAGAAGACTACAAAACAACAAAGTACACAATGGAAGACTACAAAACCAACAAAACTCAAAGAAAACCATTAATCCAAAGCTCCAACCAAATCCATGATCCACTATATAAAATTTCCCATGTATCACTAAGAACCACTAAATAAGTGTGATACTTTACCATTTCCCATGTCCTGATAAACCACATCTACAAAAGTACCAAAGTTCCAAAGCATGGGTGAGTAATGAAACTCGGTAAGCTTTCCCCAAATTACTTCCCTACTCATGCCACTAGGATAGAACATGTTAGAAAATTTATATAAAATAGTTTATATAAATCAATTTATAAAAAAAATTATATTAGAATATAAACAAGGGATATAACAAAGCAATTTTCAAAAAATAATACCATGTTCCAAGGAAAGAAACCAAACAATGTTCTAAAACCATTTTGTGAATTCAATTTTTGGCATAATCCACTCCATTCCACATATACACACATCCTACTATTCATGCAACCATTTACCTCCCTATAATCATGAGTGGTGAGTAATACTTTCACTAATCCATCACTTAGTAGACCATTTTGGTAGTGGTACTTCACAACCATATTTGTCCCAACCCTTTGATGGGGGTACCTCATGCCCTTATCCATCCCAATGAATATGAACACATGACACACAACTATTCCAAACACATTCTAAACCCAAGTCTTCCAAATCCATTTCAATAAAAAACATTTTTATTGTAAACCATTCCTTAAAACCTTTTTCATAAATATAACCAAGAAACCGATTTTAAAAACATTATTTTAAAATCAAACCACAAATCCTTTGGCACAACAATTCCATAATTTCCACAAAAGATACAAACCATCACTATAGAGTGTTTCTACCATGATTTGAACACAAATTTCACAAAAACTTTCAAGTAAAATAACCAATTTTAAATCAATCCTTTATATTATAAATAGAGGAATCGAGAGTGATGCCACCTACCTCAGAAATTTGGCCAAAATGATAAACGGCGTGAAAAACATCCACAAAAATGGGTTAAAACTTCAAAAACCCACCCTAGATTACTTCCCCTCATAAACAAATCCAGATATAATCATTTTTGGCATCAACTATAACGTCCCCGACTCGGAATCCACTAAATCAGTGCCTCGATTTGGGTCCCCACATGACCTCAAGTGCACCTCCCCATATGCCAAAGGTTGACAACTATCAGCAAGGGTCTAATAGGATACATGGGGAGACTATACTATCTCTAATAGAGTAAGACATAGTAGAAAATAGTTTAAAACTTGGATTCCTGACCATTTTGGGGATTCTTCTATTTGTCCTTATTTTTTGGTTATGTTCACTTGACAATATAGCATGGCATGACATATTTACTATCTCTACCTTCAAGCATGAAATTTGCTCGGGTACCCAATGGTGGCCCGAGCAGGGTGTGAGTATAACTTAGTAGTCCCGCACTAATACTGTCTACAAAATATCTATAAAATGTAGATAGTGCATCCAAGTGATAAATAATATAAATTAAATGTAAATAGTTCAATAAACCATTTTAGACTATGCTCCTTTAAATTATAATACCATTGAATCCAGGTTGATTGCTTAGACATTTCATGGTTTAATATACCTTTTTCATGTGTTCAATGAATTAGGCATGTTCAATATGATCAAGCAAATGGGAATAAAAATTAAGTCATATCTCACTCGGCATCACATTATAACAACCTCATAATCCTCACCTAGAAGCCTCGGTCTGGGTGGAATGAAATCGTTAGGGGAATAGAACTATGTCCCCTTCCCTAACCCAATAATTTGAGGGTGGATCTAGAACCTAGGTCAAACTCAACCTATGGGAATAGAGCCTCAAGTCTATACCCCAATCTACCAAGACATGTGCACATGCTTATTTATCATTCACCACAATTAACCACATCACAATAAGAATGAAACCCTACATGCTCAAATCTACATGAAGACCAAGGGATATGACTTGTAGACCACATACCTTGAATCTGTTGGTGAACACACCCTTAATTAAGGACATATATTATGATTTATCACACCTTTAATGACACAACCTATATCTCACCGGAAAAGAAATTTTTTTGAGCTTTTTAGGGAGATAAGAGAAAGATACCAACCCTAAACAATAAAAAGAAGCAAGGAGGGATTTAGCCTTACCTAGATCTTCGTTTCACAAATGAAAGCACTCTAAATGTCCTAGGATTGAAGGAGAATCTCCCTTGGTATCTATTAGGAGATTTGGTTCATTACTAAGGTTGAAAGAGGGGAGAAGAAGGTAAATCCCAAGTTGGTACTTAATTCCCCGTAATGGAAATTTTGGAATCTTTTTAAAAAAAATTGGGCTGCGTGATTTACCTGCACGGTTTGAAAAACTATACGCAAACTGTGCGGATGCTAATGCCTAAAAATCATTCTTCTTCATGGTTTACCTGGGCTATCTATATGGTTAGGACTAACCATGTGTAGACTGTGTGGCTTTCCCAAAAAACTTTTTCCCCCTTTTTTGTGTCCTGACCCCTCAAAACACCCATGAGCCTTCTTAAGGACTTGGGAAAACATTTAATTTACCACAATAAAGGTATTAAAATGAAATTTAAGTAAAACATACCTTATAGAGAAATCCAGGATCTTAAAACCTCCCCCACCTTATAATGGCTCATCCTCGAGCCGCTCTTCCAAAGCATCATTGAGTTCCCAAATAAACAGATCAGGCTACTACATTCGCATATCTGATTCTCTCTCCCACGTTTCTTCCTAAAATTTTACATGTTTCCATATAACACGAGACAAAGGAACAACCCTAACTCACAAGACCTTCTCACTATGATCCGTAATACGAACAGGGTGCCCCTTAAATGACACATCAGCCTCAAGCTCGACATCCTCGGAATTTATCATGTGGATGGATTTGGATGATACTGTTGGAGTTTTGAAACATGGAAAACATCATCCATCCCACTATACCACTGTAGAAGATCCAATCGGTAAGACATCAGTCTGATCCTTTCCATAATCTCAAATGGCCCCACATATCTAGGTTCCAACTTGCCCTGCTTCTAAATTTGATGGGGACCCAACTTTGGCGACACTCGAAGAAACACACTATCACCCACCATGAACTCAATAGGTCTACAATGCTGATATTTATATGAATTCTACCTACTCTAAGTTGTTTCCATATTATTTTGAATCAAATGAACCTCCTCCAATGTCTCTTGTACAAGACTCTGTCCTAACATCTTAGAATCCATGGCCTCTAACCAAAACAATGGATATCTAAATACTCTCCCATAAAGTGCGTCAAAAGGTGTCATCTGAACTGTAGCATGAAAGATGTTGTTGTAAGAAAACTCAATAAGAGACAAGTTCTTTTCTCTTAAATAACCAAAATTCAGAAAACATGCTCTCAAAATGTATTCTAATGCCTAAATTGTATGCTCTAACTACCCGTCAGTCTGTGGGTGGTAAGTCGTACTCAAAAACACCTGGGTACCAAGTGCCTTCTGTAGTCCCCTCCAGAAGTGTGAGGTGAAATATGGATCATGATCTGAAACTATGGTTCTCAGAAAACTATGAAACTGTACTATTTCTAGAACATACAATTCCCCCAACTTGTATACTATATAGGTCTACTGGATTGGCAAGAAATGGGTCACTTTTTTCATCCGATCTACCACCACCCAAATTTAATCATTATTCTAAGGAATCCTCATATGACCCACTATGAAGTCCATCAGGATGTCATTCCACTTCCACTCTGGAATAGGAAATGATTGTAACAACCCACCTGGATGTTGATGTTCATCCTTCACCTGATGATAGGTAAGGCATCATCTCACAAAACTCACAACTTCTTTCTTCATTCCTGACTACCAAAACTTCCTACAAAGATCATGCTACATCTTAGTCAAGCTTGGATTCACTTCCCACTTTGATGCATGAAACCCACGCATCAAATCCTCTTGTACATCTGTCAGCACCACAACACGACAATAAACATAAGCAACTCCATCAGCCCTTAAAGTCCAACCAGAAGGTGAATCCCCACCTTTAAGACTTTCATTTATAGCCAAACGCTCATGATCTACCAGTTGGATCTCTTTAACTCGGCTCAAAATCATGGACTCAACTACTATAGATGCAAGATTCATCTGCCCGTTCTCATCCTATACCTGCAAATGAATCTCAGCAAACAAGGTCATCATCACCCACTCAGAACTAGATTCCAGAACTACCTGATTCTGAGTCTTCTAGCTTAGAGCATCGGCGACACTATTCCATTTCCCTAGTGTGTACACTGACTCAAAATCAAAAGACTATAGGTTCTCAACCCACCGTCACTGTCGAAGATTCAAATCTTGCTGAGAGAAGATGTATTTGAGATTTTTATGGTCGATAAACATTGTAAAGGGTTATCCCAACAAGTAATGCCTCTATAACTTTAAGGCATGTACTAAAAGAGCTAGATCTAGGTCATGAGTAGGATAATTCCATTAATGTGGCCTCAACTTTCCCAACCCATAAGATACAACTCGATCATCCTACATCAACACTACCCCAAGTCCAACACCAGATGCATCACAAAACAAGGTGTACCTCTTACCCAATTTAGGTAAGATCAAAATTGGTGTAGTAGTCAACTGATTCTTTATCTCCCCAAAAGCATTCTCCAAAGCCTCTGACCAATCAAACATAAACCCCTTCTTGGTTAGGCCTGTGAGCGGTACTTTTAAATGAGATAAATCTCTAATAAACCTTTGGTAATAATCAGCTAAACCCAGAATACTCTCAACATTAGAGATGTTCTAGAGCTGCTCCTAATACACTATAGCATGCACCTTTTCTGGATCCACCGACACACCTGACTCAGAAATGATGTGTCCCAGAAAGTGCACCTCATCAATCTAAAACTAACATTTTGATATATTGGTGTAAATCCTTTACTTTATTAGTGTACTCAAGATGATTTCAACATGTTTTTAATGATAATAATGAGTTCTATATTACACAAATATTTCATCAATGAAGAAAAATATGAACTGATCTAGATATGGGTGAAATGTCTAGTTTATCATGGCCATGAACAATGTCGGTGTGTTGGTCAATCCAAAAAAAAATCACCAGAAATTCATACAATTTGTACCAGCTTAAAAATTTTGTACAGGGTATGTCAGAAGGTCTCACTCTCAATTGATGGTACCCTAATCTCAAATAAATCTTGTAAAGCACTGAGGCACCTCTAAGATAATCAAATATTTCAATGATCCTAGTAAGAGGGTATCAGTTCTTAACCATCATCTGGTTCAGATTCCTATAATCTACACATAGCCTCAGTGATATATCATCCTTCTTAGAAAATAACACCAAAGATCCCCAAGGTGATGTAATAGGACGTATAAACCCCTTATGATCCAATTCCTATAATTTAACCTTCAGTTCTTGGAGCTTTTCTAGTGCCATTTGATAGGGTGGAATGGAAACTAGCTCTTCTCCTCGCAACAATTTGATCATAAACTCAACATCTCTCTTGGGTGGTAACCCTAATAAGTCCTTAGGAAACACATCCTAAAACTGGTTCATAATAAAAGTTAAGACTCAATGTCCTTTCTCTCCATCATCTAACATAAGTCATTCCACTTGGGATGTGAGTTCCCCCAACTATTGGCGTACTATCCCTGCGCATCCCACTCAAGTATCCCACTCACCACGAAGGACATAAGTGCTTTTATCGATAGATGTGAATGTTACCCAACAACGGTAACAGTCGATATGAGCTAGATATAATGCTAACTAGTCTATTTCCATGATTTGGTCAAAACCTGACATCTCTAGGAAAAATAGATCCCACAGAAAATGACACCCACTAGTCTCCATAGCACAACCCTTACACCGCCTTATGTCCTCAACTTGTACCACTAGCAGAGTATCAAGTGACATTACTTCCATGTAGTCTCCACGATTAAGCCTAACACAACTAAGAACTAATTAGAAATAAAGGAATGTGTATCACCTGTATCAAATAAAGAACTAGTAAGTGTGGAAGCTATAAGAATTGTACCTTGAACAGTAGATGGTCAAACCTCACCACCTTCAGGTGTAGCCTGAACTGCATAGAGATGACCTTCCCCTTTACCCTGGGCTCCATCCTGAGTACCCTGCACTGCACTGCTCTGTTGGTAAGGATGATCTCACCCTAGAGTGCTATGTCCACCACCTATACTAGTACAACTCGTGGAGATCCAAATGCTTACCTGATACAGTGTAACCAACCCCCTCCTACACTTGGCATCTGCCTCTGACCTCTATCATTACCTGACTATCATAGTTCCTATAGAACCTATTCACATGGCCTAACTTGCCTCATGCTCTTCACTCAACTGGTGGGTGGAGACACTGGTCTCCCTTGTGCCCCAGCCTACCACAATGATAACAGAAGACCTGGTCACCACCCTAATAAGCTGACCCCCTCTTCTAACTACTATGTATGCTTCCACCCTGTTGAAAGATTCCAAAACGACGCTTCCTACTATTAGAAGTTTCACCACTTTCTCGCCTAGATAGAACCACAAGTTCACAACTTTAAGTTCCCTTCAGGTTCCCCTCTAAGATAAGGGCTTGATCCACCACTTTATAAAACCTCTTAAAATGAAATATATTCACCTGAAATTTGATCTTGTGACACATCCCATCCTATAAGTGTTTTTCTATGGCTGTCTCGTCTCCTATCAATGTCAGAACGAAGTATCTCAGATTGGTGAAATGACTAGAATAGCCCATTACTAACATTGTCCCCTAATTTAACCTCATAAAATACGCAGCCTTATCTTGCCTCAATTTTTTTGGGTAGAAGTGCTCAAGGAACTTCTCCTGAAAATATTTCCACATCATTCCTTCAGCCTGCTTCGTTTGGACCATGATATCCCACTAGAGTTTTTCCTAACCCCTTAGTATATAGGCCTCCAACTTGACTCACTTCTCAATAGGTATCTCTAAATGGTCAAGAATATTTTGGATGGACTCTATCTAAAATTCCATTACCTCAGGCCCACCCTCTTTGCTAAAGGTCGAAGGGTGCTATAGCTAAAACTCTCTTGTCAGCTCAAATATACTCGGTGTAACCCGCCCTGGGTCTCGTTCCACCATCTATGTCAAACAACCAAATTTCTCCCAAAATTTTACTTACATATCTTCTTAGATCACCATGTTCTCTTTCTCTATACCTGGAGGAGCGTTCTTAGCCACTTCCTCTTGTCTCCCAACTAGCACACATCTTTGAGGTGGCATTTCTCTACAATTCCAAACAAGAGCTTTAGAGCGCAACCATAACACTTTTATGAGAAGGAATGAGATATAGGTAGGCTCATCACTTTCCAAAACTTAACCAATTCACATACTCTACACAAAAGAGCCCACTCACAACTAAATCACTACCCTTGGACATCTCTCCTAAGGCCATGTCTAACATGGTATCTAATTCACACGGTTACAATATTTATCTTTTACCCAATTCAAAACTGTTTCCAGGTACCAATTTACTCTTACAACATGTTAATCCACTTTTTCTTATTTGTTAAGCACCATCTTCTAATTACTACTTAACCTTTTGAATTTCCTTTTTACCCATTCATACCATCCCATTAGGCACAATTTCATTACTTTATAAGAAAAACAAATGCATCATAAACTTTATACCTTGCACACCCATCCCATGTGTGTGCCTACCATGATGCATGTCACTTACCTATAGAGGTTCCTAAAATAATGAATGAATGCAAAACCTCATACCCCTTTCTGGAAACAAGATAAATATTACAAAACCATCAAATAACAAAACAATTACATCACTAAATGGTGAAATATCATCAAATATAACAACACACAATAAGAACAACAATCCCCTCCCTAGGTAACTTGGGTTTTCCCTCATAGATGGGTTAGCTACTCCCAAGCATGAGATAATTACCAAGGCCTGAATCTTTCCTAACCTCATGTATACCATTTCCCAAATAGTACGAAAGAGAAAATAACTCCTCTTATACCACTTTGTAACATCCCCAACCCGGAATCCACTAATCTGGTGGCCTGAGTCGGGTCGCCACATGTCCTCAAGAATGCCTCCCTATATTCCAGAGGTTGTCGACTAGCAGAAAGGGTCTAATAAGGTACGTGGGGAGACTATACCCTCTCTACTGGAGTAAGCCATAATAGAAAATAGTTTAAATAGCAGAAAAAATAAAGAACAAACAATAAGATGCATAAATAAATAATTACCAAACTGGGTACAACCATATACAACAGTAAATATGCAATGTCATGCTATAGTGTCAAGTGAAAAAAAAAATCAAAAGAAGGAAAAATTGTAGAATCCTCAAAATGTTCTGAACTCCAAGTATGGAACCTCACCCATACATGTCCCATGTCTAACTCAACTCCCTAGAATAGGTCCCTTCCCTTGTTTTAGCCTGCAAGCATGAAATCTTCTCGAGTACCCAATGGTGGCCTGAGTAAGGTGTGAGTATAACTTAGTAGGCCACCACCAATGGCATCTAGAAAATATCCAGGAAAAGTAGATAGTGTATGCAAGTGATAAATTATGGCAATTGAAGATAAATAGTTCAATAGACCATTCTATACTATTCTCCTTTAAATTATACTACCATTGAATTCAGGTTCGCTATTTAGACATTTCATGGTTTAATATACCTTTTTCTTGTGTTCAATGGATTAGGCATGTTTAATATTCTCAAGTATATGGGAATAAAAATCAAGTCTTATCTCACTTGGAATCACATTATAACAACCTCATAATACTCACCTTGAAGCCTCAGTCTGGTTGGAATGAAACTGTTAGGGGAATAGAACTCTATCCACTTCCCTAACCCATGCATTTGGGGGTAGAGTAAGAACCTCGGTCCAACTCAACCTATGGGCATAAAGCCTCAAGTCCATACCCCACTCTACCAAGCCATGTGAACATGCTTATATATCATTCACCACAATTAACCATATCACAATAAGCATAGCCAATATCATTTACAACATTACAATAATATCAATAAATGGGAAATTAACATTATTCCTCAATCCATTAACACATTAATTATTTATATTACTTAACCCTTTATCCCCAATACCATTTCCCATGCCTATCTCGCTAAGAAAATTCTAGTATAAACATTATTCCTTATCAAATTCCCATTTTCCCATTTAACCCATTTAAATGTCAACCAAACAATCCCTTATCCCTTAACCACATTAGAAACAACTATCCACCCTCCATTACAACTCATTAAATAATCAAATTATCTTACTCATTAAGTCTCTATATTATTATGATTCAATTTCACACCTTACATTTCTATTATCCCTATCGAGAGGGTCGGCACACCCCATGGGTGGCCCTAATTTGGTCAATTAATCCTTCTTGATTACCATGGAGATCAAGAGGGGATAAATTAATTATTTATACACCCAATACACCACATCTCATTAATGGAATCAAAAACACATCAAGAATAGAAATAATAATGAAACCCTACATGCACAAATCTACATGGAAACCAAGGGATATGACTTGTAGACCACCTACCATGAATCTGTTGGTGAATGCACCCTTAATCACGGTCTTAGATCCCAATTCAATACACCTTTGAATCCTCAACCTAGATATCATCATAAAAAAAGGTTTTCGAGCTTTTGATGGAGAGAAGAAAAAGATACCAACCCTAAGAAAAGAAAGGAGATATTTAGACTTATTTGGATCTTCGTTTCACAACCAACGGCACTCAAAATAGACTAGGATTGAAATAGAATCGCCCTTGGGAGATCATGGGAGATTTTGTTCGTTCCTAGGGATTCAAGAGGGTAGAAGGAGGTAAATACCTAGTTGGTACAGAATTCCTCATAATTTAATTTTTGTAATTTTTAAAAGTTTCTGGGCTGCATGGTTTACCCACATAGTTTTCCAAACTATGTGAAAACTGTGCGGATGATACTATCTGAAAATCCTCTTTCTGCTGGTTTACATGGGCTATCTGCACGGTTAGTATTAATCGTGCGCAGATCGTGTGGCTTTCCCAAAAAACTCCTTTTTCCCCTTTTTCGTGTCTTGAACCCCCAGAACACCCCCGATCCTTCTTATGGACTTGGGAAAACACTTAATTTTTCATAATAAAGGGCTTAAACTAAAATTTAAGTAAAACATACATTATAGAGAAATCTAGGATCTTACATCAACTACCTTATATCTATCCACATAGAAAATAGATATAAGTAACTGAGAGAGATGGATAAGTGGATTTAAGGAAAACCAAAAACACTACTAAGAATGATGACTTACTATGAGAATATGGCTTCAACGCACCATGAGAATCCTTAAAATTTCCTTCTGATCAATTGGAGAAGCCTCTACTACATTTGGGTGGAGAAAATATATAGTTAGGCCCATTTTAGGGAAAATGAGGGGTTAAAACATAAAACAAACCTAGATCCACTTTTTTTTATCTAGTTTTTAAATTGTTCATGGTTAGGAAAACTATGCACTATCCATGAAATAGACATTTCCTCAAGGATGAAACTCGCAAGATTGGATCGCACAGTTTCTAAACCATTTCCCAACCATGCCAAATAGTACTGCCTCAAAAAGCATAGTTTCTTCTAGAATGCTGCACAGTTTGGAAAAATCGTGTTCCTTCTCCTTAGCCCCTATCTCATTTTGCACAGTTTCTTATAGGTGTTGCATGGTTTTCACAAACCATGCACCAATCGTTCAGCCATAAAAAATCCACAAAAAAAATCCAAACCTTTTCTAAACCCTCCAAAAATTTGCCCTAACCTTTTACAAACTTAAAAATCATAAAATAAGGGTTAATTGAAACTAGGGGAGCCACATTCTCCACACCATTGGCCTTTTTATACTCGGGAAGTATAAAGACAGTGTTTCTTTGAAAGAGTTTTGGCCATTTCTATTTCATTTCCTTCTCCAATTCCCAAGTATTTTCCTAAATCTGACTATGTTTCCACAAAATTTGCACTAGAATGATGCTTTTTTCATGCAAGAATTTCTCTTGACTATCCCCAATCCACACCAGGATGTGTAGCAATGAATCATCAGTCTCTAGTTCAATATGATCTCATCGAATCACATGGTTAGGATCAGGACGATACTTTTTCAACTGGGATACATTAAACACATTATGCACGACACTAAACCATGGTGTCAATGCCAACCAATATGCCACCTCTCCAACCCATTCAAGTATCTCAAAAGGGCCTATGTATCAAGGAGATAACTTTACCTAATTCCCAAAATGTATATGTCCAAGCCTCACAGAGATCCTCAAAACACATGATCACTCACTGTAAATGAAAACGACCATCGACGATGATCCGCATATGATTTCTGAGGACTCTGATCCATCTTCATCTATTTTCTAGTCAAATTAATCTTCTATGTTGTTTCTTAGACAAGTCTTGTCCGAACAAGTGAAGTCTCACATTTTTTCACCCAAAAAAGTGGAGAATGACAAGGACTCCCACACAATTCTTCAAAAGGATCCATATGTATTTAGGCTTGATAAGTTTTTTTATATGATAACTCTACTAACAGCATGTGTTCTTCCCATGAGCCACCAAAATCCATTACATAAGCCCAAAACATGTCTTTCAACATTTTTATTGTTCGTTCAGATTTCCCATCCATCTGAGGATGATACACTGTACTCATAGTCAATTGAGTCTCAAGGTCTTTCTGTAAGGATTTCCAGAAACAATATGTAAACCTTAAATCTCTTTTTGAAACCATCAAAACGGGTATGCCATGTCTCTTTAACTATTCTTGAATATAGATTTTTGACAAGTCCTCCACCATATGATATTTACGAATATGAATGAAATAAGATGACTTTTTTAGTCAATCCACTATCACCCATATGGCATAGTGTTTCCAAATCATTCTTGGGAGGCCTGTTATAAAATCCATAGCTATATTCTCCCATTTTCACACTATAATAGGTAAATACTACAACATAATTACCAGTCACTGATTTTATAACTTAACTTGTTGATAAATTAAGAATATTGAAACAAAATCATCCACCTTCCTTTTCATACCAATTCACTTAAACTATGCTTCCAATACCATATACATCTTTTGTATTCTGTGATGAATATCCCATCTTGAATGGTGGTAAGTATGAAGAACTTGTTCTTAACAAACCATAGGTACAACCATATTATTTTTTAACCACAATACTTAACTCTCATCAAGCTTTCATCCCTCAATGGTCTCCCTACCATTGAGTTTTGACCTTATATCCACATATTCTGCATCAAATTTCTATACCTCTTTAACCATCTTCTCTAACTGAAGAACAAATGAAATTGGAAATAAGGTCATAAATTTCCCTAAGTCTTCACATTCTAAGTTAATTTCATCTAGGATCAACATAAAATACCACTCATCATAAGATTCATCTTCCATCTAAGAATATGACTTTCAACTTAATGAATATTCCATCGAATTACCTTTTCTCGATGTATACATCAATTCAAAGTTAAAAATTTGGGGAGTATCCATCCATATTCTTTGTCTCGGAATCAAATACCATTTTGAGAAAATGTGTTTAAATAATTTATGATATGTAAACACTATAAATTTCTCACCAAATAGATAACGATGCCAAGTCTTCATAGAATAGACGACGGCAGCTAACTCCAAATCGTGTGTTGGGTAGTTCTTCTCATGAAATCATGACTTCCTTGAGACATATTAAAAAAACGTGATTTCCCTTCATGAGAGAACATCCTAACCCAAATTACAAATAATCAAAATATACCACTCACCGTTGTCTTGATTCTGGAAAAATCAATGTTGGTGATGATGTAAGGTGAAATTTATACTCTTGAAAAAAATTTGAATTATTCATTGCATTGGAATAGAACATTATTCTTTTTCAAAAATGTCATAGGAAAATCTAGTCATGAGAAGTAACAAAAAAAATAAGTAATAACTAGATAGAATAAGGAAACTTTGTATCTCAAAGACATTCTTTGGTGGCTTCCAAGAGATAACAACTTCTGTCTTTTCTTGATCCACAAAAACACCTCTTTCAAAAATTACATTTCTAAGGAAACATACTTCTTTTATCCAAAAATCACACTTTGATAATTTGGAATATACACAATGATCCCTCAAGACTCCCTACATTGTCTCAAAGTATTTATCATGCTCATCCCTTATCATTGAATACACCAATATTTCATCTACAAATAAAACCAGAAAAGAATCTAGATATCGCTAAAATATATGATTCATAAATTTTGTAAAGACCTCTAGTGAATTACTAAGACCAAAAGGAATTACCACATATTCATAATGGCCATATATACTTCCAAAATCTATCTTTGGAATATCCTCCTTCCAAACCCATAATTGGTGATATTCTGATCGAAATTCAATCTTAGATAACCACTCAGATATCCTCAATTGATCAAAAAATCATCAATACATGGAAGTGGATACTAATTATTTATCATGACTTTGTTTATATTATGATAATCCATAGATAGGATTACAGTTCCATCAGTCTTATTGAAGAACAAGACCAGTGTTTCCCATATAGACATTCTGGTTCAAATGAATCCTTTATTTTCCAGCTCTTATAACTTCACTTTCAAACCCCTTAGTCCTATTGGATCCATCTGATAAGATGAAAGTGAAATAGGACTGGTCCCTAGTAGGAGATCAATCATAAACTTCACTTCTCTCATAGGTAGAGACCCTAATAAGTTTTTTGGAAACACATCTAGAAACTGATCAACCACTACTATAAATCTATTTGTCTTGATCTATTCCATTGATAAGAAAGACAAACTTACCAACTGGTATGAGATCATTCCAACTTTTGGTGCCAACAAACCTGTTGCACCTGTATTTCCATTCTGGTATCCTTAAAAGAGATGATTTATTCCATCTTCAATTGTAAAGATGCCCTTTCTGGTATAATATTTTATGTGAGTCTTGAATGTTTTCAACCAATATATATCCATTATTATATCAAAAACATTCATCTTAATAATATAGAAATCCCATTTTATCTCTGCTCTATCAACAATTATATAACATGTTTTAGACATAAAGGTTTGACATTATCTTTTTCCAAAAAGAGGTTTAAGTTTTAACATATAAGGAATCATCTCAACTTTTAAACGTAGCAAATAAATAACATTAAAATTAATAAATGAGTGTAAATCGTCCATATCAAACAATTCTTTCATAAGGGTAGAATTCAAATTAATTGTACCTCTCACTGATTATGGCCCAGACTGATATCCATGATAACCTACTCAACTCCATATAATTGTGTTCTCATCGCACTTTGGTCCTTATTATCTTGTTGATACTACCCTTACAGAGGAGTCATGGTATTCCTAGAATCACCATGGTTAGATCTATTTTTCTAATGAGAGGTATTTTTCTGCCCTCATCCCGATGAAGAATATGATGCTTATAACACCTGATAAGTGTCCTGAACACTCGACCTTTGAGTAGTACGACAATAGCGCTAAAGATGCCCCAAATGATTTTAGTTATGGAATGCTCTATTTTTGTGTCATACACTCTAGCTTTAAGTGGCCAAGAAAACCACATTGGAAACATCTGAATTTTCTCTTGGGTCATGGAGGAAGGTTTACTAATTCAGTTGTTTGATTTTGATTCATGCTCCCACCTTGCAAATAGGTGTCCCTCTTTTGGTTTCTCCCAGTATTAGAGTTCCCACCATTTCCCATGGGTATCAATATACTCCCTCCTCCTATATCTTCTGAGATATCCCTTTCTACCACTGTTACTCTATTTACCAAATTCGTATAATCTGTAATACAAAGTAGAGTGATATTCGAGTGAATTTACTACCTCATCCATGATTCAAATATATGTGCCTTCAAGGATTTATTATCATCAACATCAGGTAAAAACCATAATAAATTCATCAATTTATCCACATACTCAATGATAGAAATATTTTCCTACTCCAACCTGAATAATTTCATTGTTCTTTGGATCTTGAACATATGAGGATAGAATTATTTGTTAAAAATTTCATAAAAATCATCCCACTTATGGTCGTGGTTTGATTTATCCTAAACATCTAAATCCCACCACTAGAATTCCATATGTTCTAGTATATAAATTTCTATCTTTACTTTCAACTCTACTAGTGTGCCAATGAAATCGAAGATTCGATTCATCCTATTCAACCACACCTATACATTTTCTAATTCAGAATCACCCTAAAATATGGGTTGATTCTATTTCTAGAATTAGACAGATTGATCCACTTTCCTTGGATCATCCCTCATTTTTCCATTGTACACAGCCTAAAAGTATTAGACAATACTCTGAACTAGTTTTTCGTTCACTTGTGGCTCATTTTCAGCCACATTTTCAGGAGCTTCCTCCGGTTGGTTTCTACAATACCTACCGGTTAACATTTTATAGAAACACAAAAAATTCCATAACTATCACACTATATTAACTGAAGTATTAGAACTTTAAATTATACCACATCACAATATCGCAACAATGATTTCCAAAATCAAACTTTTTCATGTTCAGTCATTTTTGAAAAAAATCTCACTTGCTTTTGAAAATAAAACCATTTTTAAAATACCACAACAATACTCTTTTCAAAATTTTACATCTGAAAACAATTTCAACATTTTTTAAAAATCAACACATTATAATCCTATAAGTGTCTAAAAACATTTCCCACTCCAAGTGGGAATTAATTTCTATAATTCATGTAATTCTCATCTCATTGGATAAACCCACGACAATGAAATTTCCAAATCCTATAAGTGTCTCCAAAACAATTATGTACCCAACTGCCTCGTAACTTGAAGTTCAAAATAAAAAATTTAGCTATGTATTTTTATTCTTTACATTTCAAGTCTCGATAATCCTACTCTTTTCTACCAACCTGACACAAGTAATAGACCAGAATGAATTTCTACTCCAAGACCGGTAAAAATAAGGACCACTTATTTCAAAATGATATTTGGAAGGAACAAGACTAATACAACTTGTAACATCCATCCCCTCCTCATTTTCTTGAGAAGTATGGAGGATGTTACGTGGCCTTAAGTGACATCCCCAAGATGCTAAATGTGGGAAATAAATTCCAAGGTGTTCATTTACATTTGGGGATGATTTTCCATTTGAAAATAAAACAACCAACCAAACATGACATAACCAAATAGACCAATACATAATACATGATAAAAATTAAAGAAAACTCAAGTATACCATTTATATCAAACCAACTCCAAAGAGTAACACAACAGAAGACTACAAAACAACCAAGTACATAGTAGAAGACTACAAAACCCACAAAAATCAAAGATAACCATAACTCCAAAGATCTAACCTGCTCCATGATCCACTCTATAAAACATCATGTTTATCATTATGCACCACTAGATAAATGTGATACCTTTCCTTTTCCCATGTCCCGATAAACAATAGCTTCAAAAGTTCCAAAGTGCCAGAGAAGGGGTGAGTAATGAAACTCAGTAGGTTTCCACCAAATGAATTCCCTACTCACACCACTATGATATAACATGTTATCACATTTATATAAAACAATTTAGATAAAACAATTTATAAATAGTTTATATTAGAATATAAACAAGTTTCATAACAAAGAATTTTTCATAAAACAATGCAAATTTCCAAGGAAAGCATCCAAACAATGTTCTAAAACCATTTCATGAATTTCAATTTCACATAATCCATTCCATTACACATATCCACACATCCAACCATTCATGAAACCATATACCTCCCTAAACTCACAAGTTGTGATTCATCCTTCCACTAAGTCATAACTTAGTGGACCATTTTGATTTGGGTACTTCATACCCATATATGACCCAACATTTTTATGGGGGTACTTCGCACCCTTATCCATCCCAACGCATATAAACACACACCACAAAACCATGCCAAACCCATGACAAGTCCAAGTGTGAAAAATCCATTTAAATAAAAAAATATTTTTATTGGAAACCATTCTATAAAACCTCTTTCATAAATCCAACAAAGCAATCAATTTTAAAGACATCGTTTTTAAATCAAACAACAAATCATTTTTCACAATAATTCCATAATTTCCAGAAAAGCTACAAAACATCACTAAAGAAGGTTTCTACCATTATTTTTATACCAATTTACCAAAAAATAAAGTAAAAACCCAATTTTAAATCAATACTTCACATTATAAAAATATTAGTCTAGATTGAATCCATCTACCTCTGAAATTTGGTAAAAATAATAAATGGCATGAAAAACATCCCCGAAAACGAGTCGAAACTCCAAACACCCGCATTAAATCACTTACCCTAACAACAAAAATGAAAAATATAATCATATTTGTAATTAAATACCTTATATATATCCATATTGTAAGTATATTTAAGAAACCAAGAGAGAGGGAGAAGTAGATCTATGGAAAACCAAGAAAAACTACCAAGAAAAGTTACTTACCCTGAGAATATGGTTTTAATGCACCAAAATAAGTCTTTAAATAACATACAAATAGATGGGAGAATCCTATAATACCTTTTGGAGGAGAAAATATTGAGTTAAGGACGTTTTGGGGAAAAACTGGGGGTTAAAACATAAAACTGACCTAGATCCTATTTTTGTGGATCTATTTTTTGAAATGTGCATGGTTAGACGCACGATTAGGAATATTGTGCACTAACCATGCACTAGCTACTACCACAAATATGAACCTCACATGGTTTTATTTCATGGTTTTCAAGCCATGCATCAACCATGACACATCCAAATTCCTCCAAAAGTATGGTTTCTTCTAGGCAACCACATGATTTGGACAAAATGTGCACCTACCCGCATGCCCTCTCCTTAGACCCTCTCTCATTGTGCATAGTTTCCTATAGTTTTTTATGGTTTTCCCAAACCATGAACAAACCATTAACTCTTATAAAATCCCCAAAAACATTCTAAACTATCCCAAAATTTACCCTAACCTTTTACATACTAAAAAAGCATGAAATAAGGGTTACTTACTTGAAATCGGGGGTGCTACAATGCCCCTAGAAACCATGATGATTCCTATAGTGGATTACATACATGTCACACATTTGAAATATTTTTTGGAAAACCATGAACCATAACCAAGTGAGTTTTATGTGATTTTGAACAATAGGTCCACATTGTTAGTTCATAATTTTCCAAACTATGCGTTTAAACCATGTGTCCCCGTAAAGAGTGGGAAATTACCTTTTTCATCTTAAATCCTTTAAATAATTTCACTATTATTTTATTTCACATTTTACATCATTAGATCCTCCCATATGTCACCTTACCCTTATCCTCTCCCATAAAGGTATCTCCACCTTGTGGGGTCAAAATTAAGTGTCGTCTATGGAAATATAAATCCTAAGTTAAGATTATGAATCCATTAGCTTCCTTTCCTTGTTTATTATACTGTCTTATTATCTCAATTTTATTTTGGATAATATGTTCTATTTTCAAGGTCTTTTTTGATTTATCATTTTATCCCATTCTATCTCGAATCAAGGGTTGATACCGGATAATTGAATCTTCTTAATCATGAGGTAGGTATTCTAAATGATTTTACTTAAAAGTATTTATGTTTGTAAAATGTGACATTGTGCCCCATGTATATAATTAAAAGTGTTTCCCCTAAAATTTATATTTCCTTTAATTTATCACCTAAATACTCACCAAAATGTAGTGTGGTACTCTCTAACACTGTTGAAGGTTCAAAACCTCTACTCGAACTGCCCTTCTGGGTGATTTTAGCTTAAAATTCCCAAAACCCTTACTTTTAATGAAACTAAAGCACCTAATAAGTTTTTTTGGTTTAATACTTAGTAAAACCAAATTTATTATTCCCATAAGTAATGAAACCACCCCTTTGGGTGTGTTTATATTTTAATTCCTTGAAATTCATACCTAAGGTGTAACCAAAACACCCCCTTAGGGTGTATTTGGTTTGGAAATTAAGAAAATATCCAAATTCTACTTGGATAAAACCACAAATTAGGGTCTGTTTGGCATGTAACTTAAGTAATTAAACTCTTAAATGGACCATGGGAATGTATTAGGTTAAACTTTTTTAAACACTTAAGTTTTCATGAATAATTTCTATAACCCAATTTCATTTATTATTATATACTTATAATAAAAAATAGACAAATTTAATTGTCATATGATATAATTAATTTATGGGAAAACTTGGGAGATACATCCAAAGTTTTAGTTTAATTTTAATAAAAAACCTTAATAAGATTTCTTTACTTGTTCCTAAAACTTATACCATGAATTCCTAGGATTCCATTTCTAGAATGTCTTGACACTTAAGACTTATTACTATGAGCACTTTATAGTATATATATTAATTAAATGGTGTTGGTATGTTGTGATACCCTTAATGAAATACCATAACATAATAATGGGATTATGGAATTAAATTTTTTTATAGTTAATGAAAGCTTTTGGGTATGTTTTAACTAAATGGACTTGATCCCTAATGTGTAGTTTCCTTGGTTACTTTTATTTTTTTTCTTATAGAAAAATAATCGTAAGACCTATCATTATATTGAGACTAGATGTGGGTTAAAATTGATACATTCTATGAGAATATATTGTATTTCAGTTTTGAATTCCAAGAACAAAACTGATGGATGTCACATGAATCCTTGATGTGAATTCCAATGGTTAATCATGCCTTGGATCTGGTCAATATTTTATATTCATTAATGTGTCGGCCCGGTGTCGAAGATTCACCTAGAAACCCCAAAAATACTATAATTTCAAGGATCTACTCATAAATTTGGATTTATATCCTCAAATACATAATTCCATGGATTATATCATTAGGTTTCAATCCAACCTCTCTTGGTATTACCCTAGACTTACTCCTATGGCTCAGTTGGATCCCTTTTTAGAAAGTGGAATATTATGGGTTCATCCCTCAGATTATTCTCGAGAGATAAACATTATATCCTCATCACCATTGTTTGGTTCTCTATTTCTATATATATAATTCCTTGAAGTAATCCTTGGATTCACTTGGTTCTGATATGTAGGAATTCCCTAAACCATTTCATGCATTCACCTAGATAATTTTTCTTGTATGTATAGGCATATATTCATGGGTGATATATCTAATTTATTATTCCTATTATCTGAGATAGTCCCTCTTAGGATGAAGTGGGTGGTATTTCCTGGTTCACCTTCACTTTATTTCTCCCCTTATTCATACACTACACACTGTTATGTTTTATACTCAAAAACTAGAATTAATTAGACATTTTTGGTGGTGGACTACTGAGTTTTACTCACACCCTATTCGGACCACAACTTAGTACCCAAGAAGATCTCATGGTTGCAGGATTAGAACTATGGTTGGTGATTTTTGATGTTTCTTATCTTGGGATAGGACTTAGCATGGGTTATATGGACCAAGAATGTACTCAAACTGCCTATATGAGTTTTTTCCTTTTATTTATTTATTTATTTTCATATAGACCTGTTGCCCATATGTTACCTATTTTATATACTTTTGTTTGATATTTTTACATAATAACTGTTTGTATGGATACTTACTATTTAGTTTTTTTATTATCAATTGAGTACTATCCTTCTATAGTTTATTCCTTTTATTTATTTTTCCATTATATTTTTTATTGTTCTATAGGGTATAGTCTCCTCATATTTCCCTTATTATACCATTTATTCTATTTTTCAGCCTCTAGCATATAGGAAGGTGTGCTTGAGGTCATGTGGCCCACCATCTCAGTTATTTACAAGTGAATTGGGCCAAGGACATAAAAAAAAGGGGTATCAAATATTCTTTTTTCGTTTGTCTTACTATTTTGGGATAGTGGAAAAGAGACCTGGAATGTTTCATAACTTAGTAAATAGCTCATGTATGGGAATAACCAACCCACACATGGGGGAAATATCAAGTTACCAGGGATGGGAATGTTGTTCAAGTTATTTACTATTATAGTTGATTTTTATTCCACCTTGAGTGACTTTTCATCTTTTATTGGTAACTAATTTTAGGAAATTCTACTTGTGGACTGGTACACCATGAGGTTATGTATTCATCCATCATTTCCGGAACATATGATTCCCATTCCATTAGCATGATTGTTTTTTTTCTTGTACTCCTTTCTTGTGTTATTTCTTAATTTGTTTATATCTATGGTATATGGTTAGATAAATAAAGTGTCTATATCAACCTAAATGGTGCTTTACCATTTGGATTTATAGTTACATGCTATTTTACTAGCCTGAAATAAATCAAATAAATGAAATAGCCTTAAAGGATTCAATTAATTAACCTAAAAGGAATCTTTAAATTCTAATGGAATTGGAATTTTTTTTAAATCTAATGGATTAATTGTGAATTTTAGTTAAATTTTACTCTAATTGCATCTTATGGGGCGATTACTTTAATATCCAAAATTTTTAAAAGTAATAAAAACTCCCATGATGATAATTTACAAGTGTTTTTATGTGAAAATTTAATTTTTAAATAATAATCACTTAATAAATTCTTTAAATATTTTTTATAAGGGTAAAATCCAGGTTAACAGCTTGGAATATTCTATCGAATGTTTTTAGAATCAGACACTGAGTAATTGTGAGATTTTGAGGCCTATAGAGCCTCAAAGTAGATGGAATAAAAATAATAAATATATTAAATTATGTGTATGTGATTTATCCAAAATAATTGAATATCTCTCAAATGGTTCATTGTATGAGAAATTTAAGACTACAATTATGTCTGAGACATGGGGTTTACACTACATGGGGTATAACTTTTTTTCATGTCGGGTGTTTCCCAACATCGCGCATGATAATACCCTTTTTATATTTAGTTATATTATTATTCCATTTTTTAAATAATAAATAATTAATATATCCCAAATGGTGCATCATATGAGAAATTTAAGACCACTGTTAGGTTTGAAATATGGTGTTTACCCTAGAAGGGGTATAACTTTTATGTGAGTCGGGTGCTTGGAAACATTGCATGTGATGATAACCTTTTTATATTTAATTATATTATTATTCAGTTTTCTAAATAATTAATAATTAACATCTCTTAAAATATGTATCGTATGAGAAATCTAAGACCACTATTAGGTCTGAAACATATTTTCTAACCTAGGCGGGGTATAACTTATATGTGCATCAAGTGTTTTCCAACATAACATGTGATAACACCATTTTTATATGTAATTATATTATTATTCAAATTTTTTAAAAAACTAATTAATTAATATCTCTCGAATAGTGTATCTTATGAGAAATCTAAGACCAATGTTAGGTCGGGAATGTGGTTTTTACCCTAGGCAGAACATAACTTTTATACACATCGGACGTTTGTTCATATTAATTAACAGGTTAAGTTATTTAATATTTTTTATTAAATTTTATTTATTAATTTAAATATTAAATAAAAGAAACTTTAAAATTTGAATACCAAAATTACGAAACCTATTAATTTCTAAAATCCCCATAATCATCATTATTTTGATTTGTTTCAATTGCAATGTCTTAATGAGGAGGAATCAATGTCTCTGTCATTAATTTTTGGTTGAATCGCGGATTAAATTGGGTGTTTTAAATAGAGATTTCAAATTATATGATTTTGGGGTTATAAATAGCCAAACTATTTCATTTTTTATATTTGTGGTTTCCATTGAGTCTTGGTGATCCTAAAACTACCCTCCATCGGTTGGTAAAGACTTTATCGATCAATCTGGGCACGCATGGGCTGCTTCTCCTGGTTGGTGCTACGTAGTTAGTATACGTTTTTTTTCATTTTATTTTATCTTTCTTCAAACTTCTCTTTTTGATAACTTCTTCGTTATTGAGTGGATTGACACATCGTCAGTACCATTAGGTTTGTCTCGATGAGGAGAAGCTAGATTATTTTTTTGTTTTGGAAGATAGCGAGGTATGTTCAAACTGATTTTTCCCATTTTTATGGATAATTTAAATAAAGAGTTATCAAAAGATAAATAATGAAAAATTATCGAAGTATAATTATCTTAAATTATCAAATGACAATTTCATCGAATTATTAAATAATAATTTAACAAAATTTCCAAAGGATAATTGCGCAAAATTAACAGATGATAAAAAAATAGTATCATCAAAAGATTAATAATGTGAAATTATCAAAAGATAATTATCCAAAATTATCCAGTGATAATTTCATCTAATTATCGAAGTATAATTTAATAAAATTTTCAAAGGATAAATACAATAAATTATCAAACGATAATTAAATAGAATTATCCAGAATAATTTAAGAGAAATTATCAAAAGATAATTATAAAAGGATTATTTATGATAAATTATCAAAATATAACTGTAAAAGAATAATTTTAAAAAATCAAAGGATAAATATAAGAAATTATCAAACGAAATTTACAAAAAATTATCACGTATAATTTATGAGAAATTATCAAAAAAATAATACTAAAAGGATAATTGATGATAAATTATAAAAAGATAATTATAAAGGATAATTTATAGAAAATTATCAAAGGATAGTTATAAAAGGATAATTTATAATATATTATCAAAGGATAATTTATAAGAAATTATCAAAGGATAATTATAAAATGATAATTTATGAGAAATTATCAAGAAACAATTGTAAAAGGATAATTGGTGTTAAATTATCAAAGGATAATTATAAAATGATAATTTGTAATAAATTATCATAAGATAAAATATAAAAGGATAATTTAGGATAAATTATCAGAGATAATTAAAAAAGGATAATTTATGATAAATTTTCAAGAGATAATTATAAAGGGAAATTTTATGATAATTATCAAAACATAATTATTCTTAAGGATAATATTGTGAATGTATGTGCTGGCATAAAACAATTATTTAGACATTATCCATGAGAGATAAATTATAATCACGTTTGATATTTTATTTATTTTTGAAATAAAATAATTGGTTTTGGTTCATGGAACCCTTGATGAACCTTGAGCTTTTATGTGTTGATGTTTATGATAATAAGGTCGTGAAGAGTTGTTCTCGAATGTTGATATTTCCATTATAGTTATCAAACCATATATAGTGGTTTATCCTTGTCTTTGGTATCGATGCTTTTGAGCTAAGAAGTTCCTTACCTTTTTGGGATCTGTTGCACATGTTTCCTTAATATGATTTATGCATAAACATATTTGATGATTTTGGTAGATTATGATTTCATTTGGGTGTGGGTATAGCTCTGAGAACCTTATATGACACTTTTTTCCATGAGTAATTTATAGCTTATTATTCATGTTTGATGTTGATCACATGTATTGTTGTTCTTCCTTATTTATGATGATGTTCTATGTGTGTATATCCCATGATATGGTATGATTTGATTCCATGATATTTATGTGATAGCTTGATTCCATGATTATGTTTGATTCACATGTTGAAGTATATGATGATGTTATATTTTTTGTGATGTGTGCTATGGTTGTTATGAGGCTATGACTTGTCATTTTTTTCCTATGGAGTATTGGTATGTGTATACTTGATATGTGGATGTCATGGAATGATTACTCCTTGTGGGGTATGTGCATGGTGTGAGATAATGATGATGGAGAAACATGATAACCTTGTATCCTGACATCTACTTGATGCCTTGTGGATTTTGAGTAGATGATTGACACTTGATGCCTTGTGGATTATAATTGTTACCCGATGCCTTATGGATTATGAGTAGGTTATAGAAACCCAATGCCTTATGGATTCCAGGTAGGTTGTTTTCACTTGATGCCCTGTGGATTCCGATTGAATTTTCAATAGCCATGTGGATGGTTTTGGATACTTATCGATATACATTACATTTCAAGCATAGAGAAAAAATAGGTATAGTTGGGGGTTTTGGTGGATTGGTTAGCGCATGATCGCTAAATATTGGATTGTGTGTTTTTATGCTTGTTATAAATTTATTATTATTATGAAATACAGTTGTATACTTGATCACATTGGGTTAAGGATGTGTTGGTGGTGTCCTACTAAGTCTTGTACTCACACCCTACTCAGGAATTTCGGTGCATTTGAGGGATCTGGTGAAGGGTAAGGGCCCTGTGGCAGACTAATAATATGAGGATTGTGGAACTGGTAATGGGATAGTATAGACACTAGTTGGACCTGCATTTTATCATTTGTTTACTTATCTATTTTATTTACCCCAAACATACTTTCCACTTTTGGGAGCAGCTTTTATTTACTTTTCATTTATGTCATATTTACCTTTCTGCATGTTTACTCTGATTATTTATTATATTGGTTGTTTTTAATTATCAATCCTATGAAATGATACTGGGGGTATAGTATCCCCACTAAAGGACTCAGACCCTCGTTGCTAGTTATAAGCCACTTGTATAAGGGGAGGCACGCATGAGGTCATGTGACCTTCTGGCTTGGACTCAGTGGTTCAGATCAGGATGTTACGAAATGGTATCAGAGGATTAGAACTCACTAACTTGTTTCTTGTCTTATCTTGGTATGGGGTAGGGTAGATGGGATATAAGTCTTTAGTACTTGGGTAGGGGAACTATGTCAGTACTTGTCTAGCACTACGTAGTGGACCTCTGAGTTTCCATAAAGGGGACATTTTGTTTTGCTATTATCATTGATTGAATTTACCTCAAGTGATTCACATGATGTTTATATGTGATTTATGTGATTTTGGATGCATTCCTGCGTCCGGACTTGGAACATAGGTTCATATTCCATGAACATACTTTTTGTTGTTATGCATAGTAGTTCATCAATTAAAAGCCTTGTTTTTGTGATATTTATTTGGGATACTTTCTCTTGTGTGATATATTTGTGTTTCCATGTTGTGTGATACATATTTAATGGATTTAATTAGTTAAAATGAGCAAGAAGTTGGGTTAGTACATATATTATGACTGTGACTAACATGCAGGGACTAAAACAAGGGCTGGTGATAGGAAGGTTATACCATGTATGAAGGGTAGACTCCTAGGAAAACCTTGTTTGATCTCATTGAATATTTAAGAGAACCGTTATGTAATACCATGGACTAATTAGGGTTTATCCTAATGAATCTATTTATTTTTTGAAGTGTTTCCTTCACATTATAGAATATATCTCCATGAAATTGCTTATAGAACTACTTGGGAAGTAGGAGTAAATACTTCCACAAGTGAGGAGGTTTTAGCATTACCATTTTATGTGTAGGAGAATGCAGTTGATATTTCTCTCACACTTTCTCTATGGAATAGGAATCAGGGCCACTTTAATCAGATGTATTTTTCCTATTGTATGTCTAAGGAATAAAATTTCATAAGTATGGTTGAATATGCTATAATTTTCAACTCCATCATTATTCATCCTTCTAGAACATAGAAGGTCCTCAGAATTCATAAGAATGGGTTGTAATAATTTTGGGGATATCTGATATAGTAGAGACTATGAAGAAATTGAAAGTTAAGAATAGATTGATCTCATGATGGAAGTTCACCCATTTTGATACCTTGTATCATATGGTTCCAACCAGGATAAGGATCTTAAAGTTCGAATGGACTACTTGGAGAGGAAAGGATTCATAAGGTTATGTAATTTACCATGGGTTAACCTGTGTTTTTTTTCCAATAAGGGGGATTCTTTTCTTATGTTATGTGTTGATTACTAGAATATAAACCAAGTTATGGTGAAGAAATGATATCTTTTCCCCAAGATTGATGATCTTATGGATTATCTAATAGGATTCTGCAGGTTCTCAAAGATTGATCTTCAATTGGGCTATCACCAGTTGTGAGTTATAGAGGAGTAAATTCTGAAGATGGCATTTCAGAGTAGGTATATACTGTATGAATACTTGGTGATGTTGTTTGGACTGAAGAACATACTGTAAGTGATAATTTTACTCATCAATAAGTTCTTCCATTCATATTTGGACTCATTCATTATAGTATTTGTCAACGATATCCTCACCTACTCACTGACACCAAATAAACATGATAGGAACCAACATATAGTCCTGAGTACACTTTGAGAAAACAAGATTTACAACAAGTTTTAAAAGTGTGAATTATGGATTTGAGATGTGAGGTTCCTAGAAATGTGGTGTTTGAGATTGGTATATTTGTAGACCTAGAGAAAGTTGAGGAATTCATTTCCTAAACATGTCCTTATAACAATTTTGTGATTAGTATCTTTCTGGGTTTAACAAGACATTACGGAAAATCTATCGAGGACTTCTCCCAACTATCAGCACCCATGAAAACACTGAGAAAGAAGGAATTTAGGTTCCAGTGGTTGGACCAATGTGAAGATGTGTTCCTTGAACAAAATATAAGGTTGATTAAAACTCCAATACTAACACTCCCTAAGCTTGGGATTGGTTATGAAGTATAATGTAATGCATCATGTGTTGGTATGGGAGTAGTGTTGATGCAAATAGAGTAAGTTTACCCTATTGGTCTCGTTATATAGGACCCTATGAGATGAGATACCCTACACATGACATGGATCCAGTGGTCGTGGTCTATGCTTTGAAGTTTTGGTGACACTATCTCTTTGGTGAGATATTTTTTTCATATGGAACACAAGATCATTCACTATATCTTTACATAAGGGGACCTAAACCTAATATAGAGGTGATGTGTTGAGTATCAACAGACATTCTGCCTTGATATAATTTATGAACTTAGAAAAGGTAACATTGTTTTCGATACTCTTAACTATAAGATGTAGAGTAAGACGGATCTTGGTAATAGGCTGTCAGAGGAGTAGTGACACTTGGTGAGATTATTGGATAATTAGAGGACGGATTCCTCATAATACTAGGGTTCTAGGTCTTGTTCCCTTTAGTTACCACATCCTCACTTGTGGACTGGGTGAAGCCTAGTGAAGATTTAGACCCATAGTGTGCTATGATGATGGAATGGGTAGTTGGAGGTGACCTGATACCTGAAAAGTCGATGGATGACAATGATGTGATATTGGTATATGTGAGAGTATTATTCCTTGTTTCCATAAAATATGAGATGACGAGAGAATATCATATCACTAGATGGGAAGTATATCCTAGTGCGACCAAGATGTATCATGAACATAGGTGGCAGTTCTTGTGTCTAGGGATGCAGAGAGACATTACTCATTTGGTCCCTCGATGGCTTGCCTATACCAGGGTAAATGTCGAGCACTAGTGTCTTGGTAGATTGTAAAATACACTCCTGATACCTATGTGGAAGTAATAGGATGTCATGATTTACTTTTTGATAGGGTTACCTAGGACCTTGAGGAGTCGTGATGCATTCTGGGTGATTTTCAATTGGTTAACGAAGTCTGGTCACTTCTTATCGATGAGAGAAACTCACTTAGTATAGGATCTAGGAAAGATCTATGTCTGAGATATCATACACCTTTATGGAATTTCCTTGAGAATTATTTTAGATAGAGATTCATATTTTGTGTCATGTTGTTGTAAAGACTGGCAGAAATCTCTAGGAACTCAGCTGAGATTGAGCGTGGTGTACCATCCTCACACCGATGAAAAGTCAGAGTGGACCATACACATATTGGATGATATGCTTTGAGATTTCATTATTGACTTTCATGGAGTGTGTAATGATCACCTAGCCTTGAATGAGTATTCATTCAATAATATTTACAAGGATATGGTTCACATGAAACCTTATGAGGTTCTATACAGGAGACCATGTTGATCACTAATTTTTAAAAATAGGTAGATGAGGTAGAGTTTATGGGCCCATTTTGGTTTAGGAGGCCTCTAAGTGATTTCATCTAATTGTGAATAGGTTTATCACCACTCTGTTAAAAAAGAGATCTTATTTTGACCATAGTAGGAGACCCTTGGAGTACACTATGGGCGATTAGGTTTTATTGTGAGTGACTCCTTGGTTAGGGAAGAGACTTCCGAGGAAGCAGGTCAAACTAGCACCTCATTTTTTTGGATCATTTGAGATCACTAAGCATATAGGGGCAATGTAATATCATCTAGAAATCCCTTATTGCTATCATTTTATGCATGTCATGTTCTATGTGTCACAGCTTCGGAGGTACATACCCAACCCTATGCATGTTGTTGTTTGTGAGGACGTTGATCTAAAGACCAATGCATATTTTTAGGAGCATCTAGTGAAAATCAAATATTGTAGTGATAAGGTGTTGCGAGGAAAGATGGTACCACTAGTATGGATTTGGTGGCAGCATAGATGGATCCAAGAAGAAACATGGGAGCATGAGTCTGATGTTTGAACTCATTGGCCTAAGTTGTTTGAGAAATACCTCTAGAGACACTTATCGAGGATGAGAATTCAATAGATGGGGGAATTGTAATATCCCAAATTTTAAAAGATAATAAAAACCCTTTTGATAATAATTTATGTTTGTTTTTATGTGAAAATGTAATTTTTTAATAAAAATCACTTAAGAAATGTTTTAATGGATTTTTGTAAGGGTAAGATCTCAGTTAACACCATGGAATGTTATATCAAATATTTTTAGAGTCAGGCGCTGAGTAAGTGCAAGATTCTGAGGCCTATAGAGCCTCGGTGTATATGGAATAAAAATATTAAATATATTAAATTATGTGCATGTGATTTATCCAAAATAATGGAATGTATCTAAAATGGTGAATTTTATGGAAAATATGAGACCACCATTAGGTCCGGGAATCATGGTTTACTCTAGGTGGTGTATAAAATTTTTATGTGCCGGGTGTTTGTAAACATCACACGTAATAATACCCTTTTATATTTAATTATATTGTTATTCCATTTTTAAATAATTAATAATTAATATCTCTCAAATGGTGTGTTTTATGAGATATTTAAGACAACAGTTAGGTCTGGAACATAGTTTTTTCCATAGGCAGGGTATAACTTTTATGTGTGTCTGGTGTTCGGAAACATCGAACATGATAATACCATTTTTATATTTAATTATATTACTATTCCATTTTTTAAAATAATAAATAATTAATATCTCTTAAATGGTATGGTGTATGATAAATATGATACCATCGTTAGGACTGAAACATGGTGTTTACCCTAGGCTTAGTATAATTTTTATGTGTTTCGGGTGTTTGGAAACATCTCACATGATAATACCCTTTTTATATTTAATTATATTATTATTATAATTTTTAAATAATAAATAATTAATATCTCTCAAACAATGTGTAGTATGAGAAATCTAAGACCACTGTTAGGTCTAAAATATAGTATTTACCTTAGGCGGAATATAACTTTTATGAGCATCAGGTGTTTGGTCATATCGATCACTAGATTAACTTATTTAATATTTTTTTTATTAAATTATTATTATTAATTTAAATATTAAATAAATGAAACTTTAAAATGTGAATAGAAAAACACAGAAACCTGTTAATTTCTTAAACCCCCATAATTATCAATTTTTTGATTCCTTTCAATTTCAATGCCTTAATGAGGTGAAATTAATGACTATTGTCGTTAATTTTTGGCTGAATCACAGATTAAATTGGGTATTTTAAATAAATGTTTTAAATGCTACAATTTTGGTTTTATAAATAACAAACCCATTCCAGCTTTGATATTGGTTGTTTTTGTTGAGTTTGAGTGATCCCGAAACTCTCATGCATAGTTTTGGTGAAGACTTATTCGATCAATCCGGGCACGTGTGGGCTACTTCTCTTGGTTGGCACTACATAGTTTGTATACATTTTTTACATTTAATTTTATTATTCTTCAAAATTTTCTCTTCAATAACTTATTTGGTTTATTTTTTTTTACTTTTTAACATCTTTTTGGCATCATGATGTGTTCCTTGGCTGCTCCAGTGTGATTTGTCTTTGTGATGCACTTATCGACTACTCTGGTGTGATTTTGTTTCATGGTGTTCTTGTTTGATGCTTCAGTGTGATTGGAATCAATGATGTGATTCTTGGAAAATCCAGTGATATTAGGGTCCATGATGCGTTTCTCAGATGCTTCGACATTTACTGATTAGAGATTGAGCTTCAACCAGTTGTCCTGGCTGTAGGTTCTTGGAGGGTATTGTTCTAGTTTTACTGGTGATGATGCTCAAAGGTCGCTTCTTGGTGTGGGTATCTTGTTTCTGATGGATGTAGTTCACAGTAATGGTGTGGTTCCTCTTGTATATTTTCTCTAGCCTTCAATTATGGTGATGGGTTTTCTTGTCAGACGGTAGTGGTTTAGTGGCTCTTGGATCTTTTTTAAATGATTGGTTATTGATGACTTTGTGAGTATTGGAGTCTGCCTCATTGTAACTGGATGGCGTTTTTGTATCCTATAGATGATGTTGGATGGGTGACCTTGAAAAGGGTATGGGTGTGATGACACCTATCATCAGTCATCTATTCATTTTAATGGATGAATACCTATCTATTCTTATACACTGTGATTTTTTTCTAGTTTTTCTTCACATTAGGGTGACTATGCAGGTGTCTTTGCATGCACTATTGGGTGCGTAGCTCTAAAGAGATATAGTTGTGCGGGTACTTATCATCTGGTCCTACTCCTACATGTTAGTGTGGTTTTTAGGAGTGCTCTATCGCATTTTTCTATTCTATCATGACACAGCTTCTTGGCGGGGGGGTTAGGCATCTCTAATGACTTATATCATTTTTCATGGTTTAGCTAGGGGTGATGAGGCTTTTTATATTGCTTGAATTGACATCTATTTACCTTTTGACAATTTGGTCATTGATTTCCTTAGATTTTGAGCCATGTTCCCTCTTCTCCCTATCTTCAAAAGAGGTTTCCTTTTTTTCTCTTTAATAAAAGGGAGCTTGACCCTCAACCTTTTCAAAAAAAATTATAAAAGGATAATTTATGAGAAATTATCAAAAGATAATTATAAAGGGATAATTTAATAAAATTATCAAAGGACAAATATAAGAAATTATAAAATGATAATTACATATAATTATCAAGGATAATTTATGAGAAACTATCAAATTATAATTATAAAAGGATAATTTATGAAAATTTACAAAACGATAATTATAAAAGGATAATTGATGAAAATTTATCAAAAGATAATTATAAATGATAATTTATGGTAAATTATCAAGAGATAATTATAAAGGTATAATTTATAAGAAATTATCAAAGGTTGGTTTATAATAAATTATCATAGGATAATTATAAAATGATAATTTATGAGATATTATAAAGAAATAAGTATAAAAGGATAATTGGTGATAAATTATAAAGGGATAATTATAAAAGGATAATTTGTAATAAATTATCATAAGATAATTATAAAAGGATAATTTAGGATAAATTATCATAGATAATTAAACAAGGATAATTAATGATAAATTATTAAGAGATAATTATAATGGTATAATTTATGAGAAATTATCAAAAGCTAATTATTCATAAGGACAATATTTTCAGTATATGAACTGGCCTAGAATGATAATTCAGAAATTATCCATGAGAGATAAATTGTCATCGCTTGTGATATTTTATTTCTTTTTGAAATAAAATTATTGTTTTTTGTTCTATAAACCCTTGATGAACTTAAAGTTTTGACATGTTAACGTTTATGATAATAAGGTCGTGAAGAGATATTCTTGACTATTGAGGTTTCCACTCCATCTTTCAAACCATATATGGTGGTTTATCCTTTCCTTCTACATTAACACTTTTTATGTAGGTATGTTTTTAACTTTTTGGGCTTTGGTGCAAATTTTTCCTTAATATTATTTATATGTATACATATTTGATGACTTTTCTATATTATGATCGCATGTGGGTGTGTGGTTGTTGCCCTGAGAACCTTATGTGACACCTATTTCCATGATTACTTTATATATTATTATTCATGTTTGATGTTGATCACATGTATTTTTGTTCTACCATACTTATAATGATGGGATATGTGTGTGTAGCCCATTATATGGTATGATTTGATTCCATGAGATTGATGGGATGTCTTGATTCCATGATGATGTTTGATTCACATGTTGATGTATATAATGATGTTATATTTCTCATGATGTGTGATATGGTTGTTTTCATTCTATGACTTTCATGTTTTCTTCTGGAGGATTGGTCTGTGTATAATTGATAGGTGGTCCTTATGGTATGAATGACTCCTTGTGGGATGTGAGCATGATGTGCGGTGATGACGATGGTGCAACATGATAACCTTAAAACCTATAATATACTTGATGCCTTTTGGATTTTGATTAGATGGTAGAAACTTGATGCCTTGTGGATTCTGAGTGTTACTCGATGCCTTTTGGATTCTGAGTAGGTTACAGATACTTGATGCCTCGTGGATTTTGTGTATCACCCGATGCCTTGTATATTTTGGGTATGTTGTTTTCACTCAATGCCTTGTAGATTCTGAGTGACTCACCAATAGCCTTATGGATGTTTTTGGATACTTATCAATATATAGAACATTTTTTTCATGGATTCAAAGTAGGTACAGTCAGGGGTTTGTGGAGGATTCGTTATCACACAACCACATGGTTTTGGATTGTGTGTTTCTATGATTGTTACACATTTATTATTATTATGGAATAAACTTGTATAATTGAAGAACAATAGGTTAAGGAAGCATTGGTGTTGTCCTACTAAGTCTTATACTCACACCCTACTCAAGCATTTCGGTACACTTGAAGATTTTATGAGGGATCCAGTGAAGGGAAAGGGCCTTGTGGTGAACTGCTAAGCTGAGGAGTGTGGAGGTGGCGATTATCTAGGATGGACACCATCACGACTTTCAATTTATCATTTTTTTTACTTATCTTCTATATTTACCCTTGAAATACATGCCACTTTGGGGAGATGCTTTTATTTACTTGTCATGTATGTCATATTTACCTTTCATCGTGTTTACTATGATTTTTTATTATATTTGTTATTTTTTATTATCAATCCTATGACATGAGACTATGGTTATAGTCTCCCCACTGACAGACTCATACCCTCACTGCTAGTCTACAGCCTCTTGTATAAGGGGAGGTGCCCATGTGATCATGTGAACTTCCGAGTCTGACCCAATAGTTCTGCTCAAGATGTTATAATTACCTCCATAACAAGGGAATGGATACCCACATAAATGAATACATATATACATGATTTTATCCTTGTAGTTCAATGTCAGAAGTATATATTTTTATAAAAATATCTTTAAAGTTTAAATAAATTATAATTTTTCTTTCTTAATAAAACAAAATGATTAGTTATGGATTTTGGTTAAATGGTGTGTTGGTTACAATTTATAAAGGATTGTACCTCTATAACTTGTTAAAGACAACCCATATAACTAGATCCTTAATTATATGCTCAACATGATCCATGTAGGTTATTCTTAGCAAATCATGCCTATGAGATAAACCTGGTATGGATGTGTTAGAATATTTAATGAATTAACTATTAAAGGGTTTCACTTAAATTGGATTCCAATTGTAATTTATAAAGTGTTGCCTCTATAAATTTGGAATGGCTTCCCATATAACGAAACCCAGGTTGGAATGACTTAACCCTTGTAGATCGACTTTATCTTTACATGCCTTGGTACTTAACCCTCAAGTGGTATATTTATGTTTAATGGAATGGTTACTTAAGTTTTTTCAGACACTCATATAGTTTTTTGTATAATTTTATAGTGGAATCTTACTTAATTGTTCACCTTAATATGATAAAATAACTTTTGTCTATTTTTAGGCCATATTGAAGTGAGGTTCTAGCTAATTAAAATGTCAGTTACAACCTAAAGAGTGTGTCCCTCTATATATTTCAATTGAAATTTAATTTAAATAATCCTAGTTATGATAACTTATGGATAAGTGTTGTTTGAAAATAAACTATAATATAATTTTCCTGGAGTACTTTGTAGCATAAGTTAAATAAAGTTTCAAGTATAGTTTATAAAATGCTTTCCCCATAAATAGTACTTGAAATTTCATTTCTATGAGCCACTATAATTTTTATGTAAATTGTGAATTGATTTAATGGATTAAATTAAACCTTTTAGTGATGTTGATAGAAAATACCCTATCATGAGGGTTAGTTTGATAGTTTCCATTAAAATTACCTTGGATGGGAATGTGTATATTGATCATGGGCTCTAGTTGGCATCTTCTATTACGTTGGACCTATATTTTAGGCAAAAATCATAGTGACCTTTAGGTTTGAACCTATCTTAGGATTTTATACCTTTTATAAGTGAGGGGTTAGCCTGGTTTTGGGTAGTTACCTTAGAAATATGAAGCATTTTTACATGCTTGTATTGAGATTTTAGGAAAGGGAAGTGTCATTTGTATGTCGTTTGGGCTCCAGTAGGACTCTTAGTTGTGAAACAACACCCTGGGTAGGTGGATGGTCATTCTATAAGTTGAGACTTGTTAATCTTGGGTGATAAATTTTAATAGATTGATATGCTAAGGGAATGGTCATCCATTTAGTCAGTCATGTGAACAGAATTTTATTGATTTATGACTCAATAATTCATCATCCAGGTTAACATTCATGTAGTATAATGCGAACCTAGATTGATCTTTTATGTAGGTAATCACATACCATGAATGTGGGGTGTTGTTGGGTCTCTGAATTGTATAAAATGGGTGTTACCATTGCATTGATGAAATATCAAGGCACTACACCTTATCACACATGGTTCCCATTGAACTAAAAAATGGTACAATGAGTCATGTACAATTCTATGTTAATCATTTAATTCTTGAAGAGGTTTGATAAATGATATTGTGTAACACCTTGACCTATTTTTTCACAACTACTTGGAAAAGATTCATGAGTTTATGAAGGCTATGTTCATGAGTCTCTTCTAGAGTAGAGTGACCTGGATGTTGATAGTTTCATTTTCAGAGATGTATCCTTGAGTTGTTAAAGAAAATTTGAGTTATCCCAATGTTCGTGGTGACCTTGTAAAAGGGATCGGGTGTTGTAACACTGCTAATCAGAGTTAGAGTCCTAACTTTAGTGACTAGTACTAATGGTGTGCATGAGAGTGGCTTAGGATAGTAACATGTGTGTGGTTTTGGTGAGTCCCATTATGGTTAGTTATTTGGGAATTTTTAATTAATGATCCTGATAGTGTAAGATACTCTATCATTCTTCTCAATATGTGACTCTTTTTGTCTATGACTACCTCAGTGTAGGCCTTGGTGATGTTTTTATTGGTTGTGGGTGGAAGATGGTTTCTTATTAGAGGGATGTTCAGGGATGAGAGGTCTCAGCCCTATTTGACCATCATATTCAATAATGAACAAATCATGGGTTTCAGAAGCTGGGAATGGTTTAGTGACATAATAGAGTGGATTGTCTTAAGGTGGGGAGTGGAATGATGATCTTGTAATGAAACCCTTGTGTGAGGGATATTTAGTATACATGATAATAATCCTGGGATAATAATTGTGGCATCATGATGATGGAGAATAGGTGGAGATAAAAACATTTGGATTACTCAATGAATTCCAATTTTAGAATCTGATGTATGTTTTTGAAGTTTAACATGGACTATGGATTAGGACAGCTTAGGTTGACCTACTTGAGATCGGTGCTAGAATAAATTTGATGCACATTCTCAGGGAACAATTACGGTTTTTGGGTAGCTAGAAATCAACCGTGATTTGGATATGGTAAAAGATTACTCAATTTCTAGTGTATTTCATTTTGTTGAAAGGTAACATTAAAATTTCTTAAGTTGTTAAAGATTAACTTGAACTTTTGTTAAGTTTTTTAAGGGTAACTTGATGTTTTCTTATTTTACTGAAGAGAAAATCAAAATTTTCTTATGTTATTGAAGGGTAAATCAGACTTTTCTTCAGTTACTAAAGGGTAACTTGAAATTTTCATAATTTATTGAAGGGTAACTCAGAATTTTCTTAAGTTACTATAACATAACTTTTGTTGAGATTAAAATCATGAAATTTAACTGAGGACTATGTATGAGACTTGAGGAGCATGCAAGGATGATCATGGGATGCCTCCAGGGGAAAAAGAATCATGATTGAGTAGTGATGTCATGTTGGTGGGTGCAAGATAGTATTTTCAAGAAGTGTTAGCTAGAGGTGGTTTGACTGTCATTCACATGGGTAATTGGATTTAGTTGATTGGAAACCATATCAATATCATCCCTAGAAAGTCAGTATGCCTTGTTTAGGGATCGATCAGGCATTTTAAGGAAGAAACAACATGTTTAGTTTTTTCCTGGGTGGTGAAGGCACATTCGTTTGGATTTGGAATAAGAAACTGATAGCTGGTATTAGGTTGTTGGTACTCTTGTGTGTGTTGGGGTATGTTATGCTCAGAACCACGATGAGTAGAATGGTGAACCACTGAGAACATACTTTTACTATCAATTCTGATGGTGGAAAGCTCCAAGTATTATAGTTATCCTTGTAAGCTAAGATCTAAGGTAGGAATCACCATCGGTTAGTTTATCCAATAATATGAAAATGTAGGTGTCTTGGGTTATATGATAAAAGTATAGAATCATCTCAGTGTTCAATGAGGAACATAAGTATCATCTTGGGTTCAATTGTTCTCATGTCTTATGCTTGGTGCTATGCTTTGGGAGCATGAAAGGTGATTAAATGGATACATTTGAATAGGAGTTGACAACAGGCATAGTTTGGTTGTTGTTTCTGAATTTCCATTATGTCTTCTTAGATACAATAACTACTATGGAGGGGTGGTTGTAAGATCTTGCGTTCGTACAAGTTGAGAATTCAAATGAATTTTGAATTTTCAAACTAGTGTATGGGTCACTTTTAAAACCAAGATTCATAATAGAATTTTGAGAGTCTTAGAACCTTAAGGTAATGTTTTTGGTTAAGTTTTGAGGCTCTAGAGGTTTCTATGGATCTTGAATAAGTCTTAGGAGATTTGGGCTTTAAAAAATTAGTTTCAAGAGAAGAAACCCTAGGCACATGGTTAGTGCACAATTCATGTTAACCATGCATCCTATTTTATATAGGCACATGGATTGTGAAACTATGCGATATGACCTTAAAACCATGCATATGTCTACAGTGGATTTCATATATGTCACATAGTAGGTACATGATTTAGGAAACTATGCACCATAACTGTGTGAGGTAGAGGTGAGTTCGAACATTAGGTCTTCATGATTTTCACATGCTTTTCCAAACCATGAAACCCCATAAAAATTAGTAATTTACCTTATTTCCCTTAAGTCCTTTAATTTATTTCTCTCTTGTTTTCTTTCTAATTTACTAGAATCTTCTCTCGCACATATCCTTCCCCTTCTCCTCTCCCATGAAGGGATCTCCTCCATCTAGGGTTGGAATCAAGTGTCGTCTACGAAAATGGAAAGACTAAGGTAAGGTTACGACTCTATTAACTTAATTTACTTATTTCCACTGTCTAGTTGTCTCATGCCTATTTTTTCTAATGTTCACTATTTTTAGGGTTTTTGTCTAGTTTCTCATTTTCTCCCATTCTAGATCAAATTGAGGGATAATACCAGATGAGTAAAGATTCCTAATAATGAGGTAGATGGTCTATATGATTTTCCCTAAAAGTCATTCCAATTATAAAATGTGTCATTTTACCACATGTCATTACTTCTAAGTGTTTCCCCCAAAATTTATATTTCCTTTAATTTATCACCTAAATCTTGATTTAGATGTAGTACAGTTATCCATTACACTGTTGGTGGTTGAAAACCTCAACTCATACCACACCTTAGGATGAGTTTATCTTAACACCCATGAAAACCTTAATTTTTATGAAACCAAAACATCTCATAAGTTGTTCTTGTCTTGAAACTTATTAAAGATCCAATTTATTACTCCCCTATGTAATGAAACCACCCCTTAAGGTTTGTTTGTATTTGACTTCCTAGAAGACCATACCAAAGGAGTAACTAAAACACCCCCTTGGGGTGTGTTTGGTTTGAAAATTAATAAAATACCAAATTCTATTTGGATCCAACCACCCCTTATGGTGTTTTGGGCATGGAACTAAAGTAATAGAACTCTTAAATGCACTGTGGTGATTTCTTGGGTTACTTAAATGTTGTTCAGAACTTAGGGTGTCATGAATAAGTTCTACAGCCCAAGTTCATTTTTTGTTATGTACTTCAAATAAGAAAAAGTAAAATTTAATTCTCAAATGATATAAGTACCTTATTTTCAACCTTGTGAGACACCTATAAGTTTTTTTTTTGATTTTTATAGATGACTTGATATGATTACTTTACTTGTGCTTATGACTTATACCATGAATTACTTAGATTCCCTTTCTGGAATTCCTTGGTACTCATGAATTATGAGAAACTTAGAGTATATAAACTAAGGAAATGGTGTTGGTATATTGTGATGCCCTTAATTAAATATGATAACTTGAGAATGGTATTATGGAATTAAATGGTTTTACAATGAATGAAAGTCATTGGGTGTGTTTTAAGTAAATGGACTTGAGCCATAATGCATCTTTCCTTGGATACTTTTCCTTTACTTTCCTTATAAACTTATAATGGTAATACTTAACAATATATTAAAACTAAATATGATTTTAAATATAGACATGCTATAGGAAAGTCTATGATTCTAGTTTTTAATTCTAAGCATGAAACTGATGGATCTCACACAATTCATTGATGTGAATGCCAAGGGTTAATCCTGATTTGGATCCAGTCAATGCCTTATATTCATGAATGACCTGGATTGGTGCTAAAAAATAACCTATAAACTCTATAAATACTAGAATTACTAGGATTAGCTCTAGGATTCAGATTTATGTCCTCAGACATGGAATGCCTTGGATTCCAATCCAGCCTCTCCCAAGATTACCATGGACTTGATCCTTGATCTTGGTTAGAGTCCTTTTTAGAAATTTGGATGCTTAGGGTTCATCCCTTAGATTTTACTTTAAAGATAAACACCATGGCCCTATCACCATGGGATTATTTTAAAGTTTCATACCACTACCACAAAAATTGATTTATGCAACATCACCCTTTAACAACACTGAAAAAAACTACTGATAAATGGGGTTCCTTTATCAATGCTAAAAAAGAACTATTAAAAGTACCCATTTATTAGTGATTTTTTAGCATTGATAAAGGTACCCCCATTATGGATGCAATCAACTGTAGATAGAAAAAATCAAAAAAAATGAATAGAAGATCTAAAACAAGTTAAGAACGTGACTTTAACTTCAAACTATCATAACTTTTGATCTGGGTGTCTGCTCGGGCTCGACCACATATCAAATCAAATCTTGCAATGAGATATATGAATTGGGGACCTGTTTGAACCCTTTGTGTCATTTTTCAAGCCCAAAAAGGTACATTAGTCCTTCATAATTGAGTTTTTTGTTGGGGTATCCCAATTTTTTAACATTTGATGGAATTTTAGCCCCATTTAAGGGGGTATTTTTTCCTTTATTAGTGGAGAATGAATTTATTCTAATGGATTACAATAATATTGATATTGTGGTTTTAAAATTTTATAATTTTTCACAATATAGTTTTATTTATAATTAAATATATACAAATGTACACATATTTGTATATATTCACACAAAAAATTCAATTTTATAAATAAATATGTAAACATATTTACATATAAAATATCTTTCTATATATATAAAGCATATATAAATAATAATAATATCCACTTTATTTAAAATAAAAAGGTATGAATATTTATATAACAATACAATTAATGTATATATAATATTTATATATATATATATATATATATTGTGTGTATTGAAAAACAAATATATATTTATCTATATATTCTAATATATGTATATGAATACTAATATACAATATATGTAAATAAATATAATATTTGTAATTATATTTATAGATACGCACATATATATAAATGTGTGTGTGTGTGTTTATAAACATACAAACACAAAAAAAACATATTTTATATATGTATTTAAAAATAATTATATAAATAATTATATAAATATATGGATAAAAATGTTATGAAATATATATAAATATATATACATATATCATAAAATATCGAAAAAAAAACAATATAGAGGAGTGGTAAAGGTGCAGATCCATGAAGGACGGGCCTCAGGTTTGAAACTCGGTAGGGGCCTGCACATGAGCAAGTGAAGCAAGAGGTCCTAGCACTGTTAAAGGGGTGGGGATATTTGAGTTCTGATAAAGGGATGGTCTTTCACTATTTGGGTGGGGGATTCTAGTTCTGATAAAATGGGGGGTATCCAACCTTTGAGCAGAAAAAAAATCTTTTAAAAAAATAATTTTTTGACTTTTATTAGTGATTTTTTTAGTGATGCTAAAAGAACTCTTTTAGATGCACTTTTTTAGTACTGATAAAAGATGTATTTATCAATGCTTTTTTATCACTGATAAATGGGACCCCCCATAATAGAGCTAAGGGAAAAAACACTTTTTAGTGTTGTTAAATCCCTTTTTTGCATTGTAATATGGTCGATATGTAGTAGTGTACATAGAATTCCGTGGAGTAATACTTGGATTCACTCGGTTTTAATACATGGGGATGTCCAGACCCATTATATGGATTCACATTAGTACATGTTCTTGGATTCTTGGGCTTATAGAAATGGGTCCTACTTTATTATTCCTATGATCCAAAATAATTTGTCTTAGGCCAAAGTAGGTGGTATTTCTCAGTTCACCTCTACTTTATATTTTCTCTCATTCAAATATCATACACTATTATATTTTATACTTATGGACTAGAATACATAAGACACCATTGGTGGTGTTCTATTAGGTTTTACTCACACCTTGTTCGGGTTGCCGCTTAGTACCTGAATAGATCCCATGGTTGCAGGATTATGACTATGGATAGTGTTTTTTGTCATTCCTTGTCTTAGGCTAGGACATGGCATGAGCGCTATGGACCAAGCATGTACTCATACTACATATAGGATTTGGGTATCATTATTTATTTATTTATTTTCATCTATCCCTATTGTCTATGAGTTACCTACTGCATATACTTTTGTTTGATATTTATGCATCGTAATGGGTGGTTTGGATACTTACTATATAGTTTGTTTGGTTATTAGTTGATTGATATCCATCTACAGTTTATTCATTTTGTTTATTACTCCATTATATTTAGTAGTGGTCCAGAGGGTGTACTCTTCTCACCGTGAATCATTAGACCCTAACTGTAATTCGGGAGCCTCTAATGTATGGCAAGGAATGATTAAAGTTGTGTGGCACCACTACCATAGATCGGTGCAAGGGCAGTGCCAACTTTTATCAGTGCTAAGAAAAAAGCACTGATAAAAGGGGGGTCCTTTATCAGCACTAAATAAAAGTGATGATAAATCTACCCTTTATCACCATTAAAAAACAGTGATAAAGTTGAACCCTTTATTGGTGTTATTAATAGTGCGAATAAAAGTTTTTATTAAAAAATATTATTAATTTATACAAAATTATTATATTTATATTCAAAAATAATGTTTATTTATATAAATTAAATAAAAAAAATGTTTATAATTAATATATATATTTTAATAATTCAAATATATATATAATGCTTTAAAAAAGTATTTTTTAAGGTTATAATTAAATAATATATATTTAAATATTTATAATATTATAATAAATTTTATTAAATAATAAATATATTTATTATATTTATAATTATATATTTATAATTATATATAAATACTTTTTAAATATATATATATATATAACTATATGTTTCTAATGAATTTGGTCAATAAATATATTGATGTGTGAGGTGTGTGTGTGTTTGATGTCATTGTATCCCCAAACACTAGTGTAGAAAACATTTTTTACATCGGTTATTTTTTATTTTTTACATCGTTTTTTGGCTGAAATTATTACAGGAGACGTTATAAATATTGTTTTTTACGTCAATGATTTTAAAACTGATGTAAAAAACATAAATTTGAAGTGTTTTTCACATCGGTTCCTAAAAAACCGACGTGAAAAAGGCTTCAGAGTCATGATTTATTACGTTGGTTTTTAAATAAATGATGTGTTATATAGTTTGTTACATCATTTATTACATAATCGGCATAATAAATTGTGCCTCCGAAGTGTTTTTCACATTGGTTATTATAACACCGATGTGAAAAATAAGTTTATCGTGTTAGTTACTTTCATAACTGATGTGATAAACCAGTCTTTGAAGCATTTTTTCACGTCAATTATTGTTTAACCAATGTGAAAACAAATATACTATGTCATTTATTAAATAATAAATGTAAAAAACCATTCCCATGTATTTATTACATCGGTTATAAAATAACCGACGTAAAAACCAATTTTTTTAATAAAACCGTTCAACCATTACTATGCTCTGCCAAAGAAGACTGGAAACAAGCAGAAAACAGACCAAAACCAGACCAAAATACATACTAGAAAAACATCAAAACAAGACCAAAATAAGAAGAATCAAATAAAAATTAAACATTCACATACATAACATTTAAAACTTACAATGTCAACTAAAAAATCCTAAAAACCCTTGGGCATCCCCTACCCCCATGGACAGTCCCCCCACCCCACTGGACAGCCCCCTCACCCCCCAGGACACCCTCCCATGTCCTGAAACCCCCCACCCCCCCCCCCACCCCCTGGATACCCTCCCACCCACTGGACACCACCCCACCCCACTAGATAGCCCCCCCCACCCCCTAGACACCCGCCCACCCTCCACCCTGAGGACAGTCCCCTCCCCTAGACACCCCCCCACACCCCTGGACAACCCCTACCCCCTTGGACAGGCCCCACCCTCCCACCCCCCCCCCCCCCCGGACACCCCCTACCCCCTGAACACCCTCTCACCACCCTGGACCCCCCTGGACACCCTCCCACCCACTGGACACCAACCCACCCTACTAGACACCCCCCACCCCCAGGTCACCCTCCCACCCCCTCGATAGCACCCCCCCCCCCCCACCCCCCTGAACACCCCCTACCCCCTTGGATAGCCCCCACCCCCCGGACACCCCTACCCCCCCTCCCCCTCCCTCCCTCCCACCCCCCTAGACACCCCCCCCCCCCCCCCCGCCCCACCCCTAGACACCACCCCACCCCACTGGACATCCCCCCACTCCCACCCCCACCACCACCCCCTAGACACCCTCCCACCCCCTAGACATCCCCCCCCTCCCCCCACCCCCCACCCCTAGACATCCCCCCACCCCACTAAACATCCCCCCACCCCCTGGACACCCTCCCATCCCCCTAGACACCACCCCACCCCACTAGACACCCGCCCAACCCCCTGGACACCCACGAGGACAGCCCCTACCCCCTAGACACCCCCACCACCTGGATATCCCCCCACCCCTGGACAGCCCCCACCCCCAAGACACCACCCCACCCCACTAGACATCCCCCCACCCCTGGAAACCCTCCCACCCCCTACCCCCTAGGACACCATCCCACCCCCTAGACACCACCCCACCCCCCATGGACAGCCCACCACCCCCTGAACACCCCACACCCCCCTGAACACCCCTACCCCTTGGACAGCCCCCCACCCCTGGACAGCCCCCCACCCCCTTGACACCACCCCACCCAACTGGATATCCCCCCCCCACCCCATGGACACCCTCCCACCCCCCCCCCAACACCCTTAGACACCCTCCCACCCCCTAGACACCACACCACCCCCCATGGACAACACCCCCCCCCCCACCCCCCATGAAACCATTACTATGCTCTACCAAAGTATGAAACAAGCAGAAAACAGACCAAAAGCAAACCACTATACCATAAAAACATCAGAACTAGATCAAAACAAGAAGAAACAGAATAAAATTAAACATTCATGTGTATAACATTCAAAACATACAATTTCAACTAAAAAAACCAAAATCCCACCAATACAACTACCAAATACACAATTATAATTACAATATTCAAAATTACATTTTACACTACAACAAACTAAAATCCAATCAAACCTGTAAAATAAATTGACCATTCCACTTATAAGTGTTTGAAATCTTGAGAACTATAGGGTTGAGTGTCATCAAATAGATACAAATTAAAAGGATAGTATTTAATATGTATAATGAATAAATCAAATGAAATATTATGGAAAAGTTTATAAGGAAATATTACTAGGTCAAACTTCACAAGTGTTCCGGTTATAATTATTTCATACATAAATCTTAACATATAATATCTACATTCAATGACACTTTGTTGTTCATGACAATTCTGTTTAAATGAGTGTCAATTCAAAATATCATTTTTATATAATACATCGAAAAGTACAAATTATAAATGAATATTTACCATTAATTTTACATATTTGATCTTGGAACTCTTTTTCATTGTTTTTTTTAGAAATTAGACTCATCCCCTATTATAAAATAATACGAATGGGATAAATTTAAAATTAATCATAATATAAACAATTATTACTAAATTGAAACTTAATTTTCCAAAATATTCTTAAAACTTCACTGCACATCACCATGGACAGAGCATATCCAATAAAGTTTTTTCTCCCTTGGACAAAAAACACCTATCATCCAATAATCATTAATATAAAAGAAAATTTAAGTTTAGAGGTTTTTTATGTTAAAAGATAATGAAAAATTTTCTAGATATATGTTTTATACCTCTCACAAAAAGGAATCATCCAACACTGTGTGATTATATTCTGTTCAAATCATGCAGCAATATAAAGTGTTCTTTGTTTCTCATCTAATGCATGTACTTCGAGGGAAATCAAATAAGGGTCCATGAATCCATATACATCTGTCTGCTCATTCTTCTCACAAATGTTATAAATATACCTAATAAAAAATAGACATAAGTATACATTTTTAATAAATATAGCGTAAGTAAGGGTGTTAATACTTGCATGGAAAATCTACATCACATTTTTTCCCAACTTATCTCCGGTATCAAGCTCCATGATATCATTTTTTACAATCCCCAATTGCACGTCCACAAACATGAGCTTCCATTGGAAACTCATAATGATCCGCTAAAAAATTTGAATATCATGACAATATATCAAGACTAATAGAATCTGTATATGATGTCATATCCATTTATCATTATTGTTGTCTATATATTATTTCTTTACCTTTAAAGTATTCCTATAAAAATAAATAGAAAAATATATTAGTTTTCAAATGTTAAAACAACTTTAATAAAAAGAAATAAAAAATATATATAACATACATACCTCTATGCTAATGAGTCGCAGAAGTCTAAATGGAAAAACTAAAAAGTGGTCGATAATATTTCCAACTGTCGTTACCTCATATGTAGGTAATGGTACTCGAGCTGATCTATCTATAATATCTTGTACAGTGACCCTATGATGCTCTACCGGTAATTTTTTATGATGAATTGTATCTCCTATATAATATACCATCACGTATGCAACTATATGATGGTGAGGATCATCAACATACAACTCACAATAAGTAGGAAGTTGTGCCAGAGGAGTAGGATAAAAAATGGGGTCCAGAGGCTGAGGTGGGGGAGTGGAAGCTACTGGCGGAGGTGGAGGATAAATAATGGGGTCTGCAGGGGGAGGTGGAGGAGTGGGAGCTATAGTCTGAAATTTTCTTTGCATGTCTTCAAACATAGACTATACCTAAGCTCTAATATTTTCCTCCATCGTCACATTAATATTATTAACTTCAGCCTCCAAGGAATCTATTTTTTTTATAAACACCCTCAATGGAAGAAGTTGAAGAATGTGGAAACACTTTTCTTGCTGATACACCCGTCGGATATCCTTGTACACGACCGGGATGTTCGTGCTTTCTCAATTCTGTAGATAAAATATCTTACCTCCCAGTAGCTGTAAATACCATCTGTGAACTCTTCTCTTCAAGAGAATCGTGTATTAATTGATTGAACATTTTTTTAATAATTTAAATTATATAAATAATATAGTTAACTAAAATAAATAAAATAAATATCTTACAATCCTCTCATCTATGATTCTCAATTCTTCCAAAAGATATTGCCCCTTTTTTCGTATCCGAGATTGCTTCCATTTTTCATGTCTAGATAGAGGGGATGGAGGGGCAACCTCTCCAGAGCTTGAAGACTCATCTCTTAGTTTTTGTAATTTTTCCACCATCATTTGTTCTTCAAATATTGTATACCCTCCCTGAGATAAACTATGAGGGTATACATTTTTATATTGGATCTCTTGATGAGATTTACTTATTTTCTATAAATTAAGAATAATAAATCACTAACAAAACATTAATAAGATCATTTATATAAGAAATATTATAAAAGTTTACATTTCCCTTACCAAAAATGAATCTTTTCTTCTAATTTCAACAAATTGTCTCCATGTGTCTTAATCTATGAAAGGATATATATATGACATGGATTGTCATGATTCCTATAACCAAAAATGAAATCAGATGTGAGGGTTGATTTGAAATCCCTCCATCTCCTAGCATCCATTGATAAACATTTCCTCCTAACTCCTCTAGTGTCAGGAATATAAAATTTCATCTAATAAAGAAGAGGTAAAATATATTATACGAGATACATTTAAAGATTATTCAAGCAATGGAAAATATCTTACCAAAATCGTCTCCCACAACTGAGATATTATCGCTTTGTCCACACTTCTCTGATCATCATACAAAATGATTACTTTTCTTTTACCCTGAGTTGATACCAAACTCTTAAAATATATTGCATTTGGACCTCTAGGAATACCATTCTCATCAAACTCGATGAGTATCCTTTGGTAATGGCTACGAGTAAGTGATAATTTTGGTAAACGTGTGCAGCCACATTTACCAACTCTTGAACTATTCATTGACATTATGAGAGAACATGAGGAAGATTGGGGAACATCAAGAGGATCATGTGAATGTTCCTCCCCAGAGGTATGATCATGATGTTCATCTCTAGAATCATGTGGTTGATCAACTTATTGATCTGTCATTATCATTAAAATCAAAAGGCAAATATTAGTTCAACAATATACAAATTCAAATATTACAACACTAATGTAAACAAAAAATGGAAATCTGGACTAAGTTATGTAATAGTAAACTTGGTAAATATGGTAATCATGTTAAAGAATGGTAATGATGGTAAACATGTTAAACATGGTAGTGTAATTTTCATTCAACAAAATCTATAAATATATAAGTTACGTAAAGGTAAACTATGGTAAACATGGTAAACACAGTAAAGTAATTTTTATTCAAAAAAATCAAAAGATATATAAGTTACGTAATGGTAAACATGATAAACTAAACTAAACAAAATTAAAATAAACAAAAATTTCTAACATTTTATGAAAATAATAAATGTAAACAAGAAATAAACATATGTTACATGTAATATTAGGAATGTACAAATGGATTTTTTTCCCAAATTCCTTCGTCATGATCATTCCTTATGGCACAAACCATGTCTTCAATATGATCATCATTATTTTATTCTAATAATTCCATGGAAGTAGGGATCTCACATAAATCAGCATCGTCATCAAGTTGATCCTCACCAACATATTGTTTTTTCCCTTGTAAAACAATAGTCCAATGCATATCTGATTGATCAACTACATAGAGATTTTTTTTTCATGTGTTTCCATTATAAAGGAATTTGTTGTGTCTTCTAATATATTCAGATTAACAACTGTCATTCCAAATCCATCATGTCTAATACTATTTCTATTGATAAACCACTTTCAGTTAAAAACATGAACTTTAATTTTAAAGTAATCAACCTCCCATATTTCTTCAATGACTCCATAATATTTACTTGATGTAGAAATTGGATTTTTTTCTTTAGAACTCAAAAAATTCATTGCTTCTTCAAACACCAATACACCACTATTCTGAATTATACTTCTATTATCCTGAGCTTTCATATGAAATGTATAGACATTAATGTCATACCCAAACCATGTTATCACATTTAAACTTGGACCACCCACTAACCATATTAATTTCTCTGATACATCTGATCTGCTAAGCAAGGTCTTTTTAAACTAAGTAAAAAATGTTTGGTGGTGCTCATTTGAAATCAAAATTTCTTTCTTCTTTAGATGAAAATGTTTCAACTCATTAATATGCAATTTGATATACGGTTAAGCATCGACTATGTTATTCAAGATGTATAATTATACCTTCTTCATCTATTCAGCTAACAACAATTTGACTTTTAATCCACTAATCCACTTTCCCTCATTATTAACTCATTCATGGAGAGATGGAGGCAAACCTATGTGCTCTGCCGCAGCCAAGTAGCTCATACAAAACTCCGCAACCTCCTCAGAAATATACTTTTCAATAATGGAGGCTTCAGGTTGATATGGATTCTTAACATACCCCTTCAATATTTTCATATACTTTTCAAAAGGATACATATGAAAAAGATGTATAGGTTCACAAAGATTTATTTCTCTAACCAAATGAACCATTAAATGCACCATTATATCAAAAAAAGATGGAGGAAAATACATTTCCAATTGACAAAGTATAGAAATCCCATCCTTTTCCAAAATTTTCAAATCATTCATATCAATCACCTTATTGAAAATAGAATTGAAAAAATAACATAACTTTATTATAGTCTTTCTGACATGGATGGCCAATATTCCACGCAATGCAACTGGTAGAATTTATTTCATCATGACGTGACAATCATGATATTTCATACCTATCAACTTCAAATCCTTTAAAGAGAAATTTTTTTTACATTTAAAGAATAACCTTGAGGCACATTGATATCATGAAGACAATGAAAAAAGCTAATTTTCTCCCTCTTGGATAATGTATGACAAGTCGGGGGAAGAAATGTTCATCTTCCATTAGGAGTAGGAGCTAACTCCAAACATATTCACATTGGTAGTAAGTATAATCTTGCACTCAACCCATATTTAGTCTTTCCTTCAATATCTAACAATGTTCCAATCAAAATTTTGCAGATATTCTTCTCCACGTGCATGACATAAATATTATGTTTCACTTTATGATATCTTCTATATGATAGGTCAAAAATATTGACCTTTTCTTCCAAATATTTCTATCATTGCCAGATTTATGTGTCTTTCCCAATGTCACATCAAGGTTTTTCACCCTCTCAAAATACACATAAGGGGATAAAGGTTTTGGAGCAATATAAAATTCTTGTGAGCCATTGAATGCCTTTTTTAGTCTTTTATAAGAGTGATCCATAGGCAAAAACTTTCGATGATCCATGTATACTATTTTCCTCTCATGATATAATTGATAATATGAAGTCTGTTGTTTGAAAATTGTATATGCTTTATGCCCCTTAACACTGTATCCAGACAAATTTCCATACACTGGGAAGTCATTTATAGTAAACATAAGCACTGCATGTAGTTGAAAATATTCCATTTTATAAGAATCATATACCCTAATACCATCCTCCAAAAAAAGTTTCAAATCATCAATCAATGGTTAAAAGAAAACATCAATATCATTTTTGAGTTGCTTCGAACCAGAGATCATTATACTCAACATGAAATATTTTCACTTCATACAAACTTTAGGAGAGAGGTTGTAAATTACCAATAAAACAGGACATGAACTATGTGTGCTACTGAGGGTTTGATATGAATTCATTCTATCTATACACAACCCAAGTCTAAGATTTCTAATTTCATTTCCAAATGTAGGATACTGCTCATCAATTTTCTTCCATTGTGGATAATCAACTAGATGGAATATTTTTTCATCACATATCTGCTCATCAACATGACCACTTAACCTTTTTTCATCATGTTAATTAGAAAATAAACATTTCAAATGATGAATTATAGGAAGATATCAAAAAACCTTGGCAGGGATCTTTGTAAGATCTACATCAGCCTGTGATTTTTCTTTCAACTTATACCATGATGTCCCACATTTAGGAAACTCTGATAGAAATTCATATTCCTTCCTATATATCATACAGTAATTTGGATAGGCATGTATTTTCTTGTATCCCAATCCCATCGGGCATAATATTTTCTTAGCCTTATAATGTGGATTTGTAAGATCGTTGTCTTTTGGAAGAATGTATTTTAACAATTGTAGAAGCTCTGTAAAACTTTTTTCACTCTATACATGTTTTACCTTCAGGTTAATCAATCTTAACATCGCTGAAAAAACTATAAAATCTATACAAATAGGATACAATTTTTTTCAGAATCACCATACTGATGTGCAACAGTCGGTTCTATATCAATTTGATCTTCTACAATATCATGAATAATTTCTTTAATTCCATCGGAGTTACCATCTTG